>OX276431.1:3752500-5002500 GCA_946251915.1 Abrostola triplasia
CAATGTAAATTCTTAAATCATTCCTAAATCGAGCAGAAATAACTATGTTGTTTCTATTAGATTTTTATTTTAAAAGAATCAATCATTGTATAATATTATATGTACAACAATAAAATCATTCAATAATATTAATTTGTCAAAATGAGTGCAAGTAACAGCTACCTTCGCAAAATACAGACGCAATTGTAAATATAAAAAAGACAAGTTTTTAGTTCGTCGTCTACTTTTGATGCTGACTCTACCTACATCATTGTAGGAAACTTTCCTGCTTTCTATGTTAATGGGCACGATTCGACGCCCGCAAAACAATTGGCGTCTGAGGACTACGACCAACATATACCAAGAGTAAGTAGGTACTTCAAGAAATATTTATATTTACGAATGTACTTTTATATGCCAGAGTTTAACCAGGTGACGAAAAGAAAAATTAAATCCGATTTTCATTTGTTTTCTTAAAAACTTTATCAATTGTTTTCTCGTAATGAATTTTTTTTACTGCTGCTTATTAACCATATTAATGGTTCGTTGATCAGTGATAATGAGACCAATCATCATTTGCGTGATTGGACTACTGAACTATAATAATAAAACTACGAAAGTATTGATTAAGGCTTGATTCTGGAAATTTAATTTCAATAAAAAACAAATAGTCCTTCCTTGTGACTGCAACCCATTAATGCAATAAAAGAAACTTGCACTAGTTATTTTGTACCTATTTGTCCACAACAATCAGCTGAATCTACAAATAATGACGACAAAGTCAATGAAAAATGTGTCAAGCTTTTATCGCAGTTAACAAAGAAAAATAATTAAAAAAAGAATCAGGCACATTTAAATACAAATTGAATTCACTTCATCATGACGTGGCTTAATTTTTTTAAACGTAGCTTTATATTGTTCGTATTTTGAATTGGACTTATTCGTTTTAAACTATTCGAATGAAAATTACTTTTTAACGACTTTATATTCTTTATCGATACACGATTTATTCGAAATGATAAATGTATTCGATAGGTTAATGTGACTGCAGAGTTATGAGACTTCCGCAGTGAAGCTAGTTGATGGTTGTCGGCGATTACGCTAAATTTGCTTTGCGGCATGCAATAGAGGAATGATGTTGACTGACATACAACTATTTTGAGAAATAAGCACGTTTTTGTATGTAATTGGCTTTTTTTGTGAATTTCAGTTATAATAATGTTCTATGTGCATATATTGCATGTGTGTATTGTATGCCTATCTATGATCCACAAGAAATATATTGAATTGAATGTTTTATAATTCTTATGTCATTGTAAAATACTTTATTTGTTATTTTTGTCTACTCTAGAACATCCAAACTCAGCTTTGCCGGCCTAATTTTTACGACTGATAAGAAGTCGCATTTCCTCCAAGTGTTTCTTCTACTGTAGAGCGCAGCATGAGATAAAGCTGGCTCACTACATTTTTCTTGTATTCCCAGATCAACGTGTCTTAAATAAACTCCTGAATTTTCGGTCTGCATTATGCAAGAGATATCCGCGCTTCATATTATACGGATATTTACAGACGTACGCACAGCTACCATTTTTATCTTTCCAACATAAAAGATAAGGTTGAGGAAAAAGAGGGCCATAAATCTTCTGAACAGATAGTGAATTGTAGAAAATTATGGAAAGTAGTCCTCTATGAAAAGATAAAGGTTTCCCCCGGGACGAGGATCCAACTAAAGTTATTTGATTCCATTACATATCTACAGACCTTCTGGTTGTGAACGAGAATTCTAATTCAATTACTCAGGTATTAGAGACGGTTTTCACAACGTTGGGAATTGAACGGTTGAATCTGGCTATTAACGGAGAATGTCGCATTGTAGATTTTAATATACCTACACGTGTGTATATTGTTGGATTGAACAATGCAGGCTTTGGCTAATGTTCTTGAGAATTTGACTGTGTATTTCTGTAATGTGATTTAGCATGTAGAAACTAATCGAATGGCAATCATGACTGTCATTGTCATAGTATGGTATAATAAATAGCTTAATTTGCTTATGATTGAAGTTTAAACATTTAGGCATAATAACCAAAACAATGCAATAATACTAATAAACAAAATAAGCTAGTTAGGCATATACAAAAAACTGCAGCGCGGCCCGCAATCATTACTCCAAAGGGCTTATAAACGACTAACTTTAAAAATTTAATGGCTGACCTTTCTTCCATGATTCTTCCCAAAAGTAGCAAAACGCGCTTGCTAATTGACTTTCCAAAAAATATAATCCTGCCTAGTGTAACAGCGACCCTCGTAACGTTCCAATTCCATTCTATACCCGAAGACAAAACGTTTTAGGAGTTTTAATTAAAATTAATATAAGGAACGAGCACCAAATGTTACTGGCTTAATTACGATCTGTAACACAATGGATTCTGTGCACAGAGTAAACCCTTGTTACCCTCCAATTTATGGGTTACCCTTATTATATTGGAGATTAAAAAATGAGCGATTTAGTTCGTGTAGGTTTGTTGAATGTTATTAGGTTTGCGTATTCTGGTTATTGATGTAGAATTTTATTTACTTTGATCTTGTAAACTCTGTTTTGATTAAAATATACTGTAATATGCTTTTTATATACCTATCTATTTCGGTTTTGTTTCTCTATCCCATTGTAATATTTATGTACGTACCGGTCTTTTAATAGATACTTGACGTATTATCTATAAATATGCAATGTTAATATAATATAATGCGTAATTATATTTTAAGTATAATAATAAGAATAAAAGAAGTATGCCAGGATCGTAGCATGTGGAAATCCGTGGTTTCTGCCTGCACCACAGAGAAACAGGCGTGGCTCTATGTATGTATGTATGTACCTATATATTTTTAGTCCTCTTATAGGAGTCATTGTTACATATAAAGCCAGTTAACATTGACGACATAAGTGTAATTTTTTTATAACAACCAAGGGATACACAGTGTATAAAAATACTTGTATTAAATGTTCTAACCGACCAGTGGTTGCAGTAAAATGTAAATAATAATGATCATACTGATGCAAACTAAACTGAATTTTCTATTCTTCACAATTAAAGTCCCAGCGGTATGGCTAGACTATTTAAATATTCTTTATACATTATGTATGAGATGTTGGAAACCGGCGGTATGACACTCGCGTCGACCCGTTTTGTTTCACGATGGAATAAAGTTTCTAGCCTTAATTAATATTTTTGCTTTTGTTGCGGCAAAAATAATTATTCTCGTTAAATTACGTAAGAGCACATGAATCCAATTATATTACATTGCAGAGGTCAGATTGTTCGACAGTATTCATCAGTTAAATGTTTATCAGTACTTACGTGAAGTTGTTAGTTAGGATAATTATTTGATCACATACATTAATTTCCCTATCTTTTTAACCGACTGCCAAAGAAGGCTTTTGTTTTTCAATGATATTTATAAGAAGGCATGAAGCTAGTTTTGTGTTCCTTAATTATGTTATTGTCCACCGTTTAATTAAAGTAAATAAATTAATTAATACTATTATTATTTATTGATGTCATAGTCACTATAAAAAACTATAACTACGGCCATTTTAAGCAACACATTGTTATAGGTGGCCAACTATTATTGACATGAAAAATCAAATAATATGTATGTAATATAGGCACACATGTGTAACATACGCACACTACTACCCCTTTATCAGCTAATTCTGTAGGTACCTAATTGTTCGGATCTAGAAAGTAAGAAGAAAAATAAGAAACTTTTTAAACTCACACTCTAAGTAACAGGAACTCATTTGTGGTTTTCAGTTTACCTGAAAAAGAAGAATAAATATAAATAAAAAGACAGTAATATTGTTTAAGTAAAGGTGTGCCCATAGTATCCTATCTCTATTATTGGAACAAAACCTAACGCTGGCGCAGGAAAAGCACCTACTTTTAAAAATAGAGAAACTGATATTACTGAACCGGAGAAGATATTTCCAGACGCAGGATTTGTAAGTTACTGTAGCGCTTTTCTTATGTAATGTATAAGTTAGCAATTCGTTATTTTGAGATATTACCGTAAAAACAAAAATAAAGGATACTTTATTGCCATATTTCAAAAGGCTCGGTTAGATCTCACCCTCAATTAATCTCTGTAAATCCACACAAATCAGCTCATCGATAGAAATATTTTTACTTCCGAAGCAGTTCAAACCAGATGAAACCGGTATTGGTGTCAATCGGGTTCGGGCCACTTCGGCAAACCTCGGCGGTCGATTCGACGCTCGTTATTGCATATAACCTTTGCGGTTATTGCCTTATTGCTCTGTTCAGCTCTGATCCAACGGCGTGGAACTTATGATGAGCTATTCCGGGATCATTGAATCTTTTGATACGTTATAACAAATTTCTAATAAATAGATGTAAGATATCAAGTTATGCATGGTATTTCTCTGCATGACAAGAAATGAAAATCGCCAAAGAACCAGAATCACCGACATAGTTTGAAGAAGTTGAACCAATAACCGCTGAGGAAGAAAGATTCTCGAGTGATGACCTCTAAAGATGCAGCGTTTCACCAAGTGAACCGACGATATCATCAGACTTGCGGGCAACCGGTGGATTGTGGCGTTTTAAGGGAGCCTTTGTTAAACAGTGGACGTCTTTTGGCTGATGATGATGATAAGACATGTACCATTACAATATCTTGGAATAAGCATTGATTTATTTTTACCTATATCTATATCTTTTTTTGGTGAGTTCATTTGAACGTACTTTCATATCTTAACTATTGATCTAATTTTAATATGGCTTATAACACTAAGCCTTGAACCCTACAAATGGATTCTTTATTTCGGAGAAACTGTCAATATTTTTTTTACGAAGTCGAAAGCTAAAGCTATTGGACTATAAATTAACTTATAGTGATGAATGAAGCAATTACTTTTCCTGCACAGTACAAATTACAATAAAGAGGAAAATGTAAAACACTATAACATGTATAAAGCCAATTCAGAGAAAAAATAATGTTGTTATTGCATGCACAAGTTTTTTATGAAAAAGCTTTGGAAAAGCTTCGATTGTATTAGTGAGTATTTTTTAGTTCGCCAACAAATGAATATTGACAGTTTGCTATAAAAATAAAGTTTTTGTTGCACGTTTTTGGGGATTGGTTGTTAACCTAAACCAAAATATTTGTTCCGAATTTTTAAATGTGTACAGCTGTAGACTCAGTGAAACAAGTAGTTTGTTATGTAATATTACTATGAATATGGGAGGACAACACACAAAATTCCGATATTCGGACAACTAATCAGGACTTATTACACAAATTGATATGGATAGAATATACTGTCATCTACAAGAGGATAAAAAAAAACGTTCTATGTTCAAAACGTCGTTCAACTGGTATGTATTACTGAAAGACATACTGAGTTACGTAAAAAGAGGTACTATCTAGGCAGGGAGAGGTATATAAAAAATCTTAACAATATCCGACCTTCTAACAAAACCTTCAAAAACAGCGCACAATGTTATAATGTCACACTAATTATGACTCGTGGAAGTAGGACAGCATGTCGTACTTATCGGAAGTGGAAAATAGAAAAGCCGAGTTCTGGTGATTGAATTACCCTAGTTTTATCGTGACTTTTTAGGAGCGTTTAACTTATCTACCTTTTTACTTATCATTGGCTCTAAGCCATTTCTAACGTCACTCAACTCGGATGTAATGCCATTTAGTACGTCATTCAACTCGGATGAAACAGTTACCGACGTATATCATAACATACATCGGAAGACGTCCATTCCTAGATATTGGCTTCCCCTCACAGATTGGCATAACGAACGGCTCGGACGTTTGTACCAGGATGCAGGCAGGCATTTCAAGTATTCCAAATTAACTGACACGTTTGATTGTCTGGGGGCCAGGAAGCATTTCGTGCCAAGACTGCCAGCGTTGAACGTAATAAATGTTGTTTTGATTGGTACAGTCGTAACATGAATGATTTTGACGCATGTTATCGACTGATTGACGGAATGTAGTTTACACACAGACGTATTGTATTACTTAGAGATAATTTATTGACAGATAGATATTACATTGGGACCTAAAACATAACTGGCGAAATGTGGGTGTACTATATGTGCACCTCTGCCTATCCCTTCGGGAAATACAGGCGTGATGTTGTGTTTATGTTTATGTATTGACAGATAGACATACATTACGCTAATATTTTACAAAGGGGCATGTGGAGGAACACCCAGGACTACACACACACACGACACTCAGAAAAAAATATTAATACACGACTATTTGCGAACAAACGCCCGCACGGGGCAAAACTTTGTGCGACCCACAGATGTTTGTCCCGAGTCTGGATGTTTGTGTATGTGATATTTCATGTTTGTGAAACGCACCCACGACACAGGAGAAATTCCTAGTGTGGGGCGACGTTTTTTTTAAAAAAAAAAAAAAAAAAAAAAAAAAAAAAAACGTAAGTATAGTTTGTGAATACATAATTATTATTAAAAAATGCCTACTTATGACAACTGTAATCGAACACACAATAATCATTAAAACTTTTCTGTATTCCTTTTTAATTTACTGAGTCTTACCAAAGACAATATTCTGCCTTTAAAATCTAAACCTACAAACTTGGAGTGCCATTATCTCATACATTTCAGGTACAAGGTCCGCCGTATCGCGGATCTGTGTCAAGCGACTCCGTGCTCTCAAGCCGGCGCCCAATTACAGAACCCGCCGAATCGACGCGAAAACTGTCTACATTTTGTTAACGTGTATCAAATACTGCTGATTCAGTGAAAACCCCAAGATTCTGCTTTGCAAGATTTAGAAATATAATTATTCTAAGAACAAAACTAAACTCATATTTTCTGAGATTTGCTGAAAACTTTAGATTTTATATTTAATGTAAGATAATAAACTGTGGCTTCTAAGCTTTGTATTTTCTATACTTGTATAGGCTATAACTTAGGCTAACTACGACTTACTTAAATATATTATGTGCTAGTTGCGCCCCGCGGTGTTACCCGCTACATGTTTTCGGGATAAAAAGTCTATGTGTTAATCCATTCAGTAGTTTTTACTAAAAAGAGTAACAATCATCCATCGATACTTACAAACTTTCGCGTTTATAATATTTGTAGGTATTATTCATTAAGAAAGCCTAGCCAGTATCAAGGAAACTTAGGTATGTTAACGCTCAAAGCTTTGCATTGAAAACCGCTCTCGAATGCGCAAATAGTAGCACATGTTTGATTAATATCAATAAGATATATTTTCCTTTTTATTAAATCAATACCAAAAAGAAGACAAATAAAAATCTTTAACGGTCTTATCGCTGACAGCGATTTCTTGCCTTAAAATTACCTGGAGTTTCAAAGAGAGATACTTGACTAAGGTTTTCCAAGAAAGGATGATTTCTCGAAAACCTTAGTCAAGTGTCAAGTTCGTCTCTAGCTACCCAATTACAGACCAAACTCACGGAATCGACGCGAAAACTGGCTTCTTTTTTAACGCTTCAAGAAGATAAAGTTTTAATAAGCTGATTAAAGAATGTTTCCATTTAAATGTGTACTTGGAAGTTGCCAAGAACACTGGAACCTTTTACAACTTTTTATTAAAGCCATAAAAATGTTTTTCATGTTATTTATTGTGAGCATCGCACTGTTTTTTCGTGTTTTTTGAGTAAATAAGAGCTAGGAAGATGCGTAGTTTTAATTGGATTTTATATTAAGCTTTTTAAAATATAAACTAATTAATGCAGAATTTGTTTTAATTCATTAAATATATCAACAAAAACTGAGGTTCGATAAAGCGCGTGCCTCTCTATCAGATTTTTTTAACCATAGCAACCAGTTTTATACAACATCGTAATCAATCCAAACAGAATTCCTGATAGATATCGTTCTAAAAAATATCTGAATTCAAATTGACCCATATTAACCTTTCAATTTGTTTGCATGAAAAGATGGAGCCGTAAAAGATTATCTTCTACGGCCCAAAGGTAGGTCCACAATAAAATATGGCCGAATACACAAACTGAAAGTCCAGATAAAGACTGGCCATATCCTTGGCTTATCCCCATTATACCGAAAAATCTTTTGTGTTCAAATTATATGAGATGGGTGGGCTCTGGCCAGTGTAATCTGCTTTGTCATACCTAAATTGAACCAGTCAACTATTTTAAGTGATATAAAAAGGTATTGATTGATCATTCTGTAAATTGTTATTCTACAATATTTGGTCAGGCGTATTTTTTAATACATTGCCTAGTGGTATCCGGCACAGAATTGACCACCCCATTTCCTCCCGTGGGTGTAGTAAGAGGCGACTAAGGGCTAATCCAGAAGATCGGATTCAGCGCCTTCTATTACTTAACCACCAATACCGCGGTCCCCAAGCCGCTTGCCAAGCCTGGGGATTATGGAAACCTCCCCTGTCCAAGGGCCTTTGTTCAACAGTGGACGTGTACCGGCTAATGATGATGATGATGTAATTTACATAACAAGGCCGCTAAAATGATGAATTAAAGATGTTTTAGACATGAAAATCTTATTTGTCCATACCCTAAAAGTACGTGTTCATTGTCTCATGTCATTATCGTGTCTGGCAACACAACACGCGATACCATCAACTGTGTAATGGCGCCTAATTAATCACAATCAAAATCAGAAACCTAGTGATTATTTTATGGTTGTAGCCCTTTATTATACTTGATTTATAACTTTTGTGTGAGAATATTTGAATCCTGCTGACTGCATCCGAAAACAATTGGTAAACCGAGTTTACTTTGGTTGACGCGAGCGATTGGCTTGCAATCTCTCAGCGCGCATGTATTATTCATAGTCTCAATGCATTTAGTGCGTCCTCCTTCCTTGTCCCTGATGTCTTAGTACTTCGAGAAACTACGGCGTTCAATAATATAGTATAAACTATTTAAAAACAAGTAGCGCAGTACCACTACATTATTCAAGATCATATTTCCTAATGACGTGGCAGCATCCATACTATCTATATTCATACTAATATTATAAATGTGACTGTGTGTCCGTCTGTTACGGGTTCACGACTAAACCGCTGGGCAGATTTTGATGAAATTTGGCATGTAGAAAGTTTAAGACCCGAGAAAGGACAACGGTTATTTAACGCGGGCAGAAGCTAGTAAACTATAAAATTGTTTTTTGAAGGATTAGAAATCTATAGAATAGTCTTGTTGGTCAGTAAAATGATCAGGACTATTTTCTTCAATCTCTTAGCAGGATGCCAATTTTACAAAATGTATTTACTTTAAAGTTATTTTGAGGATAATATTGAGATTTACGACGGACAAATAACAGCTACAGCATTCTGTTTCACTCAAAGATAGGATTGGAATTGCAAAGTACGGTAAATAGCTCACCTATTCTATATTTCATGTTCTAAAAGAAAACGGAAATTCACCGACAATCTCTTGGAAGTAAAGCTTTTACAATTTAAAGTGCCGAAGCGATTTCGTTGACACGCTACAAAACGGCCAGAATGGAGGGAACTCGATCAAATCGCTTTTAAACTACATCCCCGTCTCGGGACGATATGCATACAAAATACAAGCTATTTATTTTACACAAAAGATAGTCAACACCGCGCTATAAATCTAGCTAAAGACTCTGGAGTATGCTCTTAATCTGAAGTGATCTCGAATAGTTTTCGCTTTGGTTTTAGTTAGAAGATTGAACTTCTATTTCAATAAAATAATTAAGTTATCCCTGTTTTCTCTTTTGTAGGTTGGTGATAACCGACCACATAATATAAGTTCCGTTATGATAAGAAGTCGTGGTGGCCTAGTGGTTGAAATACCGGATTTGTATGCACAATGTTGCTGGTTCAAATCCAATGTGATTTTTTTAGTGTGATAAATACTTTCTTTGATATCCTAAGACACCACTGACTAACGTTGACGGAAAACATCACGCGGAAACCTGGATTATTTATGTAGGTAACTAAAAACGCCAACCCACAGTGAGCTAGCGTTGCTCAATCCTTCTCTATATGAGGCCTTTGCTCTGCAAAGCGATAGTTGCAGGCTGTTATTACTGTTATGCCAATAATATAGTAGAGCGATTTTGCGAACGACTGAAATTGTTTTTTTTGTTTTTCTTAATGTATCAGTACCTAAATAAGCGTTAAACAAACACAAGTCTTCCAAAACCCTTTCTTCAAATTATAAGGCGCGGCGCCTAAGGCGACGAATAAATTAAGTGTCATGTGCAACGCTCGTAAGAAGTTGCTCCAGAATCTGTTATGTTCCTAACTTTGTTCGCCGCTTGTCGGATATGTACGGAAGTAATTGGACTTTAAAATTAGGATCTCCGTATAATAATGACATGTTCACATTCGTTAGTTGAGATTTCTGCGCGAACATTCGCGTCATTGTAACTATGGCTACTTTTATTTTTTCTTATAACATTACGCAATTTGTTATACCTACCTAGATCTAGATCTTAATGTTTTTGATGGGTGCAGATTTAGGTGGCCAGCCTATTGCCATTAACTGAAATACCTAAAACCCATTCCACCCATCTTTAACACCCAGATCTAAAGAGAGGGGCTTATTGTAACTAACCAAACAAAGGGTTTATAAGTGCAAGTACACATTATGGAGCTGATATAAAAATCAAACGTTTTGATCCCAGAATTCCAATATCAAATAAATACTTGACTGGCAATCGAATCTATTTTTAACTAAGCCGATTCAAAACTCACCAATGCTTTAAAGTACTTCAAAGCAAAACCCGGTCAAATTAAAAAACAAAAAAACAATTTTATTTCTATTTTAGTTGAAAAATATTATTGAATTCCAACACATAAAATTCATTGAGTTCGCCTCAAACTGCAGTGTAAAGTCGGAACTACTTCTGACTTGGATTCTCAGTGGAACTTGAGAACTAACAAATGTGTTTTGTGTTATTGGTACGTTGTTGTTTCTAGCACATTGAGCCCACATTTTGTTCAAGAAAGTTTATTATGTTGCGTTCCGTCCTGCAATTACAGAAATATTTATGATGATGATTTGTTTGGAAGGTTTGTGACTTTTATCCGGTAAACACCAATTGAAAATTAGCAATTGGCAAGCTGTCCTTCATTGTGGCGTTCTAAGGAGAGGCTTGGTCAACAGTAGACGTCTTCCCGCTGATGATGATGATGATGACCAATTAACTGGTGAAACAATCTCCATTTGTTTTGACAATATCAAAAACCATAAGAACAGCTTTGTTGATAATGAACGAGATAAGTAATCGAAAAAACTGTCTATGAATAATTTAAAAACCTTACACATTTAAGCACGATAGTTAAAACAGACATAATTACCTAAGGATGCTGAAGTCAACTCATTGGTTCACTAGTTAAATTCAACTTGGGAGGGCAAATATTTTTTTCTACGTCTGGTAAATTTTAGAAATAGGGACTTAAACAGTCCAACCCACAATGCTACTATCAGCAAGCCTTTCGAAGGACCCATAAAACCTTCACCGTTAAGGGAAACGATAACCTTTCAGTTATCACTGTATGCTGCTATAAATTGTATCAAGATAAAACTTACGTCTTACATCTCCACAACATCAGTGATACAGCAAAAATACAAGCGTTTCTTGAACAATACAATAATGACAAACTTATAGACAATGAAAGGGAAGACAATCTTTTGTTTCGCCATCTTGTTCTGGCATCGCATTACTTTGAAAGTTTCCAGCGAATTTTGAACGGATAAGCCCTGGTGGAAGTTTTGGCAATACTTTTCTTGTCGTTGACTGGTTTTGGCTTTTTGCTTCGATGGACTCGGTCTTTTGGTTGGTCTATGTAGAGAAGAAGCCTGATCGTCAAAGGAATGAGATGAGATTATACTCATGTGTTTACATAATTCTGAGTATTTATTTATATTTCTAACGTCAACTAGTTCAATTCTTACTGGCATTTAAATTAGATGATTCAAAAATGTTTTTTTTTATTCTACCCCGATACCAATTCGACTATTTCTCGCTATTCCATACACGTTTGGCGATCCACGAAGATATCTATAAGTCACCCAAAAAAAAAACGAAAACTAGACTAGAAGAAACAAAAACGTCCTTCATAAAAAATACCCATACAAGTCGAGCCCTAATAAGGTCAATATATCTTCCTTACAGATTAGTAGACTTCTCTGGACTTATCCTCCTGCGCTACATACTAGTCTCGACAACCCATGCATTACAATTAGACCATCCAATGGCGGAGCCTAATTCGTGCTCGGCACACGCCTGAGCCCATTTATTAAGGGCTAATTGGCATCACGAGCTGAAATTAGAGCTGCTTTGTTATTCAGCTTGATGCTACGTATGTTTACGGTCAGTACTTGAGATGTCTGGACCAAATAATAGTCATTGTTATTGCGCATGCTGATCTGTTATGTAGACTGTGGCTTTAATTTGACATTGGTATGGATTGGATGCAGTTGGAATTAATTGTTTTATAATAAGGCGTATTTATTGTCTCTTTAAATAATAGTGTATTTTAACAGACTTCAAAAAAGGAGGGATCTATGTTCAAAAGTACCTATCAGCTACCTATATGTTTTTTGTTATTTTTAAATTATTTTCAACATTAGTTTTATTTGTGTGTATGGTTTTCAATTATTACTTATTTAGAAACATATAGATTACTATAGTTAGTAGCAATATATTAAGCAGTTTTTAGCCTTTTAAAAGTAATCACGAATTGCCACGAAATTAGTAGAGCGCCAAGGAAAAATGCCTGCTAGCTTAATTTGTAAAACGCAGGCAAGGCACTTTGCTATCTCGTTTTTGCAGAAGCTGGAGTAATTTTAGTTTTTCTTGTTTAGGTGTCTGTATTTCATGTTGATGAAGAAAAGAAAACAGCACGGGTTTCCTAAGAGAGGTTTGTAACAAGGCAAGTTGTTATACAAATAAAAATAGCAACGACACAATTCAGTTATTGCAAGTTTGCATTGGTATGCGAAGCTATTTACTATTATTATTATAGATAATTCTATTTACACCGGAATAACATATAATCATACCTACTTTATCATTATCCGGAAGAAGTCTACTGTTGAACGAAGGCCACATATATTAATTTAAATAGGGGTTTAGTCACGCCTGTAAATCCTGCATTCATATTATTAAAGTAAACGCTAAGAACTGTATACAATTTGGTACATAACCGCAGACGATTGAGGTCAAATATGTGGTACCAATCTACAAGTATTTTGTTACATAGCCGTGTGAAGGGACGCACACCAAAAGTGTGATCGAGTGTAAACCGGTTTATTTCTTGACCTGTTTTCAGCGGTCAGGGTCGCTGTGAACCGCGTCAAATACATCCAGAATCAATATTTATATTAATGACCTATAGTACCAACTTTTTGAATTAAAGATATTATTTATTTTAAGATACGACGTTCTCACTATGCCTTTAATCAAATAGTGATATAAAATAATCTGATTCTGAATTTGTGACCTGTGGATGGCAGCAGGCTCGCTCCTTGTTACATTGGTACCTATAACACAAATGGCGAAATGCTGGTATACTATATAATTATGTGCACCTCTGCCTACCCCTTAGGGGTATACAGGCGTGATAATACCTATGTATTTAATTATTTTGACCTATAAGATCTTAGTTATCTCAAAACGAGATTATCGTTCCGTACTATAAATGATGGTGAAAAAATTTTGTGATGTCAAGTTTAAGGGCTGAAGACTGTCTGCGTCAGAGACCATGGTCTCTGGCACACGATGACATAGGCTACTTATAAGTAAGCAGTATACATCACGGAAAAGCCATGATTACATTTTCCGCGCAGAAGCACTTGCGAGAGCTTCTAACAAAAAATAATAAAACCCTACGAATTACTATGTAATATTATAACGACGCTACGTAAGATGTGAATCCAAAGAAAATACCCCATTATGTCAATATTCAGGTTTAATTAAAGCTATTGTCCTTTTCCCATCAGTAATGGATACCGACACATATGCTATAGTTAATAGATCCGTGAATAACAAGGAAACTTACTATTGACACCTCATCTGTTCGCATTCTGCAATTAGTCTTAACGAAGTGATACATATTTCATTTGTTAATGTACGCCGTACGGCTATTGTTCCATTGGTATTCGATAACATTGTATTATATCATACTTAGATCAATATGTAACGAATTAGTTGTGTTACTTAATATTGGATATATTTTTTGTATCAATATCTTCGTGTTTGTTATTGTCAAGATGGTCTTAATATTGTATGACCACTATTTTTGCACCTTATATTTGTAGGTGTGTCAAACTTGTGTTAAGTACGTATTGAAGTTCAAATTTTTAGCCGAGTTTAACATTTCACTTCTTTTTAATTTCTTTTATTGCAATGTTCCAATATGATTAAAAACAATTATCTATTCAATTTTAATATCATAAAAAAGGATTACACATTCATAAAGAAGGATTAGAAGAATAAACCGTTCGAAAGCACTTAATAGAAGGAGACAGTCAAGTTAAAATTTGATGTCCTTTTGAGGATAAAATGACAAGTACTGACGTTTACTGTTTTAAAGAAAAACGTATAAATGAAAACCGTATAATTAAATGTATTCATGTGTCGTTTAAAGTCGGACATTAAGAATAATAACTGCTTTAATAGAAGAAAACTGACGGCCATCTTTATTTTCTACCAGCTGCACGAAACTATGGCCAGAAATCCTTACCTACCCATTACACCATTACAAAAATAGCACCACAGCAATTCTTAAAAATAGTTTGACAAACTCCACAATGTAAATCATGGCACGATATAAAGTTTTGTAGTGCAGGAGTAGTACATTAAATGTGATTCATGACTGTGGTTTTGAGAGCGTAATTATAAAAAGTACGGGCAATGTTTCATCTCTCAGAAAAACGGAACCTCATTCGCTGCAAGGATGCTTTATGCTGTTTATCTTGTTTAAGTTGCAGGAAAGACCTGCTCATGTCGCTGAAATATGGCGAGTAGCTCTTAGACTATTAAGACGAAATGTTTTATATTTATAACTAACGCTTTTACTATATAAAAAAATAATATTTTGGCGCTTATGTACTTAGTTAGATTATCAGGATACGGTAGGTATTTAAGATTTAATTCATTTGTCTGTTTGTCACAGTTATTTCGATCAGTCTTGTAGTTGAAAATGGCAATGGTATGGACCATTAATCGGCTAAGTGCGGATAATGCCCCGCTAAACTAAAACCAAACCAGTCTTGTAGTTGAAAAATAGTAATGAAATCAGCGCGGTTGTGATTTTTGCATTTAAAGCAATTATAATGGTTAGAATCTGGGTTTAATATTTATGATTTAAGCATGGTACTGTTATGTAATATTTACATAGAAATACCAAGAAAGTTTCTTGAAAATATAAATGTACTTAGTACTTTTCTGTTTTAAACGGCTGGATTATTTACGGATTCTTAGAGCTAAGAAGACTGGATTAGGTAAAGGGAGCTTGTTCGAAAAATGAACTTTGGCTTAAGAGGTAATGGATAACTGCAGGTACTAGGCACGTTTCCATGTAATATTATTTAGTCCTAATCCAGGCACAAATCCAGATTCCATCTTCTGAGAATCTACTAGAAACAACCCAGCACCACAGTACCTGACCCGGATATTGAACCCAGGACCCTTGATCAACAAAGCATTATTTTTTTAAATTTATTTCATAAATTATGTGCAATCAAATGATTTTGTTGAAATGAGGTCAGGTGATAGATTCGCTTTTGTTTTCCAAATGTCCCTTCATATAGTGCACACTGGAAGACCAAACGAAAGCGTCTGATGCCGCTATTGACGTGGCAACATCATATCATCATCTCTCCTGTCTAGCAGTGGACCTATTGCGGCTATCTCTCTATGTCTAGCAGTGGACCTATTGCGGTCCACTGCTAGACATAGGCCTCTCCCAAGTATAATATAAGAGGGCCGTCGACTCGAAAAGAAGAAGACGTAGTTTAAGTATTAACCCGTTCCCTGTGCAAGTGTCCAGTGTAGCATATATGATACATGGATATTGTCTAACTACTGTACCGCCTGAACAAGCAACCTGTTAGAAATATATAACATCTCGTAGGTCAGTATCTCTCAGTGTTCTTGGCACCAGACATCTGTCTCACAAAGAACTGGGAGTAAAGAATGCCGGGACTTAACAGCCTTGTTAGCGCCGAGGCTGCGGTTTCGGTGGCGACAAATAGCTTCATTAAAAATGTTGTCATCGTTAAAATATACGAGTTATCATGCTTTAATTTATTTTGCAGGTTAACCTTACCGTTATAAATGTCTTTATGAAAAACCTACCACGGTTTGAAGAATTTATGTATTTTTTAAAAATTTCGTAATACATTGAAAAGTAAAATCAGCAAGATAAAAATCATCCCAGAAAAAATAATGTAAGCCACTACATACATCGGGTTTGATTTAAAGAACGTTATAAACTAAAGATAGGTAGGTATATCTTTTTATAATTAAAATTTATTTATATTTATATACCTAAGTAGGTCTAAACTTTTAACACATTTCTCACTGCACATTTTTCCTGACGACTTAATTTACGAGCAGCTGCAAGCAAAATAAGGTTCCAGTTCAGAATAAACTTAACAAAAAATAAAGACTGGCTGGAAGGACAAAGAAAGAATGAATGAACGTATACCATGGATATAGAACGTGCAAGTGTGAATAAAAAGTATTTAATCTTCTATTCCATTTTTAAAGTTTAGGACTTAAGTTGAATATTTTTAATTTCAGCAATTAATATGCTCCGTTTGGTTTTCTTAAACATATTCTTTTATTCATGTTCAAATAACAGATGGGGCCATTTTTGCAAAGTTTATGCTTATAATTTTATTGAGGTACTAGTGTTGAAATTCAACGTAAAATCTTAAATACGGTAGTCATGTTTACCAATGAGGTGATATAAAGTCTTTAACCTTTTTTATTAATATGTATTTGAAGAGTGAAAATATAAGTATACTAGCTGCGCCCCGCGGTGTTACCCGCTACATTTTTTCGGGATAAAAAGTAGCCTATATGTTAATCCAGGGTATAACCTATCTACATACCAAATTTCAACCAAATCGGTCCAGCCGTTTATGCGTGAAAGAGTAACAAACATCCACACATCCATACATCCATACTCACAAACTTTCACATTTATAATATTATTAAGTAGGACTTCTGCGTATTCCTTTAATAATATGGGTGTTATAATAATAACATCTCCTTAGTCATATGAACACCTAAATTAAAAGCACCATTATGTTACAAATTTTCCTGTATAAAAATCAATTGTAAAGCAGCATTTCTGATGTACGCAAAGCCAATAAACATTGATATAAATCGCTCCATAAAACGTGAAGGAAATCTCGAACTCAAGAAAACTAGAGCATGTCAATAACCTCGTAACACTAAACCAAGAAGGCATCAATGTGTGGACGGGAGTAGTGAAGTGCAAACTGGAATGGCCCACTCATCAATCGTCCAACCCAAACGCTCACTTTCAATTTAACTTCGCAAATTCACTTGGAGTTCGCTTCGGGCGCATTGCGGGTAAGATTCAATATTATCTGCGTGTGTTGGAACAGCGATTTGTTGACATTACAACTAATGTAGAAGTTTAGGACAGCCTTTGTTGGACCTTCGGTTGAGGAATATTCCAGAAGTATAGTCTTTAGAGAGTGGATTGTGTGCTTTAAGATGTAGGATTGATGATTTCATAATCAAGTAACTTTAGACTTCTTTGCGTCACAATGAGTACATATTATCTTTTTGAAATTTCGTTTTTACTATAGGCTTTTTTCCACGACTCCGTCAAGGAGGAAAAAATAAACTGTTTGATACTATTCTTTTACATATTATTATAGCGACAGTAAGAGCGAATACACAAATGATTGAAACTGAATTCAAAATCTCAAAATTCTTTACCATATGCAAATTCTGGCAGCCTACTTCTAAAAATAGTAAAGTTAGTTAAAGCTTTGATGACCGATCCATAACAAAGTACTCTCTGATGGATCCCTCGTATTTTGACATTCATAACAAAAGATCCGTTATCCATTCGCATTTTAATATATGGGTAATATGTGCTTCGGTCTATATACTTTGGTGTTATATACCGAACAGTTTACGAATTATAAATTCGTGCCCAATTCTGTAAGTCAAGCCAAAAAGACACAACACAATACACAACTTTCCTTCCACCAATTCGTTAAGGATTTATTGCAAGAAAGAGGGCCCAGGCATTCTATACGAATCGACAGAACTGTTGCTAACGATAAAATAAGTCAGTAGATCGGGAGTACGGTACTCACCAGATGTAAATAAATTCTGCTTCTCTAGGCGAAATCTATTTTATATTCATCTTGGGGCTTAAGGAGGTGCTGCAATATTGATAAAGTTGTTACTATAGATCTCCGCAAGTGTATTTATTTTTATTTTTTTATTATAACGTCGCCCCACACTAGGAATTTCTCCTGTGTCGTGGGTGCGTATTAACCAAGGTATTTCTAGAAAATTCTGTTCAATATTCTTCCTCATATAAGCTGTTATTTATATTAACAGTCACTAAGTGTAACTACTAAACATGAGGTGCTGTGTTCTAACCTCAGGTCGGGCAGTGTTACTGGGTTTTTCCTTTAGGAAATTCTCAGTAGTCTGGTTTTGTGCTCTGTTATTATTATATGTGTAATAATAACCTGTCCTTTTAGTATCTTTGTAATACATATTTACACCGTTAAATTTAATGGCACATACAAAAATTTACATATCAAGCTAACGTATTGTTGTATAAAATGTAAAGCACGTACATACTTAAAAAGCCAACTTATCTAGTTACTGATTTAGGTCTTAAAACAACGGATGTTTACAGAGCACAATTCCTAATCCCAATAGCTACTGAGCGATATTAATAGAAAAACCAATAATCCAAAACCTAACTTGTACTAAAATATAATTAACTTCAGACAAGCGCTTGATATACGAGGTACTGTACTTTTAAACATTTGCGAAGAAACAAAGTAATAAATGCATTAATACAAACAATTCACACGCAAATAAAATTACACCAAGTTTTGTCCGCGAAGATCTCTTTCATACATAAAGATTATTGCGCTGTTCAGTGACGCATGGTAAATTGAACTCGGGTACTGACGACCCTTTTAGCATTTTAATAAAATGAAAAATGAAAACACATCTCTTACGCGTCTTTGCGGTATTTTAATAAAATACTTCTCGTTTCGTTCTCTTGAGCGTTGAGTGCATTGCTCTTTTACGGATAATGGTCATGATATATCATGTTTCTTTGCATTTGGGGACCAAATTGTATCAGTATTAAAAAAGTTTTGCTAAGAGGGCTACCTAGTAAGGCCAACGTGACCTTTTTCTTCTTCTTAAATTTAAGAGCTTTGCTATGGTCGGTAGAGCAAACGTCACAGTTCTCTATTTTCAGCATTCGATTTGTCCGCTTGGTACTTACGTCTTTTTTATATCATCATAATAATAATCAGGATATTTTAATGATGTAGAAATATTGTCACATTTAAAGAAAATGTTATTTGTAGATATAGGTACACATTTGTAGAAAGACATTATTATTGGTAACTAGCTATAATGTTTCTTGAGGTTTTGTCAAGGAGTCAAAAAACAATCAGGACATTTTAATGATGTAGAAATCTTGTCACATTAACCTAACAAAAGACACCTAATGAGGTAAAAATAATAGAAAGAGAGTTCTACATTGCCCGGAGTTGATAGTAACCATAAATCCAATCAAAACAAACGTGGGGACCACGACTCACAATTTATACGCAGTGTTAGGCAAGCTTAATAATTTACTCGTACTTTCCTTACTAAAGCAATCTAGAACGATTGCGGTTTTAACAGGAATTACATTTAAGACACAAAGCGAAGTTATATTTACTAGATGTAATAACATTATGCTTCCAGCAAATGCTTTGCTGTCCCCATCAGTTGAATGTAACTTTACGAAATGTAATCCATTATGTATTCTATTATTAATGGCGTTAAGTTCAATATCGCTCAACAAACCTGGCAGCCCATCACTATAGATATATTTTAAGAGTATTTGACGAGCTTTTAGAGATAACTGCCTTGAAAAGTTTCCTTTGTACTATTATTCATTGTTTCGCCGAGGAAACTGTGAATAGGAACTGACACTTTTGTTTTTGTTTTGGAAAAATAGCGATATTCCTTTGTCTCAGGTGTTGGTATTTCAATGAAACTAAAATGGATGTGAGCGCCCTTAACTAACTGTCTGGGAACACACGTCTACGGCTCTATAAAGAATGAGCCATTGGATAAATAGAAATAGCGGAGGAGAAACTTGTACGATATTTTATGAAGAGAACCATTTATAAAAGAATGAAATTCTTCTTTAAGAGCTCGCGTTTCGTTCGTAAGATGGCTCACAGTTGTGTCAGTGGGTCACAAACACCAATATCTTGGGTTTAAAAGAGTAGCTTAACTGATACTTTCTTAAATTGGAAGAGCGGAAAGTTCAAGTAATTTGCGCGTGCTTCAAGGACGCTTAAACATTGTTTAGTTAACTTACAGTTGAAAATTTAAACTGTAGTTACTACTGGCATTAAACTACACTATGAATGTTATAAGGTTAGCAGGACATTCGATTTTTTCCCAAGTTATAGCAGTAATGCATAATCATACAGTTCAATACGCCTGAAAGAACCCTATTTGCTTTGAGCGTTTACAGACATCCCATTTCACGTCTGAATTCTCATTTAGGAGGATTCTTGTTGTAAATAGGGATTATGTTTAAATAAAACAAAGGTAAATATATCTAGCAGTTTATTATAAAAATAGACAATTTAAGAGCATAGCGTATAAATATAGTAGAATAAAATTATTGTATTTGACCTGTCTTTGAAAAGGGCGACTTTGGTCCATTAGAAGCTTTATATTCTCAACACGTCAAAACTTCTTAAAGTTTTCTTCATTTATAAGCTTTTGATCTGATTAGTTTTTCAGAATAAAGTTCTTCTTCGATTAGCAGCGGACTAGAAAAAAGTATTTTTGGCGGTGACCTCGGTAGCATCCAAAGGGTTAAAAGTTTGTTCATGCATAGTGTCTCCGACAAACAGTCGAACGAAACAGTCTCCTAGCTATCCTCCCATTGATAAACAGAATGAGTTATTAAGATCATTGACTCCTGACTATGTCACAAACAAAACTCCCATATTTGTATCGAAAAATCAAACTTTAGAGTGTAATTTTGGTATCCAGGAACTAGAAAATTGTCTAAAAAAAAAGGACTCCGCACCAGGGGAAGACGGTATTTCATATTCAATGATTTATAATCTTCCTATTATAGGCAAATACTATTTACTCAACTTATATAATAGTATCTTTAATTCATCTATTGTACCTATCCAGTGGCGTAATATACAGATAATTCCAATTCCCAAAGCAAATAATAATATCTCCACAGATCTAAAATTAAGACCCATATCTTTAATCTCGTGTTTATGTAAAATTTTTCATTTAATGTTAGTAAGACGTTTAGAATGGTTTACTGAAAAAAGAAAAATATTATCATCTTTTACTATTGGATTCAGAAAATCCTTGTCTTGTTTAGATTCATTGACTCGCCTAGTTAGTTACATACAAAACGGTTTTTCGATAAATATACCTACATTAGCATGTTTCCTGGATATTAAAAATGCATATAATAATGTTTCAGTTGATGCAGTAGTTAGGATTTTAGATGAGCTCCAAATTGGAGCAAAATTTTGCGCTTATATTTGGTCATTTTTGAATGAGAGACGTTTAAAAATTAAACCCAAAATCAGTGATTCAACAACAGACCGATGGACCAATAAAGGTTTAGCTCAGGGCGACCCTTTGTCACCGCTATTATTTAATTTAATTACACATAAAATATTTCAAGCTCCTCTCGATGTAGTAATATCTCAATACGCAGACGATTTTGTTCTCTATGTTAAAGATAAAGATATTAAGAAATGTGAAATTTATATTCAAAACGCATTAGATTATATTGTTACGTCTTTAGCCAAACTGGGTCTAGACATATCTTCAACCAAGTCTACCTATTGTATATTTAGTAGAGGCAGGCGCAGAATACTACCATCTCTTAAAATAAATGAACAATCCTTAACATTTTCAGCATGTACTAAATATTTAGGCATATGGTTGGACCAAAGTCTACGTTGGGGTAAACATATAAATGAAATAGTCATAAAAAGTTCAAAATTTTTAAATATTTTAAAATTATTATCGGGTAGTTCTTGGGGTATACATACAAAACATATTCGCAGACTATATATCTCTTTAGTAAGAAGTCGATTAGATTATGGTTCCTTTATCTATGACTGTAGTGCTAAAACACATTTATCGAAACTAGACAAGCTACAAAATCAGGCCTTGCGGATAATAGGAGGTTATATTAAAAGTACCCCTATTCATGTAATGGAATCAGATTTATGTATTCCGCCCCTATATTTAAGGAGAGAATATCTGGCATACAAATACTGTCTTAAAATTAGGTCGTGGTCAAATAATAATACAGTTACGCTTATATCTGAATTGAGTCGCTTTTGCCACAACACTTATTGGCGAAATAAAAAAAAACCATTACTAGTTAAAGTATACAGTGATGTAAAAGACTTAGAAATTACTTCATCAGACTATCTTAAAATGTTTAGTTTAGAAATCTGGACATCATCTATTCAAAAAAATGTGATTAATATTGAACTTGAAAGTTTAAGAACTGCTAAATGTAATTATAATCCAAATGTATTACAGAAAGATGTTGTAGCAGAACTAGATACCATGTATTTCGGGTGGCATAAAATTTATACCGATGGTTCGAAAAGTGCTCAAGGACTAGGAGCAGGTTTATTTGATCAGAGTTTAGGCATTAGTTTGGGATATAAAATAAATTGTAATATATCCATTATGTCGCTGGAACTCGTTGCTATTTATCAAGCAGTTATTTATATTAGAAATAAAAATTTGAATAAAGTAGTAATTCTTTCAGATAGCAAGAGTGCACTCCAACATATCGCTCGATGCGCCTCTGGTTATAGCAGAGGTGCATCGATAGCGTATGAAATTTTAAATTTATTTATCTTACTCAGTAATCATAATATAGAATTGAAGTTGCAATGGGTTCCAGCACATATTGGACTACGCGGTAACGAGGAGGCTGATCATATATCAAAATCAGCGGCGGTAGATGGTACCTGTATAAATTACATACCTGATTATTGGGAATATTTATCAAAATTTAAGTTAAACTGCTTTAACTCCTGGTTAAATCATTTTGTTGAAATATCACATATTAAAGGTATTTGGTATAGAAGTATTCAAGGTCAGCCTTCTCGTATTCCCTGGTTCGATGATAGTAAATATACCAAAAATTATATTAAATTAATTTTAAGACTTCGTTCAGGCCACTACCCTTCAGCAAAATTTGCATTTCTTATGAAAAAAGCTGATTCTCCTAATTGTACAGCCTGTAATCAAATCGAAGACGTACAACATTTGCTTATGGAATGTATAAAAAATAAAGAGGAGCGCGAGTCATTCATGAAGCAGCTGAAAGTAAATAGACTCGACATGGGCATAATACAATCCATCCTGTCTACACCATCTTCAGAGTTGTGTAAAAAGTTCTGCTATTTGATTACGGTTCTTCATGAGTGATTCCATCATCTTTAAGTAGTAAGTTATCTCATCATATGTGATTTAATGTAAAAGGGTACGATGGGGCGGACATATTATTTTAATAAAAGCCCCTAAATAAAACAGATAAAAAAAAAAAAAAAAAAAAAAAAACCTGTCTTTGAAAAGGGCGACTTTGGTCCATTAGAAGCTTTATATTCTCAACACGTTAAAACTTCTTAAAGTTTTCTTCATTTATAAGCTTTTGATCTGATTAGTTTTTCAGAATAAAGTTCTTCTTTGATAAGCAGCGGACTAGAAAAAAGTATTTTTGGTGCTGACCTCGGTAGCATCCGAAGGGTTAAAAGTTTGTTCATGCATAGTGTCAATTTGCCGTTTCCCTGCAGCTACTGTGCTCTCGTGACAATTCGGCCAAAAATGTTTTCTGAATATACACAGGGAATGTTTTGCGACGAAGAACTCATTGGGCTGTTCCACTTCGTTGACTGCCAAACCTGGTGTGAAGACTACTGCGTTACACGATCGAAATTGACATATAATATTTATTATTATATAGCTGCAATACCATCATTGTGGCGTTTTAAGGGCCTTTGTTCAACAGTGGGCGTCTTCCGGCTGATGATGATAATGAATGCCATCACGGCGAAGTTAGATTTTTAAATCTTCATAAATGGTCTGTTCATTTTAGAGGATTGTGTGAAGATCGAGTGTTAATACGGCCAGAGTTAAGAAAGAGAAATACTATACAATTACGTATATTTCATACACATGAGGTAAATAGGAGGTTGTTCTTCTTGCGAAACAAAAATGTGACATTAGACATGTCTTATGTCTAATGTCACCTTTTTGTTTACAAATTCAAAGCTTCAAGCTAGGCCTGATAGGCCAACTCTGCGATCATTGGCCAGGCTTATCATCTTCAGGCCTAATTTGAAGCAAATAAGAATACAGTTGAAGTATAAACGTTTTTTGGACTGCCCAATTATTCCTAAGCGACAAAGATTACATCACACCACGCATAATGGAGCAGAAAATATGCAGTTGGTATTTTATAGTTAAACATTGTATTATCGTATAATTACTATGAACATGGCCCTGAAAGGCTTATAGCTACATCCTGTTCATATAAATTGGCTTATACGTTATCGATAGCTAAAGCTAATATTGTAATTAGGTAACCAACGTAGATGCACACCGATTAATATAAAATGAAAATTCATGAGATTAAGCTGATTATGGCGGCGACGTTAACTTTATTGCCTTATGAATAATTATTATCTTGAATATTAGGGACAGAAGTGATTATTAATTTCCCTAGAAATTCCTTTTATCTTTATTTTTATTGTGCGTAGTTAAGTGTTAATAGTTTAGTTTTACCCTAGGTATAATAATACTATACTTAAATGGATTTATAACGCCAAAAAATGTTTTTCATCAAATTAAATTTTGAAGGCTTGACAGTGTTTCTCTCCATAACCAAAATTAAATTTATTCTAGGCATCTAGGTCAATATAAAGTCAACCCTTAAAATAAAACTGTTTGAAAAAAGAAAAAAGCTAAACCAGATTATTCTCACGCATGAGACACCCAAATAAACCGTAAATAAAACGAGAGATACAATAAAAAAGCAAATACCATCCGAAGATAAAGGATAAACAATACGATACGATAAGCTCTATCTAAATTCTGAACCTATCCTGCCCTAGGACGGGTTTATGCAACAATAAAACAAAGGAGGCGTCTCTACAAGTGTTATTGAATGAAATCCATAGCAAAGTCGAATCATTATCACGTTCGTTTCCACCTCTACAGTCAGGAATAACGAGTGTTATTGCGGCTGCCTATGGCTCGCGTGTGCTATACGTAATTAGATATCGATTTACCTCTATTCGATTTTCGAACAAATCACCGACTGTTCAGAATCGAGTTGTTGTGTTTTATCATTTGTTTAATCTTTTGTTTGCGATTGATATTAAGGTGCTTTGATGAATCGATGACGTAGGTCGATATGAATGTTCATTTCCGTGCTAAAGTGATGTTAGTTATAGAAAAATATTATGTTTTGTGTAGATTGCCATGTTGATGATAAAGTTTATGTTCGACCAATGCATTGCTTTTTGGGGATCGGTTTGTTCGATATTATCGATTGGAGGGTTTTTAATATATACTTTGAATACAATAATGCTCGTATATTTCGACTTCAGAGTGTGGAATTTGAAGTTAGGTCAATGAACTATGTAGCATAACAGTACTTTTACTTGCTCAAGTATATGACTCAAAACAAATAAGCACAAAAAAAAATAACGGTGAACTGTTTATTTAAGCCACCCTTCACTAACCTGGAGACTAGGTCAGTGACAGTAATGTCTTTTAATCTTATTAGATAGGGTATCATGCAAGGCTTGGCTAGAACAAAACAGCTAACAAGCATTGTATAATGACAATCTTCATCTTCTTCGTATTTAAGCGAGTTACAAGCTAAGCTTTTACGCTCCGTTACTAATTGGGCACATTTATCATTGAGACTTGCACGAACGTGCGTTTTACATTTAGGTATGTACGGGCTTTTTAGCTGGGTTACCGAAATTGTTTTGATATTAACCCCTTATTTATTCACAATGTGTTTTGTCGCATTTGATAACACTAGTTTCGTAAAAAGAAAGAACTTAATTATAATGTATATCATCATCATCAGCTGGAAGACGTCCACTGTTGAAGAAAGGCCTCCCCCTTAGTTAAGGGGGGAGTGTGCCATAAACCCCACGCTTGGCAAGAGGCTTAGGGATCGCAGTATTGGTGGTGAAGTTACAGAAGACGCTGCTGCCGATCTTTTGGATTTTCTCTTAGTCACCTCTTACGACATCCACGGGAGGAAAGGGGGTGGTCAATTCGAGGCCGGCAATATCGTCCACAATAATGTTATTTTTTTAAATTAAATGAATTATTACAATAAATTGATTATATTATACATATATTGAATAGTAAGTTGGTCGCTGTAGTTGCTGGAAGATTAAAATCAATAGTCTGAAATAAATGTTGGCTTACCAAGTATATTTTAGCGAAGGAAGACGGAAACTTTTAAAGAAAAATGACTGATTGAAGCTACATAAATACATGAAGACCATTCCCTTCTTACGAAGTTTAAAGATATTTTTGGAACACAACAATTTCTATAGTAATCCGCAGTAGAAACTTGATAAATGATGTTATCTTATTCTTGATAAATGAACCTTTTGGTCAAGAAAAAGTGTATTAACTTTAATCGCTTTATCTTTATTATTCAAATGTAAAGTACATTAGAGAAAAACTTAATTACTATGTGTCTGGAACTTAGATTATCGGCTTAGAAATAGGGCATTCTTTTTTATTTAAGCACTGTAGGAGATATAAGTAATTATGTTCTCCTGACCGAATTTCGGCTTATTTCAGTTGAGACTAGCCAACTACGCATGAGATTCATAGGTGTCCTAAGTCACTGTCAACTCACTCACTAAGTTCGATAGGATGGTACTTCGACTCGACTGGAGATAGATCAGGCGCAAGACCACCGGCTAAACGTGTCTGTCGAAGCAGGGAGGTGCTCGTCATGTGAAAATGGTCACCTATCACAAAACTGATCGCGGCGATAACGGCTTAACTTCGCTGATCGACTGATCTGCGCAGTAGCCACGTAGCTGTGAGACTCTCGATTTCATTTTTATTATTACTAAGGATTTAAAATGAGCTATGAAGCTGTATAAATTAGTACTTGGATAAACGTTTTATGTTTTGTTAAAGATGCGTGTGGGTTTAGTAGGTAAGATATTATGACTGAGAAGTTAGCTGAAGAAGATAACGAATGTTTGAATATTCATTCTATAACCTTTACTTTTGCTTAGCCAACGACCGAAAGTTTTGTATACAAACCAAACATGTAGGTACAAAATAGAATAATACGTTTGTAATAAAAGCAACTAGGTGCGTTTAATTAAAGCATGTTTTGTCAAACTCTGGCAGTTGTCAGAACATATCATCACATCTTATGGAAATGAAAATAGTGACGAATGCACACAAGCTGTATGTGGAAATGTATTAGTGATAGAAAGTGTTTTGACCAGTTAGCTAAGTAATTGAAAACTGAAATGTATTACTACCCTGTCACACATTTGTCATAGCAGTTCACACGATCGATGCGCACAAACCACAAATTCGACTTTTGTTACTGACATATATCACTAAAAGTAAAAGCTGCATTCATAAATCCAAACGACAGAAACAAACAAACTAAGTTTTAATACGTGAACAGAGATCGAAAACATTTTTCAATGGTAGAACTGAAATAAAAATTAGAGATTGGATCGCTTTGCAGTGGTCAGTAAGTGGAGTGAATTTCAATGCGATTATTGGTTTAACCACTGGACTATCGCTTGCGAAGTTAATTATTTAATATTATTTGCTTGGAAATTCAAGTTTAGTTTTGACTTTTTGCCAGAAAAATAATTCTTACTATCGTATCTATAATTGGTACACTTCGAATCGTTTTTAATATATAGGATGAGTTGTTTTGAGTGTATGTCAGCAGTATTTTAAGGTATATACCTACCTAAAAATAATGATATCTATTAACTTGCATGACAAAATTTTATAGAGTAGCTGCATTGCATCTAAAGATTCTAATTCATTATTCCTTACATTATGCTATTTATTTTACGCGTTCCTATAAAACAATTGCTATTCAAAAGGCATTTTTTTTCTAAATATTTTAAAGTTTTACTAGCCTATTATTTTAATATCTAATATGCCAGGAGCTCTAAAAAGTTAACTATTTGGAACAACAAAACCTCAAATTGAGGTTTAAGCCGCGTCTTTGTCGGCCTACTTGAAAAATGTCGAGTGTTCATGAATTAAATATTTGGCGTTTCATACTCACAGGACCTTTGGGAGGGTTTACGGTCACTCAAGTGCTTAATTCAAGACGAAGGTTGCATGTGAATATTGAGAAAAGGGACGGAGGTGGACACCGTTTTTACGAAAATAAACCTTATTATCATTTAACAAATTATTTCCTGTAGGTTTATGAGAACCAATTTAAATAGATTTATGTTTTAAAAATATTATTGTGGTAAATAACTTATATTATGATGATTTTATAATTTTTCTGATAAATAAAAATCTGTGTAGCAAAATTAAATATTTTACTTCAAAACAGCACAATATCAAAAGTATAGTTATTTTTATTTTGTACATTATACAAAAAAAAGTTTTCAAATAACGGCACTTAGGTCACGACGATGGTTTCTGAACGAATAAAAAAGTACTCAGGTGTTGCCGTTATAAAAAATTCTAGACAGTAAAAAGGAAAATAAATTTGATTATTATGCCAACTTGCTTTTTCTTTGTTATGCTTCTTTTGGTGTGTTGTTAACATTTTGTTTGCGCATATATTTAGGTTGTTCACTAAGTACCTAAATTACAATATTATGGCAGTTTGAACATTGTTTTATATTTTTCTCGATCGTTCCAACCAAAAGTACTTATAACTTTTCAACTTGAGCCATAAGGACTAGTTGGTAATTTTGATCGGTGAATCTCTTCGGAGCCGGGAAAATAATGTGTTTTAAATTAGTCGGTTTACAGACTAATTACACTTTAATCTTTTAACCCTTGGGGTGTTTGGTTGGTCTGTGCGACCCGTAAACATTTTTTTATATTTTTTTGGTATGTAAGTACTTGTTGACACTCACTATTTCTTCTTTTTTTGACACAAAAGTTTATATTTTCTTGCATTCCTTGCATTTGTGAACTACTCGACTATGGTAAATTTTTTTGACGTACAACTTTCAAAAATCGATCGATTTCAATATTTTTGACTGCGGTAGCGAAGTATGGCCTTAAAGGCCTTTGTTATATTATACTGTCGTATACGTAAGGAATTAAAGGCCTTAGGTATATGACAGTATAATATAACAAAATTAATCGCCTCTTTACAGTAGCTAAGGCTAGCATTTTAGTTAGGTGGCCGCACCAGGCAACAATGGCGATTTGTGAGCTCCACACAATGGGCGCAGTTATCACTCGATGCAGATAACTATACATGAGGCGGAGGTGAACTATACATATACAGTACATTATCCGGCGTATATGTACATTAGCATTATGTGCCAGGTTATCGCGATGCTTTCAGTTATGGACAGCGGCTTAATAATAAGGATGAATAGTAGAGCAATAGTAAAATATTACTCGTAAAAGGACGATGCTTATAACTGGCCTTTTTTGTTAGAGTTTGAAATCTGACATGAGACAGTTGGTGTGATTGGTGCTGTTCGTGTGCTGCTGGATTGTTACTTATTATTTACGTTATATTGTTTCTTATACGTATAATTATATTTGTGATAAATATGTAATGTATAGCTCTGCTGTTTAATGCTAGATATTAATTTGGGTTGTCTACAAAATTACATAATATTTCAAATTTTTGAATAGAGATAAAATTTTAATTTTATCTCTATTCAAAAAACTTTCCATAAAAAAGTCATAGATAAGATTTTTCTTATAAACCCAAGTTTCGTAATATCCATTTTGCCGGTATATTGATGGCCTACTTCACGTGCACCACATGCGACGCGAATTTATCGAGTGGAAACCGTCCACCTCACTGACGGATGCTTGATTTAGTATCTTTGCTTTATAAGGTCCCAGCAATTTGTAAAGGTTACAGTTTATTTCCCAACTACATAATATATACCTATTTCATATCTCAGCGAATTTGATCTAAACAACTTTAGTACCTACTTATTACTTTCATGGTTGTTTTAAGGCAAAAAACACCATTGATCAGTAAAATTACCAATGGTATTTTTTTTCTCTCTTCACAAAAGACAATAATTACTGTAGGAAATAACTAGTATCTAATGTATATTAAGTAATTGTGTGATTCTGGTGCCCGATGTAAGTGTAAAAAACCTGTGTTACGGGTCACCAGGTCCCGCAAACTGCATGGGGATAAACCTTCATGAACATTTTATATCAGCATACAGCCCTAGTTAAAAATACATAAGTATGTGAACAATGTATGGCAATAGGTATAATATAACAATTGCATGGTAATAATACCGCGTGGCAAAATATAAAGACCTCTGCCTATAACCTATGCCTGGGATTACAGGCCAGATATTCATACACAGCAATTTCATCATTGGTTTATCCATACCCAGTTTTTATCTCCGATCGTGAAACAATAATACAATTATAATTTAAATCAACGAGCTAACAGCTTCTTGTTTCATTAACCCCTGCGCTGAGGTTAGCTACATTCAACTAATTAAACCACATTTTTGTGTTAATTTATCAAGAGAATGAGTTGCCAGCCCATACGTTTTCATAACTTAGGTCTATAAAAGATGGCTGTAATATTTTCGCGACCTCACCCAACCTTCTTTATGGGGGTCGAATCTCAGCCGGCAATTTATCGCAAGCCCTAATGATAACCTGACCGTAATTACTTATCGTTTATTAACCCTTGAATGTCTCAGTGCACGAATAATTTACTGCCAAGGATTGCTATATAATTGTCTGAAGGTTCTTCCCAGTTGGGGTTAAACAGCACGTAAATAAATAACCCTATGATCGCTTGGCCCTATCAGGCTGGCCGGTAAACGTCTACATCTAAACCAGGGTGCACTTTAAGCTTATTATATGACGTTAATTTATTCTTAAAGCCCAGTAAAGTATTGTAGTCTTCTTTTTAAAGTTAAGAACATGGATATTCGGCTATGTTTTGTTATGAGTGCATGCGTGGATGATGCAGCCGAATTCAATTGCCAGCCTTTTGATCAGCCAATATAATCATACACTTGTGTTTTTAATACCACTTTGCCATGGCCATCCCCATCTTTCTTTTCTTTATCGGCATTATTCCATTACTTTTAAGCCTACATCATTTACCAGAATGACAAAAAATTAAGATCATATTCGTCTAAATGCATAAATTGAATTCGAAGATTGTTCAATTCCCGTTAAGATGGATAGAAGGATGTTCTGAATAAATTGTATCGAGCGCTCCGTAACAGGTTCTAAGAAATGGAAAATCCATTAAGTTACACAAGCTCTAGACTCTAGAGGCTATTTCGATTCCGACTTAACCCTATCACAGGCTAACCTCAATACGGTTAATATGAAATCTGATCGGGGTACCTGATTACCCCTTCCTTATAGCGGGAAAATTATCATCAGCAGTTGATATCGGTACAATGGACCGACACGGAATGTCAACCCAAGATGTGACCGCATGGCCATTGTCGATACAACACCCGCTCGGTATCGATCGGGTATTAATGTTAAGTGGTTTGCGGTTGCGTACTGTTTACTCTGTAGACATACGAATGTTGATTTGGGATTATGATTTATGAAATTTTACGTGGTTAGGTACCCATATGGGTACAGTTTGCAGAGAAGTGTAAAAATTAAATGAATTGTGTATGTTTTAGTGTAAGAAATAAAGTGGTGTTCAAATTGTTAATCTATGTTGCATGAAAAAGTAAAAACTGCTAATTGCGTCGAGATATAATACAATTGATCCTTTTAATATGATACATAAGATCCAAGACCTCATAATACAGACTGGTATACCAGTCACAACGTTATATGTCATATATGCTTCATCAAAAATTCGGTATAAAAAATCGCTTCAAATTCAGCAATACACAGAATTACTGCGAAAATTACGTTGTAGAGTAATTCGAGTGAGGTTACAAAGCGTAATCTGAAACCGCATCGCACCGCTCGGTTGATTGATGTCGCTGCAAGACCTTGGGCTCAAATTAACTGTCACTTGTCAGACAAAATATGAAAAGGTTCCAAAAACGAAAACTTGTGGGAAACAAAATTTTACACATAAAACACCGGGGTCCATTTTAAACCGGGTACGCTTTGACAGGGTTAGATTGATGTTGAATGGAAAAAGATAAAAAATATGAGATTGCCTTTCACCAAAATTACGTTGTAACTTTAAAATGTTTACTAGGTTTTGGCATCAAAATATTACGTTCGGATTTCAGCGGAATTGATCCAGCCGTTTCGCAGAAAACAATAATATCAAATGCCAACAACGACATGTGTACCTTGGTAAAAAGGGATGGCTTGGTATGTTTCGTTATTCTTTATTTTCGTTTATGAAAATTAACACATTATTTTTTCATCACCAAGTGCTAAATTATAATGTACTGTGATAAGGCCTTGCCAATTAAAAATGTTCATGTTAACATTAAAGTAGGTTGCGAAGACATTGCAAATATAATATATTCTTTTGTAAAGGATATCTATTGTAAAATATATGGTATAAGAGTGGACTTACAAAGCTCAAAGATAGGAGATACCTCATTGTATCTGTAGATATATTCCAGAAACTCAAGCTTCACAAAGTACCTGCTTTACATATGTAAATGACTTCACGGAATTTGATTCTACAACGTTACAACTAAGGACGTCATTTCAAAGTCTATAAAACTGTAATATTCCAAAGATACCCTATATTTTACGAGATCGGTTTTCTCAGTTCTCTCAACTTAGAAATGGATTGGCACACAAACTATTTTGCATAAATCGAAAGTAAACTGATGCGAGCAAGTTTCTCAGCGCTATCCTAAAAGAATAACAACAAATATTTGCAATATTTTTGTCGGGACATATTGAATGAAACGTTTGGAAGTCAAACCAGTTTTTGTTAGAGATATTTGACAAGAAAAGTATCAAGGCGATAAAGTTCCATAATCTTTTTACACAACTGAACACAAAAAGGACATAGTTTAAAATATTACTAACATTACATTGAACTTTATACTAAAAGTAAACAAAAAAAGTATGTTTACATACATTATTTTATTTAAATCCAATTTATATTCTCTACTTTAAAAGTTCTTCGAAAGCCATAACATTGACTGCGATGCACGTCAACATTCCAAGAGCTGCAATAATTCATCGAAGCGATCTATTTCTAGCAATACTAAATTTATTTATAATACAAAACAATAAGTACATACCGCTTCAATGAAGACACCTCTGCGACTCGATTATAAAACCAAATATTCCGGTCTATATTACTGAACCGATTGTAAGATCCATACAGTGAGCACTGATGGACACGACCGAAGAATCGGTATAAAAATCGAGATGTATCGTTTCCGTTTGTTTATTGCATTTGGAACTGTGGCCAGTTGTAAACTGCGAATGTTTGTGTGTACTCCTTGCGTGTGTGCTATGACAGTTGTTATGGCTGTTCTAAAAACGAAATTTAGGTACAGTTTAATCATTATGATGGAATGTTTGGTCTTTTGTTCGCTGGTTTAGTTTGATACTTCGATATGTTTGTGATTTCGTTCAAAGCCCACACATTGAATTTGTGACCTGTATATTATATGAAACGCGATTGAATTTGTCAATTTTTTACACGCTTGTCCTACTTTCATGTTAATTTTTACATTTCACACACTGCACAAATCCCAAGATAATGATATGATACTCATAGTTCATAAGCTTTTTTTTTTTATATGGGACAAGCCCACCACTCGTGCCCATCATTGCGACTCCTGTAAGCCAGGATCTACAATGATAACCGTTGAGAACCATCGAGGCAATGAAGCTCGAGGCGTCCCAGAGAAATGACTCGACTGTCTTGGAACCCGCATCGAAATTAATCATAGAAGAATATATAGGAGGAGTAGGAATATAAATTTAGTTCCGACCTCCCTCCATAGCAAGCGGGAGACGTTCATAAGCTTATAGATATCACCGTGTACAAAAGCTTATCAACGTTAATTGATAACAGATATCAGCCTCATTCAGAAAGGGGACAAAGAATTCTAATCCGGATTTATCGGCGCAGCGGCCATCCGCGAATCGGCTCCGATCGGAAGTATTAAAGGATTTGCCAAGTCCCAAAGATTAATGTACAACTACCTATTGTCTTAACTTCACGGACTTAAGGGGAAAATCTTCAATTCTTTCTACTTGGTATGGATTCCTCGTTTTACTTTGAGATCAGTTTGTTTATTCGCTTAAAGGTCGTTAAAAGTAACTACTTATAGGATTTTTTAAGTGTTGTGTGCGAAGGTAAATTAAGTCTTAAAAGCTTTCATTTTCATAATACTATCAGGGATTAATTTATTATTTACAACATAAAAGCTAAATTTCATCATTAAACTCAAAAACACGACTCAACACTGAAAACCTTTAAACATGGAATTCAAAGAAAAATATTTCAACAAATTAATACGAAAGATAAAATTAATTGGAGCCCAAATCTGGTTTTCAGTGAATAGCAGATCACAGGAATTATGTTCATTCAACATTGACACGTTTTGACCAAAAGGGGTTCCGCAGACTTCGTTAACAGTTTAACATCAAGTCGGTGAAACAATTATCATTCTTTTCAGATTAGCTGGGTGAATCTTCTTTGTCGTTTTTGCTAGACGTTGCTTTTATTGCGTTGGCGACGAAATGACATCGTCAAAAATATTATCTTCACCTTTATCTCTGGTTTGGTTATTAACCTCCAATATTCTAATATGATATAGATTGAGGTTGATAATTGATATTACGCATCAATATTTTGTGTGGTATGTAAAAAAACCACAATAGGTAGGTTTTCAAAATGAGTTTATTTTTCTCTTTAATAATTAATAGAAGAGTCAAGTATTGAGTAGTTAAAAAATAATCTTAACCTGGTTTTAATTTTTTTTTCAATTTTAGAGTAACACCTGAACGGTCCTGTAATACATTTGATTGATACATCAATCAAATATGTAGTCATAATATAACTTGTCTTCTAACTTTGTCCACAAATAAATAATTGATCGATTGAATACAATATTTTTGTAATTACGTTGAATAACGAGAGGCAGGTAACAAAACAGAATTGTAGGCTTTTAATGGTTAATTATGTTTTGATTATTTAAATATGTTGTACAGTTGTCGATACGATCATCATCATCAGCCGGAAGACGTCCACTGTTGAACAAAGGCCTCCCCCTTAGAACGATACGATGCAGTAGATAAATTTAAAAACTCAAATTGATTATAACAGCTTTTTGAATTTGTTCTGCGGTAAATGATCTATCAATAAAGTACCCAAATTAAAAAACTTTATTTCTCAAGCTCAACATTAACTTGGGCGAAAGACAATTGAATACTTTCAGTTTCAGGCGCCAATTATTAACGCGAAAGTTAATTATACAAACTGAATTTAAGTTAATCAGCCGATTTATTTTTTCTTGGCTAACTTGAAGGGTAGGGAACTGACATATTTCCCCACTTATTATTTACAATAATCTGACAGGGCCTTGCAGATATACGACCCTTATAAGGTCATATGCTATTGTAAGCTTATATTACTTTATCAGTTGCATGCAATGCTTGTATACACAGCAATAAAAAAATGGCGGGTGCAGTACGTTCAAGGAGAAATAGAATAAGTCTAACGTCTTGACATTAGAATAAATAAACAACGTAGAAAGGGATTAAGGTTAGATTAGTCTAAGAATAAAGAAAGAGCTTAACTTCATGTCAAAATATAAGTACATTTAATATTAAACTTGGTGCTTATTTAATATAATATATCTTGATTGGTTTTACATTTATGGAACATTAAACGAACTCATTTAATACAACTGTGACCCACGTTTATGGTAGAAAGAGACGGAATAACGGTATTTCGATGCGCGGAAACGAAAGAGCATGAAATTTAGTGTATTTGGCATTAAAAAAGTAAAAATCAAAAATTTTGTAGTTAGTGCAATTGTGAACTAAGGCATCGATATATGGGAATATGGGCGAGGTTTCACACCCAAATAACCTTATAAAGTACGAAATATGTGACATAGAATTTGCGATTATTCTTTTATTTGACACCCCTAGCCACAGGGCTATCACTCACAATTTCGTCCAACATTTTTAATGTCTTCTGTTTACATACGAAGCCATGTCTGTACCTAATTAAGGCTGATTTACATCGGGGTTGCTTTTAAAACAAGAGCCGGCAGGATTTATCATCCTTTGCCACAAGGTTGTTCTAAATAAGCATAATTATTTATGTGAGGATTTTAAATATCTCTATTATTCGTTAAAATCATAACGACACGATTTAAATAGCAAATTAGTTTTTCGCGTATACGTATTTGTATGCAAATTTTTAGTTTTCAGCGCGAGACTGTAATATTATGCAAATGACGGTTGAAATTGGTAATTAAATATTTAAAAGGGACGTCTATTTAGTTTACAGTAGAACTCATAATTGTGTATAGATAGGAGCCAGTAAACGTTTATTTTAATGTTATTATAAAGTTCATTAACTAGGGTAGAAATATGTTGTACCTAGTTGTTATAAATAATACGTTGTCGTTGGGAATCATTTATTAGAGAGCAAAGTCAGTTGTTTAGGTTGTTAATTTGTAACTCATTTATATATTAGACATAAAATACCATCACGCCTGTATTCCCCGATGGGGTAGGCGGAGGTGCATATTGTATAGTACTACCACATTTCGCCAGTTATGTTTTTAGGTCGCAATGTAATAGGGGGCAAACCTATTGCCATCAACCGGGCACAAATTCAGACTCCGTGCTGCTACTGAGAATAACCTAATGGAAAAGCCCAGTAACGCTTTGCCCGACGCGGGATTCGAACCCAGGACCTCGTGCTCAGCAGTCGCGCTTAGCAACCACTAGACCAACGAAGTAGTCTATTCTTTGGCGCATTGTCTGTAATCTGCCATGCTATTATAGACAATACTTAGGAACTTACTTCTAAACTACTACTTACTTACTTCTAAACGGCTACTTTCATACTAATTAAACATTTTCTTCCTGAAATCTTTACTAAGTAATCATTAACGTCTCTGAGTGCGGCGTAGACCAATACAAACGAAATTCAAATTCGTTGCAGCTGTCGAGGTTACGTTTTCAATCGGCGCCAAGCTCCAGTAATTTCACACCATCGATTGAAGATTACCCCGAAGAGCCTTCATTTGCCATCTAACTGAATCTACGCAGCAACACGTGACGAGAATCTTGATAGAATCGAACTGCCCCAACTAACTTTTTCAATATATTCGTTAGTACCCTTTTATCTGTTTTTATTACTTTTACCCCAAATTTGTTTTTATAGAACAGTAGTATGGGGTAAATAAGTACTTATAAAGTCGTTTTTTACGGCAGTCTTAAATTTTACGGTTTCCTTTGTGGCGGCCAATGTTAAGTAAGGTTTTTGTTGGACAATTCTGGCGAGTTTAACTTGGATCTGTTTGTGTTGTTATCATTTTATTTTTATTTCCACTTCAATTATTGTTTGCTTTTGAGAGCTATTTGGGAGAGCACTTGGGAGTGATCATTATTTATTGTTGTTTAGACTTAAGTGTTAAAAAAAATTATAACTTATATATGACCTAAGTAGGTAACTGAAGGATGGCATGAAAATAATGAATGTCAATCTATAGATGGTCCAATTGCTAATACGAGGTAAATGATCCAAAATATGTTAGCCTGAATTGTTATCAGATTAAATTAAATTACCTAAGGTTGTTATATACGTACCTACAGGGTATACATATACCTTTCATGACGTAACGAGTGCTAATGAAATATTCGACGACACCGCGTTGCTTCAATATTTCATCCCGGCGCAAGACAATGCAGAGCAACAAACGTATAGAACTTGTTTATTTTTTCAGGCATTTTATTTTTTATTTACAAAAGCAGATATACCTAATACTTTAAACATTTTTAATAGGTTACGTATACCTACCGAACATTATACCTACGGAAATAAATTTAACTAACTATAATATTGATACCAAAAAGTAAAACGAATATCAAAGTAATAATAATAATAAAACCCCTCTGGGCACATCGTTACCTCAACATGAGAATAACGTAACACCGGAGGGGACAGTAGTATAGCTTTACCAACCCTCGTGATAGAAATAAAAAATATATTACAAGGACTTGTACTAAAAGCACACAAACCGCAGGGCAGCTTGTGGCGAGCTGTTTGTGAGTGGCGACACAACGTGCCTGATACCCCAGAGAGTCGATCAGAGACTCATCCCCGGTTTGCCCGATATGGGTAGCTGGAGTGGAAACCGAAGAGCGCCCGCAGGACTCTCAGCTCTTTCTTGCCTTAGTTGGCTGGTCAGAGAGGGGTCGCCAGAGCTATATGCTCGGGGGTGGAAGTGTCTAATGGTGTAATAGCGGGGAAACCCGCTCCGAGTCTTCGAGACGCGCGATGGTGAAACCGGGGCCGCACCGCTCTACACCCCTAGCCACTCGCATCGGTGTTGCTCCCTGTTGCCTATAGTGGCGACTGTTTAGGGGGCCCATCTAGTGAGTGGCGAGTCACCGTCTGCTAATATTCTGCATATTTTATGATAAAAGGCAGACGCCGTTTTTATTCAGTAAATAAAAGTAACCATTACACGAAACATCCCAACACAATAGACCAAATCATTTTAGTATCCATCTTTCTCAATAGTCCCGCACCTTCTGGGGACTTTTCATGGCTGTTCTTTTATAGAGCAGTTGTGTGGTGTCCCTAGCTGGTGTCCCATTACCTTTTAGATTAAAGTTCTCAACGGGCCTCTGCGTGTTGGACCTGTGTCCCCACGTAAGCCTTTTAAAAGTCCGGGTATCTTCCCCATAGTTGATAGCCCGAGTATAATATGAGAGATACAAATAATAATAATAATCATTTATTGGGACAAAAATAAGTTTACAAAATTAATTGTGCATTAACAGTTACATTAGTTAGAAAAACTGTGTCGCAACTGTTAACCTCCAAGATGGGGACAGTGTTCCAACATAATATTTAAATCTAGGAAGTAAAATAATTACTAATAATTAAGGAAATGAGATTAAAGTATGTGTGATGTGTGTGTTTATTTGTGCGTGTGCGCGCGTGTGTGTGTGTGTGTCTGTGTGTCTGTCTGTGTATGTGTGTGTATTGATGAAAAATAATTTTAAGATTAAACTTTAACAAGATTTTCTACTTCTTCATAATTAAGGGTACTGAGCCAGTTATAAATTGCCTTCTTACATTCACGAATAGTTAAGGGATAAATGTTCAGCTTTTGATTTATTTTATTGTACAAAATACAGCTTATTATATGATATTGTCGTCTTACTGTTACAGTGTTAGTAAATTCAACGTCACATACCCTACCCGATCTTCGGTTCTGTCTACATAGTTTGGGGTCAAAAACAAGCTCCGAGTGCTTTCGCAAAACTGTATTAATAACAAAAGTTTGTCGGACAGTAGGTACTTTGCAGAGAGAATAAAGATCGAGAGTAGGAAAAAGAATGGGCTTGTGCATCATGACCTTCAGAACCGCCCGTTGTGCCCTTTCGAGCCGAAGCATTATTGTCTTATCCGAATTTCCCCATGCAGTAATACAATAGTTTAGGACTGAGTGGGCAAGAGCAAAGTATACTGTTTTTAATATGGGAACATCGGCTGATGATCTCAATTTCTAAGTATAGCATAATATCTTTGCATTCCGTAATTAATATACTTTAATAGCATATTTTTACACGTTGTTGTCTAGTCTATAACCTTACTCGCTCTGTGCCTCGTCGCGACATTTTTTTCCTTCTGACACTAACGGACTTTAATTCCTTTCGCCCGACGTGTTTTCTAAAGGGCTACATTTATCATTTAACCCTTGCTTGGTGTAATTAACCTAATTTACAGGGTTAAAACGCAAATTCATATGAAAAGGGGAAGTCATAAAAAAAATAATGGGAAATAAAGGCAATCATGCTCGCAGAAGTGACTTAGTTAGGCTGGTTTCAGACAGGGCTGCGTTGGCGAAATTGTTATCGTTCGTCTATTTCAAGTATACGAAATATACATATTTAAATCGTACGTTTTAATATAGTCGTGAAACTGAATTTCTGTACATTGAAATATTGTGCTTCCTAACAAATAATTTCTTCAAACGTTTGGGACGCGAACTGTTTCTTACTATATACTTTTGAATGAAATATTTATTTAATAGGCGTCTAAAACTGTAGTCGTCATTCGTAAGTAAAGTTTTTAAAATACAGGCAGAGAATGGAGACCTACTTTTTATCACACTCTATGTTTGTCCGCGATATTACTGACAGTAAAGCAATAATATTGAGATATAACTGCCTGGTCTGTCTAGTGCTTGCATAGTATGACTGCTGAGCGTAAGGTCTGATTCACGACTCTTATCTTCTTCTTCTTATCGTATGGTTGATAAACAACCTAGTGTCAGAGTTTAAAACGCCTGTAGGCCTGTGACATGGTTTTACACGGCATTGAAAAGTTTCTCTGATGTGCCGACTCTCTTGATGTTTTCCTACTGGACGGATTCTTCACCAATAGAAAAGCAAATTATCAGGAAGTACCATAGGCAACAAATGTTTAAAGAAAAGTTAGAGATGCTTAAAAAAATTGCAATAATCGTGATTTTGATATCGAAAGCCGCGGGGCAAAACTACTACTTAATACAGTGACATATCGGTTACATAACACAAAGACTTAGGTATACAGTCACGATTTAAACCTCCTTGATGGCTGCACAAGGAATTTTATACTTAGATTCTATTTCTATTTAAGTCTATGTCCTCGACTTAACATAATAGGTTCACGCTAATAAGGCTTCAGTTTCATGGCATGGCATGTTGCATGTGAAATCGTTATTACTAAATACGACAACATTCCACTTAATGGTAATAATAGAAACAATCTTTTCAAAGGCGTTCCTTACAATTAATTAAGTTATTAATACCATACTAATAAGTGTTGATTAAAAATACATTTATGCGACTCATGTTATGTTTTAATCCTTGAATATGCGTGCTTAGTAATAATAAAAACGACAGATTTTTGTTGGATTCCGATTTCCAACTTATTTAAAATCTTTCTAAGAGCCGAGTGTTATCTGGCTTAGAATTGACCACCGCCTTTCCTCTCGTGGGTGACGTAAGAGGGAAGACGTCTAAGGGAAAATCCAGAAGATGGGCAGCAGCGTCTTCTGTAACTTCACCACCAATACTGCGATTCCCAAGGCGCTTGCCCACCTTGGGGGTTATGCCCCCCCCTCTTCAAAAGGGGAGGCCTTAGTTCCACAGTGGACGTTTATATATTAATTAGCTAATCGTTCCTGGGCATTACGTATATATTATGTACTATCTAGATAAGTATCTTAAGTGAGTATTATATAATTTAATAATCATTGAAACGATTGGTTAAAAGTAATTCTCATTGTTTTACAGTTTTACCCGGGTATCTTGGTCTCCGTTTTCCTTTAACGATTTTATTCGACCACTCTGATCCAATTAATATGCAAACTTGGTTTCAAAAGTTTCCCTTTAACTTTCAATCCACAAATGCTGTTAAAATCCTTTTAGTGCAAATTTTATGATGTGGAAATTAAAGGAAAGAATTTTGCTTTAGTTTTTAATGAGGGGAACTTCTTCAGTTTGACGACCTGATTGGAACAGTTGCTAAGCTATTGGACTGCTGCGCTAAGGGTTGCGGGTTCGATTCCCGCACGGGGCAAAACTTTGTGCGAACCATAGATGTTTGTCCCGAGTCTGGGTGTTTGTGTATGTGATATTTCATGTTTGTGAAACGCACTCACGACACAGGAGAAATTCCTAATGTGTGGCGACGTTTTTTTTAAAGAAAAATAAAAAAGTTGTAGTACCAACTAGCCAAAGCTAATTTTTGTGCTTCGTTGAGCTAAATGATATGTATGTGCCTGTGACTTTAATACATTGTCGCTTTCAAGTGATATGGAAATGGTATATCTAATTTTACTATAGTGTCTGCTTCGCGTACAGTCAACGTGTTAAAAATATCAAATATTTTGACTATATAAGACATCAAAATTACAAAAGTATTCCTAACTTTAATTTATAATCAAACTATATATTCTCAATCCACATCAATACAAATTTTAATACAACAATCCTAGGTAATGCTGTGACTTGTGCCTTAAGAAACGCCCCCTCAACTGGTAATAACGGTTCCACTAATTCGCCATTTAAGTCCCTTTGAAATTCAATAGGTGACAGGCAAGTGATGGACCTTCCATTTAAGCTTGTATTAAATAACGACACGCCCTGGTATTAAGGTGTGTCTCTAACAAAAGGCAGAGAACAACTAACTGATGTCAGGGCTAAAGGTATTTAGATGTCTATGTGAAAGCGACTTTATGTTGCTTACATTATGTTATGGTGATGATGGGGTATTAGGGATGACGTAATGGATGTTCATTTCAACCTAAATATTACACGAATAGTATTGAAGTGAAGTATCTTTTTTGCAAATAGGGTCTAGATTCGCGCGAGGGAAATTGATTGAGATAGATGATGTTGTATGTCTCTGTCTGCTGTCAGTCGGTGGGCTGGCAGTATTGATGGAAGTCTCTAACTTTAATTTTAGGGATATAGGTCTGCTTTTTATACAAAAAACTACCCATTTAAGTTTGGATGTACCTAAAAGAAGGAGGTAAATAGTCAGACGTCTATATCAGAAATCAGAATATATATATTGGAAACGGCTTTGTTTGTAAAATGTAATCCCCATCTATTTATAAAAATATCAGAGGTCAAGAAGAATTCAATACGGACGCAATACGTAAATCAATTATGTCAAGAAAAATGTAATACGGCATTAATGAAAAAAAGTTTTTTTGGTATTGCCCCACGCATTTACAATAGAATTCCTAATACTATAAAAAATATGACAATTGTAAAATTTAAAAAGACGCTATTTGAAACTTTAACTACGAAATGCTATTATAAGATTGACGATTTCCTTAATGATAATTCACTAGTAAACTGACAAACTGTAACTATGATTGACATAACTATTGTGACCCTGATAGACTTAAACTGTACCTTTCCTTAATTATTTCAATTAACATTTTATTTTAAGAATTTATTTCATCCATTGTTTTAACTAATATATTATTATGTAATGTAAAACCAAAAATTTGCATGCCGATGTGACGGTAAAATATGGAGAACTCTGTAATATAAACTACACCTATGACTATATACCCATGTTTGCAAATTAATAAATGATTTATGATTTATGATTTAGAAATCTATGTCGATATCATCATCAGCCGGAAGACGTTCACTGTTGAACAAAAGCCTCCTCCTTAGAACGCCACAATGAACTACAACTTGCCATTTGCATCCACCGGTTGCCCGCAACTCTGACGATATCGTCGGTGTGTGTTGATATAGGTATAATTAATATCTAACGTTTAGTCAAATATACGTCAGTCAATAACATTTTGACCAGTCTAGAGCCATAGTACTATATTCTACACAATAGTGTCACGTTCTATGACAAACAATATCTAGCACCGTGCGTGTCACCTACATTCCAACTTTCGCTGTGTCATGTGTGCTGTGGTTTTAGTTATTTTTTGTTCGCCATGACACAAAATAACGAATTCCAAATACACGGCTATTTCATCAAATTTTGAATTGGTAGCTGTATACATTTTATCTTTTCTGATTTACATATACAGCCTCTTTTGTCTAGTGGATCAAGTGATAGTGTCAAGCAGACTGAGGATGCGAGTGTCAGGAGGAGAGAGGTGTATCAAATTGAGGGTAGATGAAAAACATCGACAGTATAAATACGGTGACATGATACTCGCATCCTCAGTCTGCTTCTGACCACAGCCGGTGTAACACGGTCGAAACCTCAAGCCAAAAATTAATAAAGTGGTTTTCGCGTTAATTCCCATGTTGTCATTTTCTATTATAGTACATTTCATGTATATGGTTGCTATGTAATGTTTTCATTTTATAGAACTCAATGTCACAACTTTAACCAATTTGGCCAAAAATCATGCAGCATTAACACCTGCGTTCAAGCAAAATATTATACAAGCATTCATATTGAAAATACAACTACATTGCCTTTTCAAAACTAACACATAATAACGACCGGTACGATATTTCTTTCAGTGCGGAATAAAAGGAGGTTCCAGTTAAACGAATGAAAGGAAACGGGGAGCCTTTATCGGCCATTTACGTAACTGCCCAGTTATTAAGAAGTCAGTTCAAGCAAGCCTTTAAGGCCGAGATCTAAGCGCTCACACTTATCTCAAACTTATCTTTTGAGTTGACTCAAATTTGCTATTTAGATTTGTAGGTTTTTTTAATTTTTTACGTTTGTTTGTGCTTGCAATAGTATACACGAAATCGATGAGATAAACCAACCAAATTGACGAAGCGATTTTACCTGCACGGGACAAAAAATTGTGTGAAACGCAGATTTTTTTCCCAAGTTAGATGTTTGTGTATGTGATATTTCATGTTTATGAAACGCACCCACGATACAGGGGAAATTTCTAGTGTGGGTAAACACTTATTTAAAACTAGCTTTTGCCGCGGCTTCTCCCGCGTTAAGTAGCCTATGTCATGTCCTTTCTCAGGACTTAAACTTTCTACATGCCAAATGTCATCAAAATCCGTCTAGCGGTTTAGTCATGAAGGCGTAACAGACAGAATTACTTTCACATTTATAATATTAATATGGATAAAATGTTAGATGACTTTTTACTTTAAGACTAAGGTTTTCTGAATGCGCTTTATAGATCTCGGCCTTAGTTTTTAGCGTCGTCACTTAATAAAGTCAGATTTATAACCGTCTACCATTTAAAGTAGAGCCGTAGTAAATTATGCTGTAATTACATCATGTGCGTAACTCGAGAAGGGTTTCGCTTTCAAAGCTAATAAGCAGATTTACGTAAAATGCGCTGGAATATTTAAAACGTTGACTTCAATGTGAGGATTAGATACCGACTTGATTTAAATTTAGTACTGGTTTAAAAAGGTGTTCTTTTTTAATGTCATAAATATGTACACGTAATTTCACACGTATTACCCGACGATATCGTCAGAATTGCGGGCAACCGGTGGACGCAATTGGCAAGCTGTCGTTCATTATGACGTACTAAGGGAGAGGCCTTTGTTCAACAGTGGACGTCTTTCGGTTGATGATGAGGATGATGATTACCCGAAGGGGTAGGCAGAGGTGTATAACTGTGTAGTATACTCTCATTTCGCCAGTTATGTTATAAATCTTAATGAAATAGAAGGCGAGCCTATGGTCATCAACCGGCCACAAATCCATGTGGTTGATGGTTTCCATTAGGCAATTCTCAGTATGGAGTATATCCAGACTCCGTGCTGCTACTGAAAATTACCTAATAAAAAAACCGAGAAAATATGTAAATTCCAATTAATTTGTGGTGATGTATGATGTGTCGAGTTGTTAGTATGTATTCGTAGTAGCTTTTTTATCTATTACGTTTGATATAACAAACTTAAATGTAAGCAAATTCTATGCTTTCATACAAAATAATATTGATGGAAACATCTTCATTTAAAGTTTATAAAGGTCAATTATATTTGAGGTTATCTTCAATAAAGTTATCAAGAGATTATTAAAGGAGGTTGAATTTATTTCGTTATTGACCTTTGTGATAAGTTACCATAGAAAACGTTATTAAAAGTCAACATCGTAGCACTCGTAGCCGCTACGAATAATTAGTTTCGTAGAACCGTCCGTAGCTCTAGAGAAATTCATGTAATTTATTCGGAAAAATAAGAATTAATCTAATTATGATTTTTTTTATAGTATTACGCCTGTATTTCCCGAAGGGGTAGGCAGAGGTGCACATATAGTACACCCACATTTCGCCAGTTATGTTTTTAGGTCCCAATGTAATAGCCGGGGGGCGAGCCTATTGCCATTAACCGGGCACAAATCCAGACTCCGTGCTGCCACTGAGAATTACCTAATGGAAAAACCCAGTAACACTGCTCGACCCGGGATTCGAACCCAGGGCCTTGTGCTCAGCAGTCGCGCTTAGCGACCACTAGACCAACGAAGCAGTCTGTAAGTTAATATTTTACAAAAAATCTTGGACTATAATTACTAAATCTATGGGGATACAATTAAAAACAAACTTTAGAAGTCTCGTGTATCTTGTATTGTTTTAGTACTTCCTATTCGTAGGGAAACCACCTAATTAGGTCAGCGGGCATTCGCATGTATTGCCACATTTGAGGTTAGTGTCCAATTCAGTGTAGAACTAGAAATCGTTTTCAATGTTAATTTGTCATTAATCACACTATATATCACACTAATATTATAAAGGCGAAAGTTTGTGAGTGTGTTTGTATGTTTGTTACCTCGTCACGCTGAAACGGCTAGACCGATTTTGATGAAATTTCAAATGGAGGTAGCTGACACCCTGGAATAACACATAGGTTACTTTTTATCCTGAAAAAATGTAGTGGGTTACACCGCGGGGCGCAGCTAGTTAGGCTATATACCGAAAAATAAGTATGTTTAGAAACAAAACTTCAATTAACTCTTCTTTATTCAAGTTATTTTTATTATACTATAGGGGTATAATAAAGGCAATTTGCGTAGCGACCTTATAGCCTTATTTAGAAACTTCTTCGACACAGAATTATAAATATACTAGCTGACCCGGGGTATGAAAAATAGATGTTGGCCGATTCTCAGACCTACTCAATATGCTCAGAAAATTTCATGAGAATCGGTCAAGCCGTTTCGGAGGAGTACGGGAACGAACATTGTGACACGAGAATTTTATATATAAGATTATTATACGACTTCACTTTTTTACTATCCTCTTGTTACTCAAACATACAACATTTTAAAGTTAGATGCGAGAAAGACAAAGAAATCTAAAAGCCATTCTATACAATATAACCACTTAAAACTATTTCAGAGCCCAAGATATTCTTCCACCTCATTCTTATTACAAATACTCTATTAGAAGGTTGTCTAACTCCGGTAACAGTTTTGAAACTAATTCTAGAACTTTCTCTGTGTACTTGGGGAAGTAGCTTGTAGAAAAAACTTATTACTTCATTTTATAAGGAGTATCAGAGTGAATTACATAGGTAAAGTTGGAAGTTGAGTATGTCCAGATAGATTATACGGAATATTGTAAGGGTTATCTTAATTATATATTTAATGTTATAACATAACGTCATAACATGTCAAGTTATAACATTAAATATGTAGTTAGGTTATAATTTAGGTATACATTGGCGTGTCTGTATAACCCGAAGTCTAATGACCAGACACACAATAGAAGGCGACCAGCCTATTAAGAGGTATGATCTCAGACACTTAGTGTCATAAAATAATTTTAGGACCATTTATGATGTCATTGTAATATTATATAGAAATATTTAACTGATTTTTTACAAAGACTGGACACGACTTCTAAATAAACTCATCCAACATTCGGGCCCAGAAATATTTAGTGTATTGATGTTGAATTTTTTTTATAAAAACGACGCCCCACGTTAGTAATTTCTCCTGTGCCGTGGGTGCGTTTCACAAACATGAAATATCACATACATAAACACCCAGACTCGGGACAAACATATGTGGTTCGCACAAAGTTTTGCCCCGTGCGGGAATCGAACCCGCATCCCTTAGCGCTGCAGTACAATCGCTTAGCCACTGCGCTAATCATGTCGTCAATAAATAATTAAACATTAAGAAATTGTTTATTCAAGACAATTCCATTATTATATTATACGATAATTCAATTTCTCGCTCCCTATTACATTGGGACCTAAAAACATAACTGGCGAAATGTGGGTGTATTATATGTGCACCTCTGCCTACCCCTTCGGGGAATACAGGCGTGATGTTATGTTGTTAATTCAATTAATAAAATATCATCGTTGGAAGCTCATGAATAATAACGTAGGAAGGAAGCTTCTAAGTGTGAGTAAGCGTAAATAAGTCTCATTTTCGCGTTGGATAGGGAAATTCGGTTTGTTAGGAACCTTTCAGAAAGGTTTGCGACTGTGCCCGGCTGATAGCGAATAAGCTCGCACCCTATTACATGGGTTTAATACAGTCATCGAGTGTTGGCATAGAGCAACGTTTGATACGGTATCAAACGTTGAGAAATTCTTATACGATTAATTTTAAGTGTGTTTAAGTCGTTCACTGCCACAAAATAGACATAATAATTAGGCAAATTTAAATATTGTACTGTATTTTATATTGTTAGATGTTTTTATGGTTTGTTCCTACTTATTTTTGTGGATAAATGATTTATGAATAGAAATATTTTTTTTTGCGGTCACCGGTAACCGCGGTGGCGCTCAAAGGGTTGAATATTAGATGACACCTCGTTGGTCTAGTAGACCGCTGAGCATGAAGTCTTAGTTTCGACTCTTTGGTAGGGGGAAGAGGTAGGGTACTGGCGTGATTTTTTATTTTAATATTTATAATGTAGTAATCTTGGAGCCTTTAATTTTTGATTGTAGGTTGACATATATTATTTACATTTTCAGCCACACGGGGTAATTTATTTCTGGGTTCAGCCCCCTTACCATGAAATCTTAAAACAGGACAGTTTATGTTGTGGAAGCAAGGCGCCGCTACATGCAGCGTAATACGCTGTCTCGCTTTCACAACGTAACCTGCCCATCTTTAAGAATCCATGGTAAGGAGGCTGTTCACTAATGTAAACTGCTTTTCTGGACCTGACCTTTGAAATGTTAGCTTCAGTCTTGGGCAGTCCTTAGAAAATAGGGTCATAAATCAAATTAAACTTGCAATTGTTATTTAGAATCGAATTTGTTTTTATTTCGAAGTCTTCATTTACGAGAAATCTTATAATTGATTATTTATTAACATCAAAAGCATAGGGTACCGATAGGAAATTGCTTAATTTGTTTACGTATTGAGGACCCAAAGGGAATGATTTAACCCTTTGTATGTCAGAAACTTCGAATTATACCCTTGTCACGCTCAAGATAAGCCAAATCATCAATTTCGTAGCCTTAAATATCTAGAGGACTATGCCTATACTACATAGTTTATGATTACTTGTAAAAGCAGTTGAAGACTTGTTTACTTTTTTTAAGTAATTGTTGAAGTCGTAAAGCATAAAATTCCTTTTTTTTTTTAATACAATTTGATGCTGGTATCTATTGCAAAACCTGTATGGAACCAAGGGCAATCGCCTTGCTTTGAGGTGGCTGGTATTTTTCCATTTATCGAACCATCATCGTGTACGTCATGTTTTACAATTTGTTCCCAACACGACTGTTTATAATCCAGCCGCCTTGGAACAGAATGCCACTTATAAAATTCAAGTGGTTAGTTTTAAACCAACTATAATAATGATAACGACAACTTCTTCATAAAATTACCGAACATTTTCATTAAACAGCAAGTCTGACTAACGTTGAGTATAAAGCACTCTGCGCTAATCGCAATGACTGCAGTATAAAGGGGTCGACTTAAATCTCATTAGAACTTTTTAATTATATTCGTAATATATTAAGAAGTGGCAGTTTTAGGTGCATTCTAAAGTAAGCTGCAAACTGCAAAAGATTTTAACCATTGAAAGATCATAATCAAAATCAGACTGGTGTCCGTGGACTTAAGAATACATACATTACTTGTCTTGTCTTAGAAAAGGGAGTCATAAGAGCAATGAACGCAGTTTGGGTCCGATAACCGGCAATACATCCGCCTTTATTTATTGAATTTTGTGATGTTTATATAATACAATGAGTCTGCTTGTGACAACGGCCGGTGTAACTCGGTTGAAACGTCAAGCCAAAAATTAATAAAGTTGTGTTCGCGTTAATTCCCGTGTTGTTATTTTCTATTATATTCATGTAACGCGATAGTTTAAAGGTTAGTTTTGAATAATCACCTGATAAAGAACACACATTTACCGAAGTGATGAATACATTTCAAGCCCTGAAATAAGCTTTCATAGTTTGAATAGCGTGCGTAATTAGAGCTCGTTCTAATGATGTTCCTAATAATTAAAACGTGTAATGAATGAACAGGTATTTCAGTCATTGTATTTGTTTCAAATTACTTATTATGTGGCAATCCTGCGCGTAAATCATTGATGTTTGTAATAGTGTCTGTTGAATAACAATATGCAAGTACAATACACATTTAACTATTATACAGAAGGTAATTTGTGTAATTTAATATTTTACAATATATTTAAGCTTAAATTGATAAAGGAAGCTTGAAAAATGATGGACACGAGCGGGACTCGAACCCGCGACATTTCGCCGTAGTGTGACACGGTGGCTCAGTTGACAGAGCGGCGCCATGGTAAACTCTCAAAGTAAACTGAGAAAGATCTTAATTATAGGTGTAGGTACACACCCTTAGAAACATTTGCTCTGGCAGCCCTAACAAAAAAAAAAGACAAGACTATCACAAATAAACGTGCCAGCAATAAATTACAATGGAATGCACCTTTTCGAAGGGGGTACCGTCGAAGTACTTTATGTACATTCAGAAACGTTCTTCCTTATTATTGGAAAGTTAATTGAGTGTTTTTCCGGTCTATAGGAGCCGAGAAAGTAACCCTTGCAAAGTTATTAGGGTCAAGAGGTGTTTCGGAACCCAGAACAGATGTTATTTTGTTTAGGCGAAGTGTTAAAAAGATTAAAATCGATTATTGTTGTTTCATTAATGGTTAATCGGGATATTAAGATAGAGTATTCGTTTTTTAATAAACAAATATGAGAACTGGATGGGATTAACTTTGACTAATTGTACATATGCAGTGTGGCTGTAAGATTAGCTTTCAATTGTTTATTTTGCCCCATACCAGAATCAAATATTACCTACTACACTGGCCTGCAAAATTTAGCACTACATTTTTTAAATTTCATTTTTTTTCTACTCGGTATAGAAGTTGAAGATGTATATAAAAACGTATGAAAGAAGTACCACGATCGTAGCGAACGGAAATCTATGATTGCTGCCTACCTCTCTGGGAAACAAGCGTGACTTTATGCAAAACGTTTCATAGTAAATTTTATTAGCTTTCTTTAAAACTATAGTAAACTAAACATTTGTAACAATAAATAAAAAAAAATATTTGAGTCCTTTTTATTTACTTAAAGTTTTTGCAATTTTTATGGTACTTTGTTTTGCAGGCCAGTGTGGTTGTCAGAAAAGCCTTTATGTTCGCAGGCTTTTAATTAAACGAAAATGGCCGTAGAGAGTAAAAGCCAACAGAAACAAAGGGCCGACACAATTTATAGTGACCAGTCAATGCCTTGCCCGCCAGTCCATTAACGTCATAATCCTGACAACATTACAAAAAGACAATACTTGACACAACACGTCACAATACACGTAGTACCTACGTATATACAAACCACAGAATAAACAGTTCAGTAGGTCTACAATACCTAACAATAAGAATACCTATTAGTCCCTTTGTCGAATTTTAGTTTTTTAATGACTACGCAGAAAATATTGTAATATACCAGTGTGTATGGAACCTCAGTTGCATTCTTTGTTTTCTAAGTCACAAAGGAAGTCAGTACCACCAGTTTTCTTACTACTAGAGGCTATTGTAAATACTTTGACAAAGTATTCTTCATAGGCTTTCGCCGTATAAACTTGTCTAAGCAAATGATTGATAGCATTTATATGCATAAATCTAAAAACAATTTTTCATTAACGCTTTCATCGCATCATAAACATCCTAATGTACTCAGATATCTGTAGATTTAATGAAGTAGACTTTCTGCACTATCTTTGTCATGTAATAATGCGTCATTCACATGGTATCGAGGTCACCACGGTGGTAATGTGAATGTACGAGTTAATTCCCTGTTCTATTGTGTTCCATACAATAACAACACTTTTATATCACTTTTGGGTCAGTTGAGGAGGGTTTGCCCTTACGACTTTAATTAAAGAGTTTATAGAGAACGTAGTGATGTATTTACTTGATGTGTACCGGTTATTCACGTGTGTATTCGCAAATGTTCGAAAAGTTTCAGACTCGAACTAAAGGGACTCGAACTAACAGACGAAAAAAAGGGCTCCCCTTATTCAGGAGTAGGTGACGTGTCGAAGTAGAGTCGTTAGAACGGTATTCCCGGAAAAACTCGTGAATAAAACCGGTACGAATACTGTAAATAATATGGATAACACTTACGAAAGTTAAAATAGTACAACGTAGATCAACGTTTACACTATTACCTAAATCCAGCTACAAAATCATTTGCTGTAGGATTTAGAATATACTGCTATTGTATTGGTAAAATAAAGTAATACCTAGATTAAATTTTTTCACCGAGTAAATTATTATAATTATAAAGTTGTCCATTATTCGATAGATGGTTGATGAAATAATCATAAAAGGTCCTCTATTTCAACGGTCTATTGCCAAGATTATACACATAACGCAAAAGCGCCAAGTATTATTAAAATTACCAATACGTTCTATTTCACGTATAAAAATCTCTGCGTGATTTATACGTACGTTTTAACCCGTAAAATCTAACATCAAACAGAGTTTCGCTTTAGCATACGTAAAAAGGCTTTTATTTTTTTTCTGACACTCATCTTTCATCCGGGGCGAATGTAAATTTGTTGAAAATGTAATCCGTGCCACATGCTTGTTTGTACTGTATTGAGATCTAGCGGCGTGGCGACGACGCTTCGACACGACGATTGGATTTCATAAGGTCTACTTAATATTTTTCTATTTTTATTATGTCCACAATTCTATTGTTTCATTAAATTATTAGGCCTTGAACGCATTACCGGCGAAACCAAGTGCCAAGATTTGGAGTAAAAGGTCGATGAAATATGACTAACTTATTTGTTAATTGAAAAAATCGCTGTTTCTCTAATTTTTTTTTTATGTTGTGAAATATTTTCTTTTAAGAAAAATACACACATCACCTTGAAAACATGCCAAGATACAATTTCATTATTTTAATCAAAATGTACCTACAAACAAAAATCCATCATTTTTGTAATTAAAACATAAAAATGATGAAAAAAATGTCTTTTTGTAAATACGTATTTGTAAGATCTGTTTCCGCCCGGGATCGAACCGGGGGCCTTCTGCGTGTTAGGCAGATGTGATAACCGCTACACCACGGAAACTTATTTCATGAGGATGAAATTTCTGTTCCTGTCTTCCAAAGTACGTATTGTACAAAAGTAATCCAGTTTTATGGTTGTGTTGTGATAATCAATATTTGCTCGAAGCCGGATCTAGGCTATATCAATTATACATAATATGATTACACAGTTTATCATTTTACATTAAAATTAATATTCCAGATAATAAATACGCAAATATTCAATACTTACGATAAGATTATTAATTAAAGATTTTTTGTTTTGGCAAAATAAACAAAATAATGTTGTTATTATAACCTACATTCAACATTAAAGAATATATTTCTCATCCAAAAGGTAATTATTTAATATATAGGTAATACCACTTCGGAAAATAATAAAGGGCAGTATATAATTAATTTTGCGTTCGATTTACCAAGAATAGATGTGTTAAATCCTTGGCAATTCCGTCCATATTAGCAATACTTTTCTGCGAAGTTAAATCTGATATTTACGACAATATTGCCATATTTCTGCGGTACAAAAATGAAGGTCAAAAGAACCCCTAGGACGATGAGTTATAATCCGGCCTGTATGGTCGTAATTTATTAGGTATATGAATATTATTAACCTATTTCTTTCTTCTACTTCTGTTTTGGCTATACGTCATTCCGCAGCGGAGAATGACCTGCTATGCTATTCTGAACTAGTAACATCATTACGCACGTTACCTTGTAATGCGTTAGTGCCTTCGATCGACAATATACTAGATTAAGGATTAAGAACATAATCATATCGCATGGCAGAGAAAGCTTTACGTAAACATTTGTATTTTCTTCAGAGAGAAGTTATAAAATCTTAATGTTGGCTATGATTTGAACATACTTACTTTAAATAAGACCAAAAAAATATTTGTGATATATGTGCATATATGTTAATCCAGGGTATAACCTATCTACATACCAAATTTCAACCAAATCAGTCCAGCCGTTTATGCGTGAAAGAGTAACAAACATCCACACATCCATACTCACAAACTTTCACATTTATAATATTATTAAGTAGGATTTATTGAAACGTTAATCGGTAATCTAGTACATTGTTGATCGACGGCTAGTGTCGAATTCATATGGGATTTAGAAGTGATCTTTAGAGTAACACGGCAACGCAAACTCATAGTAACCCCGCTCAACTGATTATAAGATATAAGTAGCTACCTCGTAGATTGCTCAATATTTTGTTTTAAATTAAAATGGTTATACCATTAGACTTCGTTTCAAATATTAAAATATTTTTTTCTTATAATTGTATACCTCTGACACCCCATAACATGTACGATAAAATTTTCAGTACTATATACTAGCTGTAATTTAATACCAGCCAATCGTCCGACGACACCCAATACCGTGGGAGCGTGAAAGATTTATTCGAATTTTCGCACCAAAAGTTTTTTCGGGACCCATGTCGTCGAATGAAGGACGCCTGCCTAAAAGCGATAGATTTTCACATTTCACCCATGGCATATTGTACCGTCAAAAGATAAAATATTCTTTTCACTTTGAAAACAAAACATGGTTTGTCGTTGTCTGGGTTTTTTATTGTTTCCCGTAATCAATTTGATATTCTTATATTTAGGTATGGAGGCGTAGAATTTCCATGTTTTGGTATCTGTCAACAAAGCGAATAGGCAAAGTAAGTTGATTTAATGTTTTGCATTGCCTAATTTCTTATTGTAGGAACATCGAATAGTAAATAAATTACATTTACCAGGTCATGTTTCTTGGAAAATTACAAATTAGTTATCATAAACCTTGAGCCAATCGTAAAAAAATATTTTCTCAAGTTTTTGCAAAAATATCTCTTGCGTCATCATTTTGAATATAGAAATGAATTGACAATACTGGTATTACAACATATTCCATTATTCTTCTTCTTATCATATGGTTGATGAACAACCTGGTGTCAGGGTTAAAACCGCATGTAGCTTGTAGGCCTCTGATATGGCTTACTGACTTATGATACACTTTTGAAAAATCTCTCAGATGTGCCGGTCTCCTCACCATGTTTTCCTACTCTGTTATAAGTTAGTTCAATAGCTAACTAATTTATATGACCCATATCAATTCAAAAAGAAAGCGTGCGGGGCTTTGAACTTGTGAATTTGCAGTCCAACGGTAATACCACTTGGCTACCACAGCTTATATTTCAGAAATTTGGTGGCATCCCAACGTTCCTTAAGATTTATCTGGTATTAAATTTCCGGTAAGACAAATCGTTCTAGGCCCCAGAAGTCTATGTGTGAATTTAGGGCTGCCTTTGTCAATTTCATTTACGTCTCCCAAAAGATTGTATAACACCTTATTTCCACTGGAAACTAAAGTAAACCGAGGTATTTCAAATTACAAAATACAGAGCTTTGTCTTTGAAAAACAGAAATAGGGATCGCTAAATTAAATGATATTAAACTTTGTCGGGTCTCTATTGTGTTTCTATTACTTCGTAACAGTAATAACAGTTGGGGCGTAGTTTGAGAGACAGATGAACTTGCTTTTGATGAAGTGAATGGACTTGAAAAGAATAAGTCTAATGGAGAACTTTTAGAGGAATTCTTAATATCAGTGCTGAATATTATAAAGGACGTAAACGATGAGCCATTACGTCTATATTATTTTAGAAATGTCAGTAGCCAGTATTATTTAATGTAGAACGACCTTATTGTTATTACTGGTCACGACTTTGACCCGTCTCCAATGTCCATGACAAGAGTATGTCACAAACAATCACGAAATTACTCATCAAAAAGATTTTAGATGATTTCAATAAGACCCTCTACTTGCTGACTGTTACGCTTATATAGACAAAAGGCTCAACTTCACTTGATATATTGAATGCGATAACAGTAAAATAATTAAGAACGTCAGTATATTTCCACAATAACGACGTAGCTTTAGCAAGCGGAGGTTGGCCCGAAAATTCACTTATTCGAGGTGTCGAAATGCTACGCTGCAGACGTAGATAAGCTTATTAAGAGCTATTCCGGTGTCGACTGGAATTAGCGCCATCTTTTTCATTTAATCAACTCTCCTCAAATTTCCAAGAATAGTTTAAACATTTTTCGAGGTGTTTTTAAATTCTTTTTGGCTTATGTGTAAGTAAAAATAAGATATTTAATCAATGTTATTAAATCCGTGATGTTTAAAGATGAGCTTTTAATATGGTTGAAGGAATGTTATCAGTAATTTACTAGAGTTATGTAAGTCCAATTAAATTGAGGAGAATATTACGCCTGTATTTAAAATGGATAAACAATATACCTGTAAACCTAATAAACAAAAATGCACAAGTCTCAAAATGCGATTCTCTTTCTGCAAATTGTAGTTTCGAAGGATCCGTTCATTTGTTACATCTAATTCAATTCAGAATGTAATCGCGGCACTTAATAAATGTTTTCACGGCCGAACAAAAGCTATAGAAACTAAGTAAACGCTTCACTTCGGGTTAGAGACAATGGTTATAAATTGTAATGGCGACAGTTTTATTGGTACCCTAATAAATTACATTAGCAAATTCCAGGCAGACGTTGTGAGAGGCGGTCAGCAATTCGCTGTATGGACGAATGCTCCCAATAAACTTTATTCGCTATCTGTTTGACCGAAGTTCCTTTGGTATTGTGTCTTACAATGTTGATATTATCGCGGCGGTTTGGCCGTGAAATATTTTCGCACTTTTCATTTATAACCTATCGTGGGTAGATCTCTGCGTACAATGTAATAAATCTAGCTTTATAGATATTGGGTCTCGTTTGAATTTTTTTCAATATTCGTTAGCTATCTCTTTTGAATTTATTATTTTCGATCCCAATAACATTGTTAAGTGATTTATTCTTACAAATTGCAAATATAATATAAGCAATTATAAAAACTAAAATTACCAGTCCAGATTTGCTTTTGTGAAAATTTCTATAGTGGTTATTATCTGCAATGACGTTGCATAAAGGCCTGATATGGGGTTTATTCTTTGTAAGGATTTGTGAAAGTTAATAACCGTTGTGCTTTGTCGGTTGAGCGTCGACTTTGTTGTCGAACCTAGACAGCATTAACTTAACATAAGTTTTGTTCAATTTTTACCTATTCATACTGAAAAGGAATCATGTTTCAGTTTGATAGAGTTCCAAAACAATTTTCTATCAAAATCGAAATATTTCTTAAACAATGTTATGTAAGTATAAAAAGTTTTCCAAAAATATCAAGCTTAGACATTACTATAAAGTCACTTACCACTATAATTAATACATGGGCCCAATGCAAGTATGGCTCTGTAAGTTGTAATTACCTGTGAACGTAAAAACGTGACATTAGTTTGGTTAACAACTGTTTAGGTACATGTTGTATGTTATGTAGCTGGCAGTTTGAACGAATGATGTTGATATGTTTTTTAGGTCTCAATGTAATAGGGGACGAGCCTATTGCCATCAACCGGTCACAAATCCAGACTGCGTGTTGCTACTAAGAATTACCTAATGAAAAAACCCAGTAATACTTTGCCCGACCCTTGTGTGGTGTGGTATAAGTATAGTGTATTCTAAGGTTAAACCATAGATTCAACAATACCTGTCACAGTGTAATGTCATTTGCTTGTCAAAGAATAAAGACGTCAGTCGGATTAAGAAGTGGTTATAGAGGTTCTTTTTAAGTAAGGATGATTATGTGTTGTCATAGGCTGTTTAATAAAACTGCCAGTTATTGTGCACGTTAGCTGATTACCGTAGAGAGTAATTTTCAGTGATTATATTAACGTAATGAAATAGGGTGTGTAAGGCCAAATTGGGTTACGTTTCGTCAATTTAGTTAAGAGGGTATGAAAATAGGTGGAGCGTGTGACGTCAATGTTTTATTTGATTACTTGTAAAATAAGAATAATATGAAAGTATGGGGCATAGTATGCGCATGTGCTAAAGTAATGTGTGATATATAGGTACCTAATACTTATACTTGTGTAGTAATTAAAATGTTTATAGTGTAAATACAGGTAAGGTACTTACTCTACTTTCTTTCCTCAAGCTTTTAAAATATACTGTGACAGTAAAAAATCTAAAAAGATTTATGCTGAACATACCTACGAAGTATATAGGTTAGTAACTTTCATATTTTTAGGTCAACGTTTTACATGAAAGCTTGTTTCAGATATTTTTTTTATATTCAATTTTTAAGTTAATTATAATTTTTGCACTAAACAAACTGTATAAAAGCTACTAAAGGCATTATCTACCAGATGACCATAAGATGTTTTTTTTTATGTGATGTGAAACGAATCGAGATAGATACCTAGTTAGATGAGTTTGACTTGCCATTTACAAATATTGCTTTCCATTAAATTTATATTTAGACTCTTCTATAATGAATGCAATAGATCTAGAGAAACTACGCGCGCGTCCAATCGTCTTGCAGCGATGGCACGGTGGCACGGTGCCAAAGGATCATGTTGTCTGGTTGTCGGCTAGCCGCGGAGCTCACCTAATATCCGATTTAAACCTGGTTCTCCGCAAGCATCGCCGTGTGAGCACGTGTCGCCCAATGTGCCGCGGCGATGTGCGCGGTGTTGGAAGGACGAGTATTTTATTTACTTGTAGAAATTCTTCCTACTTTCTTTGTTATAATGTAGCTATGTTTGAGTATAAAGAGATTATATGGAATGTTCTTGCTAATATAGTACATTAAGCAAAGATGTGGTAAATAGTTGTACCTCAACCAGTAACTTAAAATGCAGAGGGACAGTTCGATTTTAAAACATCCCGAAAAGGTCCATCAAGAATATAACTTTTTAGTTATCTTGTATTCAAACTGCTTTCTCATTTAATAATATTACCTACTCTTCTTTTTTTATTCTTTAGGCGTCGCCTAATTTATGCTCCAAAACTTGCACACGCTCTACGTGCTGATACATATATTTTTCAAACTAGCCCACTTTGTGGCCTGTGAAAAATACCGATGTTGTTAGCTCAGGTATGCTTATTAACCTTTGTACGTGGTTTTATAAATATATATTAGGTATGTTAAGGAGCTCGCAATTTGGTTGAAGGGACGATAGAATGCGCTGTGTAGCGACACCTCATTTTAATAATATACGTTAGTATGATGAAGATTTCGTCGACCTTTCTTTTTAAAACCACCGCCAAATTACATAATATAAATAGGTATACATAACAGGTTTTTGTTTTATATACCAAGCTTTACGTAAACGCTGTCTTGTTTGAAAATGAAGCAAATTACGATCCTCTTTCATAAATATGCAATACTGGTGCAAAAATTAAGTAAAGGGATAAAAAAATGTATGAATCCTTTTGTGCACGGACTTGAAACGTTATTAAAAATATTGTTATCGTTGTTATGTTATCCAAATAAAAATAGCGGTATTGGAGTAACATTTCAAGTCCATACTTATTTTGATAGGAAAATATATAATTATTATTATTATCGTATGTAGTACACAAGCTTTTCTACACCCTTATCATTTTCAAAAACACTCATACTAATAGATAGAAAATATTACAGATATAAGCAGTTACGAATAAATCTACGGCTATTAGATACATAAATCATCCACTTCAACAAATACACGTGTAACAAGAGGTATGAATGAGTTATAAATACACAAACGATTTTCATAGCGCGAAATAGAAATAGTTGTTTTTATCTATATCATTGTATATTGGACAACTGGTAATTGATATAGTAAAAGAGAATAACTTCAATACTAGCTGCATAGCGGCCTTTAATGGAAACCCTATTATATATTAGGGATGTTTGACATTGGTTTTGCACATGTGGCTTCTAATCCTAGAACGTTGCAATGGCAACAAGAAAGGTTGGCCTCTTTTCAGTCTTCAAAAAGGAGTAGGAGGTTTATTATATTCGCATCATCAGCCGGAAGACGTCCGCTGATAAACAAAGGCGTCTCCCTTAGAAAGGTCGGGGGGAAACCATAATCGCCACGCTTGGGCAAGCGGCAGTATCGTTGATGAAGTTACAGAAGACGCTGCCCATCTTCTAGATTTTCCCTTAGTCGCTTATACCCACGGGAGCAAAGGGGATGGCCAATTCAGGCCGGATATCACACGGCATTTTTCCGGTATAGGGTAAAGAAAGTGAAGATCTTTGTACAATTTAAAACAATATAACTAAAAAAGCGTTAAAATATCTACCGCTATGTGTTTATAAGTAAATTCATATGGAATCGGTTGTTAAATTTAAAACAAGGTATTATTCACATTTATTATTACCAAAAAATTTACGTTATATAAGGAGTGGCACGTTTATGAAATTCGAAACAATTTAACACTAGATTGTGAATTTTAATCCTCAGAACATTTCTCAGAACAATCTTGTGAAGCAATTTAAGTTCGTGCGTTCCCAACACTTGATTTTCAACAGTTCGCGTCGTGCCTTGTGCGACTTGTAATTCACGGCCAATTACTTGCAGGGTTTCTTTGTTATTGTTGTGTGAGAGAATACGAACCAACAATAGAAAACTAGGACACTTTTTACAAATATACTCGTCAACCATTTTCTTTATAAATTGTATCTAATTTTGTTTTTGAGTCGATTTGATTCCAGTTTTATTTATAGGTTAATTTCATTTAAAATAAGTCTTAGTGCTAGTATCATTTTATTTAATATGATTGTCATAAAATGGACATTTTAGAATCTAGCTAGTGACAAGGAACTATTTCATTTGAATTCCAGGACAAATACACTATACTAGGTTTGGGATTGGAGTCGAATGACGTCCCATTGCCCCACCTTCAACATCAACAAAATGGGCGTTCAACTATTTGATCAAAAATCTGTGATATGCGCTCTTAGACTCTTTCTAAAATTAAAATAATCTCATCTAAAGTGAAGTCTGCTCTTCTAGTATTTTCTCCACATTGCTCCGTTAAACGTGTCGTGGACGTTATACTATTACAAAATGTCAAGACGAAACTGCAATATTAAACTTCCTCGCAGATTTCAGTCAGGTTCATTTACACGGAGACATTTTTATACCCACATAAGTTATCCGCTTAGTCGCAAGATCACTTGGGAATACATCTGTTACTATCCCCGAGTTCTTAGAATTGCACTGGATATTTTACAGCTCAATTAACAGAAACCATTCGCTTGGAAACGTGGTTCGCTGAAGCAAATGTTCTAGTAGGTTCTTGGAACGAATAATACAATGCTTTTGTAGTTTCGAGTTTTCAAATTTAAAATATTTTATTTATTTAATGTAGGTAAAACAATTACAGGCGCTTATAAAACGTCAAGTTGTCGTTCATTGTGGCGTTCTAAGGGGGAGGCCTTGAGGCCTTTGTTCAACAGTGGACGTCTTCCAGCTCATGATGATGCTGTTGACGATATAACGTCAATACCTATTAGATGCGCTATTTGGGTTGTACCAAAAGGTTGACAAAGTATGGGTAGATGATTTTGGAGTAACATGTCAGTTGGTTTTCATAATTATCATTCTTATTAAAACAAACGTTGAGGTGTTGCTGTCGTAGATAGAGATATCGATTTTGTTCTCAGTCTTAATTCTGTTTCATTTCTCGATACGACACGACTATGATAAACTTCTGTCATTCCTTGATTCTTCATAATTATATGTTTAACGACTGACTTTAATCCTGTTTTTGAACACTAAAAGAAATTATATTTTTATTTACCATACTTATAAATCCCTCTGACTACCCCCTAGGGAAACAGGCGTGACTTTATGTAGGTATGTATGTATGTATGAATCCCTCATTAGTTTTCGTTTTTACTTAACTTACCCTTTTTTTACTTCACTGGTATGGTTGAATGAATACATTGAAATGTTTGGTATTCTCTTTTGACGGGGCAATGTTACTTTATATTATTGAAAAGAATAATAAAACCGAAAATAATTTTCATTTCTTGTCATAAAAGAAGCAGTAAAATTCATGGAAATAAATGCGGGTAAAATACATAAAGATAATAAAACCATGATGACCTCGCGTAATTTTCACGTACTCAATTTTAATTTAAAAATAATACGCGTACAGTCCGCAACATAAATATAGGGCGGTTTGTGTTTTTACCCGACTCCAAAGCTAGTGTTATTTATTTATAGTTCAGTAACTATTAATATTATGACCTAAAGATAATATAATTTTAAAATCTTAGCCTCGTGACTCGTGATAATTTTTGACTATTTTACTAGAACGTTCCATTCATTTTTTTATTAAAACAAAATCACATTTGTTATCATGTTCTTCATAAAAAATTCTTAGTTTAAAAAACAAAAATACCTATACTAACTTAATAGAAAATGCTGTCTCTATCGAAACATACTCAGTTTTGACGAAAATTTCCAGGTAAGTTCTATAAGGGAACTAGCAATTTAGTTTCCTTGCTGACTGTACAGCGCCCAGCAATAATGAGCGTAGTTAACCGACGCTACCCACCCATTAAGGGGTCGGCTGTCTGAGAAGTGTGTCCAATTATTTTCGAAGCTTCCTACGTGAAAATTTTACGAATGTGTTGAGTAATATGACGTTTTCCATCAGACATTTTTATTAGGTAACCATGTATAACCAGGTGCACCGACGATATCGTCAGAACTGCTGGTAACCGGTGGATGCACTTGGCAAGCTGTCGTTCATTGTGGCGTTCTAAGGGGGAGGCCTTTGTTCAACATTGGACGTCTTCCGGCTGATGAAGATGAACCATGTATTAAAGTTATATTTTAAGTTTTCTTTTATATATAGATACTATCATCATTATAATCAGCCGGAAGACGTCCAATGTTGAACAAAGGTCTTAGATCGCCACAATGAACGACAACATGTCATTTGCATCCACCGGTTACCCGCAACTTGACAATATGACACTATAGGCTGTAAGATTTTAGGAGTTTATCCCTGTAACATAATTTTCTATAATGCAAAAATAGGCAATCCAAAAGGTACAATAATGTTGTAATATCTACGTTGCATGACCCAACATGGGCCTTAAACATAGTTTCAAGTGTGCTACTCAAAAACAAAAGATATCACCTTGCATGTGTAAAAAGTTTACAAATGTAAAATACAGTCTTGGTTTATATGGTGTTTTTACTAGAGTAGTATCAGCAGTTGGAACATACCCACTTCGCATGTCTTTTTATCATGAGAACAAAATTCTAAGCTAAGATTATCTTTTTGTTCACGATATAACTTACCAACTGTTTACCATATATATAAACAAAGGTTATTTACCCACACGTCAGTTAAGTCGGACATAAACGGACAACACATTATCCGAACAAACAATCTTTATTTAGACAAGCCTACACAATATCCTACATAACAAATGGTAATTCACATTAAAATTGCGACATCATCTAATATTTTCGTATACACTGCGCGGCATGTTTATGTAGTACAAGTGAGACACTAATTAAAGCTGCAATGTAACCGTAGCATGTTGTTGTCCCCGCGGGCGAGACGCCGGCGCTAATTTTCCATATAGTTAGTGGCTCATCCACTGGTGCCGGCTATTTGTGTAATAGCTATTGCGACAGGAATGAGGTTGGGCACTTTCATAAATATTTTTAGTTTACGTATGTTACAAAAGGTTGTATTTAACATTGAATTATTGTTTGCTAAGACTTGTTACAAAAGAATATGTTAACAATTATCCAATTAAAGTGTTTGACATTTTGATTTTCCTTCACGTAGCAAGAGGCTGAGGGACGTAATTTAAGGAAAGATATCAGTAGTGGACCCGAATGATGTAAAATCTACATTTCCCTAAAGATTTAGTTTTTGGCAAAAAGGACCAACGCCGCGGACTCTACGTAGTTCTAAGGACAAAATCCCGCTTCATTAATATTAACAAGATAAATTAACTCCTTCGTCATTAGTAAAAGACTCTTCTATTTAACTTAAAGCATATCAAATGTTTTGCATTCTATCATAATGATGACTGGCATTTACTAACATTACCTCCTTCGTAAAGCACGTCTAATAAAGACAAGGTAATATTTACGTGAATATAATTAACTAAGTTAATGAAAATTTAATTGAAAAACCTATCACAGCAAGGCATAATAATTATTCTCGTGTGAATTTATAAGGCTAATTAAAACATGTCAAAAAGTATCATCAAATATTTTTACTCGTAAACGCTTTTGTACACGTGCTTTTTGACATGTTGACTGGATAATGATATTGTTTATATGAATAAAATAAAAGTAAACAGTTCCAAACTTTTTTCATTATTATACTAAACTATAGTTAGTTTTTCATTTATTAGTCACTTAGTATAATAATGAAAAATTATAAGAACTGTTTATTCAAGAAACACTGTAGTTTATAGTATAAATTTTAATAATAATCCATAAAATATGCATGTTTCGAACAAAGTTAACACGTGTAAACTTTTACAAAAACTGGGTCAACATTCTGCTACACATCCTTTATAATATATTGTGGGGGATGTGTGTGTACACTGTACAAACTGTGGTGAACACACACACATGCATGTATACATTGTATACAACATTTACGTGTGTGTGTTCGCAAGAAAAACAACACGATATTCCACTCTGCTGTAGCTGTTCACAGGAAAAACAATTACTATGATTTGCACGCCACGTGAGAAGGAAACGGGATGAAAATTCTATATAGGTACCAATAGTTTGTACGCCTGATAGGTAGTTCTTCTTAAAATTGTTGAATATAAAACTGTTTAATAAAGAGTTCAGTGTATTAGAAAAAAATCTGTATTTCACAATATTCGACAAATAAAATCAATATATTTATGATAATTAAATTTAATCAGAAATACCACATTTTACATTGATATAGTCTGTCTAAATTTGTTCATTCAAATATAAACCTAACGGCGTTTGTGTAATTATAGTAAGTAGGTTATAATATTGCAATGATAGATCCCAGATGTTTTCCTACTTATATTATAGGTATATAAGTAGGAAAACATCTGGGATCTATTGTCTTATCTATTATTAATAACTATTGTCTTAATTCTATCAGCAAACTCACTTACCTTACTCAACTGAGCCTATCTACTTCTGTGTTTCAAACTCGCCGTCTAATCTAGTTCCTTTCAACTTTATACGTTTACAGACTAGATCACAAGCCTCGACCACAGGTACGAACAATTGGTAGTCAGTTAGTCGAAGTACCGCACGGACAAATGCCAAACTACTGAAGTGAAACGTAGACTGGCACGTAGTCTGAATGCCAACACGACGATCGTATAGGCCTATAGATGTTAGAATGTGGTGGACTTGACATTAATGGTACTATTAACCCTTGAAATTTGTTTAGAATATGAAAGCTGATATATACAAATACTAGATGAAAATAGCTATTGTAGTTTTAGAAGAAAGTGAACAGTGTCAAGCTACAATTGATACGATTAGAGTAGAGAATGCGTTGCTCCAGAAATCATTATATCATCACCAGCCGGTAGACGTCCAATGTTGAACAAAGGCCTCCCCCTCAGGTGGGGGGTTGCCATAATCCCCATGCTCGGCAAGCGGTTTGGGGATCGCAAAATCATAATAAACCCATATCAAAATATTTTGTAGAGCTGCTTGTTTCAGGATAAACACCTGAATAAGCTTATATTTTTGTTAACAAATAAAAATAACTAATTTTAAAGGTGTTTGTTTGTAAGTCATGGGTTATCTTTGAAACCATTTATCCGTGACCAAATTTTCAGAGGAACCTATAGTATTAAAGTTTATTTAAGTCTCATAAGAAAAAAAATCCATCTGCTTCGTATTATAGCTTGCTTGCTTGACTTAACTGTTTATTTAAGGCAATTTGCTGGTTCTATGAACATAAAGCCGGTATTTACTCAGCTTAAAACAACAATATTAACCACAGCATGGATGAGAAAACTGAACAAACGATGTCTTTATGTAAACAAAAGCCAGAGTAGATCCAAACACCGGCTGAAACGAGAAAGTTATAGTTAGCTATCGCTAAGATAGAACTACCCCTTAACTTTACTTAAAAAAGATAAGGAGTATACTATTTTAATGAAGTTACTTAAAGGTATAATAATGAGTACTGAAGTCGAAAAGATAGACGTTCTACACCGAAGCACCTTTATTCAGCTTTTGTATGTAGACAACACCAGTGTAGCGTGGTGTTGCATACGTATCTGCCCCCCTAGACAAGTGGCAAAACAAAAAGATGATACAATACTATGAGCTTCCTAATAACTAATTACAGTCAAACAAAGTACCCAGGAGATAATTACAAAAAGAAAAAAACATCTACAGTGTGAACGAAACTCGGACATGAATAAAACAAAAACATTTTGTTGTTTAATTTCGTCTCTGGAATAAATTTCCATTCCTAACTCGTCCCTGATATTTCGGACACTAAATGAATCCATTGTCCGGCTTTAGACGAAAATACCAACGGTGAAATGGCTTTAGGCAGAGGCTTAGTTTAAAATTAAGCAATTTCGTCAGCATGAGTAGATTGTATCTAGTAATACTCTTAATTAATTAATATGCTAGTTAAAAAGTGTGTGTGTTATAAAGCAGGACCTAGTTTTGGCATCAGCATTCGGTGGTTTTTCGGATCTTTGTTAGACGACCTGATTGGCTCATTGGCTAAGCGATTGGACTGCTGCGCTATTGCGAGTTTGAGTCCAGCACGGGACAAACATTTATGTGATTCGCAGATGTAGTATGTGATATTTCATGTTTGTGGAACGCACCAACGATACAGGAGAAATTCCTAGTAAGGGGCGACGAATTTTTTTTAAACTTTACATTTCTTCATACGAACATAAATTTGGAACAGAAGTATTCTACTATCCATGTTATTTCTAACCAAGTATCAATAAATATTATGTAGAGATAAATAACATGTATGAATCTCCAGACGTAATAACTAATCGGTTTTACTTTCATAACAATATCATCCAATTCCAGCATTATAAATAGAAGTACCTTAATCTAACCTATATTACACGTACAATATCTATCTGGCCCCTGAGAGTTCTTACGACCAGATTTAATCGGTACCTAGTTAAGTCACGACCTGCATTTTGATCTTACAGCTCGATTGAGTCTACGTTTTAATAGGCGTTGGACCTACGAATTTGAAGGCTGGAAATTACTAGCTCACATTGTACCTCAAAGATTTAGTTGAATTATAAACTTACCGTTTATTATTATAAATATAATATATAGTATGTAATTTTGAATGAGGAATGTGACGCGATTGAAGAGGCGAAAGAAGTTTTGCAGAATCGTAGGAAATGGAAATCCGAGGTCTTTGCCTACCCCTTTGGGAAAGAGGCGTGACTTTAAACCCAGTTATAGAAAACTGACCAATTATGTACCTATTCGTAATAACATAACATATTTTTTCTATCATATTCTTGACACCAGGTTGTTCGTCAACCATACAATAGTAAGAATACATCATAATATAGATATGTTATTTGGTTGGTCAAAGTGAGCTTGTTGAATAGATAGGCCTATTTTGGTGTTGTTCGCTTCATTTATTTCAATAAACCGGCCAATTGGCAATGGCAGCACGTAAATCAAAGGACATGATAGCGAGTGAATTGTTGGGTTGAGTTCCGGGATATGCAATTTCAAAACCCGCTTTGAAATTCATGCATTGAATTTATAATCTTACTCCTATACGAGTCAATTAAATCGTCATTAAAATCTTTTAGACAGATTAATAACATTTTGAGATATAACTGCCTAGTTATCGTCATTATCATCAGCTGGAAGACGTCCACTGTTAAACAAAGGCCTCTCTCTTAGACCGCCACAATGAACGACAACTTGCCCATATACAACAAATTACAGATAGATACAGTTATTTTTCTTTTAGAACGAGAGAATGAATCACGACTTTAAAGAACTTATATGAAATATTGGTACTTAATTAATTTCAATTAACAAATACAATACTCGAACACGAATACAGAAATCCACAGCAAAAACACAAGTATCTCAATATTTTAGCGTTGACAAATTAACAAAACTGTTACTGTAATTAAAATTATGCAATTTCCGACCGCATACTCCAATATTAATTAACTGAGTGGTGGGATCCGGTTGCATAGTACAATAAGCGGACGACCCCTGAGTCGTCTATTCCCCGGTCACTTAATGACTTCACTTAAATATAGGCTTTTGTAATAAGCTGGGAGCTCCTGGACTTGATTCCTTGGATTGCCTTAAACTTTTGTATGTAGATATGGATGGATATAAGTGATTATATAATAATAATATGAGTAGTGGAGTTATTATTCCGCAAAAGCTATAGATATGTTCATACGGTTAGTTAGTTTTTCATAATATAGTTTTTCTAACATGACGCTCCCTCATAATGTATTTATTTATTCTTTACTAGCTGCGCCCCGCGGTGTTACCCGCTACATTTTTTCGGGGTCAAAAGTAGCCTATGTATTAATCCAGGGTGTCAGCTACCTCCATATGAAATTTCATTAAAATCCATTAAATAGTTTTTACGTGAAAGAGTAACAAACATCCATCCATACTTACAAAATTTTGCGTTTATAATACTAGTAGGGACTAGTAGGGATACAAAAGTGTACAAGGCGGATTAAATGCCTTCAACATTTTCTACTTATCAAACTTTTATCTATATTGAGACTATTTTCTATTGTTGATTAAAGGTCTTCTCTGCCTAAAGTAGACTAATCAATTCATAACCTAAACGCTATACATAAACTGTAACTTTATGTTAGAAAATCTAATAAATATGACCAAGCTGATTTATACCAATAAAACCTACATTTACTACAATCAAATTCAGTTTTAAATAGTATCAACAACAATTACGAACACTTGTTCTAGGGATGCTACGAAATAATTAGATACATTCGAGGCAAAACAAGAGACCTATATATCACCCTGTATAAACCCAAGTTGGGTGTTGTCAGTCCTTAGAGGCAGTGATTTATAGACCGATGTCTGGCATAATCACGAGTTTAAACGGCTGTTTGTTAATTGAATTACAGTCTGAATTTACAGGAGTGACAAGGTCAAACTTAGGGTGGTACCTACATCATGTAGGCAGAGATTAATCAGGATCAAAAGTAGTTTAAGGGAGACATTTTAGTAAAATGTATAAATTAAGTAACTGGGCCTTGTGATGAATATCGAACTGTTGTAAGTGAAGATTCCTTGTAATAGAAAATACTTCTTGCTTCGATGTGTACTGTATAGCTTACCTAAGTAAACGCGTTATGGAACTCAGAGTTTGAAAAGACACCTGGCAAGACTCAATGATGACAGGTGAAGCAAGGCTCTGACCGAATGACATCCAAGGACAGCCCCCCTACTATGAACTTTTAAAGCAAGGCACTTTACGCTTCCACAACGGAAACAGCCCTGCTTAATGAGCTCGTAAGGGAAAGGAAGAAAAAATGTCAGCCGTCCGACAGCGAGATGGATGGGTGTCACCGTGGTCATAGCGGGTGCAATCTGATGAGCCTGGCACTGAGGCGTGGAGACTGGCACACAAAAGGAGAAGCTTATACCCAGCAGTAAGTGATCTCGTGCTGCGGATGATGATGATGATAGTATGTAGAACAATATTTTATGTTTTGTTTTATTTGTGAAATAATAAGATCCGATTAGCGTAGTCATTCATCGATAAATATGTTAGGAAGAAACGTTCATCATCATCATAGGCCGTAACACGTCCACTGTTGAAGAAACGTTTAATAGAAACAAATATCATGTAAGCTTGTAAAAAGAAAGATTAATATTCAAATATAGGTAATTATGAATTCATAAATAATGTGTGTTTTGCGTAAAATAGTTTTAAAATTCACAAATTGTATCATCAAACCGTTAATTATAGAATCCGACAATTTATAATACTAAAGATAATTATTAAAACCACAAAATGGTTGAGCAATATGTTGGCCATATTCCATAATCAGATTAGTGATTCAATTCAAATTTCAATACATTGAAATTTCAGTGCAAAGCTGGTTTATGTTTTTGTAGGTAATACGAATTATAATAGGTACGTATGGTTTTATTGACTGCCTCGTTGGTCTAGTGGTTGCTAAGCGCGACTGCTGTGCACGAGGTCCTGGGTTCGAATCCCGGGTCGGGGAAAGTGTTGCTGGGTTTTTCCATTAGGTAATTCTCAGTAGCAGCACGGAGTCTGGATTTGTGCCCGGTTGATGGCAATAGGGTCGCCCCCTATTACATTGGGACCTAAAAACATAACTGGCGAAATGTGGGTATACTATATGTGCACCTCTGCCTACCCCTTCGGGGAATACAGGCGTGATGTTATGTTTTATGTTTAATAGGTACGTATGGTAACATTACCAATACTTCTGTAGAAGATTGGATTATCAATAGATTTTTTTTTATGCTGCTTGGCAATATGAGACTTCGAAAAACAAACATTCGCTTTGCGCTAATTTTCTTCTGCTGGTAGGTACCCCTTCTAAAACAGTATCTACTACAAAACTAGTAACTTCTTTTAGAAGTTGTAACTTAATCAAAGTTTCTTCAAAAAAGTTACCTTAGAGAAATCAAGCTCTACCTTACGTAATGCTTATAATTTATTAAATCTTTGTATGACCAAGGATTCAATTAAATAACGTCAGACAAATCTCTAACTCTATAACTTCATAGTTCTTGTTGGTACATACCAACATATTCAAAGTAGGTCTCACTATCACAGCGTAATACGTAATAAGCTTATTGGAATCTTGCATTAACGGTATCCGTGAACACTCAGAATATAGACAGGTGTTCGAAGCTTCGCCTATCGTAGATAGAGTATAAGTTTAGAGGCTCCACGAGTAATATAATAATTAAGTAGGTACGTCCGGCGCACCCTGGGCTGTCAAACTTAGTGCTATCTAAGAGTATATAACACTATATTCCCACAGAATAAATATCTAAATATATCCTTGTACACTGGCCTACATAATTATAAACAACGACATAGTCCGAGTCTATACAATAATTAACAAATGCCAAAAAAACATTAAAAAAAAATTTTAGGATGAATAAACTGAAATCTTTATGCATTAAACTTAAGTTTACCAACGAACCTTAATAATTAACGTGACGTAATCAGGTTAATTATCAAGCTTGGCATCATTTAATTAACCTTGGCCACTTGCCAACGTAATACATGCTCAAATAGATAAGCCGGAAGATCCAAATTTAGGTATAGAATAATTTTCTCCTTAACGGTAGCTAATGCATACAAGTGCTAGACGCCACGCCAAGTTTTAGAAACGCTGGATTCACTGATTAGCGGTGTTAGCCTTCCTTACGAGCATGTCATACAATACATGTGAACAGAGAAAATAAGCATCTACAGACAAATATTTTTCCTAAATTTCAAAAAGTCATATTATTATCATAATTTAGATTTAATTATACAATTTACGTACAATATCTACGAGAATTAAACCAAGCTAACTGATTAATGTTTAACCCTTTGAGCGCCATCGCGGTCACCGGGTTTTCAATTGTCTACTGCTTGGCAGTCAACTACACACGTCCACTGTTGAAAAAAGGCCTCCCCCTTGGAGTGGGGGGACGTTGATACACCTATAATAATTCCAGCTCAAGACTACGCTACCAATAAAACCCATGCTCTAGGCTCTAGCTCGGAAACTAAGTTTAGGATTAATATAAAATCATAGTGGAAGCGTAATTGAAATGCTAAGTAGCAGCGATCTAATTACAGTTGTATTACCTCCAGCCGGAGTCGAGAGTTTAATTAAACCAGACGAGTCGCTTACGGCGACTGTGCACACGTTACCTAGGAGGTTCTAGTGCGAGCAAGGAGTGGGAGGCGGCGCGGGGCAAAAAAAAACAATATTTTTGCGGATATTGATGGAATATGATTCGATATATAACATAATACCAGCCGATATAACTGTTCCACTGCTGAAAAGGCCCCTGATTGCATTGATGCTCACTGCGGGTCGGCGATTTTAGATAATTTAATCCAGGCTCCATTAAGATGTTTTCCTTCACGTTAGAGTCGATGCCTATTTAAGATTAAATTTATTTATTTATATCTCCTTGTATTTTAAATCCTTTGGTCATGACGTAAAGTGCACATGGTTGTGGTGGCATTTCCTTTTCTTTTGTATAACGTTGCAGTCTCGCTGCCCGCCTAAAACTCGGGCCACGACGGAATCCACGGAACGTCTGAACCAAACAATCCTATCAGCGATGTCGACACAAAGAGCCCCTACATTGTATGTTACACAGTCTTAAAGCGATGTCTCAGAAGAACGTATGAATTTATAGAATACTCCTTTACTAGTCTAGAAGCTAGGTAGCTTAAAATTTTGGATGGGGTCTAGAAAACAGTATTGATTTTTGTGCGCTCAGAATTAGTCAGTTTTCAGTTATACTCCAGTGCTTTGTTGAATGAATAGCTCATGCACGCCACGCCTGTCATTACTAGAGCGTAAGCCTTCGGCTGCTATAATTTCACAAATAGTTTTCAGTTGAAGATATAAAGTTTTATGATAAGGACAACCTTGAGTCGGTCGAGTAGATAAGACTAATTTCCTATTAAATTAAGTTAAGTTACCTGTTCAGTTAACAGATTTGATGTGTAAGTTGAAGCCATTCAACATCACTCTAAAATAACAAAGACCTTTAAAATGGGGGGGGGGGGGGGATGCCCACGCTTGGCAGTATTGGTGGTAAAGTTACATTAGACGCTGCTGCCCATCTTTTGGATTTTCACTTAGTCACGTCTTACGACACCCATAGGACGAAAGGGAGTAGTCAATTCTAGGCCAGATACCGCTCGGCAGAGCCACACACGCTATGATTTTTGGTAACAGTAACGAGCAAAGGTAACAGCTAGCTACTGAGTACCCGGCTCAAAATACACCCATTGACAAGCTAAATTCACAAAATCATGGATAGTTTTATATTAGCAATAACTGATCTGACTCTTGCAATAGAAAATATGTTTTAGGTACAACTGTGACGGCCGGTAAGACTCATATACCTGGAGCAAAAACAACATCTTACATAAGTTCAACGTTATTCATATAAAGAGAAAAGCAAGCGATGACGTATGTAATATCACTAAAATCTTCAAAGGTCAACATTCTGTATTTCACCGGACTCGTATAACTAAATTTGGTACGGAATAGTGTCCAACGTGCGTCAACCGTACCGCATAATGGAGGTCTATTTATGGCTTGATTGTGACTAAATATGGGCCAATAACTGACTCATCTTGTACCAATAGCATCAGGTATTGGTACTCAATACTCGTTCTGTACCGACATTGATTAATGTTATTTATTCATGATTTATTGCTTTTTGAAGGCTAGGTATTTGGAGTTGGAAATTTCGGAAGCTATTTAGTAATAAATTTGACGATTTTTAGGAATTTTTAATATCATCATTATCAGCCGGAAGACGTCCACTGTTTTTAATATAGATTATAATAATTGTGCGAGCGCATATACAATTTTTTTTATAATCTTTCTCGAATGTATTATGAAAACAAAGAACAAGCTACTTGATTCCACCAGGGTACTAAGAAGTTCTTTACATTTTCATTATTTTCTTCTTATTCTCATAATCTTACATAATAGCTTGTATCGGAAACAACCTATAATTTTTTTTTACTAATAATAATTATGCTTTATAAAAATCTATAAGCATTTGCAGATAATGTCACAAACAGGAATAAACAGATGATCTATAGTGATAAGTAATGCAGTATTCTATTCACGAGAGCGGCTGCACTCTATTTGAATAAATATCACTAACGAATGTTTAGTGATTGGGTTTCTGGGTCAGTCAATATCCTAGGTCAACGACCTATCACAACACGTGCGCTGCTGACGTCTATGAGTTCATAAAATGTATGTCCTTTTTTGATCGAGTCATTGATGGTATCGTTATTCTGTTATGATTAGTTTTTTACTGTGTGTGGCAATGTATGTGACATAACATAACATCACGCATTTATTCTCTGAAGGGGTAGGCAAAGGTGCGCATGTAGTACACCCACATTTCGACGGTTATATTTTTGGTCCCTATGTAATATTGGGATAGCCTATTGCCATCAACTGGGCACAAATCCAGACTCCATGCTGCTACTGAGAATTACCTAATGGAAAACCCAGTAATACTTTGACTGACCCGAGATTCGAACCCAGGACCTCATGCTCAGTAGTCGCGATTAGGGGCCACTAGACCAAGGAGGCAGATGTGAAGTTTTTTTTATTACTTTTTTACAGCAATTCTCAGTAGCAGCACATAGTCTGGATTTATGTCCAGATAATGACAATAGGTTCGCCCCTATTACATTGGGAACTATAACATAACTGGCAAAATGACAATTCGAGGAATGCAGGGGTTTTATTTCACCAATAAAACAGGCCTTTGTATCGATAGGCGATTGTTTCAAAATGATTAAATTATGTGAAAAGCGTTTTAAAATTCCTTTCATCGTTGTTAGTGCGCTAATAAATCAGAATATAGCCAAATGAATGCATTCCCTCAACGGGCTGGTATTAAACAATTATTCAAATGAGTGTTGCCGAAATGAAAATGATATGCAAATTGCTAAAGTGTACCATTCAGCGACGCGTATTAGGGCAAATTTCGAATTACAGTTATGGAAAATTCATATTTTATTTTCTACCTAACATCTCGCTTGCATTCTCCGAAGGTAGGCAGAGATGCATAGGACACCCACATAGTTATATATGGGGTGCCATTTTGCCAGATAAATTATAGGTCCCAATGTATTAGGGAGCCTAGTGCCATCAACCGGGAACAATTCCTGAATCCGTGCTGCTACTGAGAATAGCCCAATGCCAAAATCCACTAACATTTTGTGTGACCCGTGATTCGTTTTCGCGTTTAGCAAGACCACCGAGGCAGTCTATTATATTTTCTATACCAAGATAGAGATGGTGCTACATTTACACGTTAACAAGTTTTAATATAGTTCAGTGACCGCATGAACTGTGCAGCAAACGTAGTGATGTGTTTTGTGATCTTTCACAGTAATATGGCGCTGTCACTGCCGTGTAATCGTAATATGTAGACTTTTATTTTTGTGAGTGTTTTTCATATTTCGGTTGTACTCCCGTGTTTATTTCGGACTACCCTAACTATAAGGGCTCCTTATTCATGAGCTAGTGACGTGGCAAAGTCGCGCGCGGTAAGTACTAGTCGGGTATTCACAACTAAGGGGGTTTACCGCCAGTCATATTAATCGCTGACGCCATTCGCCCTCTAAATGATATATTTTTACAAACAGTTCGATAGCATTAATCAAAAATAATAAATACTTCAGCAATGATATGTTATAAAATGGTAATAAGGTTTTAAATTTTAAGACAATTAAGGTTAAAATTTGGCTCCAATTGGCACGAAACGTACTTTTTCGTGTTAAGAAGCATAAGAATTAAATATATTTAGTAAGGTTCTAAGTACAAGATTAAAATAGTTTTATAGGTACCCTTTTTATTCATAAACGAAGATCATACCGGCATTAAAAAAACCCCATATTGAGTATATTGACATCTCTTTTGACATACTAACAACAGTGACGGGTATAGTTGAAATTGTCATTTCTTGTGAAAAAGGGGGTTCATGGTTTAACGCAAAGAGCAAATATATTTTCACTCTTTGTATACAAAAGAAAATAATACAAATATTATTTATTTAACTATGTGTCTGTACCAGCAACAGAGTAAAATAAATCCCAAAATATTTGAACATTTTCTCCATTTTCTTCGACTTAATCAGTAGGATTATGCTAGAAGCAACGTAGCTATTAAGACGCTGCATATGCGTCCTAATTCAATCCTTCGTGAAGGCAAATCGGATTCATGGACGCAGTGCAGTCACGATGGTAGGACTGCTAATTGAGTTATCAAGTTATAGGTGACTCGTATCACCAGTAAGCATGCTGTGGTATCGGGTCTCATATGAGCACTAAAATATCAGCCTTAATATTCTTTTTGTAGTTTGGTCGATGAACAACCTGGTGTCATTGTTTAAACCGCCTGTAGGCCTCTGGCATGGCTTTACACACCACGAATTGAAAAATCTCTCAGGTGTGCCGGTTTCCTTTCGTAGCAGACCCTTAGGTATATAACTCGGGTAGCCGAGTGGTATGTGCGTTAAACTGCTAAGTCAAAGGTCGCAAACCAAACCAGCACGCGCCACTGTCTTTTCGAATTTGTGCGTATAATTAGTTGTCAGTTGCTAAAAACGATGAAAGAAAACATTGTGAGTAACCCGGCACACCTGAGATATTTCAACGGTGTGCAAAACCATGTAAGAGGCCTACAGTAGGTGGTTTAAACTCTGACACTAGATTGTTCATCAACCCTACGATAAGAAGAAATAGTGAAGCTACATAATATACCTAGTTATTCTATTCACTTTATATTGCTATAAAAAAGCTAAATAGTATCAATTTGGACGATATTGTAGCGCTTTCATCGTTCTGGTTACTGAGAAATGGAAAAAAACGCTTGTAAAATGTTAATTAAAATTCCTAGAAGTTCAGTGTACTTTTATTAAAACACAGTTTACTTAGGATTTCGAACAATTTAAAACTTATTATACAAAGTATTTTGGTCAAATACGGAGTTAGTGGTAGAGTTTTGTGAATTAATTCATGCAAGTTTTTATATTACTAGTCTAAACGGTGAGCGGTGCGAAGGAACTTTTAGCAACATTTATATGAAGAATATTAATATAACATGTGAGATTAAGAAACGACATAAATATGTTAATGTTAAGAGTATTCGTATTTTATTTGCCGCATGTCTGGCTTACGTTTTTCGTAAAGACGACTTTGATTTATGTATCTAGGTACCTATATAGTTAATCTACTTTTGATATTAGTCCTTACTAGAACAAAAAAAGGACATAATTGGTCCAACTTTAAGTACTCATAATTAATCGCTATGACTATAATAATCATAAAAGATAATAATAAAACAAGCGATTTCTAGGTAAAATAAAAAATTAGATTTTCCATTTTAGTGTTAGAAGTTTACTCAAGACGTGGCCGGCCATCTTCTGGCTTTTCCCTTAGTCGCCTTCTAAGAAAGAATAAGTATTCATACCTATTATGAAAACAAAATCCCATTGGGCCGGAAGACGTCCACTATTGAACAAACGTCTCCCCCTTAGGTATGGGCTAGGGAGGTTTTTAAATCCCCACACTTGGCAAGTTGCTTGGGGTTCGGAGTATTGATGGTGAAGTTACAGAAGACACTGCTGCCCGACTTCTGGATTTTCCCTTAGTCGCCTCTAACGACAGTCACTAGAGGAAAGGGGGTGGTCAATTCTAGGCCGGATACCACTCGGCATCGCTACTTGACAGACCAATCTCCATACAACGACATAACCTATTTCCAAATGTCACAATAAAGAAAAGTCTAGAACTTAATGTCATACATATCCTACTTGCACGTAACGTACTATAATATCTTATATAATATCAAAGACAGTACGTGAAAACGGGCTGGAAGCAGTTAGCACGTACGTCGTACGTACTTGAGGTATAAATACGGTTTCTTGTAAGCGTACCAAACGTATTTAGATTGATGTATAATTGTAATATATTGCGGGGAAAATATGATTTAGCACACATTAATCGTTATTAGTATGGCGAAAGAAATGTTTTTTACTTACGTTTTAGGCTACATTGGTATTCTTTTACCGGTTTAGACGGTAATTTACTTTTGCTTTCGGGTGTCGTTTATTAACAACAATAATATTATGTAGGGATTGTGACTTCCACAATAAGAATTTGTGTATTATTTATTTATGTACTACCTGCGACTTTGTCACGTGGATTTCGGGTAAAAGTTATTTAGATTTTTTGGGCTAGGAATACTTTCGTGCGTTCGCAGATCGTCAGAATTGCGGGCAACCGGTGGATGCAATTGGCAAGCTGTCGTTCATTGTGACGTTCTAAGGGGAGGCCTTTGTTCAACAGTGGCCGTCTTCCACCTGATGATAATGATGATAATATTCGTAGATTCTTCTAAAGTTTTATCACAATCTGAACAATGTTTTAGAGACTTATAGAGAACATACATACAAACAATCATTTCGATTTGTGATATAGATTTAGATAAGGTTGGTTATACTTGTTGTGTAATGGTAGAAACTACTTTTTTACAATTCAAAAAAACACAAATACGTGGCCAATAAATCAGCAGTAGACTTAACAAATATCCGTCTTTGGCTGGGATTGCATCCGCGCCCAGTCAAGCGCAGTCTGTGATAGTAGTCATTGGTCTTTTTTATCGTTCTATGTTAGTCTAGCGGTCTTAGGGATCAGAATCAGAACTCTATTTGCTATTAATGTAGGTACAGGTGTATAAGGTGTTGTACATAAATTAATGAGATCGGCCACAGTCTATTTTATGGCGTGCAAAGGCAAGCAAGAGTAGTACGTATACCTAACGGGTAGTAATATTGTGAAGCATGTTTTGTTTTGTCTAATTAAAAGGTCCTTTAATAAAAACTATACTATTTTCGTTTAGTTTATCTGCTTGTATACGAAATTTCTGTTTCTATAAGAACCTAAATTAATAAAAACACAATTATTAACACAACACTTTAAAATATTAATCTTTATTTTTATTCCCTTGTAATCCCAGAGGGAGTGGAACAAAGGAGTGCTAGAATCAAACGTCGCCGAAGACTACACTACCTTCAGAACATTAGATAACAGTATCGCCATTTATCGGTTACGTACAATTCTAAAGCCCTGCTACTGAGAATCCGACAAAATACTTACACGAAATTGGTACAAAAAGATATAGATCTATGTAATATAATTCTAGGCTTGCTCCAATTTATTAATGGCATCGACAAACTGGGTAAACGACTCAGCCACCGCCCAAATCCTCTAGGAATTACAAGCGCTACGATATTTAATAAGTCCTCATTTACTCCACTAATTAAGAGTTCACAACTCCCCAGATAGGTCACTATAGTTGCCGTGTTGTTTCAGACAAAGAATGAGCCGACTTCTCCTAGCTGTATTGTCATACAAGTTAAGAAATCTTAGCTATGAAACTCTATAATGTCGACTTTAGTTTCGTGTTTTGGCTTTCTGACTAACTACATTTAAAAGGCTTTTTAGTTCTTTACAACAGTAATCTAAGAAGTAAGAAGAGGAATCCGCTTCTAATAAAAACACTAGATTGCTTATTGTTAAGATGCGCTAAGTGCGATCTGTTTGTAGGAAGACGCCCATTTTTACAGCTTTTTGAGTTCGTCCCTCATTCGTGACTCTTTGATAGTTGTAACAGCTAGCCGGTCAACCTGTCTTATAAAAGAGTATCTATCGAGTATTCACCGAAGGGGTAGGCAGAGATGCATATATAGTACACCCACATTTCGCCAGTTATGTTTTAAGTCCCAATGTAATAGGGGGCGAGCCTATTGCCATCAACCGGGCAAGGTTTGGCGATTAGACTAAAAAACGCCAAGGCCAAATAAAGTGCGACTAAGTACCAAAATAGTACAGATGGCGTTCGATAACACGTGTCACTAAAACAAGTCGTAAACTGTGATAGCGAAAGTTCCGAGACGTTCATTAAACTTGGGTTATTGGTACTAAGTAACGTGCGATCGGCATGTGTACTTATGGAAGTTTTTATTGATGGGCGCACGTGTAATGTTTATATAGGTAGATAGATTGAGTGTATATGGATTGTTACTTCCCCCTCAACTTGGACATTTCCTTTAGTTAATAAGTAATAGTTATATTGAAGATCGTATGGAAGGAAATATGATACCAAACATACTTACCAATGAATACTCTGACTATATTTTTTGTATAACTATGTATGGATGTTACTTTTATCTTTTATTAAATTCTAAATAGGTGTGTGCTTAGCTTCTAGTAAGTGATATTGTGGCTTTAATGTCAGAATCAGGAGACAAGTAGAATTAGAATAAACATACAATTTACTTTTAAAAACTGTATTCAGGAATAAATTTTTTTTTTACATAATTCTAAGTTACAATTTAAAATTTGTCAAAGTGCATGTCGCATAATATTATTATGCAATTTTAGATCTGCCAAAGCTTAAATAAGGTTTTATTGAGTAATTATGAGAAAATAAACAAATTCATTATTATTATTACCGATATTATTATTGATGTTCCATAATCAAAACAGATAGCAGTAAAAAGAAAAAGTCTCTCCTCATTATAACTGGCCAGTATTCCAAGCGTGTTGGTAATACAAAAGGTTCTATAACCTAACACAAGTGTCACGTAAGATCACTAAGTTCCGTTCTTTTAGCAGGCCTCAGCGGCTTCTGTCATTGCCTGTATTGCTTTGTCTGCGAATGTTTCTGTTCTTTGTAGTTCAACCTTTTTGTCTTTTAGCTTTCGATTGTCTAAAGGAAATTGGAAAATGCCTTGACATTGCTTCTTGATTTACTCTTGAATAGGCTTTCCAGTGGATTAAATGGTGGTTTTGGTTTTTATTTTAATGTATTGCAAAATTCTGGAAATGGTAAGTTATTTTTTTCGTTTACCTTACCTACCAGTCACTTAAAGATTTCGCAATATTTTAATTTGAAAAAAGAAGTATTAATTATGTTAGTTCTAACGTTTAACATACTAATATATATAACATAATTTTATCTACTACACAGTCATAGTATTACTGATGATTGATGGACAAAAATACATAATTAGTATAAATAAAACAACTTCTAAAAACCTTCAATACAAAATCTTCCTCATTCCAATAATAGGCAGAACCAAGTCAAACATAAAGTGTTCCATGAATAAGTAATAAATAAACACTGTATTGTATTCGATTTGACTGCGTAGAACTTTACTCCTACTCCGCTTAAAAGATAGCACAATAGAAAACTTTACGGGTCGTCGCCTTTCGTGCGATCCTGAGTCTCTACCGAGATACGTTCTATGACGTCACATTACGTAGCACGTAGCACAATGCGTAGCTCGTAGCGTTCTATATTGCCTTTTCAGATGCAACTTATTTTTGCGTAGAGTATACGTAGAACTGTAATAATTCTGTATTCGACGAGATGAAACCTAAATATTTTTATATTCTGTTAAGTCATTGCAACACGCTGCACGTAGCACTGCTTTTCAATTGCAACTTAATTTTGCGTAGAGTATACGTTGTACTGTTAGAAACTGTAATAATTTCGTATTTGACTACTAGATAATAAATAAATGTTTATTATATTCTGGGAAGTCTATGCAACACGCTGCACGTAGCACAATGCGTAGCTTGTAGCGTATATTGCCTTTTCAATTGCAACTTAATTTTGCGTAGAGTATACATAGAACTGTTAGACTCTGTAATAATTTCGTTTTTGACTAGATAATATCAAAATATTTTTTATATTCTGTGACGTCATTGCAACACTCTGCACGTAGCACAATGCGTAGCTCGTAGCGTTTTATATTGGCTTTTCAGTTGCAACTTAATTTTGCGTAGAGCATGCGTACCTTAGTACTGTTAGAAACTGGTGATTTTGTATTAGTAAGGCTAGATAATATCTATATATTATGTTCTATGACGTCATTGCAACACGTAGCACAATGCGTAGCGTGCAGCCAAGATAGGTTTTATATTGCCTAGTTGGTTCAAAGTTAATTCTGCGCTGAGCTTAAGTAGGCTTCGTAAGTACGTTAGAAACTGTAATAACTTTGTGATTAGAAACCTTTGCAGACGAGCGCTCGAGCAACGTGTTGAGATAAAAATATTTTGTTACAGCTTAATGATGTAGTGGTTAGTGAGCGCGACTGCTGAGCATGCCGGTTCGAATCCCGGAGTCCAGAAAAGTATTACTGGGTTTTTCCATTAGCTAATTTTCAGTAGCACGGAGTCTGGATAGGTGTCCCTGATATCGCATTGGACCTAAAACATAATTATGTGTACGAAACACCTTTGCCTACTCCTTTGGGGAATACAGGCGTGACGCAAAACATTATAATTCTATTTTCCTTTAACTTTACATGGGAGTAAGCACTAATTAATTCAACCGTATTATATTTAAATAATTAATTGGCTGATTATTATATTATCCACAATATTACATTTAAAATACTCAAATCACCCTTCAGATAAAAGTGGTATTTGTTAAGTTACGTGAAACAAAATACGATCTACGTGGGTGCTACTACAAATAAGGCTGAAATCTGAAATGTCAACGTGACCTTTCAATATTGTGTGAATATAATAATAATAATTATATCAATGTTTTTTTATCGAATTCTATGAATAATATATATTATTCATTGAAAATTAATTTGATTACATTATGTTTACAATCATAATGTAATCAAATTCATTTTCGCATTATGCAGTCGACCACTATTATGTTAATAACTTCATTATAATTAAGTTACATCACAAAGTTACCTAGTTTTACTAATCAGGTAATAGAGTAAATACCTATTTATGAGGCTGGATGAAAAAAGAGTGACAAATCAAATGTATGAGGTGAATGTTAGTGGAGTATCGGAAAGGACCTCAGCGAACATACCTAGACCAAATCGGAGATGTCCTGCAAAAGAGTCAAGTGAGGAGACCGACGAGCCCGTATGAGCAATGCATGTGAATGAGGCTTATGAAGTAGGCCAGTATCAGAGCAACAAAAAATCCGTAGTCCAACCAAAAATAAACAGTTAAAAAGCATTATAGTATTCAACCCCATCGAAGTAAACCGGTAACGTGCCCAAAAGACTTGCAGCATTGCCACATTGAATGGCAATGTTGATCCATTGGCCAAAAAATAAACCAGCCGTTTGATAATAAAACAATATAGTAACTATATTATGGAATACATAATTAATCAAATGGTTTGTCTGTTATTGGTAGCAATCTTCCCAGTATGCGAGAATCATTAATATTCCCTTTGAGAGCCATACAACTATTTATCTAGGTCTATACTCAACACTGATTTATATTAATATGAAAGCAATATAATAGTTATAGTTTAAATTATTATGTACGCACATAATATGTATGTTTATATCTTCGTTGTACGCCATTATATTATACATAAACATAACATAACATCACGCGTGTATTCTCCGAACGGGTATGCAGAGGTGCACATATAGTACAACCACATTTCGCTATTTATGTTTTAGGTTCCAATGTAATAGGGGGCGAGCCTATTGCCACTAACCGAGCACAAATCCAGACTGCGTACTGCTAATGAGAATTACCTAATGGAAAAGTCCACTAACACTGCTACACCTGGGTTCGAACCCAGGACCTTGTGCTCAGCAGTCGTGTTAAGCAACTACTAGACTAATGAAGCAGTTAATTAAAGATACAATATTTATATATACACACTAAAATCTGAACCGGCTTACTTTTCCGTGTTTGTGTGCAAATTCTCAAAAACAGTGCATGCTTTAAGACAGATAAATATTGATAATAACGAAACGAGTATGAGAAAGATGGTATTTAATTTTAGGCAGGCACCTGTGTTTGCGCACATACTTGTGCACTATAATATCTCGTGTGTGATTGGCTAGTCTCCGCTCGGAGATAGGCTGCCGTGATCAAAATCCGATCAGGAGAACATTATTATGTCCACCCCATACATTTATCATTATATTTGATTTCTAGCATTTAGCCAGCTGTCTAGAACCCTGGTTAGTGTAGTCATTTATATTCCAGGCATTTATCTGACCTATCGCCTTAGTGTTTATAAAAGTCAGATAAGTCTCTAACATAACACACACAAGAGAATACAAAAGCAATCGAGTAAAAAACTAAATTTGCACTCAAGTGCCTACATTTAACTACATTAGAACTTCATCAGTTCTAAACTTTGTTTTTAATACACTTAAGTGCAAACATACTAGTACATGTATATTTACCTATAGAATGCTCACAGGCTCACACACACTAATGAATTAAATATGTTTTCCTTTCAGGCCGAGTAAACTTTTGATGTATTCGTATTAAGCTAATGACCCAGGTGAGTTAACATACATATTTGGAATTATATTCACATAATCGAGTATTTTCCTGATCGTAAAAGAAATTTGAGGCTTTTATTTCGGACAGCATGAAGCGTGTATCTAGTTGAGTTTAAAAAAATGTTTTGTACTGTGTAAATATGTACTGAAATACTAAAAAAGATTAATATTCATAAAATATTAACTGATAGAAATATCTGGAGCAAACCACAGACCGAAACATAGAAATATGTAAAACATATTGCTCTACATACTTTATTCATTCAAAAGTAATAAATGGTTGGGTTTTTCTTGAATATGTAAGCTCAGCGATACGAAATGCCGAGAAAGAGATACAAGACTATTTCTATCTCAGTATCATGATAGATACATAATAACGCTGTAGCTTACGGTATACAAATTACTTATGTATAGGTATCCAAGGCGATAATTATGCTAATCTTGATATTTTAAGTAACATATAATAGATACCATTGCTTGAAATTCATACTTTCATCACATGATGATAAATCTAAGAGTTATAGAAGGACGAAGAAGATTGCAATTTACTTTTTTTAGCCGAGAAAACGGTCTGTAATAGATGATGAACCATGTGAGCTTGATAAATGGCAATAGGCTCGCCACCTAGGACTTATGTAAGTGGAGAGAACCTTAATACAATTCTGTTAGAAACATCTCTGCTAGTAGCCATTACAATCACGACTATGATCGCCGAAGGAGTACCTAATTACCTTACAATACAATATTCTAAAATACACACCATTCAATAGATAGATAACTTATACCATAATTATACCACCTTCTGCGATCATTCGTGATTTCATGGAGCAAAGACACGAGTTCCAACTGTCAAATTTGTCCCAAACATTGTGTCACAAGCTTTTAGTATCTGTCGTTCACTCGAGACTGAATCTAGTACCATCGAACAACCTAGTATCGTATTTACCCGCATTCTCAGATATCCGGGAACTTTATTCATATCACCTTAATATAGCGTTTGATGTTATATCAAAGTCACTTTCTGTGCGCTATCTTTGAAAACAAAGGCTAGTTGTGAATATTTTTCAAGCAATTTGCAAGAGGAAAGTCGGAGAGTTCGTACTATCGATGTAGAATATTGTTACTTGGATTTCTTAGAAGGGGTTTCAAATCAAGTACAATAACAGTCATCTTTTGAAAATAATGAAGACAGTATATATAGCTATGTCACAAAACAATTATTCAATTTTTTTCAGCATCCAGAAACTATTTCCTCTATAGAGAGAATACAATATCCACTAACTTTGTATAATAATACATAATATACGAGTACAAATATATGCTAAAAACTACGACTCTATGATACTGATGATGGCTCATGAAACCTGTCCAATACCTACTTATTCAGCATTGTTATATAGTGTTTACTTGCTTTTACCTAAGAAACCACTGTCTTGAAGGTGATGTGACGTAGTTTCTTAGGATATAAAGGTACATTTTATATGTTTACATGAAATGAAGAAGTGTGAATCTGTTATAATCATCACCTATATAAATACAATTACTAATAACCCATACATAGATAGTTTCTAATTGTACCTAAATTGTTACAGTAGGTACTAGAAGCGTATATAATACCTATATACAATTATAATTATACTGACGGGTAATTCAACCCTTCTATCTCCGGCGAATTTTCAGAAAAAGGCATAATTATATCGCAGACGACAAAGATATTGAAATTCAACCCTTAAAACTAATTATGGATACCGTTTCTTGGGAAAAGTAAATCCATAATGTCTTCGTGAATAAAAGGAAATTAAATTGATACTACAGATAATTATATCGGAGAAAAGTAAAATACATTGTGCAATTAATTTTAATTACGCAGGGCGTAACAAATGACGACATTAAACACCCGTACTTAGGTAATTGCGGACGATAAACATTATACGGCGGCTTACTTTGTAGGTAGACAATGTACGGACGAACTAAATACAAAAGAGTATAGCATAAAACCGATGAGAGATAAAAATCTAATAACAAACTCACCAACTGTCGAAGCAGTTGAAAAGTCATACAACGGACCGTCAACTCCGAGGCAAGGCTTATCTCACGCCGATAATCTCAAATCCATGTTCGCAATTAGCACGTTAACCATGACAAAGTGTTATCAGGTACACAGTCAGCAAAATAAATAGTATGAACATTTTGGTAACCACTGCACAGAATTTATATGGGAACGTTCGTGTGAGGTTCGTTCAAGTTAAACGTAGCGGAATGTTTGGTGGGGGCGCGCGGGCGTTCGGTACGATCGTCGGGACCACACTGAGAGGGATGCTGCCCGTTGCTACGATACGATACGACACCCATCGCTACCCCCCTTCGGCCGCCGCCCTAGACGAGTGCCGCGCAACCTAGTTTTACGTATAACTGCTACTGTCTGCGTAATAGCTCTTCAGCAATTTCCTGATAAAATGCTTTTGATATGCTATTTGTGTGTGATTGAAATGTTATTGGAATCGATCAAAATGGCCGTTTGGATGAATATCACGGAGACATTACGTGTGGGGAATGTATGAGAATGATAATGGGAGTACGCGAATGAGGCAAGCCGATGTAGGTTGAAGTTTTTCCAATCAATGAATGTAATTGAAAATAAACTGGACTGTAATGTTTCAAGTTTATTTTACATTACTCTATGTTTATATTGTAGGGAACTGGAATTCTTATTTCGTAAACAAAATATTGAATTTACGAAAGTGCGTAAACATAAAAGGAAATTTTGTTTGCTCATAACATCAGTAGTAAATGTGTGAACATCGCTCATCGCGTCTGTGATCTGGGGAGCTACACTTTGCCGCCGAGATTGCGTCAAGCAAATCGGATTGTGTTTGGACGTAAATAAATTGAGAAAAACGAACGTACGCATTGTACCTACCGTATAACATACTACTATGTATTCAGTGACGTATTATAGTATTTTTAAAGTCTTATGTTTTCTCCGTTCAATAATTTAACCGATGCATGAGTATGTTCAGGTCTTAAATGTAATTTTATATACGTGTTTTTTATTTTGTGAAAGATAAAAATAATGTTATATTTCTTATCAACAAATTCTAAATAAGACAACCTAAAAGTAGTAAAAAAACACTCAAGCCTTTTTGGGAAAATTAGCAACTATTATTTGTGCACACACATACAAAGAAACAACCAACCTATCACCCTAAACGCATATACCCCTCCGTTGCGCCGTGATAAAAATGATTGACTTAATCATATAAATAAAAGAAAGAACATCTATTTTGTATAGTGAGGTATAAGCAAAGCCTTGGTTTATAAATCCATGTACATTTTAAATCTAGTTCATATACTTACATTGCGCTTTAATTACGCAAGTGTTGGTCTTAAACTAATAAGATGATTATCTAAATATATATGTATGTACAATACAACTGTTTCGCTACACACATGTATATAAATCACGCGCTTATCACTTCTCAATAGCGGTAGTATGTGTATATAGTAAGCAGTACATTACCGTATATGTATTCCCTTTGTGGTGAGTATAATGAACGCTTGTAATTACGGGAGACAATCTGGAGTCACGGGTGTGAAAACTGGTTAATGATCAACAAAACTGTAATAGATAACGCTGTGTTTTGTTTGTTAACAATAATTAAATCTATTTAACCATTTTATCTTTTTTACCTTAAACTTATACATTCAAAGGTCTATATTATTGTACGTCAGAATTATATCCATCCAATTATAATATTTTTGTTTTTGAAAACAGCATTTATATTTATTTATACCTACCTACTTTTAATAACAGAAGTAAACCAGTTACCTTCTAGTTCTAGTTTTTGAGAAAATCGCAAATTTACTAAGTATTAATAAAATATGTAATGTAAAATTTAAGCCATTGTTTTGAAAGACGGGTTAGTGCCCTTCAAAAGCACAGAACATGATTTGCCGATATAACGTGTACAATATACATAGTTGATCATTAAAATATCAACTACTAGTAACTAATTTGTATTGGAAAGAAGATAGTGTGATAGCCTCTTGTTTTACACATGCATGGAGTAAGCACTACTTAAACAAACAATTAATTGAACTATAACACCATAAAATATAGTACAACCTACTTGAGAGTTGCCTGCAGTTATTACCACTCGCACTGAACATCGGTGTATAGCGACAGCATGTTACCTCGTTCTTGACGGTAATGGATGAGAACCGGGAAACCCAATTCCGTTTCAAAATACGGCGGGCTGCGTCATAATTCGGGGGGAAGGGGGGAATGTTGTCAACGCACTAGCGACTATTAGTGGCTGTTTATCAGCAGTCATTACTTACTAAAAGGAACCACATCGTGTACCTACTGTTTTATTAAACCTTAACTAGGCTTTTCATTAGGTCACACCAAAAGTTTATAAGCAATCATAGTCATAGTTGAAATTTGTTAATTAGTTCTAATGTTTTTATTTTTTACTCTGTTTAGTTACTAGTTTACATGCTGTGGTCTCCTGTAATTGAAGGAGAATGTTAGAAGTTCAGCATTAGGTGTACAGCCTTTGTTGGAGGCCCGGAATATAAATAAATAAATAGGTCATAAATGAATGTTGTGGCTGATTGATACAGATTTCCAAGAATACTCCGTCAACGCTACAATTCTTGTACATATATAGGTATAGATATAATACGCTTTAATGTACCACATAGTTGTTTCACAACTTATTTTCATCATCATTAAAGTACCTACCAACGTTCTTAAAAAGGATGATGCAATACCCGATATCTGTCATACATTACTTATTTTGACTAAAAGAAACGTAGGTTCCATGCAAACTGAGACAGACTGTTCTTATTAAACTGAATTTGTATTTATGTTAAAACAATTGAGAGGTACGTCTAGACTGACGTATTTCAACTGAAAAATGTACAAGTAAATTCTACATTCAAATTGTAGTGACATGACAGACGCCAACGTTATTGATGAAAATGAAACAATAATTTTTGTTTACCTGTGCCATACCTATTCTTTTTCTTAAGATACTAAGTGTTAGTGTCATCATAATATAACATAACTTTGATTCAAATGTTAAAGAACTTGTGACGACACAGAAGACTAGATAGATAAGTATAGTTTGTTTTCTTTTTTTTGTCGCACTAGAAATTTCTTCTGTGTCGTGGGTGCGTTTCACAAACATGAAATTTCACATACACAAACATCCAGACTCGGGACAAACATCTGTGGTTGGCACAAAGTTTTGCCCGTGCGAGAATCGAACCCGCAACCCTTACCGCAGCGGTCCAATCGCTTAGCTACTGAGCTAATCAGGTCGAGTAGTCAAAGTAGTAGTTACCTTAACTACCGACCGTAGGTATACAAGTTATGCGAACTTTGGAAAATTGTACATTAAAATTTATTTACCAAGTTTTATGTGTAGTGCGTAGGCGGCTGAAGTAAACACTTTTAAACAAGCTTACTCCACGCTGTTATCAATTTATCGAATTTATCTTCGTCTTGTTCTTTAAGAAGGTCGTGTCCGTCGTGGAGATCTGAGTGACAAGCCATTTCCATCCATCTTTGTCGGCGGTGAGTGCGACCATCGGCCGCACCGACTTCACTCCAACTAACTTACTGTGAAAACCTACACCTGTTTAGGTAACGACACCACTTGTATAGTTATAAGAAAACTAAATAACAGTTATGTGTCTTCTATTACTACTACTACTAGAAGTAGAAGCAGCCCCGTTGGGATTTTAGAATGCTATTGAAAAAATGTTATGAAAGAGAATAAAGTGAAAAGGGGAAGCCAGGATCGTAGAAAATGGACGACGTCAAAAGCTTGACTTTATATGTGTATGTTAAACGTAAAAGATGCCAACCTAAAACATATTTTGGATGGCAATATGACATCATCGGTTAAAACATACTAAGATAACATAACATAACATCACTCCTGTATTCCCCGAAGGGGTAGGCTGAGGTGCACATATAGTACACACACATTTTGCCAGTCATGTTTTTTTTTGGGTCCCAATGTAATAGGGGGCGAGCCTCTTGCCATCAACCGGGCACAAATCCAGACTCCGTGCTGCTACTGAGAATTACCTAAACCCAGTTACTTAATGTAACATTTAAATAACAAGCAGTTAGCTCCAAAGAGTCCACTTAGCAGTTCATGACAAGTTGCCAGTTATTGTAACGTATCGTCTGAGAGTGCCATAATAGCCTGTGTACTCAACCCTCTTATAACTTGTGTGAAATGGCAACCGTCCAACTTGTACGTAATTGAAATACTAATCTGCTTAGTGAATCACAATGGCTATTTCTTACGGTGTTCCTTATTTCATAGCAGATGACAGCGCGAGATAATTCTTATTTATCTCCACGTTCTAACGGATGTTTACGGCGAGTATTAATGGGTATAATAATACGAAATTGTGGTAAGATATTGCTTAGTATCTACTTCTGTTGCTTGGAAGTTTATGTATCAATTATCAAGTTCGATTTGATTCAATGAATACACTGAGAATACAAGTTGTAAAACTTAGTAGTAGTTTTACTTTTTATACAATATAATAATGTTTTTTTTTATTCAGAATAATGGCTTCGAGAGTCTTCAAGGAAAAAGGGACGATAATGAATTCAGGTTGAATTTACAAAAATACTGACTTTAATTTGATTGTTAGCGCCGTTATTAATTCACATTTTCACTTTAAAAGCAATGTTTGAACCATGTTCCTTAATACAAAATGATTTCCTCATCAAAGAAATATCACATCATTTGAAGGGTTATAGAATGAATGCCATATAAAAGCATTGAAGTACCGCTCTCCTTTTAATAACCATACATTTCAATTCAGGTGAGCATCGTCGAACGCAATTTACATCACACACGATCTTCGTCAGTCAAAGTTTTAAAGTACTATTGGAAAAGTTGGCGAGTGAATAAGTATGTTGACTGAGGAGAATATAGGCCGGAGAAGCGATAAGGTGACATTTGAATGAAATGAAAATCGATCCCAAAGTATTGACAAGAACATACTTTAATCAAGGTAAAATTCAAGTGGTAAAACGAGCGGTTACGGTAAAAATTAAAATAATAACATTGTAGGTATAATTAAGAAGGTTAAGAAACAAAATGAAGGTACTGAATACCATGGTAACTGATATTATGTGAAGTAAACATTGGAGTCTTGATTTGTGCAAGGTTCATGAAAATAGGCTCGCCTCCTATTACATTTTGACCTATAACATAACTGGTAAAACGTGGATGTACTATATTTGCACCTTTGCCTACCCCTTTGAGAGATATAAGCGTGATGTTATATTATGGTACCTATATATCCAAGTTAAGCCAATGTTTAAAAATAATAAATTTATGGCTACGACGAAAAATCAAATTCAATTACGCAAAACAACGATCGTGTCTTGTCAAACAGTACTTACACACTGTAATGTGTGGCCAAATTACGCAAGATGGATAGCAAGGTTCCGCCTAAGTGACGTGTTTAAATGAGATTTTGATTGATCACCGATCGATTGGCCTCCCTTTGAGGTGAACTCTCGATGTTTGGGCATGCAAAAATATGTATCGCTTGACCCAGATATTGGGCCGAAGAAATTGGTTTCGATGAAAGTGAAGACAAACTTTTAAAAGAATGTGAAAATTGTGTCACGCCAAATTAATATTAGTCGTGTTCTCGAGAGAATTTGACTCAATAATTTAATGAAGCAGCAGAAAACTTGGGACTTATCAATTCTTAGTCAGCAAATATTATGAGTGCGAAGATTTTATGATATTGGTCAGCTACATTTAATGGTGTGTATTTAATTATTCCGGAACACGGAAATTCGCCAAAGAAATACAGTCGCTGTTGAAGTGGCAATGGGCTTGGGCAGGCCATATCGCTTGAAGAACCGATAACCGCTGGAGAAGAAAGATTCTCGAGTAGCAACCACGGACTGGAAGACGCAGCTTTGGCAGGCCCGACCAGGTGGACCGACGATATCGTCAGAATTGCGACCGGTTCATTGTAGCGTTTAAAGGGGGACGTCCAAAACGTTGTTCAAAAGTAGACGTCTACCGATAATGGTGATGATTCACTTATTATGGGAAGGGAGCTTTGACTTATTTACACGTCTTAGTAGACTATTAACTGAGCTAAGAATAGCTAGAGAGTAAGTATAAGATGGATTCAATAAATAGTTTTACAGGGATGCTCTGTCAGATCCACCTACACAATAAAACTGTCCAACTTTTTTAACTATCACTCACTGGTTTACGCGTTGCAAACTTCAATTTTGTATGTAACAATAGAATGAAACAATTGCAGAACTTATTTTTTATTTTCTACGACCGTTTCAATGCGTGTCAGAGCTGGGACAGAATATAAACTCCATTGATATTCTAGACTGCCAATAGGCAGTTTTTGTGCCCTTTTTCCTTTATTCATGGTAGGACGGTATAGCAATACAAAAAATCATTTTAAGGATAAATTTACAATCACCGAAGCTTTTACCTTTTTGGGACCGAAAAACATAACTGGCGAAAAGTGGGTGTACTATATGCGCACCTCTGCCTACCCCTTCGGGGAATACAGGCGTGATGTTATGTCTATGTCAAAGCTTTTATGTCGCCTAAATTTATAAATAAAAGTTTAACGAACATTATCCATTATTTTGACTATGACTTAAGGTCAATAACCGTGATACGTAGGGGTAATATTAGAACCATGGTGTGTGTGAGCAATAGGTAAAAAAGGATAGGTACATTTTAAAAGAGTCAAGACTGGACTATAGGTAAAATCTAGGCGTAGTCTCGACTAAGTTTATAAAAAACTATGATATTTTCGAATAACATCCAATATTTGCACTGGGAAATAGACGTTTACTCACAAGCTGCGCTCGCCTGTACTGAACATGACACGTCAGCTGTAACAGTTTCAGACGCTCTCTTACCGGTCCTGTATCATTTGGGAACACGGAACAGGAAGTGTTTATAAAAAACTATTTTAAGAGTCATTGTTTTAGAGTGAATAGACAAGATGTTTACACGTTATTGTCATAACTAAGGCGCTTAGGCAAAGGTCACTTAGTCGTAAATATGGGTATGTCGATACAAAATTCCCCAAAATAGATCGTACTCCTTTACCATTATTCTCCGATAATTATTGAGCAAGGAAAATACCAGAAAGTCCTAGTTAACAATATGTAAACATGACGATATTGCGCCACAATACAAAAACTAATTTTAACGTAAAAACATAAACATCACGCCTGTATTCCCCGAAGGGGTAGGCAGAGGTGCACATATAGTACACCCACATTTCGCCAGTTATGTTTTTAGGTCCCAATGTAATAGGGGGCGAGCCTATTGCCATCAACCGGGCACAAATCCAGACTCCGTGCTGTTACTGAGAATTACCTAATGGAAAAACCCAGTAACACTTTTCCCGACCCGGGATTCGAACCCAGGACCTCGTGCTCAGCAGTCGCGGTTAGCAGCCACTAGACCAACGAGGCAGTCAAATTAGGCAGACTAATTTTACCAAAACGAAAAATAAACAATACTAAAAGTGATCATACTGTAGCTTGCTCCACGTGTAAACCACTTGTACTATATACACTATACCTAAGTTTCTACACTACAGGTAACGAAGGACCATGCAACAGAGTTACTAGGTTTAATTGAATTTCTTGGCGACAGGATGAGACTGGCCACCGAGTGTTTACTTTGGCAGACAAATTGATGCCCTGCTACGTTCTAATTAGGCGTTCACGGCTTGATTGATGGCGCCTTGATTGAAATGTATATTAAAAAGTATTGGGAAACTTGTGTCGATGGTATCGTTTGACGGTTTTTGAATTAATGTTCGCTGAGATAAAGTCTGCGCATATTTATTAGTTGGGTACTGTATCTTTAACCCTTTTACTGTCCAGTGTATTATGCAAGTATTAGTCAATTGTTTGACTAATTGTCTCCACATACTTCGTGGAGAGGCAACGTGTTAATGGATCGTATTGTCATAGAAACGCATAAAAGATTTTTTCTTTAAAAGTAGGTATTAGGTACATTTCTTCTCACAAATTATTGGTGTGGAACTTAATTAGATTTTTAGTTTATCTGCGTCCAACGTTATACAATTGATATAGTAAATGTTTTAAAAACGTAGCTATGTACGTTTCGCCTTATATATTGCTTGAAAAAGTAATGCTTTATAATTTAAAAGCACTTGATTTACTGAAGGAAACCTATAAATATGACGTGATTTAAATTCTTCAAATATCCAAGAAACGTGCTACAATTATCGTAAGTAAGCACTCTAAGGTACCTCCGGCAGTAAAAAGGTCATTAAATTATAATCCATCGTAAATACACTTTGACCTTTTACGTTTATTTCATACAGTCGATATTTTATGGCGCACGGATAATGAGACAAACAAGTTTTACCAAAATATAGGAGAATTGCACACGGCGAAGCCTCGTAAAAATTATTCCGCAAATCGAAAAGGTCACAAATAATGGCTGCTATAAAAGTTGAGAAGGTAACTGTTTGTTCTGAACATTCGGGATTTATTTGTTTACGTCGTTGGCGTTTTTACAGGTCTGGAGACACAGGTAAGGTCTTACATATAAAGGTATATCCAATGTAATATCACGCGTTTGGAAAATGTTTTTCAATTTTCTGCCGATTTCGCTGACGATCGAACAAACAATGCCGAACTATTCTGACACAGTTTGAAACTTTTATTACGATATATTTTAGAACTTAACTGAACTGAGTCACTATTTGTACCATGACGTCACAAAAACGATCTTATTGGTATACTATATATGGCGTTATAAGGGTAGGACTTTGTTTAATAATGGACGTCTACCGACTGATGATGATGAACTTTCTAGTTAAATTTTCTACATGCCAAATTTCATCAAAATTCGTCCAACAGTTTAGCCTTGAAGGCATAACAGACAGAAAGAGTTTCTTTCACATTTATAATATTACTATGGTGTATGGGTAAGTAATGCATATTTTAAGCGATGGTGATATCTTCCATTTTTGAAATTACTATTCAAATTTAGTCCAGAAACTTCACCACAACAACCTTGCTAGGAACTATATAGAGAGAAATCTCTTTGTAGGTAATACCTACGTACCGTGAATACGGGAGATCGACTTAATACATAGCTGTGTGAGAACAGTTTAAACGAAACATTTGCAAGTTTGATCTAAACAATTGAAACCGTCGAATACACTCGGGATTCTGTTCTTTCTAGAAAAAATACGTAGAATTACTTTGAACCTTAGATTGTGTATGTTAGTCGCCAATGTAATCGAATGTATGCGCTGTACCTACAACACAACTTGTTAAAACTTTCTCTAGAAAGTACACCACGAATGTAAGCTCATTTCGCAACTTCTGTTTCAAAGTCATGTCACTTTTTTCACCGAACGGCTGCTGTGTAAACGAAAAACTCAACCTTTGGGAAATCAATACTCCTTCCCTCAGTTTCTCTGGAGTATCCATCATTATGTTAAAGGATTTTGAAATGTTTGAACTTTAATAAATGTACGTTCTTTTACTTTTTGATATTGTATGTTTTTACTTTATTATGTTTATAAGCAGTATATTAATTTAAAGGTAGTAAATTGTCTATGGTGTAATAATAACTGACTATTTATTTACATCTGGGACATTCATACATAAAGTCACGCCTGTTTCCCTGAGGGGTGGGCAGAGATCACGGATTTCCATTTGCTACGATCATGGCATACTTCTTTTGCTTCATTCACGCGCATCACATATTTGGTATCTGTACAATATTATAGTATTTCATTTGTATATGTAGTTTAGTGCCTAGTGGTATCCGGCCTAGAATTGACCACCCCCTTTCCTCCTGTGGGTGTCGTAAGAGGCGACTAAGGGAAAATCCAGAAGATGGGCTGTAGCGTCTTCTGTAACCTTATCACTAATATTGCGATTCCCAAGCCGCTTGCCAAGCGTGGGGATTATGGCAACCCCTCTCCTTACCTAAGGGTGAGGCTTAGTTTAACAGTGGACGTTTTCCGGCTGATGATGATGATGTAGTGTCAGTAGTTAAAAAGTTCAGTCAATAAAGGTTGGTTTTCTTCCTGGGAGTCTAGAGAAAATTTAATTGCGTCAAAACTTACCGGCTCTTTATTATATTAACCTGACAGTTTAGGTTACTGACGTAACTAGGGCAAACGTTACTCGCGTACTAAGCAATGTTTTTAAAACAGCTGGCTAAATAAAAAGAGGTCTGTAGATAAAAAACAAGTAAGTATTTATTATGACAAGTCGATATTATTGGATTTTAGAACCCTAATTGTTGCTTTCATAGCATAAAAACATAACATAATATCACGCCTGTATTCCCTGAAAGGGCAGGCAGAGGTGCACATACAGTACACCCACATTTCGCCAGTTACGTTTTTAGATCCCAATGTAATAGGGGGCGAGCCTATTGCCATCAACCGGGCACAAATCCAGACTCCGTGCTGCTACTAAGAATTACCTAATGGAAAAACACTTTGCCCGACCCGAAATTCGCACCCAGGACCTCGTGCTCAACAGTCGTGCTTAGCAAACACTAGAGCATCGCGGCAGTCATGCTTTCAAACCATCACTTATCCTTTCAACAACAGCTAACGTCTCAAACAGAAAAGACAAAACAAAAACTGAACTTGACATTAAGCTGTTTGCTATAACGTGTCCACCAGCTGTGCTTTGGCCAATATGGCAAGCTCAGTCAGCCGTTACGTCCTCCTAGAAAACTTGCCAAGTATTTGCGGACAAGTCTTTATACGGATTAAAAGTGGATCAAAATGTTATAGTGCGATTTTACGTGGCTAGGCACGTTCGTGTTTTCCAAAGGAGGGGCGGGGCTTATAGAAAAAATGATCAGTGAAGTCCGAGATTAACATACCAAGTACATAATATGTTATGACGTAACATAAGAAACATCCGTACTTCCTGGATATTAGTCCGCAATCTAATGCGGTCCTTAAACCTCTGGGCATCACCTACAGTCTACAAATAAATAATCTTACTCCAATAAGTTTATAAGTATCTACTAGTGCGATGACTGATGTCAGTCAAAGTAAATAATCTAGCATTAAAATTTACACTCTCAGTATCAATTTATATCCAGCTAAGAGTCATAGCACACATATCAACCCAGAAAGGGATCGTCACCAAATAAACTCAAGCTAAGTATGCAGTATTTTTTGTATGACACTCCCTTCTACAACGCATACTAATCGGAAGCGTAACGTAATCGCCTCGCCTCAGGACAAGCGCGAACCGGCAACCATAAGCGCGCCGTCGTCGTCAAGTCGTAGCCGAGTTGATATATGAGAGCAGCTGATTTGCTTTGGTTACGTGCTTACGTTAGGTTGACGCCTATTTGACAGCGAGGCGAAAGGCGATACAGTGACGCTTTCCGAGTTGATATGTGTGCTATGGCCTTAAGTCCGTCAGTGGACAAATTGCACGGCGGGCAACCAGAGATAATTACAATGCAGATTAGGTGAACTGTTTGGGGCCCCGCCAGCGACGTGAGTTTAACAGATTACTGCCAACCGTGGTGTAGTCGTGCGTGGCTTTGAAGGGAGCGGAGAGCGAAAACATACCCGAAGGCATAGGGCTGAGGTATTCTTATTTTTCAAAAGTCTATAGACCCCTATTTAACACTGCTAAAGTCCCATTACTATTAATGAAACGTATGAAGTACCGTCGTAGTAGGCAACAGTGATTTATCAGACCCACATTGAGCTCATCTCCACTAACGACAAGCTTTCTTAGCGATGACAGAGATTTGTATCTGTCCCTTACGTCATAGGTACGTTTATACCTACTATGTATGCATCTACATTTAAACCATTACGGCCAATCAAATTACGCCCGTCCACAATGTACACTAGCGCTTTTTAATTAGAATGGATACAGACCAGTCAAGCGCGAAAATTGAGATACGATCTTTCAATGCACATTGCACACCCGTTTGAATAATTCTGCGACTGCTACGGCGCGCAGCGATTAATCTTAATCAATCAATACCTAGGCAAGTTCTACGAAGTCGTGGTTGTTGAGTTGAAAAATACTTCTTAGAGCTACGAGATATCGCATCCATTTTCTTATAATAATTATCGTTTTATACCTATCGAGCTGCATTGTAATTTGCCTTTAACACGTTCTTGTTTCCTATCGTATTTATTTCAAAATATTTATCGTACAAAAGTGTTTAATCTCCTACATGTCAGTCATATTTATTTACATCACACGTATATCGTTTGAGTTCTAATTCGTGACGTGAGCGAAGGAAATTAAATTTGTTTGTACGTGTAATACACACTGTTGTAATGGCCCACACTTTCTATACATATTACGTTCGCCTAATGGGTAGTTAGTTGTTGATCGTCTTGTTTGAACATCGACGCGTTTGTATTGAGAGTACCCTGAGGGAAGCATCTTATCTGTTTTTGGTATTAATGGATTTTGTTGTTCGTGTTAAAAAAGTCTAGCCTATATTCAATTTTTAATGTAAAAAAAGTTTTTTGCGTATAATGACACTTGAGATTCTGTATATACGTAGGTGTAGCCAATGACTTTGTATTTATATAGTTGTATTTTAAACAGTGCCACAAACTCCTTGTCACACCATTACCAAATTGAACTGATATAAACTTATACGAGTGGTGATACTAAAGTACGTCCTGAGTGAAGCCTAAGCAGTCAACCCCGCCAATAACATCGTTGACTAGTTAATCTACACCACGGCCTGATCTGTTTCCATTCGATCTTGCCGATATGAATTGAAAGAAGAATCTAATATCGTGTTACCAATTGTGGGTGCAATCCAAAAAACAATACTACAATTCAAAATTTAAATAGAGAACGTATGTCAATCAAATGTCATAGAGCTTATCAAGTTGTCAGTGTAAGGCCTACAGAAACCCGGATTACCATACGTGGTCCGGTACGGGCACAACCCGACCGCCGCGGTGCGGTTTACAAGGTGGCTTGGCTAATAGGACCTGCGGTCGCGCGCCAACCGCTGTGTGTGCGCTGCGCCGAATTCACACGATGTAAAGTTGCATTGCTGTAAAGTCGTTTTTAGTTAAATATTCGACAACTCTTTTTTTTTTAAACGTCACCCCACACGTGGAGTCATTAACAACACACAAGAACATTATCGTGCAGTCGTCTTTTGTGGGCTTATAATGGCGACAAATTGATACCTAAGCTTAGTGCCTATCAATCTTCTGCTCACACGAACTGAATTATACAGATATCTATGATCCGCACATATTAGTCTCACGTTAATATTAAATAGAGAATCTTCGATACACAAGACGTTTCTAGTCTTGAGATAAAAACAGTGCATACAGTATAAACACACATACATACTTGCACGATGCTGTTTTTAGCCACTTACCAACATGGCAAGGCGACAAAACAAGCGGTTTTGAACCCAGACTGCATGACCCACGTAGCGCGCGAATTCACATTGCTGTCTAAAAATATTACTAAACATGTCATATTATAAAACAATTAATGTAAACAATAAAGTAATACAACTAAAGACTCCTTTACCAAAGAACTTTAATCCAACCCTACCGCCGCTGGGGCCTGATACCGTAATTAAGCGAGCTCCGGTTAAACTTTGAACCTATAGTGTTCTCTAGTGTCGCGTTTAAGTAAACTTGTCGTCTTATCTTGGTTTACATGCGTGTAAACTTTACTACGTCTATGTTATATACGGTATAAGATATTGTAGAGTATAAATTCCCAGTAAGTATTATAGGGTTGTTAAAAGTTAAGCGCTATTCGAACGCTTTACGTTTGAAAACACTAGACGCGATACTTAAAAGTTTTAGCTGTTTCATGAGTCAAGTGAAACATTCTTGGAACGTCGTAATGATGTTAGTAAATGATTTCATTATTGAGATTATCTTTTAAGGGTTGAATGGGAAGTTAGTAAAAATGTTCTCCTAACAAATTTCGTTTACGGCGGCCTGTCGCATCTGAGACTATCCAACTACGCAGGAGTTATTAAAGTGCATAAGTATGCGCGACCGCAGCGAGCACGGCTTACCCTTGCAGTTAGTAAAAATAAAGGGGAAATTATGAGTTAAAAAAAGTTAGCAATAAATATGTATGTACATTTTGTTTAATCGTTTTTGGGTACTTATTGCAAAAATAATAATTATGGGAAGCCAATCAAATTTAGAAAATCATTTTCATTTGTGTTTTCATATTCTTACTTCAGAATTTACTTCAAGAGTATCTTCTATACCCATGTATTTTAACAACATTAAATTGAATACGACTACAAAACAAATAAATAAGACTATTATGTAACCTCTCGTATTAAGAGATCCAGGCAATAACTCAGGCTTAGCTTGGCTTGAGAATACAGGGTGGGTAGCCAACGGTGAGGGAACCACTTGTTGCTATGGCAACGACAGTAACAATAGCCCGAACTTATTTTATACCTTAAACTGTTTGCGAACAGTTTTATTTTGTCTAGCAAGATGCTTGATAGAATTGGCTCTACTTATATGGTTGAAAATATGTCGAATATTGTCACGCTCGCGGCTGTGTCATGGTACAAACTATATTTTGTTGCATATTATTCATAAATTCTAGTAGAGAAACTGAATTGCATTAGCAAACATAAAAATTATTAAACCTATGTTCCTAGATGGAGTAGGCAGAGTGATAGGTAGTATTAAGTAGGCTCGCCACTTATTGCCTGTTATTACATTACTAAATCAATTCCCTCATATTTATTATAATTTCCTAACCTAACCTAACCTTTCTTCAGGATCCATATCAAGTAATAATCAACTTATCAAAATAAATCTCCATCGTACATTATAAAATAATTATATTGTAATTATTATTTTATCGAGCCATTCATAAACACTTTGCAGGCTGCATAGTGTATGTATCAAACATGACAATGTATGAACATCAATACCCCAATACGTGACAGCTATAAATATTTTTTACGAATATAACTATTTGCGATTTCTAAAACGAATAGCATTCCTACATTATTACATTACCTATCGCAATAACATCATCCCTGCGTTTCCCTGCAGTTAAATAACATTTTGGGCAAAAACAAACTGCTGATATCCAAAGTAGTTGGTGGAATATTGAATGATGTTTTTTCCGCAAAATCAGTTACACTTGAGCGATGCGGATAGACCGCAGTGCGGATACTGCTGGCAAAGGTGAGTGGGCGCACCCCTACAAGAACTAGAGAAACCATTTTGAATAGAGGGAAGATCTAGTAAATTACTTTAGGTAGCTAGCTCAAGTATATTCGATGCGGATATTCATTTGGTTTATGGATCAGCATTTTATCCGGTAGTTGTGCGAGTTGAAATGCCTAATAAGTTTTTATGCCCCTATGTTTTTTAAAGGTAGCCTGAATATTTTTCTGGAAGCAAATTTGAGAAATGGCAGAAAGTTTAGTTTATTTTATCCTGTATGAAGTTCGGTCTTTTGCCATATTGCGCACATGTAAAATTTGCTTGTTTAGCATGTATTTCGAAATTTTCTGTCGCGTCAAAAAGAGTAATATAATAAGAAGTGTTTATAAATGTTGGATTAAAGTTAGCAAGTCAGCAGATTTTGTGATGAGGCAGGCTGATCAAGGCGTGTGGTACAAGCAATTGTATAAATGTATACTTGTCAGTGCTTTTTATTCATTGACTACCTCGTTGGTCTAGTGGTTGCTATGCGCGACTGCTGAGCACGATGTCCTGGGTTCGAATCCCGGATCGGGCGAAGTGTTACTGGATTTTTCCACAAGGTAATTCTCAGTAGCAGCACGGTGTCTGGATTTGTGCCCGGTTGATGGCAATACGCTCGCCCCTTTTTATATTGGGACCTAAAACATAACTGACAAAATGTGGGTGTACTAAATGTGCACCTCTGCCTACCCCTTCGGGGAATACAGGTTTATAACATCATGCCTGTATTCCTCGAAGGGGTAGGCAGAGGTGCACATTTAGTACACCCACATTTCGCAACGTATTCATAAAAATATTAATGACATGAATGTTCACAATAAGTACCAATTACGATGATAAATCCATTTGCCTCAGTCAAAATTTTACGTAGGCCGAAGTGACAGTTCGATGAAAGACAGTACTTTTTCATTTCCAGATAACATTCATTAGGGTCTTGTCAATGTCAGGTAGACAGGGTGCTCTGGAAACGGGTGAGATTGAAAGCTGGATTGCAGTTTGAAGGACGGATAAGCGGCGAAGATTTTTTGTAAGCTTTGTTTGTGAGTTTACGACTGTTCCTAAGTAATTTGTATTGCGACTGTAACTTAAGCTTGCTGCGAGTGATCTTTTAAATAATTATATCAAAGAAAAATACATTGTTCCTGTCAAATGCATAAAACCTGACTACTTTAATATGGGAAAAGAAAATACCTCGTTGAACCCTAAAGAAAAAAAATGTATATTTGATTTTTATTATAGGTAACACTACGAGGACTGTGTTTCAAGCTATGATGAAAACTTATGTATCAGTGTTCTTGCTAGATAACTAAGACATAGGTTTTTAAATTGGTATAGCACTATATCTTTATATTATAATATGATATGGTATGGTCCCGTAAAGTATAAATCGTGATAAGTGTGTGTAAATGTCATGAAAAATTTGTCGTTAAAACGTTCCATGCTCGACAACCGCATTTTTATTATGCTTAGTCAGCCCACATAAATTCAAAACGCTTCACACCATTAAAAAGGAAATCCAGACAAAACCACAGTGGGCAAAAGTATGAATCGAAGTCGGAATAACGACCTAATACCGAAACTCATTCAATGCTCCCCTTTTTAAAATAAAAGTCAATTAATTTCGGTTTCAGCCGAATATTTTAGCGTTCGACAGTTGAATTTTCCATGGAATCAAAGTTTGAAATATTGAGTGAATCTAATTTTTGGTTAACGCAATTATACCGTGGGGAGATTTTTACGCTTTCATTTTGCGCATTTAAGAAACTTTTCAATTAGGCTCCAAGCTTTATCTGTTTTTAATGCTTAAAAGTGCTAAGCTATGTTTTATATCGAGGATTCTGTACTGAAAAGGAACACAAGCAAAATAAAACATTTTATACTTGCTCTTTCGTAACAGATCCGATAAAAAATGTATCAAAATGTCTCAACATTTTCTAGTAAACAGCCAAACGTATTCATCTAGACTACAATGTTATTCAATAGCCAAGAAAAACAAGTAATTTTTTACCAAACCTCGTTTGTAACTTTGATAAAATGTGACGTTTGATTAATCGTCTAACTCTGTTTCGCCCCAAACAAATAACCTTTGTTGAGATATAATTTTTACGATGACAATAATCTATGGAAGAAAAAGTAAAGATAAAAGTAAATAAGGCGTCTGGATGTTACTAGTACTAATTACATTTCCGAACATTTTTCGGGAGAAAGAAGATCGATAGGCAAAACTTTTTTGGGGTGAACCGTATACTTAACTTTTTATAAGCATATGACATAGTAGAGAAGTACATCTTTCTTCTATATAATATCTTTGTTATCTTTGATGTCAAAGGAGAACAATGTTTGATTGTATACTGGACTATATTGCTATGGATGTAATGAATATGTAGATAGAGTCACGACGTTATACCTATCACAGAAGATGATCGTTAGGCATATGAAGTAACATAATATAAACAAAAAGATTTTTGAGTCTCATTAAAAGTTATATTGAAACATGTTATATATGACGCTGGGCTAAACTATACTCATTTAAATTTTCTGTTACTAAGACTATCAAAAGGCAACAAAATGTTTCAGAAGTCAATTTGGAATATGAGTAATGGCTTTAAAACTAACACAATACATAGTTTAATTAATATTTAGTGTAGAATAAACTTCAAGTTGAATGCACGTGAATAATGTTTGACCTTATCCTGTCTTCGTTTTTGCAGTACATTAGCGAGCCAAGGGATAAGGTAAACATAAAGGGTATTTTAATATTAATAGCTTTGATTTATGATAGTTGAAATCTATATGCGTTATAAATATTTGAATAGTGTGTTTTTGGGGTGCATTCATATAAATGTTATCTAATAAAGTAGGTCAAAGATAAAGGTACAGCTTAAAGATTTTCAGGCACCCTTTATCCCGAAAAAATGTAGCGAGTCATACCGCGGGGCGCAGCTAGTAATGATATATTTATGAAAAAAATGTTGTTAACTTATGATAACATGTAAAACATGTTAAGTCATTAAATAAGACATGTTTTACATGTTTGTTTAGATACTTCAAGGTACCTAACTATTGCAAAGAAATTGTCTACTACACTGAAAGTAAATTTCACGTGTATCTATTCTCGAGACTCATACATCTTGGTATTTATTAACCTTTCGGTATAAAATAATCTTGTTTTTGTTTTCAGCCCCTAACCGTCAGAGTACTAAGTCAAGGTGAAAGTCGAAACCATTTATTAAGTGGAAGCCTAATACAAATGGCTGCCTTCACTTACGTTTAGAAGAAATATTTATAGTTTCAAATAACTTTCTTAGTATAACAGACAAGTTTGGAAAGGTCAAATTAGATTCGGAGTTGACGGGGTTTCTAACGTAAGAATAATTCTACATAAATATAACTGAAAGCCTTCAAAACTTAATTAAGGTGTAGTTCTTTTGGTAATGTCATAAAGGTACTTAGGTATATCGTTTTTAGATTGAATTAAAAGAAAAACTGATTTAAATTTTACTTGTTTACTGAATATATTTATATATATAATTTTTCTGCGCGTGTGTTGACAGTGAACTCCTCCTAAACGGCTGAACAGATTTTAATTAATTTTTTTGTGTGTGTTTAGGTGGATTCGAGGATGGTTTAGATTCAAAAATAAGCCCGGCAGATGGCGCTGCAGTCGGTATTTAGGTTATTTATCTATACTGCAATTAAACTGCTGAGTTTATTATAAGTCTGACACATTTTTTTCGTTACATGTCACCTCATACAGTTATTATGAAAGTAAATAAAAATTATTAAAAAAATGAGATTGAATTTAAACTTTATGCACTCAGATAGAAACCTTCAACAAACGCCCGCAGAATTTAATTTAAAACAAAATTTATGAAATAGTCTACGTTTATATTTGCATACAAATGTTTCTAAGACGTATAAACGGATTTACTTTCTTTCTTTCTGAAATTAATTTCTATTACTAAACAAAAATATAGGGATTAGTTTTTGTGCTAATTAAATATGATAGTTAATGCCTGAGCAAAGAAGAAGGTGGTTGGCGCATTGAAACGTTTAGAAACTCAACTAGATACTAAATCCTATTTCTATTAGTTAGCGTATTGTTTAAATAGGCATAAATGTTCTATCTCTCGATGTCCGTTTGACTGAGAATGTGTCAGGCGAGCACGTTGTCTTAGCGTGTGTTACTTGGAGAATGCTTAGTCATGGTAGCGACACGGTGATACACACAAGCGCTTATCAGTACACGATACAACTACAGCGAGAGCTAATTGAACTTCAGTGTGTAAGTCTTTGACCAGGTATGCTATTCTGAAATACTAACGTCATCTCGCACGTCGCCTTGCTGTACGCTTGTGTCAAATCTCGCCGCGGATTTAGAAGTGAGTTCGTAAGTGACGTCTTTAGAATCGCACGCCTGACAACAATTAGTCCAATTTAGTCTCCTCCCCTTCCATGGCAAGCATGAGGCATAAACACTAATATGCCAAAAGTTTAATAAGGAATGCAGAATACGAGAATTTCATAAAGGTTATTTATTAGAAGTTTTTACTTAAACAGAACTAATGTACGTTATGTATATTACGTATGTTTCAAGAGATTTTGTCCTCACCTTTATCTGAAGCCGCTAAAGCGCTGTTTATGCTATTTAGTCATAAGTCATAATTAATAAGTAAATAGATGTATTTTTGTTTAAGTTACGGTGGAATTGGCATGTACTTTATGTGTAAAAATTCCTTAAATAAACAGAAAAAAACTAAAGCTCAATTTCCCTAACAACAAACATCAAGCTTAGCTTAGAATTGCCTTTGCTTTCCTTATTAAAACTCTAGAATCAGTGCCCATAAAATACCATATTAACTTCACTAAGTTTGTAATAACAGAATTCTGTTTTGTTTCAATTATCCATACGCGTTTTGTGAACATTCTTCCCGCTTTGTTGTTTTAGGTGCCTTTTTGCTGAATAATTTTCTAATGTTTTATTTATAACCTTTGCCTTACTCTGCTTCAAGATTTTTTCGAGGATTGTGTGTTGATTCAAAGGTGGGATTCGTGAATGAAATCTGTTTATGTTTCAAGTGAAGGCTGAGTCATATGAAAACATAGTATTTTGGAAATCTTTCTTTCCTATTTTTAAAAAAACGGAGAAGCTTTTGAATTTTTCGGTATCTTTTATATTTTTTATGTATGTTCCCTCATAACTCCGTAATTTCTGAACCGATTTTAATATGTTTTTTGTTATGTGAAAGGACATTCAGCTCATAGCTATTACCAGTGTACACTAAGGTGTATAATGTTATAAAATATACTAAAAAGTATTACTTTTTGAACGTTTATTACATTAAGGTATTTACCAAAACGCCTAATCGTCACCGCTTCCTATTTCTATAGTTACAAAACTCCTCTGCAGTACGATCTGTCTCTCTGACGAATGTAATATTTCCCGCTGAAGACCACAAACCTAATTACAAATAGCAATAAGTTATTACTTATTGCTGTTTTAGTCAACATTACAGTTTATGAGGTTGTGTTTATTAATCTAAACAGCATAATTAGAAAATGGTTTATAGTGTAATTTGGCACCCGGACACGCAACTCTAATTAGTTAACCGAACAAACTTTCAGTTAGACACGTCATTTGAAAAAAACATAACATGAACATAAAACATAACATCACGCCTGTATTCCTCGAAGGGGTAGGCAGAGGTGCACATATAGAACACCCACATTTCGCCAGATATGTTTTAGGTTCCAATGTAATAGGGGGCGAGCCTATTGCCATCAATTGGGCACAAATCCAGACTCCGTGCTGCTACTGAGAATTACCTAATGGAAAAACTCAATAAAACTTTGCCCGACCCGGGATTTGAACCCAGGACATCGTGCTCAGCAGTCGCGCTTAGCGACCACTAGACCAACGAGGCAGTCATTTGAACGTAATAAAAGCTAACAAAATGGTGGGTAACACTTGAAAACGAATTGACTGAACATGTTCGATAACCGTTTAATATACTCTACAAAGACAAGGTAATTTTTTTTAAGTAGGTAAACTGTATACCTAATTTTAACAAATACAGTTTTATTCCTTTTTCGGTGAGTAACTCGTACCAAATACCTATTGATATTCTAGTCTCTACAATATAAGGACAAAAATCCAGACATTATTATTATTAATAATGATTGCAGGGACGTTCCAAAAGGAAAAATGCACGATTTCAAAATCTTTATTTTAAGCATCTACATACTAATTGTAGCAACAATTTCTATACAATGACTAGATCTACTATAACTAATGTCTTGATCTTAATTGATATGACTGGAACTATACGTCTACACAAACTTCTCTCTCACTCTATGTCATCTTCTGTGACGTCATCATCTATTATGGTGGTAGTTGTGTTGAAGACTGCTTTGACAATGGACCGGAGAGTCTTTCGGGCGCTCTGCCGCAGGAGGGTCAACTTGAACTGCATCAGCACGATCAGGTATGTAGACATGAAGGATACGTTCTGAAACATGTTAAAGAAGGATTTATGTGTTCGAGAAAGTACTAACTTTTAAATAGACATGTTAGAAAAGGTAGGTATATAGGTGACCACAAACTATGAGAGCATAAGGTTATAGAGTTAAGAGCTGGAAAAAAGACGCCCCATGTAATTATGTATAATGTTAAAAGGATATAAACCTGTAAGCAATACATGGGCAATCGATCGCTGCGATCCATCCGACGGATCGCACGTGAATGTCAACATCGCAACCGATATCGCAACAAAACCTATGCAATCATGAAATTCGCGTCTCTTTTGTTTTGTTCCATGACGGATCAGTGCGAGGGTCAATTTCAAAGCGGCCTATCGCTGTGATCTGCGTGCGATCCATCGCTGCGATTGATTGCCCCGTGTGTAGTGGCCTTAAGATATCTGTAATTAATCATTAAAAAGGAGAACCTAAGGTTAATAAAAGTATCATACAGCTCATGTATCTACTTATGTCTTTTAGTTAACATTGACATGATGAAACTAAATGTAGAGTAGAAAATAATGAATGTCTCACAGACTTGCACGAGCGTTTGTTTCGGATCGGTGATTTTATGGATAATATCCACTTATTCCTCCCCCCTACAATAAAATCAGATGGTTCTGTAAAAGCAGTTTGATCGGCTCATTGATTGGCTAAATTTATGGATAGTTCCCATTAGAGCGGGGTTTTATTGGCAGTTCTGGAATGTTATGGGTCTGAGGTCAAACTGTGCTAGTAAATATGAAGTCTAATGAATTCTCGTCCTCCTGCGACTGTTGTTACTGCTGCAAGAGTTCCTGCATTTCCCGTATTCATGGGTTCATTAATTTTGTTCATTAATTCTTGTAGGTATATTCTGTACCTTCAGTGAAGAGTGATACATGTCGACTCAGATCGGTTTTTATATTCTCTGATTAAACTTATTAAAAAAAAATTAACTTCATTTCTATCTTATCCCCGTTGTTATAAGATTAAAAATGAATGAGATTTTTTAGTGTACATTGATATAAGTAAGCAATTTTTTATTGAAATTATTGTGTAAAATAATACTTTTTGATTCATACCAAAGTGCTCCGAACCGATCTTTATATTACTAAAATGTATTTTAATACGACTCGAGTTACCACATCTTACGCGAACCGAAAGTTTTTACTTCAATGAATCCAAAGTGATACAAATGAAATCCTATCACAAAACATTAAAAAATTGAAACAATACATTCTAGTGAAAAGTGTTACATTTGTACATGAACCATACAAACACAAATTTATTTTCATAAGAATATGTGACTAATGATACAACTGCTAATCAAACAATTTACACGTAATTTATGTAGCCAATTTTGATATGATTACAAATTTAATATTAATTCTATTAGTAAGAACATAAGGGAAATAGGACGTATGATTACGTGAATAATGATACTAATATAGTAGAATCAAAACTGCGTTGCGTTTTAGAAAGAAGAGGTTTAAAAGTTATGTTTTTTTATAAGGATGTTAATTATATTGTTTTATATGGCGAATAGTTGAAGTGCTACAACAAAAATCTGTTGTTTGATTTATTGAGCCTGTTTTCATATATTTCAAGACTAACGATACCTACTCTGATAATCAGATTAACAATAAATACCTACTTAGATCTACAAGTTATGTTTTAAGTTTGATCTATAAAATTGTTTTATTGTTTTGCTACTACTTGTAATTCATAAAAAAGTGTTTATTTAAGAATTCTTTATTAAAGAAACGCTTTTTTAATTTAGTTATTATTTTATTATGATACTAGCTGTGCCCGCAACTCCATCCGCGTGGATATTCGGAAACAGCAATGGTATTCTATGATTGTTTTCTCACCCGGACTAAGTGACACAATATATGTATGTCTTAACTATAATATGACATTGAATATAATAATATAGTATTTTTAACACTAACGCAAAAATTGGACGGTGATAATGCAAATTAGAACAATTCTGTCGTTCATGATTTTGGCGAATCTTAAACCGTTTACGCAGCGCACGCAGGAGAAGCTGTCGAATAGAAAATACAACCCGATTTTGAAACATTCTTCATTGGTGCTCCGCTCCTATTGACCGTAGCGTGATGATAATATGTAGCCTATAGCCTTCCTCGATAAACGGGCTATCTAACACCGAAAGAAATTTTCAAATCGGACCAGTAGTTCCTGAGATTAGCGCGTTCAATTAACAAACAAACAAACAAACTCTTCACATTTATATAATATTAAAAATATTAATAATATATAGTATTATAGTATAGATTATAATATCATCATCAGCCGGAAGACGTCCACTGTTGAACAAAGGCCTCTCCCTTAGAACGCCACAATGAACGACAGCTTGCCAATTCCATCCACCGGTTGCCCGCTGCCCGCAATTCGGACGACAAAGTCTTCCGGTTCGTGGTCGCCACTCGAGAATCTTTCTTCCCCAGCGGTTATCGGTTCTTAGAGCGATATGGCCTGCCCATTGCCAATTCAACTTGCATATTCTTCGAGCTACGTCGGTGACTCTAGTTCTTTGGCGAATTTCCGTATTCCGGATCCTGTCGCGCAAAGAAACCCCGAGCATAGCTCTCTCCATAGCTCGTTAAGTGACTTTGAGCCTCTCCAAAAGGCCAACCGTTAGCGACCACGTCTCAGAGCCATACGTAATTACTGGCAACACACACTGGTCATAGACCTGCGTCTTCAGACACTGTGGAATTTTGGACGAGAAGATGTCGCGTAGTTTCCCGAACGCTGCCCATCCGAGTTGGATTCTTCGGGCGACCTCTTTGTCGAAGTTGGACCGGCCTAACTGAACAATTTGTCCTAAGTAGACGTAGTGGTCGACAACTTCGAGGGTATCGTTCCCAACGACAACCGGTACAGGTGCGACATGGACATTGGACATGATCTTCGTCTTGTCCATGTTCATTTTAAGACCCACCTGTTGGGAGACGACACTGAGGTCGCTAAACATAGTATTGAGCTCCTCCAGCGACTCCGCCATGATAACTATATCATCGGCAAAACGAAGGTGAGTGATGTATTCGCCATTGATGTTGAGGCCGAACCCGTTCCAGTCCAAGAGCTTAAAAACGTCCTCCAACGCATTTGTGAATAGTTTCGGAGACATAACGTCTCCCTGTCTCACACCATGCTGCAGTTGAATTGGTTTCGTGCTCTCGACCTGTAGCCGAATTGACATGGTGGCGTTACTATACAAACACTTCAACACCTCGATATACCTATAGTCGATATGACATCGCTGGAGGGACTGCAATACAGCCCAGGTTTCGATAGAATCGAAGGCTTTTTCATAGTCCACAAACGCTAGACACAGTGGCCGATTATACTCCTCGGTCTTCTGTATAATCTGGCGGAGCGTATGGATGTGGTCTATGGTGCTAAAGCCTTTTCGGAAGCCGGCTTGTTCGGGAGGCTGGAAGTCATCAAGTCTGCGTTCGAGACGGTTCGTAATGACTCTCGAAAACAGCTTATACACATGGGTCAGGAGCGAGATGGGTCTATAATTCTTCAACAAGGTGTTGTCACCTTTTTTGAAGAAGAGCACCACCACAATCTTGTACCATGCTTCTGGCGTAGTACCCTCGAGTATGACGGAATTGAATAGCTTCTGGAGGACTAAAAGTACCGGTTTTCCACCCGCTCTGTTGTAATTCCGTCATCACCCGGCGCCTTGTTGTTTTTAAGCTGTTTCAGAACCACTCTAATCTCGTACAGGCTGATGTCTGGGATGTCCTCGGTGTAGTGTCGGGTCAGTTTAGCTCTAGAGTCCTGAGCCAAACCGACAACGGGTTTCCGTGTCGAAGTGTACAACTGTCCATAAAACCTTAGATTATATTTATGATGATATGATATTAACATAGTTTTAATCTTTCTGTGACAAAAACCTTTGAAAATACTAATTACTTGTATCAATAAACACTTCGAAGGAAACAAAATGTATCACAATAAATTCTAGCTTGTAGCATTAATCACTTACTAGTTTGAAAAATACATTGGTGTTTAGGGGTACAATTGAATATTTACGAAGGAATTTAAAATAAAACAATGAAAAAAGGTTGCTGATAATTAAAATGATCATATTAGTTTTACGACTTTTTCTCACAACAACTATTTGCAGGCAAAACATGCCAAAACACAAGCCTTATAACATTTCACACAAAACGGTAACTAAATGTGTAAAATAATTCATTTCATTATAAATTTAAATACACAAAAATAAGCAAAAAAAACTATAGTGTACGGTGATATAACTGGCTATTTTTACTAATTACTTAAATTCCGTCCAAAATAATATATTCAAACCAAGCTCTTTATAATCTGTATAATATTATCTACACGTACCACATATCGTTTTTTATTTTAGAACGTTAGAAAAATAACGAGATTTTTTTAAATCTTTAACCTTAAATTACTCAAAACTATGATTTTTCACTTATATCAGTCTTCACTGAAGGTACAGTATTATGTACTAAATTTTATAAACATTAATATTTTAATGAAAAAATCAAGTCTGTTTATACACATTGTTTGTACGCCTAAATTTCGCCAGTTTGTAATAGGTCTCAAATTCACAATGTTAGGGACAGCCTATAGCCCTCGACTAGGCATAAATCCAGACGCTGTGTTGCTACTGACAATTACCTACTGTAAAAATCCGATAACCAATTACCGATCCGGTATTGGAATCCAGGACCTCATGCTCAGCAGTCGCGCGTACCAGACCAAGGCAGTGAAGTTTTATAATATTTATAATATTGTTCATTACCACGCAACAAATATTTTAGTAGCAACAGCATGTTCCGAATTCAAATGGATTGCATATTGTTCGAGTTTGATGCAAATTGTTTCGAAGGCATGATGCAAATTGATGGTAGCAGCCGCGATTGAATACGTTGTAGTCTGTAGATACATTCATGATGCTTGTTATGGATTCCTTGGTAATTTAATTAGGCTCTGGTTGGTGAGATTTATTAATTGAAGGTCTATTGGTTCATCATCATCAGCCGGAAGACGTCCACTGTTGATCAAAGGCCTCCCCCTTAGAATGCCACAATGAACGACAGCTTGCCAATTCCATCCACCGGTTGCCCGCAATTCTGACGATATCGTCGGTCCATCTGGTGGGAGGCCTGCCAACGCTGCGTCTGGTCTATTGATTATTTTCGTTTAATTAAATAAAAATGTTCTTGAGTACCTACTGTACCTAATTGAAAGCAGTTAAAGTTGTATAATTCGGTAACAATGCCTCAAAACAGGATTTAAAGGCATGTTTGATAGGGTTGTCACCGATATTATTTTGTACCGAAAAGACATAGAAACACTTATTCACACAATGGTAATTTTAATTTAAAAAATACAGTTTTAAACCTTGGATCAAATTATACGATTTATTCCGGATCGATCCCTTAATCTGATCCCCTGCTAGTTATTCTTTTGTTTTAATTCCGGTCGAATACACTATGAAATTTGACATTCCGTTCAGATCCTCTAATACTTTTTGACAGGTAAGTAGTGATGTGAATAAACTGTTGTTCAAGTTAAGTTACCAGTCAAAGAATATGGATGTCAACAGACTTAGAAAGGTTTAAGTTATGACAAGTGTCATCATCGGAATAACACGGGCATTATGTTTAAACTCACAGCTGCAAAGAGTTCTCGGTTGATGTTAGTGAAGCCGTCCAAGTTCATGATTGGTGGGTTTTTGGAGATGGCTACAAGGAACATCTCCACTTCTCGCTGCGTGCTTCTGTCCACTGCTCCGAGATTGATGTTTAAAAGACAAACTTGGAATTCTAAGCCCACCTAAAACAAAGCATTTGTTTTCTTTAAATCATCACTATCAAATTAACCATATTTATATTTGGATTACCATCTTCATTGTAACTATTATCGGTTTTTATAGGTTGTTCCACTACTGGGATTCCTAAATTCCCCAGATCCCTAGAACTTTCATCTTGATTATCTATATTTTTCAAAAATCCTCGCCCCTCACTAGGAATTTCTCCTGTATCGTGGATGCGTTTCACAAACATAAACCCAGATACGGGACTAACATCTGCAGGTCACACAATTTTTTGTCCCGACCGAGACTCGAATCCGCAACCTTAATCCACTGCGCCAATCACGTCGTCAAATTAATAAGTAGATATTAATTTCTGATAAGAGTGTGTTGTATTTAAATTGTTTATGGCAGACATCACTCTGAAAGATTGTTGCGTATGGACTATGACTAAGAAACACACAAACATCCATCAAACCCTCCATCGATAAAGAAGTCCTATTTTGACATTATTTAGTACTCACCTTCCTAGAAGCATGATAAGCTTCATTGCAGATGATGAAAAGTAAAGTCATGCAGTACCCGACGATAACAAATAACCCCATCTCCTTGTAGCTAAGTCCATGCTCCAATATCTCAGACAAGGCTCCGTATAATGAGATGGTAGTGGTGAAGAAAATTACCATACAGTAGATGCCATACATGTTTGAATAAGCACGACCTGTTATATAAAGATTATATTAATCACTTTTTTCTAAACCCGCTCCACAAAATGAACTTCTCCTGTGTCGTGGGTCAATTTTACAAACATGAAATATCACATACACAAACACTCAGACTCGGGATAAACATCTACGGGTCGCACAAATTTATGCCCCGTGCAGGAATCGAACCCGAACGATCATCGAACAATCGCTTAGCCACTGCGCCAATCAGGTATATAGATCAATAGTTTGTATGTTAATACCCTTTTATCGTATGAACTGACTCTCGTTTTCACTCCTCGTTTTAATCCATGCTTTAATTATGTACAAGAAGGAGCAAAAAGAAAAATAATAAATTGCAGTACTTTTTTATTTTATTTTGTATATTTTTTTTACTAACAAGTGACAGGTGGACTGTTCTTTACACTAGAGAGCAATGAGAAGCGACGTCTTTTAATTTTATATTGGATTATGGTTTATTAATATTACACGATTATTTCGCAAAGTTTAACACTTTTCGTCATAGGGCAAAGGAATTCATAAAATTCCCCTCCAAAACTTACCAAAAAGTAATCAATGTTACTTTCCGATAAGTGACATAAAGATCCGAATTATGCGAAAAAGTTTGAAACTATTGTCCTTCAAAAGGCTTTACTTTTTCGTTTCATTTAATCATTTGAAACAATCTTCTATTACATTAAATGTAATTAATATCACCAACAAAATATGTAAAATTCAATAAAACATGAAATAACGTGCATTTGTTAACAAAACAAAGCGAACAGATAACTATTAAGGAAATAAAACTATTCTACGTAGCGCGAAGCGTTCGTACATTGAATATAAATCGGTGTAGCTGAACAAATGTACGAATTCTGCTATCAGGACAAACAGCGCAGTTCCCGGACTCGTTAAAACAAAGAGACCAATTTACACCAACAGGCAGACAATAAGCACAGAGCAATTTACTAAACTTGAACGGATCGCGGATACTTTTTTATGTTACCATCTGTTATTGCTACGTGATGTTTGATACTGTAAGGTCGATGAAAAGTGGATAGTAGGTAGAATCCGTTTGAAGAATAAAGCAGAAGAATAAGTTTTTGATAAAGATGGAGTGCTCAGTGCATATTAACTGCGAATATAATTTCAATATCATCATCATCATTATGATCAGCCGGAAGACGTCAAATGTTAAACAAAGGCCTCCCCTGAACGACAGCTTGCCAATTGCATCCACCGGTTGCCCGCAATCCTGACGATATCGTCGGCCCACCTGGTGGGAGGCCTGCCAACGCTGCGTCTTCTAATTCGTGGTCGCCACTTGAGAACCTTTCTTCCCCAGGCGGTTAATTCCAATATATTATGTATTATCATTAGTAAAAGTGAGTATTGTTGTCGACATCTGGAACGTTGTGGAAATAAACTTATAGAGAGTGTAAGCAACAAGACAAAGGAGTTTCTTTACCTTGTGTATGGTAGACCTTACTGTTAAATCAAGAAAGTCATACTACGCTATACAAAAGCTTCAGCACGTTAAAACACGAACAAAATCCGAACGAACCCAACTGTTGCATCATATGCGAGAGATCGACCCACAGATGTCGGTACTGAGCGACTTTCAGAGCCGGGTGTTCAGCTTCCAAAGCCTTGTGAAGATTCATGGCCAGCCCTCTCGAAGCGGTGCCAAACGCATTGCAGTTTATGTACCTGTGCAAATAATTTATCTGTTCAATGAAATCTTTCTAGAATTGTTATTTATTTATTATGCTAAAACGGTTCTCAAACCAATTACATTAACATATAATAAGGAAAAAACATAATATAGGATAGAAAATCAACATAATAAGTATAAGATAGAAAACATAAAAAAAAAAAAAACATTACATGTTATGTATATCAATCATTACCTATGGATAAAGTTTTTATGAAGTTATGACTCATTGATAGCAGCAAGAATATAAAACAATAACAAAGATATTAATCACAGAATTGGTTAGTAGTAGTAATATAGGTAATTCTATTAATACTTCACTAGAATAACATTCATAAGTTTTATCTATATTTATTTACTTTATATATTTGTTTTAGACTCAAACGGGCCCTTATTCTTGAACTGGTGAAGCCGCAAGCCGAACGTATTTGCGGTTTATCATCATCATTAGCCGGAAGACGTCCACTGCTGAACAAAGGCCCTCCCCCTTAAAACGCCATAATAAACGACAACTTCCCATTTGCATCTACCGGTGCCCGCAACTCTGACCGTCTGTCCACACATTTAACGCTAAAACATGCAAGTACTAAATGTTAATACATACCACAGTGAACAGAACCCATCAAGCATAGCTATAATGTGGTAATACGCGAAAGAGTGCCACAGTTCGAAGTCATCCTGCAGGTAATGCTGCGAGAGTATGACGGCGAAGCTGAGGCCCCAAGAGAAAACGCAAAGGCCCCAGGTTAAGGAGTGTAGGTTTGGAAACACTATCGGTGTGCCGGTTATCTTCAGGTATTTCAGCTGCGAATGAAGTAAAAATACATTATATGACTGTCTAATCAATTATCATGCCAGTATGGAAGGTGAGCCTTTGCACACTCACTGATACGCCAGATAGTTCATTTATTAGTCCCATTCAATAAAAATCGGCCAAATGCAAGTCGGACTCGCGCACGAAAGGTTCTGTACCGTTATCTATATAAACGGCAAAATAATCTAGTTTATTGTATTGGAAAAGAATTTCAACAGTTTAACTTTCACGGCTCATGAGATAAAGCCTGGTGACAGACGGATAGAAAGCAAGGACTTAGTAATAGGGTCTCGTTCCTTTGGGTACGGAACCCTGTTAAAAAGCGAATCTATTGCCATTAAAAAAAATCGTTTAGGTGTACCTAAATATTAATAAATAGGGATGACATTATATTCATATTTGACACGCTTTAGTTACCAGCATAAAAACAAAAGCCGATCACTTTCCATGTACCAGTTGGAACTTAGAACATCCTAAGACTAAGGCGACAGGTTACAACAAAGATTGCTCTGCAAGATTTTTAGTTGCTTTATAAGTACGAGTACTTTGCATGCTAACGTGACGTCATTTACGTCGATGGTATCAATTTACATACTATTACAATCTTGACGCACTTCAGTGCAGCTGATACTCGGACGTGATAGGAAACCGATATTCGATTGCTAAGACAAAAGCTTGTTATAATCTCTGCATCAGAATACCAATGGTGTGTGAATTAGTTGCGCTTGTTGCTAAGGGAGTATATTGATAGAAGAAGTATACTGATAGCCATATTCTATGATAATGTGTTAAGAAAGCTCTGTCCGATCATAAAGGATGTGGTTCAGTATTCGACGATGACCGACTTTTACTATGGGGACAACCCTGGCATGGAGAAAAATAAATCACCTCCTTTTAGATCGGACAGGGTTTTCGTAACACACTGTATATAATAGACTGCCTCGTTGGTCTAATGGTCGCTAAGCATGATGTTCTGGGTTCGAATCCCGGCTCGGTAAAGTATTACTGAGTTTTTGATTTGGGTAATTTTGGTAACAACAAAGTTAATGGCAAATAAGCTCGCCACCTATTACATTGAGACGAAACTGGCGAAATGTGGGTGAACTTCATATTAAGCTGCTCTGCCTACCCCTTCGAGGAGTACAGACATGATGTGATGTTTTTGATTTTTTTTATAAATAAGAAATTATGTTTGTAGATTGCTCCTTATTTCAAAGCATCCTTTTTTAGATCACTTTATTTCATATTCTAATCCAAAAATTCGCATCACGGCACCCTAACCGAAGTATGAAGCTAGTATAGTAGTAATATACCTACTGTAAACATCGATTTTTGAAACATGATAACTTATTAATTTAATAAATGGCTGTTACTACTGTTAGTAATATACCTAAGTAACATTCCTATATTATTACAAAAATGCGTCACAATGCATTTGATCAAGCAATTATTGACAGCCGCAATGAACTCGTAAACGAAGTTTAGAATCGATTATTCATATAACGTGGGCTTCCGCGCCAGTTAGGTTTTAGGTCATATTTAATGATTGGGTTAGTCACACACGACCTTTGAAATATTAAAAAGTTGGATTCATATAATATTTCTTTGTAAAAGCGGGTGTTTCCTGACTAACCTCCTGGTGCACTCTCATAGTCCAATGTGACGGTAGACCAACGCGACCAGAAAGTGATCAGACGCAGGACCGACGGCTTAATGTGCCTTCCGATGCATGGAGGGACTCGACATATGAAAACGTTCACCCATTACAAGACAGGCCGCGGTGAGCACGGCTTAACCTCGCTGATCAACGATTAATATGAAAAACCTTATTGTACATATCATTAATTACCACTAATGGATGTATTCTAAATGAAGTGGTAACTAATACCTGTAATAGTTTAGCTTTCACTATAAGAGACTATTACAAGATGGATGTCGATACTCTCATCGTATTGACAGGACACGATAAGTAATCGCTTTATTAAGTGGTGGGAATAAGATTGTGTCTTGGAATAATAATACACAAAATTGATAAATTTATAGAAATTAATGCCTTAAAATATAATTATTTATGTAAGCATAATCAGCAAGATGTAGCAGCTCCTTGAAGTTACATAGGAAGAATCCTCATTAAGAAAAAACGTATTCGAATCATGCTGAACGCAAGAACCGTCAACAAACCGAGGCTTTCGATAAGATCTCAAAGAAAATCATTGCATGTTCAGGTTCGATATGTCTCAATGGAACTCCGACAAAAAATGATGTGCTTGCACGTCTCTGCCTTCGCTGACGAATGTATGTACAAAAAAAAATGTAAATGATAATACGTCACCTGATAATGAGTCCACATGTTCTTGAAAATAGCAACTTGCGGTCCATGGCGCCAAGAGGCAATCGGCAGCAGAAAGTGCGGGATCAAAATACTGAGAAATATAATATTGTAGATCACTTCGTCAAAGCGTTTATTAGAACTGCTTTGAAAATTGGCCAAGCGTTCTCTCCCCACTGTAAAGAGAGAGTTAAGTTATAGAAAATTACTTCCTGGTTTTACAAAAGTTTCGGAAAGTTTCAGTCGATATTAGAAGCAATTAAAGGCGACTGTTATATTTCTAGCGATAGGTATATTCTTAACAATTGTTTTCACTGGCAATATTGAAGATATTTGGAATTGATTAGTCTTTATTATAATGACGTTTTTACTCGAAGCTCTCTTCTGCATATGTATGCTCTAAAAAACCCACAGGCTGAGTCATTGCGTCATATCAAATTATCATAAAATATTGCTCAAGCCGTCGAGTACAGGGTTCATAGATTGCTTTCACATTGTTAAAATGTTCGTCCTACCTTTAATAACAATGATGCACTCCAAGCTCCATACTAAGTAAGCCCACAGCGTAGCCTTTGATATCCAATTATAAGTTGTTCGTTTAGTTGTCTGAGCATCTATGACAAACAAACTATTAAGTACTCCAGCAACAATGATTTGGTTTGAATGCAGATCTAAGACAACGCGGCAAATTGTTTCAAACACCCTACACACTCATTAATCAAAGGTTCATGATAATTTTTAGGATTTTTTCATTATTTAGGTTTAAATAGTCAAGAATAATGCCAAGCGTGGGGATTTGTAAACCCTCTTACCTAAGAGGGAGACCTTTGTTTGATAATAGACGTCTTCCGGCTGATGATGATGATAATTATGAGTCATGTATGTACATCAGAAAAAAAAACAATAAACTACAATTTTTTTTTTTGCGATTATTGCAACATTTTTCCTTAGAAATATTTCCTTGTCAAACCCATACATCTATGTCGTCTTTTCTTCTTCTTCTCGTCATGTTCTTAATTGCAAGACAGTCAAATAATGCTTTGCGACTGAACCCAAACCATCTAGCTATATTTTACATTGAAAGCTTTCAATATTTCACACATCAACACCAGAGCGTATCGCAAATGAAAAACACACAGATATAAAAAAATCTTCGACGATTTTATGGACCAAGTTTATTATATTTTAGGACGTTATGGCTCGCCAACATGTTCGAGTGTGCACTCTAACGATCCAAACATTGTTTGAAAGTTATTGGATTCTGGAAATTTCAACACAATTTATACTTGGAAAACTTTATATGTATTAAACTTGAGACAAACTTTTACGACCGCATTTTATATCTGATGAAGATAAATGCCAACATTTTGAAATTTTAAACCAAGATTGTTTATGGATTTTTTATTTTATTTATGGATTTTTTATTTTATAATGTTTTATGCATTCATACTGTAGAATGTTATTCTTGCTCACGTTCTTACTTTCTTTTATTTTGCTTGTACATTAATCTTGAAATTACATTTTTTTATTGCACAAGCAACTAATGAATATAAAGTATTATTTAATAAGAATAATTAATATCTAGCTCAGTGACGTGCCATAGGAGGCCTATGTCCAACAGTGAATGAAACAATAACATTGGCAACTCCGGTAAGTATCACAGTTAACTGTGACTCTGATATGACTTATGCCTTTCGCAAAATATTTTTTTACCAAAGCATTGCGAACGATCTAAATCTGAGAGAAGTGACAACACCAAGAGACCAGCTAATGGTAGGGAAGTACAAATTGAGAGCCTACCAAAAATGAACAAATAAGAGACTTTAACTTCCTCCGAAGAAAGAAATACCTCAACAGCAGAGGAATGATCAAGAGGCATTGATAAACAATTGCATAAGATGTTAAAAGAAACAGGTACTTAATTACTTTTGGGCACTCTCATGATGGGCATCACTCCCATAATTTGAAAGAGTACGAGCAAGCTCTTTGTATTTATATAAAAACTGTCGTGGGCATCAAGAAGGGCACCATCTTTATCAGTTATCTCCGGACCGTAGAGATCCTTCGCGTCGTATTCTGAAAATAAATTAAAAAGAATTAAGAATTCATCACCATGATTAAGATGCAGCCCATCATTTATCTTAACAGTGAAAAATTACGAGGAAGGGTTTCTTTAAGTAATAAAGATATAAAAGAAAGATATATTTCTAATTTATATCACTCTAATTGAATAAAGTCGTAAAATAAGTTGTATCTAACGTTTTGGTTTTATAACTTTGAATAATTATAAAATCATGAAATGATAAATCTTTTCCCGTAATTTATTTAAGATTTATCACAAAGTCTAATTGTAGCAGTTATATTCCAAATTCCCTTTAATAATGTCTAATCTTAATACTAACTACCTAAATATTTTAAAGGGGGAAAGCTAGTCCCACTCTATATATCAAGTACGATACACACTTCAATATACTGTATTAAAGTTACGACTTGGATTTAATCTGCGTAGGAAATGTCGTACCTTTACGGGTTTAAAGCTTATGTTAGTTTATCTCAACCATAAAGGTTCATTCTAAATATTAGTATAAGAATTTTAGAAATCGAATTTTTTTTTCCGATGATAACCCCTTCATGCAAACAAACAAATACCTCTATGTAATATTCTTAGTATATATACCGTATTTATATACCAAAACACATTTTTCAAAGTATATTGTACCATATTTTATTTAAAAGAATAAACCTTTGGAATTTCTTGCCGGTTCTTCTGCATAGGAATTACATTTTTGGAACAGTGCAACTAGTAGCTCGACGTTTCATAAGCACGTGTTTATATATAAAATAATAACATTTTGGAATATGACAGTCACGTACCTTTAATTCCATCCTTCTTATCAAACTTCTGAAACATTTCCCTCTTTCGAGCCCCATTGTTGACATTGGGATTGGCATTGTAGACCCTATATCCATGGTTTTCTTTGTTCATAGTACCGCTTTTGTTTCCAAATATAGAAACGGCCAGGGTTGCCTCGGTAGTACGTTTAGAATGAGCCCAGTGAAAGCTCGGGCAGCAGAATAGGTAATAATCAATCATAACCCAACCGTCTCAGCTTACTTGGTTATGCGCGTTTGTCAATAAAGTGGGGTGGAGTCGACTGGTGTTATATTTATTGTTTTTTTTTGCAGTAACAAAGTTTTTATTTCGCTAATAAAATCTATGGTACGCTGATGTGAATACACAATATGAAGTCACTTAATTGATCAAAATAGATAACAATATATTTAACTATACGAAAAAAATACATACAGATGAACATAGAACTCCTTTTTGAAGTCGGATAAAATAACAAAGAAGTAAAGTTTGTTTGATTATTTATTTTGAATGTAAAGGGTAATCTTCGAAACTATTCAGCTGATTCCAAAAATCTTTCACGTATATTAAATGGACCTTCAGGGCTACAACATAGCCCACATAATATGTTAAATACTTCAATCCCGAAAAAGACACGACTTTTTCCTCACAGACGAAATCGAGGACAGATTCTAGTCATACCTACATTCGAACCTCAATAACAAAAATTACATAAAAATTATAGCGGACAGCTCCATACCATTCTCTATTCCTTTGACACCTACTGCGAAGCCGTATACCGATGACGCCGCAGCGTCGCTCTGCGGCCATTAATTCATATTTCACACTAATGGCGACTTTCGAAAACACTTAACGACCCCTTAAGTGAGACGTAAGCAAGATCTTCTACCCCCTATAGTTAAATATTCAATATCAAATTAAGGACTCTGGTTAATCGCGGCGATACGAATCGCTTTTATTTTTCTGATTATACATGTGTAGCTTTTTATACAATTATACCTACATCTAGTGTTTGAATTACCAAAGCTAACCTAACAAAAAAGAAACCAAATAGTTGCTAACATTTTATCCAATTAGCTTTGTTTCAACTTTATCAAAATACCGACAAAAATATCCCTAATATTTCCCGTTTCTTTTTTTAAGAACGTGGTTAGTTAATATAATAATGTTATCGTATCATGAGAGCCTGTGTACATAGCATTCTAGTAAACTTAAAAGATAAAAAAAACATTTATTTAAAATAGACTTAATATTAAGTACTTTTTAATGTCAAATTGCATCAAGACTGCCCCCAAAAACGTCCACACGTTACCGCTTCCTAGTGCTATAGCTGGACAGAAGAAACGGCGTAATAAACTTCAAAGCAGCTGAATCAAACAGTCAAAATTTGGAAATTTAACGAGGTTATACAAGCCTTTACGCAAGCCAAACCTTAGGCCTATAAGGCGTCATACACACAACCTCGCGCCTGTATTCCCCGAAGCAGTAGACAGAGGAGCACACTACACATATGGTCCATCTACATTTCCCCAGTATGTTTTAGGTCCAAATGAAATAGGGTCGAGCCTATTGCAATCACCCGGGCACAAATCCAGGTCCCGAGCTGCTACTGAGAATCACCTAATGCAAAAACCCAGTATCACTTTGCTCAGCAGCTGCGCTTAGCGATCATTAGACCAATGAGGCAATACGCAATGCTTAGAATTAGAATGCCAACGGCATAAGAGAATATTTACATTAATTAACAAGCTTTGCACACAGATTAGACATCGTTATGACATACGACAATCCTAACATTAAACCATTTGTTATTTGCGTAAAGCATGTTACGAGTGAATGAGCGACCACCCTAAACGTCATAGACGGCGAATTGCATCATTTAACAGTCCAGGTCACGTCATACACGGAAAGAATGAAACTAATCAATAGTTCTGTGTTTACTTTAGTTCTTAACTGCAACTAGCGTGTTATTTTTTTTTTGCTTAACATAGTTTTTAGCATAAAATAACACGCCTATATTCCCTGTTGTGGAAAGAACAGGTGTAATAGGAGTCCCACATTTTACCAGTTGATTTCGGCGTAGAATTGACCACCCCCTTTCCTCCCGTGGGTATCGTAAGAGGCGACTAACGGAAAATCCAGAAGATGGGCCGCAGAATCTTCTCTAAATTTCTTAACAAATAATGATCCCCAAGCCGCTTGCATTGCTTGGGGGTTATGGCACCCTCACCCTTACCGAAGGGAGAGGCGTTTGTTCAACAGTGGACATCCTCCAGCTGATGATGATTTCGCCAATTATGTCATAGGCCCTAATGTAACAGGGGGCAAAATATTTCCATTAAACGCGCACAGGTACAGACTAGCCTGCTACTGAGAATTAGCTGATAGAAAAACCCAATAACACTTTTTGCCTAATCGGGATTCGAACTCACACTCGGCAACCACTAGACCAACGATGCATAATGATGAATAAGAATACAAGCAAAATATTTGCAATATCGTGGCTTACAGAGTACCCAAAAAATTTATTAAGGTACGCTGTCACATCGAAGTTAATATTAATTAAGCGATTCTGATGGAAGGTTCGCTTCGCTTGGTACCAGACAAATTTTACGAAAAAGGCTTAATTTTATAATCAATTAAAAGTAATTTGAGTTCCCATATACCCGGCGATGGTCACACAAAAGTTCCCCATCCCCTACTTATTCATAAAAAAAAACAATTTTAAACCATGGATTAAATTATACCAGCCCTCTTACCATGAACTTTTAAGGCTGAACAGTTTACGGTGTGGTGTCGAGAGGCCACTATGTGCAGTATAATGTGGCATCTCGCTTCTACAACGTAAACGGTCTAGCTTTAAGAGTTCATGGTAAGGGGGCTGTTACTGTCGTTTGCATGTCAAAGAATACAGATCAGGAGATGTCAATAGACTTATGACGGGTTTAAGATAATACAGGTATTATTCTCGTTTATAAATAAGAGGTTTTATGTCTAATCGGATATAGCGTTAAGCTTTAACTTTTTAAATTTAACTAGAATCTGGCACAATTCCAAACTCTTTGAAAACCAAATTGCATCTTTGACGTTCTGGGAATCAACCATGTCCTCACACTCAGAATTTGACTAACGATGTGACTCAACGTTTCTAAAAAAATACTGAACTATTTATATGGTAATCCTTGTTATATTTACCACCTTCTTCTTCTTATCGTATGGTTTATGAACAACCTAGTATCAGTTGAAACCGCCTGTAGACCTCTGACATGGCTTTACACACCGTTGAAAAATCTCTCAGGTGTGCCGGCTTCCTCTCGATGTGTTCCTTCACCGTTTTTAGCAACTGATTGCTAACTAATTCATAGTTACGCACATTAATTCGAAAAGACATTGTGCGTGCCGGGGTTTGGACTTGCGACCTTTGACTTGGGATTCCAGCTTTCATACCATCGGGCTATCACTGATTTTTCAACGGCGTGTAAAGGCCATGGCAGAGGCCTACAGGCGGTTTAAACTCTGACATCAGGTTGTTGATCAACCATACGATAAGAAGACTAAATTTGATAATGTAACAACATAATAAAATAGGTATTTAAATTATTTCCAAACAATACGAGTCCAAAGCGGAACGTATTAAATCAACCACATCCCGACAAGCAGATGATCAAACATGCTCACACCAATTTATATTCAATTAATCCTTCGTAACTATGGTAATGAAAGCATCGCTATTTATGTTTATCAGAGCTACGTAATCGGCTTTGTTTGAACTTCCTTACATAACATTATACCTATTCTGACGGCCCCATTGGCGTAGTGGCCAAGCACTTGGACTGCAGAACTAAGGGTTGCGGGTTCGGTTCCTACACTGGACATAGATTGTGTGTTGCGCGGATGTTTGTCCGAAGTCTGGAAGTTTGTTATGAAACGCACCTACGATACAGAATAAAATCTTACTGTGGGGCAAAGTTAAATAAAAGCTTAGAGACGTAACTTTTTTCATATTAATAGTTTATGAGCCAAAAAGAGGAAGAGACGTGATTTTTTTCATATCATCTAATGGCCGGTAAGAGACTTAATATTATTATATTGATTTAATTTTCGAAAAGTGTTAGGTTCCAATGAGTTAGACTATAAAAAAGCGAATGCGAGGAAAAGCTGAAAACAAAATAATTAATATGTTAAATACTATTTTTATAATTTAATTGTCTCATCAATAAATCAAATTGGAAATTGGAAGTCGAAAATTTAAGAGATCCTTATCGTCGTTTGTTTGACGACAGCGATTGTTATGCAAACAGTACCCCTACCATCTTTCTATTGTACGGTATTACAAGTCAAATATAACTTCAAGACAGGGAACATACAAATATATTCATAAAATAAAATAACTAAATTATAAATCAATTTCATAAATTGAGACTGATTAGTTTTATCACACACTGTATCGTTGGTGTTTAGGAAGAGAGAGAAGAAAAGACTTAAACCTACATTTAAACAATTATTCTTATATGTAAGTACAAGTAGGTAAAAACAGGAACATAGTCTGATTCAGTAAAGAAAATATCTTAAATCAATAACAAAACACTACCTTCATATCGAACGCATTCGCAGGAATGGGATGCTGCGACTTTCTCTGCGAGGAAAAAGATTTCGTGTCTTTTCCGTAATTCAGGTTGAAAGTCCATTCTAAATATGAGTGTAAACATTTTTTAATTCGAATCTATGGTTCTAGATATTAACCCTACATAAAAACAATCAAACAACGGAGAACGCTCTTCTAACTTCTAACTCTAATAACTAGTGGAAAAAACCCTTTATTTTACGTCAAAATTTTACAAAAAGCTAGCTAAATTAACAGTGGAAAACTATTAAAAAAATCTTTTGTCTCATTCTGCCAATCAAACCTAAACAAAGGCAGCTAAAGGTGATATTGTTATCTAACAAATGACCTTAATTTGAAACCTGTAACCGTTCATCAAGTTTTGGGCGCCACAATGTATTATACCATATGGAAAACGGGTGGTATCTTTTTATAATGTATTATAGATACTACGCGCTCCCAAAGCCAGCATGTTAGTCTTTACGAACTCGCCTCAAATCCACAGCTTATGCAAATAGAAATAATGCCCGTGGTAGGGGACTGCCGTAGGGTATCCTGCACAACAGACGACGGAGCTCTAACAACTTGCATTTGTATACGTCGTGCCCCCCGTTCCGTCCTTATCTCAGCGCTTTGTCATAGTACAAGGCTCTTCAACGCTGAGCATTTGTTCCGGGCCATACATATTTTTATTATGGTGGAAAATGTAACAGTCAGTTGTTGTTAGTTTATTCATTAGGTGGTGTAAGTTCACATGCGTTTCTCATCGATACACATTTAGGAATAGATTGGTGATTATCGATAATGATATTGTGAGATGATTAAGTGATATTTCGACTAGCTCACGCTTGCATTAAGCCGCAGTTTTGAGAGTCTATTTTCATGTACCTAGACCCTTTTATTTTTACAATAATAATCCACTCCAATTAAGACTACCTGCTAAAAGAATATTATAGTTTGATATCGACTGACTATAAAAATAATAATTGAATTTACCGGGCAGAACCTCTTCATTCACAGGAAAAATAGCTTTAGCTTACCAAGAAATATGGAGGAGCCGATAAAAAGAAAAATATCTTTCGTAATTTCCGAAACATCCTCGAACACAAATCAAATCGGATGCACACTACAATACCAAACCATTAAAATTGAGGTTAGACATTTTTGGAATTTCCCAAATGGCCCTAAAAGTTTTTAACGTGATTTATGAAGACTTTTGAACTTACACAGATTTATTCATGATAAAATCCAGCTTCGGAAATCTAATCTTAAAATTAGTGGCGTTATCTTCAGTGTTCCTGATTCTCATTGTGCGATGAGTTCATTGCTTAAGATTAAGCCCTCATCTTTTGCCGTGAATGGAAGATCAACCAATGTAGTTCTCATTTATAATGAAAAGTCTGGCGAGTTGTTGCAAAGGGGCCAATTTGGGTCCATCAGCTTTTACGACTTTCTCAATTACTAAAATATATTCTTTTTACCTCCAAACGGACCAACACAAACAGATAAATTTAGATTAAATAATTGATACCACAAAATAAGTACCTAACCTAAGGATCAAAGACGCTATTGCAGCAGATTTTCCACTCCATTTTAACATTTGCAAACTGTATACGTTTGCAAAACATAAATCAGTATAATTTGCTCGTAATTTCAAAACATCTAACTAAAAACAAGTAGCACGAAGTTACTAACAAGAAAAGTAGCAATGCCGATAAAATTGCTCAAGTTATGTTACGCATTCAACTTAGAATGTCTCCTTTAAAACTCCAAATTTTGTTGAATGAACATTCGCCCGTGCCTCCATCCCTGCGGACCAAATAATGCTTACTGTGTTTACAATTGAGACTTGAATTTATTTTAAGTACGTGTTTAAATTTAATTGTGTACAAAGGCGGTTTTCTAAACAGAATAAAGAACCTTGAATAACTCTGTATGTTTGTAGGGTACGTTTTTTGGGAAAGTTAACTCTTTGAGAGTAATACTATTTTTGTTATCTTAGATCAAGTAATTATCTAATCCAGACACTGGCAGAAATCTATTTCGGTAATTAGTTAATATAACAGTGAGTTATTTTCTTTCAATCGTTGTATTAATACTCTGATCTCCTTGTTATTTTTTGTGCGATTTGTGGCGCCTGTTCCGAATATTTGCGTTGCTAACGGAGTAATCGAAAAATGGGAAGAGCTATATTAGAAACATTAAAGCTAACAAAAACGACTGCAAAATCTAGCACCATTTAAAGCTTTCCACACTCATATAATAGAAGCTATATCTTCAATAAGTCCATAACATTTAGAAATGTCAAAGTTTTACGAATACGAACCAGTAAGTCCGGAACATCGATAACACATGAACTCCGCACAACAAATTGTTTATCGAGCATTGTAACAGGAATACTTGTAGAATCAGAAGGAAGTCACCGGACCAAGTTCTGCCACAGTCTACAACAACACAACTTATCCATTAGCAGATCGGCTTAATCGATCCACTTAGTTAAAACCGGTTTGTTAATCCTACAATAGTATAAGGAAGTATTTATAGTTATAAATACTATATAAGTATTTATAGTTATAAATACTTCCTAGGTTGTTTAATATACAGTGCTCTGATTTTCTGATATGCTGTCTGCCTCCTTGGTCACTTTAAGCGACTGCTAAGTGTGAGGTCCTGGATTTAATTCCCGGGCCTGGCATAGTGTTGAATGGGAGTTTTCTATTAGGTAGTTTTAAGTAGCTGTACTAAGAACGGATTGGGCCCAGTCGAAGGTTATAGGCTCGCCCCCTATTATATTGAGACCTACATAACTGACGAAATGTGGGTGTACTTTACTCCTATGCCTACCCCTTCGGCGAATACAGGCGTGATGTTATGATTATGATTCTTGTTGTATTTCTTGGAAAATTATAGCAAGCAAATGTTCACAGTCATTTTATCAATAGCTCAAGCTGAAAAGTTTGTCCTAGTTGAAACCTCAACAACTTCTCACGATTTTTCCGATCTTTGCAAAATAATTTATAGAAAACCTCTATTGCCTACCCCACATTTTTGTGGTTCATTTCAAAAACCACACACCACACATGGCTTTGCAAAATTCAACAAAAATATTAAAATGTATACCGATAAGCTTATGTCGCAAGGCCATACATTTTCCGAGCCGCTGCCATTTGCCATGTGACGCGACAACTGTGACAATGATCCTCAAAATCTTTTATATCTAGATATTATACCCTATCTCACTCGGTACGAAGTTTATTTTAGTTTCACGGCGCATAACTGTTTATTACTTTGATGTTTTGAAGTTAGGCGCTATTTAGTTTACATAGGTATTTTGACGTTATACTTTCTGCTTAAATGGTTCATGACTGAGAGATCAGTAATCTGTTGATTCTTATGGATCTATTGACTCCATGTATTGTTGGGGCCTTCAGAGGCCATATATATTATAAATGACGTAGTGCCATTTTAGTACCTTTTTAGATAGTTATCTGTCATTTAAAATACATAATATATATATATCTATTTACTGCGGCCTTACCACGATCTCTTAAAGCAGGACAGTTTACGTTGTGGGCGCTTCCACGACTTAGGCTGTCCTGTTATAAAAGTTCATGGTAAGGGGCTGATCTACAAATTAAAAATCAAATGCCACAAAATATTTAAATTATTCTAAAACTGTGTGCCAAAATTTGTGAGCAAAAACTTAATGTACTACTGCATTCAATTAATACAAATCCCGGCACATAATTGCATAAAACGTCATCTGCCAAGTTGTTAGTAGTCAGCCGCAAATAATTCCGCAAGTAACCCTTGGGGCTCTGTTGGCTGGAACTGACAAGTCTTAGCAGTTTACAGCAATCATAAATTGCGTCTGTTGTATTCCCTTACTTCGGGATACAATAGAAAGGTGTTAAAGTGGATAATCCTGATATTTTTAAATGTTAAAGTTTTAGTGCCGGTTTTTATGCTAACAGATAGTTTCTTTATTCAGCTCACTTCTCCTGTATTGAGGGTGTTTACAGTCATTGAACACCACACCTAGACGTGGTTCAAATTTCTGCGGATTAAAAGAAAAGAAAGAAAATAATTTTATTATCATTCATCATCATCAACCGGAAGACGTCCACTGTTGAACAAAGGCTTTTTTTTGTAAGGAGGGGCGGGGTGCCATAACCCCCAGACTTGACAAGCGGCTTGGGAATCCCAGTATTAATGGTGAAGTGGTATCCGGCTTAGGAATGACCACCCTCTTTCATCTCGTGGATGTCGTAAGAAACGTATAAGCCAAAATCGAAAAGATGGGCAGCAGCGACTTCTGTAACTTCACCACCATTATAATATAATTATTAAAACTAAATTCGCATGCGAGATGTGTGACAACGGGGTGTCCAGTCAGCATCGTGCTGACTATGCCGTGGGATGACATCATGACGCTGGTTTCTAGTGGGCTGTTGTTTTGTTAAGTGATCACACGAAATCTTTATCGCAAGTCTTATCGAATGTAAGAAAAAAATCTACAGAAATGACAGAGCACTACTTTGCCTAGTAGCCTTATTGACGTGACATTCAAAAGGTCATAAAATTTGCATGTTACGCGTAAGGGATTAAGTTGGAGTGAAACCTATAGGCGCAACTGGCTTTTGTATACCTATAGCGAAATTTAGTAATTAATTTCTTATTGAATTCGTGAAATTAAGCCCATCATAGTAATAGCCCATCATAAACAGTTTGATACATTTTAAACAGTAGGTGGGATTTAAGAAAATCGCATACCAATTTATTAAATATAGAAATATCAACGTCATTATTACAATATACCGATAGTTAGGAATGTTCCAGGTATGTTATGGCTGATATTAATAATAATAACTACACTAAGAAAGGTTCGTTCTACAGTCGCAAACCCAATAATTTAACATTATTGTAACAGCCGTCAAACACAAAGAGAGATCTTTGGCTCTATGAAACAAGTAACGAAATCTTTAAACGAAAAATAGAAAATGCTCTCAAAGTTTGTTAATTCGAAAACTAAAATAAATCTAAGCGCACAAACAAAGCCATAAAATTGTATTATACGAGGTTAAGCTGTACCTAGGTAGGTACTAGTTTTAGAAGAAATTTAGCAACTCTACAATTTGAGACGTTTATTGGTTTGTGACTTCGTGTACGTGCCTTAAATCATTGATTAGAACTTAAACATTTATACATATAAAACAACAAATTGGGTATATTTGTAAATATAAAGTCTCGTCTGGAGATTTCACTAGATGGGGTTGGCAGTACGTAAAGAATAAATCAGTGTAGGTACTTTCCTAAATACCAAATTGTTGTTATATATTGTAACTTTCCAGTTGACGATTTACAAATTCTAAGCTGATAGTTAAAAAAATATTAATGTGAATACACCCAACTACCAGCCACGACGCGGCCAAGGTCGCGGGATGAAGTCCCGCTCGTGTCTGTTTTTCAAATGGCTTATATCAATTTACCTTCCCAATAATTCATATCTTAAGCGTCTAAGACTACCCAAATACCTAATAACATTATATGTCTAATTCACTTAAAGTAATGTTAAAATAATTTGTGGTATTCTTACAGTTGTATAGTGTATATATCTACAACTCAATAGAGTACCAGTGACCAGAATAAACCCATTCAACTCAACTCTCCAGGGCTCTAACATAATTCAGCCCCGTTCAGCACTCCGCAAGTCATATTCCGAGTCCGAATGCACACATATCTTGCTGGAAGTGTTTTGATACCGCACATCAAGTGAACAAATGTTTGCCAAACTAACTCACATTGCGCGCTATGCAGCTGGACTCGAATGTCTTCTTAATGTGCCTTGCAAATGTACAGACGAGTACACTAGGACTAGGGTTGGCAAATAGTGGCGTATGTCAGTTATTATTATTATTATTTCAGCCATGATCGTCCCACTGCAGGGCAAAGGCCTCCCTTTCAGTGTGTAGGCGTATGTCAGTTATTTTATTCAAATGTATGACGACATAATAAAGATTGCGGGCGCACCTGGACAAGATTGGCACAGGACCGCGGTGGATGGCATTGTTTAAGGGAGGCTTATACCCAGCTGTGGGATATTGAAGGCTGTGGATGATGATGATAATGATGTTTAATATCAATGTCTTTTAGTAAAGGCACCCACGATTCAAAAAAGATTGTGAATAAATTATTATGCTATATTTTTTTTTCTGAAAAATAAGTTTAATTATATAAGTCTACATTTATGTATATAATATACTATCAATCTTAATACAATCTAATTAAATAAAGTGTTTCGTGAGTAAACTTATTGGTCGTGACTACTACACTCAATATAAATATTTAATCAGATCGTAAACTACAATACCAAACGTAATAAATAACATCTGCTAAATTCGATTGAAATCTCCTCTGACGTTGGGATATTAATTTATTTATTAGCTCCAATTCACATAACATCACGCCTGCATTCCCCAAAGGGGCAGGCTGAGGTGCAGTTCATCCATATTTCGCTAGTTGTGTTATAGGTCTTAATGTATGGAGCGAGCGTATTGGTAACAAAAGGTCACAAAATCTAGACTCTACTACTAGTAATAACCTAATGGAAAAACGCAATAATATTTTGATCTTTCGCTTCAAGTCACATTCAATATTCATGTGTTATGACACTGTTATTTGTGACATCCATATCCATACTTAATATAATAAACGTGAAAGTAACTCCGCCTGTCTGTCTGTTACGCCTTCACGACTAAACCGCTGGACGGATTTTAATGTAATTGGGCATGTTAAAAGTTTAAAACCTGAGATAGGACATAAGCTACTTAACGCAGGCGAAGCCGTGGGTGAAAGCTAGTCAATAATAATTTATTATTATTTACACAAGAATTTTGTTCGAGCAGTTGATGAAAATAGATATAAAATGAGACTTGTGCATTATATTTAGTACTGCCCATTTGGCCGTTTGATTTCAAATAAAGATTTCCTGAAAAATAAATGAACAAAGCAATAACGTGAACTCTGTTTCGAGTACCGACTTTATTTTCCTCTTGATTGCCAATTAAGACTAAACGATGTGAAATGGAACAAATATAATGTATTTTGTAATAGTAAAATATGTTTGACATTATGAGTAATAAAAGACACATTAACATTATTACTGGCCGATTTTTAAATTATTTGAGTTAGCAAATAAAAAAAATCGACCTATACTATATTCGAAAAATAAATTACGACATTATCAATAGTAAACTATATATCTGTTTTCTTTTAATTATATATTAACATAACTACATAAAAAGTCATATGAAAAATATGTTAGCAAAACTTAAAGAAAATTGCCGAGACCTTGGAAGGTTTCATGTAAGAACCATCGCTATAACTAAAACATCACATTGTTCACACGAACGCAATAAAGACTTCGACTTTGCCAAGTAAGCATTTCATACTAGTAAAGTAAACCCTAGACTAAACCTAAGCCATCTTGCTTGTATTCGCCACCTTTTATTTTTCTTATAACCTCTGCAGCCGACCGTACATCTCCTAGAACGGATACCTTTTGTCATGCTAAAAGTTGGTTGTAAAGCAAACTTGACTAGTGTTGCTCAAGTTCACAAGTTTATGTAACGTGATCCCCGATGTTTGGAAAGTCAGTTATTTGTAGAAAGCTCCGTAAACATTGTAAATGTAATAGAAATAACGGTCGGCAAAAATACACGACCTAAGATACACAGACAAAACCAATACTGTGATGAAAAAGATAGGTACATAGGTCTTCTTTGAACGCGTAGGATCAAAACGAACTAGATTTAAGAAAAGTTGCTACATTACATTAACTTATAAAGTAGCTAGTCTAACAGTAAATGTTTTACGAAGACAAAAAATGTGTACTATCTAACAGTAACATTAAAAAAGAAAACACGCAAATAACCAAAAATTTTCAGGGTGCTTATTTTTGTAACATTGTAATATGTCTCGAATTACCGCGGTACGCTAGTGGTTTTTACTTTACTTACTTTATTTACTGACTGCAATCAAGTCCTTTGCTCCTAACACTCAATGAGAATTGATACCTCGCTTGAACCGGTAAGATGACCCTTTACCATGAACCATCCAGGGCCCCGAGTCTGCTATTTTTTTTATAAATTCGTCATTCCAACACGATAAAATAAAATTATTCCATCAAAGTAATAGAAAGCTAACATGGTTTAAATAAAACTTTCCGTTTTTAATATAACAAAATAATTGAAGGTTATCTCCATTACGGTTTTGACTGTAAAGATATCATAAAGAAAATCTGAAAAGGGCGACGCAGCTTTATTCTCGATCCGAAAATTCGCTCGCGTGGCGTCTTCACATAAAAGATGCAGTCACGTGTGACTTCGAAACCACTATTTTATTATATTACTCGACAAAGAAAAGGTTGAATGTAACTTTGAATAATTCATAAGCCTGTACGTGGCACAAATCTAATATGACGTATCTTAACGAACCGTGAATTTTAGCTCAAAATACAAGGGTACAAAACGGCAATAATTTATCCGATAGCGCAACGCATCGATTTTGTCACAAAGTGTTATAGTTAATTCAGTGAATACAAAGAACCAATGAACAAAACTAAAGCAATCTCTATGTAAAATAATACAGAATTATTTTACAAAACAAACAATCCGATTGTTACATTACGTAATAATCCAGGTAGTTGTTAGCGATACAACCGATCTATTTACTGTCAATTATTTCGCGGAAATTGCATTCAACGGCGGTACTAATGTGGAATATCATTGTAGGAACTCCGAACTCTAGCTATGAAATCAAACGTATAATCGTACGTATTGGAGCAGTGATACCTACAATGATACAATAATGGGACAGACTGTCATAACTAAGGTTCCCACAGCTTTCGCATAAATGTCCTGATTTTCGAGATAAAATTTTCTTTTCTTTTTATGATCTATCAGACAGAAGGCAGTCTCGTGTTCTAGTTACATACGAGACACTACGTTTAACTTACTTCACACACCCATCACAAGGCCGACCGCGGCGAGCACGGCTTAACCTCGTAGATCGACAAACCTGCGTGGTAACCACGTAACTCTGAGCCCCTCCAGTTACTATTATCATTTAATTCGGTAATTATCGTTCCTAAAATACCAACTGGACATGGCAACAAGCTTCTAATTTTATAACAGTACCTGAAGATAAGTAAATACTAATTCCCTTACCTTGTAGTTTCGAATTTCGGCCTTCCCTGAAGAGATTAATTAAAGTTAGTTAATTAAAGCGCCTATAACATAAATAAAGCTGTATTTTAATAGGAGCATCGTTTTTAAGAACCCTTGTGCAACCTTTTTTTGTGGACATTTTGGCTTTCAACGCCATTTATTAAAGTAATTAATTAGCTCTCTCTTGATTTGTCAACGCACTCATTTTTTAGTATCGATTTTCTCGTTTTACATTTTATTCCAGATGTTGCAAACCATTTACATTTTCTCAACAGCAAATCCTTTTCAAGTTTATAACGACACAAGTTGTATTTTTTTAGTTATCTATAAATATACAGTATTTTTTTAAACGTTCTACAAATAAACTTATCTTATCTCGTCTTATCTTATCTTACTCCTCACTACACCCTTTTGCAGAACATCTCCAATTTGGTCTAGGTATGTTCGGCAAGGTCGCCCCTTTTATCCATCCTTTTCTACATGCCCAAATCATCTAACCATATTCTTCACAATTTTTCTAATTACATCAAAATTCAATCCGCACCGCTCTTATCACCTTATTTTCAAATCTTTCTCTCTTCATGACGTATGTATAAACCTATCAGAATAAGTCAGGGCCTAAAATGAAACAAGTCCGTGCTAATCCTTATCATGGAATACACTGCAGCTCACAGCGTTTCCAGATAGTATGGCACTGACGCACAAACGGCTTTAGGTGTGGCTCGGAGAGCTTACCGTCCAAACTGACGGCAGTGGCGGCTACGAATGCTGAGCTTTTTGCCCGCACCTAGCCATTCAGAACCATGATAGCCACCTTTGGCTTTCTCTTTATAACAAAGGCCGCGTCAGGCTTAGAGACTAATCTGGTGTTAGTGTTTTCTTCTATGGATTGGAGTTTAAGTTCGTTTTTTTTATGGAACGTGAATAGTTAAACAATATTAAAAAACTGGTCACCCAATTAATATTGCCTTCACCTATATATATAAAAAATAGAAGTCTCTAGTCTTATTAGAAAAAATACCTATATATGAATAGTACCGAAGTCTTTATTTATTACTTAGACTAATGAATTGGCAAACATCAACAGTCTAAAGTTTCCAATCATAGTTATCAAAGTTCTAATATTCTTGGGAAACTAAAAGCTCTATTTGATATCAAGAAAGTTTCACTATTTGCACGCGCAACCAATTAATTCAAATGGATGGAATATCTACACACAGCTTCCGATATAATAGATTCTAGTTCATTACTTAATAAAGTTGGAAGTCGTTGGAATCATGTGCAAATTTAATTTGGCCTTTGGGTCAACATTTCCGACCAATGAATACTTAATGTGTTGTGATTGAGACCTGCTGGGGTTAAAAATAAACTTTTTAAAGGATATTAAAATCAATTAAGGTACTTATAATTTAGGATTATATAAGTCTGTGTATATGTAAGTAGATATAATAATCCATACATTACATGTACATAACAGCACGCCTGTATGGCCCGAAGGGATGGGCAGAGTACACCTCACCCTATCCCTTTGGGGAATGTGGGTGTACCTACTAAGTTCACCCACATTTTGCCAGTTATGTTATGGGTCCGAGCGTATTGGTATCAACCGGGCAGAAATCAAAACTGAGCTGCTATTGAGAATTACCTAATAGAAAAACTCGAACCTAGAACCTCATACTCAGCAGTCGGTTAGCGACCACTTGATCAACAGGGCAGATGCGGAGGTATCTACTTTCTAAATGTTTATACTTTTATAGCTAAGTTGAAAAAGTTTGTGCTAGAATGAATTTACAAAAATAGATTTATGGAGTGAAAATAAGAAATCAATTTCACCGGAAAGTCAACCGCTGGGAGGTAAAGTTACATTGTTTTGTCTTTCAATACAATACTTGTGTCTTCTGGGAGCCAACCGACCTTGTTATCAACTGTTCGTGTTTTATCCTCGGAGTGTGAGACATATGAACGCCTGAGGATCGCGATTGGCGTTTTGTCTTACACGTATTTTATTGGAAAGGTTTTTCTATTTGTTTATATCGAGGGCATCATTCCATAGGGGCGTATCCAATTTTGGCTACTTTTCAGGAGGAACAAAAAACTGTCTAACTTTTTAATGGGATGTTTAATCGAAATGAATTTTTTAGGAAAATTATATATTATTGTGACACACATCATGGTATAAACTTTGTGAAAGTAGCTTATGTCTTTATGGTATTTTTGGTCCTTACGCCTATATGGCGTAACGAATATTAGACAAGTATCTGCTCAAACTCACCATACATTTTGGGGCGTATAATTTTTTTCTTACTTGTATCTTAAATAATGTGACGGTAAATTAATCGATATTCATTAAACTAAATTAATAACCGTCTGGATTATTTTTAGGTGGCCTATATCTCGAAATAATTAATTTATACGCCCATATTGTTTGACAAAACAAATGAAAACACCAATAATTCTATAGAGGCGTAAAACTTAGAGCCCCTTTTATACGATATTCTTCCACTTCGATTCGACTTACGTTCTCTACTATGCTTTCTCGTTGTTTACTGAAATCACCAATATTCCAAAAAACATTAATTCCAAGACAATTTTTTGACTATTCGTCTCAAATTCAAATTCAAATTCAAAATGTTTTTATTTCATATAAACCTATTACAGGCGCTTATGAAACGTTAGGATGCTAGTAGTCTATAAGTTGATGTTCTTGAAAAGCGGTATTTACGGGAAATAAAACAATGGTTAGCCAGCATTCGCTTGGATGGATGCTTAGATATCTGCGTACAGTACGTACCACTATATAGGATGCTGTCAGGTACCATTGAGATACCAGTTTATTTATTTATTTGGGATTACATTACATCTTATTATATGATGTAATGTGTAACTGTTTGTTAATCAACAAGGCCCCATATACTGTCTAGAACTCTAGAACGTTCTAGAGTTCTAGATAGTATAAGGGGCATATTGTGAACCGTCTTCTTAATACGTATTAAGAAGACGGTTCACAATATTCTTAGGTAATGTAACCGTTTCTTTGAAGTATACTATCAAAAAATCTGTTGAATGTTTAGCGTAGAGAGATTAAGACCCATTTCAATCGGCTGGAATACTACAACTGCCCAAAAGCACAAAAGTGCACAAAAGTGTGAAACTGCCTAATAACAAATTTAAATTGGTCTTAACACAATGCTGGAAAAAAACAATTGCTGCGATAGGTCTTGATGTATGTCAGGGAGCGTATAGACGTAGTAAGAAAGGTTTGTTAAATATTTTAAGGTAGAATTACTGGACTTTTAGAATCACACATGGTTCCATTTATGCTATAGGCCATAATTACATTTTAATTTACGATAAGGCTAGTGAATACCCCGCGAGACGACGTCAATATTCAACGAAAAGATTAAATAAACAGCTCGTAGTCCTAACCTGAACCCAATTTAAATCGACCTGGATAATCGCATAAGATGAGGTAAATACTAAATCATAGACCAGCTCTTACGAACATAAGAGTACACAAAAGCTGTATTTTACACTTGACTAAGGTTTCTTTTCTTTTTGTAATGGTTAACTTAACTAAGTATTGTAATAGCACCAAGAAATTCTTAAGAAAAGTGATAATTATCTACTGTACGCCTATATGGCTCGACAAAAATAACGTATTTTTCATTATTTTTGTCGTTTTAAGTTATACGCCCTTTATATTTTATTAAATATAAATAAAACTATAAGACTTAAAAATATGGGTGTCAAGCCAGATTGTGTATTCGCACTTCTAGATTTCAAAAATGCAATAAAAAAAAATGGCATTTTTGGGTATACGCCCCTATGGAATGATGCCCTCGATATTACTTTAAGCTTTTATTTTTTACCTAGGTATTGTCTTTTGTCACCTTTAGCCAGTACTACAGCTGGAAAATTTAAATTTTTTGCTTTGAACTTTTTATACTTTGTCTTTCTTTATGTTATTAAAGAAATTCATAATTAGGTAGTCTTATTTCTTGAACAATCTGGTATACCTACTTATTTATCATTTTTTTAACGACCTATACCTATGGTGTTCTAGTTTTAGATTAGGACCTCCATTTTGACGAAAATATCACTAGACCTATGTTTCGAATAAATGCCATCTATTTTTTGTCTACGAAACTAATATTGTTAAAATTACTAATAAGCCTGCCATCTAGCGTGCGATATTAAAAGCTCCGTTAAACATCATGACCGTGCATGGATATTAGTATTGGAGAACTGTACTAGATGGCAGCATTAACAATGTATCAAATGAAATAGTTATTGCTAGAAAATAATTATGTTATAGGAAAAGTAAAATAAATTACATCAGCTTAAAAATCAAGAAATTAAGTAGAGTACCTACTAATTTCTACATACAAATAATTTTACTTTCAAAGATGGTATTTTTAGCTATTCGCCGCCAGATGTCACTTTTCAGAATATATCAATAAACTACAGCAGTAAAATGGAAATTTCAAGAAACTGACCCTATTAGCATGTAATTAAAACCCAATTAAGATTTTAAATAAATGAAAATGTTCATTTGTTTTATTTTGCACAGCCGCCCCGAGATGAGAAGTGGGTCGCCGCGACCCGATAGGCATACCACTGCCTAGTTGGAAGATCTTCTCTTTTCGTTGAAGGAATTCCACATCCCCTCCTCTACAATACCTCTATGCGAATTGTCGTCAAATATCACAATAATTCATAAGTGGCAAGAGCCATATTTTTTTTATTTTTTTTAAAGGCATGGCTTGGCAAGAGCCATAATAATAATTATGTACTTTAATGAAAAGGCGTCGCGGTAGGCCCAGAAGGAGATGGCGGGACGAGCTCGACTCCTTTAAAGAAAATTGGTCTACTGCAGCTCACAACCGAGAGGAATGGAGGAAGAAAAGGGAGGCCTTTGCCCTGCAGTGGGACGATCATGGCTGAAATAATAATTATAATAATGTAATAAGCTGGTGGGAAGGCCTATTCTCGTTCATCGGACTTAGGTATATTATTCAAGCTCGTGGCTACCGCGCAGATCAGTAGATGTACGAGGTTAGGCCGTGTTCATCGCGGTTAGTCTTGTGATGGGTGACCGTTTTCATATGTCGAGACCCTTCCGTGGTTCGGAAGGCACGTTCAGCTGTTAGTTCTGCGCTTGATATCTCGCCGGTGATGTCGGACTACTGTCCCATCGGACTACGAGTGTGAGGGAATAGGGAATGCACCGGTTTTTGGCCTGTATACTTGTGCACCTAAATCTAATAATAATATACCTAATACCTCCTGCGTAGAAGGCTAGTCTCAACTTAGATAGGCCGCCATAACCCAAGTTTGGCTACAAGTTCATTTATATATATCAAAATTCAAATATAATATATAATTTTAGATTTTTGCTTGATTGACTGCCTCATTGATTTAGTGGTCGACTGCTGAGCATGAGGTCCCGGGTTCAAATCTCGGGTCGTGCTATTGGGTTTTTCCATTAGGTAATTCTCAGTAGCAACACGAAGTCTTTGTTTGTGCCCGGTTGAGGGCAATAGGCTCGCCTACTATTACATTGGGACATAACTGGCGAAATGTGAGTGAACACCTCTGCCTACAGGCGTGATGTTTTGCAACAGTTATTTTATGTTTTATTGCCGACGATCCCAAGAGGGGTTTTATTGGGCGTCACAGGACAAAAAGGCGAGACGCCTTAAGACTCTAGCTTAAGGGAAAAAACGTGCACAGAGTTGGGTAAGGCAGCTATAATTAGGTGCAACTTTGAAAGTAATTATGTTACACAACAGTTAATCGACAGTATACAGAGTGACAGGCCGACAGCTACCCTGCTTTACCGCCCTACAAGAGCTAGCAATTTAAATAAGTATGCCACATCGAAGAGTCAATTATCTCAGCCGCCATAGTTGCGCACGCACCGCCTCCCTGCGTCCGCCAATGCGCAGGCGACGCATTCTGTACATAATGACATGCAAAATTACCCCTTTGAGCAAAAAGACCGCTCGCTAAATTATACCTCGCTTATGTATGTGTATAGTGGTCGTATTGCAATAACTTTGTATTTGGGTTAGACATACTAGCATTACACCGCGGTTTCACATTCAAGTATAATAAATAGCAAGTATAAAAATGATGCAGATTGGTTGGTGTGGTAGGTACTAAGCGCTTTTTATTTCAAAGTTAAGCATGTATAGGTATTTCAATTATAATTATTTAAGCAATTATTTTAAAATACATAAAGTCACGCCTCTTTCCAGAGGCTGGCATGAATCACGGATATCCATTTCCTACAATCCTGGCATATTTGTTTCATCTCATTCACTCGAATCAAATTTCCTCATACACGTTCATCGGTTAAATTACACTAAACCTAGCTAGAAGCTTAAAATCTATTTTCTAAGTGTCTGTAAGCCCGTGTTCTGTCAAACTCTCTATCTCTAAGTAATAAGCTTGACCTGAGAATAGCAAAATTGTTCGCTTTTCATCAATACTAATCTCACTAATATTGATATTATAAAGGCGAAAGTTTGTGAGTGTGTTTGTATGTTTGTTTCCTGTTCACGCTCAAACGGAAAGACCGATTTTGATGAAATTTCATATGGAGGTAGCTGACACTCTGGATTAACACATAGGCTACTTATCATCCCGAAAAAAAATTGCGGGTAACATTGCGGTGTTGTCTATCTGCTACGCCTTCACGACTAAACCTCTGGACGGATTTCAATAGGATGTAGATAGTTTAAGACCCAAGAAAGGACATAGGCTACTTAACGCAGGCGAAACCGCGGGCAGTCGAAACTAAATGAATAAAAATGATTAATTTCTGTAAATATACTACAAACACTACGTGTCACATTTCAATAAAGAAAAAACTAGATGGCGTCGGCATTCTCTGACTACCTCTGAGAAGAAATGCCGAAGCAAACTCAAACTTAACAAATGTCTCACATGGATACCAAGAATTGTAATGTATACATATATACCTAGTGATATTATACTATTTATTACCTTTATGACTCTAACGGATATACTAATAATCGAATTAATCATGCCCCAATTAGAAATCACTTAACCGAGCGCCGATATGGAGCAAGACAAGAATAGCGCTACGACTTCAATGTTCTGTCCCTCTTCCTCTTTTTATTTATAGATTGACGTGTGTGAATTATTGGAAAGAGCACATGAAGACTATAACAGAACGGTATTTTATCAGAATTAGCTTCGAGTATACTGGAACTATTGGCATTCATTTCAAGTTCTAAGATTATATACACTCTGAATTAGGACTGTTTAGCTCAGTAATCCGGTTTAAAATAGTGTTACAATCTATTGCGCTTAATCATCGGTGTCACAGCTTCGGAATGTTTGGAAGTAAACATTTTTGATCCACAGTAAAACACATTTTATTGATTACATAATATATTGATTTAGCAGCAATAGGCTCGCCCCCTATTACATTGGGACCTAAAACATAACAGGCGAAATGTGGGTGTAGGTACTATATGTGTACCTCTGCCTACCCCTTCGGGGAATACAGGCGTGATGTTATGTTTTGTATGTTATATATTTATTTCTAGCGTAATATTAACCAGAGTATTCCTGAAAGAGTATCATACCGTAACGCGCACATTACAGGTACACACACAACATATAAACCCGTAAAGGGATAGTCACCGTATCGACTCGAGCCGTGCAGTATTCTTCGTATGAAACTGCCTGCTTCAAAGCACACTAATCGGAATCGTAATCGCCTCGCCTCGACGTTAGTCGAGTCTACGTATCGTAGCAGCTGATTTGCTTTGGCTACTTGCTTACGTAACGGACTCTTTGACGGCGAGGCGAAAGGCGATACGGTTAAGATCCTTCACCGATTTGATATGTTTGCTATGACTCTTACTAGTCTTCTTACATTTACTTTCGCAATGCTTTGTCTTATACTTGTTTATGTAAGATTACTATTTTCTTTGAGCTCTATGTCCATTATAAGATGTTATTTCATCTTTGTTTAAAACATTCAAAGCTCCTATGTATGAAGAATTCATAGTAATGGAAGTATGCCAGGATCGTAGCAAATGGAAATCCATGGTATCTGCCTACCCCTGAGGGAAACAGGCGTGACTTTATGTATGTATGCATTCAAAGCTACAAATAAATAAATAAATAACATAGTATTTTTTTCTCTACCCTAGTAACTTATTGCTACATTAACACAGGTGCATAATAAGGACTTTAACTTTAAGAGAGACTGATGCTTGAACTTAACAAATAACCTTTCACGTGACCAGGGCTCTCGGCCGGAAGACAAAAACGCAACTCCATCATCATGATCAGCCGGAAGACGTCCATAGTTGAACAAAGGCCTCCCCCTTAGAACGACAAAATGAACGACAACTTAGTGCAATAATAATTTGAGTAGATATAAAGACAAACATGAAGCTGGCAATGAATAAACTACAAGTAAATAACACTAAGACAGTAGACATTAGCCTTAAGTTCAAAAAGCCTTACTCCTGTCATCATTAGTACACAACTAGTCCTCATCTTAGCCTGAGGCAAATTGTTTCGTAATTTCGTCCACAAATGACATATATCGGTTGGAATGTCATTTTGTAAATTGCTGTGCGTTATTATAAGCGGTAATTGGATGGGTCACGCAGCGATAGGAATGCCTCTCGGTAATTTTTACATATCTCATTAGTTGCAGCTTCGTATTTTATTTAGCGTTATAGATTATTTTCTGTAGTGACGAGGGAATTTGGTTTTGATTTGGCCTTATTAAGCCGGTTTAGGATGAAGATGTTTAGTGAATTTATTGATGTACCAAGTGTAGAAGTAAATAATCGATTGTTTTATGGAATAGCAAGACGGGAGGCTAAACTACCAAAAGTTGATAAATACAAACTTATAAACCTTCGACGATACAACACTATTATGGATATTGGATACACAGACCACGCGATGCACATCTATATAAAACTGTACAATATAGCATGACACTACATGCCGTTTACCAACAAAAAAAGTAATAAACTAATAGCCACCAGTTATAAAGCAATTGAGGGCAATAAAAAAGATCACAGCCCATTCAAAACACTTCAACTATGACAGGACCGAAATCTATTAGACGAACATTAAGCTAGTCAATTAATCATGGTCGTCTAATTGTCTGTCAAATATACGTCACCTCTGTAACCACTTTTCATAGTGAGGTAGCGAGGTCAATTATTGGAACTTTAGAATAACATAACATACCATCACGCCTGTATTCCCCGAAGGAGTAGGCAGAGGTGTACATATAGTACAACCACATTTCGCCAGCTATGTTTTAGGTCCTTTACTTTAGAATAATACTTTTAAATATTCTTCTTAGCCGCTGCCCTCTTGCCAGATTGGTCGTGGTTAACACTTTGATTGATGGGATTGCAAACAGTACTCGCCGCACAATGTCCCGCTACCTCTGCCCGCTTAGATTTTAAATATAGACATTAAAAAAAATACATTTATTTAATGGTAACTTATAAATTCCAGAGTTTAAAAATACTCTTTTTTATTCTTCAACTAAGACTGAGGATTTCTTAGGTAGTTAGTCTGAAAGACATGAAGTTCCTCATATATGATGATGTAATTATGATTGAAACCGAATAGTGTGTTGCCAAAATGTCTAAAATAGATTAAAGATAAAGGGTGCGTTAGTCTGAAAAGGAAAAATAAATAGTTCAAGTATTCAAATTGCAGTTACTGCAATTATTGAATAAGAAAGATATACATACTAATAACTTACTAAAGACATTGTTAATATCTTAAGTAAGTTATGAGTAAGTAAACAAAGTTATTTCCAATAAGATTGTTTGTATTAAAAAACCCAGTGACTCATCGTTTGTTGGACAGAACTTGAGATAACAGAGAAACATGCGTGCAGTGACCTAGATAAAATGAATAATTAGATCATATAATTTACTATAAGTATATACTATATACCATATAATATGTACTACTCGATTTTTTTACTTATGTGTGTATTCGGGAATGTCCGACTAGTTTTGAACTCGAACGGAGCCCTTATTCAAGAGTCTTTACCTCAGTCTTTACATAATTTAAGCTCATAACAGTAAGCGCTACCTTATTTGTTTCGGCATAAGCTGTATCACAGAAGCATGTCGAGTCAGCCAAACTGTAAAGCTCGTGATGAGGTCGACCGCTCAACGTGAGGTGGACGTACTTAAAATATCATCACTCGTGGAGGCTCTCTTCTAACACTATTTAAATCAGTTTTGAAAAACAGCCTGCCTTGAGGTCTTTTAGTAAGTATCGGCAAAAGTCCGATTGACCTGTAGGAGCTCGGAGTCGAAGTAAAAAGAAGAATAACTGAGTAGGTAGGTAAGTTAATAAAACAAAAACATGTAATATCAACTACTTTATAAACAAATTCTGTAACTCACTAGGTGACGCAGCAATTGCGCCATTCACTTTCATATAAATATCGATTAATTCGGCCCTTGTGGTTTAATATCGACTTTCACCCAGCGATAGGTAATAACACCCTACGCTCCCATTGTTACTTAGTTCCACCATGGTACAACAGACAAGTCGACGCCAACAAATGAAAGTGAGGCCATTTTCTAAGAAACCACTTTACTATCATATACTCCTTTTTACGTCACGTATAATCTTTTCTTTTGTTCAGTTAATTACGTTCGATATACGGTAGAAAAGGGTGTTTTTTATGTTAGTTTCTGACGCCACTATGTCTGGTAATATATGTATAGGTAGGATAGTTTAATAAAATCTAAATTAAATGGGTAGACGGTATTGATGTTTAAATACGTCTACTTTTTATAGAATACTTCAAAAATCACCTACATTTGGTTCAACTCCATTGTAAAGTATAGGTACCTACATTATTTATACGGATAGGTATTCTTAACAACTTTTATTCTGTAATCCACTTCTCATTTATACACCTTCGAACATACCATAAAGAAAAAACAATCCGTCGCTCCACTGCGGGAATTCTTCAACGAATCGTTGCTAATAGCCACTAATTACTAATGAGTATCTTCAATTGTTTTTACAACGCCAGCGTTTTTTATTAGCTGCCTGTAATCTTATCGAATGTGTGAGATGAACGACTAGATAGAACGTGTTTTTGTATTGGACGCTTCTAGTGAATCTAGTGTGGTAATAGTTTTAATTATGGTTGAAGCAAACTGGAATTATAACGTTTATTCATACAATTTATGTAATGTATGTCATTAATCATGAATCCTTTCATGTATTTATTGTAGGGACAGAGGTGTATTAAATTACTAACAAACATTCTGTAATGTTAAAGGTACCCAAAGTAATGTTTGTCAAAAATACAAGTTTGGCACGGGCCTTTGGTTAGGTGTCAGCAAATATCTGGTTATATGAAGGTAGAGTCTTCTTCTTCTGATCATTTGTTTGCTGAACAACTTTCTTTTAGAGTTTAAACAGACTGTCTGGTCTCTGTAATGGCTTTATACACCGTTGAAAAATCTCTTAGGTATGGTAGTTTTCTTGCGTTGTTTTCCTTCGCCGTTTTTAGCAACTGATAACTTATTTATAGTTCGCACATAAACTCGAAAGATATTATCTACTATATATACCGGTTGTACTCACGTTGATATTCGGGAATGCCCAAATAGTTTCGGACTCTAACGGAGCCCTTATTCGAAAGATATTGGCACGTGCTGGGATTTCAACTTGCGACTTTTGACTTGGCAGTCTAACGATCATGCTACTCGGCTATCACTGCTAGGTACAGTCTGAAACCTAAAGTTAGAGGGCACAGCTGCAAAAGACAAAGTCGATCAAAATAACAAGATAGTAAGTAAAGTCTCTACATATGTCATAGAACTATTAAAAGTGTAGCAGCAAAAGTATCATCAAATTAACAATTAATTGAGGTGCCTGAGCATTAATAACATTATTAAGATATATTTATACCTCATAGGTGGCACTATGCATGCTATGGTCATCACCATCAGCCCATTGCAGTCCACTGCTAGACATAGGCCTATCCCAATGTACCTACACCAAATCCCGGTCTGCTGCTTTGCAATCTATGCAAGACATAAATGAAACATTAATGACTCTCTTCCATTATAAGATCAACATCCTTACGTCAGAACCAAACCTTTGCCAGAACGCATTATTAATGTTATTAACGAAATTCTATTAATAGAGCACTACGCTTATAAATAAATAAGACAGTTCGAAGTCTCGGAAATCTTTTGATGTCATTCCAGTTCTTGGTATTCGTATAAGCATGATCCATTTGTACCAAGGAAAGTTGTTTTATTGTTAGAATTGCTATGCCATGACATAGTGTGAAGATGTGATAACAATACGTATGGCAGAAAGATTGACATCACATGATGATTTTCATCAAATGTTTAGTTGTAGGATGCAACTTTTTTGGAATGATTTATTGAGAAGCATGCATGAATGTCCTCTTCTTCTTATCGTATAGTTAATAAACAGCCTGGTGTCAAAGTTTAAACTGTCAGTAGGACTCTGACATGGCTTTACACTGCGTTAAAATATCTCTCAGCCGTGCCGGTTTCCTCAAGATGATTTCCTTCGCCCTTTTCAGCAGCTGATTTATAGTACCCACATGAATTCGAAAAGACATTGATGCATGTTGGAATTTGCGACCCTTGATTTGGCAGTCCGACGGTCATACCACTCGGCTATCAGTGCCTGGTTTTTCATGTCCTAATATTTTGAGACGAGATACGTACTAACTGAATCCCATGAACTACGCGACGTGCTCCCATTTCTGAGTCAAAGAATAATGCTCACATTATTCTTTGACTTGTGAGAACAGCCAATGGGTATACATTCAAGTAAACTAGTTCCGAGTGAATGACAACAATCAATTCTCATCGACCGTTTGAAATCTGGTTTGATTGAAATGTATGAATTCATTGTTTCCGTACAAAAGTTCACAATAGTTGCCAGTTCCAGCAACATTAGGTAAACAATTACCATTATTTACTTAACTTCAATGAAAAACAGAAATATAACCGTTTAGTATTTTTTACGACTACGCATATTAAACGAACTGTATATGAATAATGTATTTTTAGTTTTCTTCGATAAATGTTCAATCTATTTTACTACTTAGTTACCGATCTGTAAAAATTAACCTGTTGCTATCGTTCCTGTTTAATTTTGTCTTCTTATTTTTCATTTGATTACCTCGTTGATTTAGTAGTCACTAAGCGCGACTGCTTAGCATGAGGTCCCGAGTTTGAATCCCGGGTCGGGCAAAATGTTACTGTTTGTTTGTTTTTCCATTTGGCAATTATCAGTAGCAGCACGGAGTCTGGATTTGTGCCCGGTGGATGGCAATAGGCTGGCCCCCTATTACATTGGGACCCATAACATGACCGGCAAAATGTGGGTGTACTTTACAGTCACCTCTGCCTATCCTTTCGGGGAATACAGGCGTGATGTTATGTTATGTATTAGTGATGCAACTGCTAAACATCCTGCTAAGATGATATACGGAGTTTTAGACTGGTGCACCCTAGGTATTCATAAACGAAGATAATACCTGTATTAGCTTAAGCCCTTACCTCTATGCTATGACATGCAAACGACAGTAGCGGGTATAATTTAATCCAGGGTTTAAAATAATCATTTTATGAATAAGGATGCTAGAACTGCTAGAGTATACAATAATGAACTGTCTAATTTCCTGAAGGAATATTAAAAAAGAAGAATAATTAGATTTCTAATAGCTAAATTATCGAAAAACGGTAAGGAAGGAAATATTAGTGTGTTTTAGAGTACCTAATTAATCGTAATAAAATAACAATATTAATTAATAATTTGGCAAAGACTTGCATGGATAAGTTCATAAATTAGTTACTTTATACTGTGTTACCGCTCCACCTAGCAACTGTTACAATAATTATAAAAGTTCCGGTATTTGACAGAATATAAATAGGTACGCAATTATTTGATGAGTAAGTATCGTGGTTCTTAATCCGACTAATTGGGCACGTTTCTACACGATACAATGACGCGACGTTTGGATGCAATGATATCTATGTGTTATTGCCACACAGATCACGTGACATAATTGGCGAAATGTGGGTGTACTACATGTGCACCTCTGCTAACCCCTTCGGGGAATATAGGCGTGATGTTATGTGATGTTATGAAGATCACGTGACCCCTTCCAAAAATGGGCTTTGATGCCTCAGGTTTAAATTTCGAGTTCGATCTTTAAGGTCGCGTCAAGTGTCATTAAGTAACCTCGTTAAGTCTAGTAAACAATTGAAATAAAACTAGGTTTACGGATTTTATCGCGGTTTTTTAATTGATTTTTGGTCCCGATGTTTCGAATCCTTTACAGAATTCATGGTCACGGGCAGTCTGCTGTTAAAAAACCACGATAAAATCCGTAAACCTAGTCTTATTTCAATGTCTAATATTCGCGTAAGTGATAGAAATCTAGTAAACAGTTAAAAAAGACAATAGATTCACCCAATTATTTTATACAGAGCCCACGTGTATAACCCACGATGACGCAACAAAAAATCAATTTTCAGCCACTCGCACTTGACCAGTTTGTGGAAAGCAATAAAGGCTGTTCGTGGAACGATAACAATCTAACCTAACCTATATGCTGGTAGCCTCATTACATGACCTGGGGTCAACTTGCGTGTCTAGTTGTTTATGGTATAATAACAGTGTAAAAATGTTGTGGAATATTTTAAATGCATTTAAATAAGTATTTGAAAAAATACTAACTTTTCAATTTGAAACTAAATCATTTGTGTGCGAGACACTTAAAGTGACGATACAGTGCGTGTATAGTTTTAATGTTTATTAGTCATTTAAGTGTTGATTTTGAATTAGTTTAAGATATTCGTTAATTGTTTTACTTTATAATGTTTATAGGATAAGTTTATAAGGTTTAATAGAAAATAATAGTGTACGCGGCTCTCGTTAAGGTAAAGAGTCGTCGTACCTAAGCTTAGCGTCAAATTGTCCGATAAGAATCCTATTGGACGAAATGTAAGCTTCCCAATTGGTCAACCAATAGGAGCATTGGAATTTTGTATGAGGAATTGTATAAAATAGGGCACAAGATTGTAAGCCACACAGTTGGCAGCAGTACCCCTAAGAGTTAAGTCTGGGAAAGAAAATAAAGCTTCGGTACGTCAAGATCAACAACGAGTTTAATTCCACCAATCCAGCAAACAGCTACGTACGGCTACGTACATTTATGGTCCTTCGAGCCGGATCACGTGGAAGATAGTTCAAGAACTACTGAAACAAAATAGCGAAGATGCCAGTTACGCGTTCGGAAGGAAGAGGACGCAAGCCACCGACGGAACAGACGCCGGCATCGTCCGAGGTGACAGCTACAACCTCAGCGACCGGTACCAGTGAAGAGACGGGGACAACCGCCACGGAGTATACAGAAACTACAGCCGCCTCCGTGGCAACAGCGCCTTGTACTGACCCCGCCTCAGCCGTCATTGCGTCATCAGAAACTCAATCCGCCGCGCAAATGCTATCTACCGACGCCTCCCTGAAGCAACTGATGAAACCACCTGCACAGGGGGGAAAGGGGGTAAAAGCCGCTGTCAAGAAGTATACAGAAACAGAAACTTCAACAGTAAAGAAGAATATAGGAAGTCTGCCAGTGCCGAGCAGACAGAAGGTCACCCGCCCCTCTAGCAAGAAGGAGGGAGGGGGAAGATCTAACTACAGCAAATCTAAGGCCTGCAAAATAGCGAAGGCCAAAGAAGAATTAATAAGACTGCAAGTCGAGTTAGCAACAGCTCGCCTAGCCTCTTTAGAAGCGGGGGATACAGAAGATGAAGAAGAAGAAGATGATGAAGTCTCCATCGACTCGAAGACAGAAGTCAACGAACGTGTCGACAACTGGTTGGACGAACACACTAACCGCGCAGTGTTAGCAATAGCCAACGAACCACATCAACCTACGGAAGAACCAGTTGTCAGAAGAACAGAAGACCATCATCAACAGTTACAGCGCCTGCAGCCATCACCGGCGGGAGCTCAAAACGACTTCACAGAGTTGGCTGCAGCTATCACACGTGCCGTCAACGCCGCTCAACGACCGAAGTTCATAGAGCTGCCAATCTTCAACGGGTCTCATCAGGAGTGGCTGCCTTTCCGTGCCGCATACTTCGAAACAGAAAACATGTTCTCTGCCGTAGAAAATACTAACAGACTCAGAAGAAATCTGAAAGGGAAAGCCAAGGAGGCAGTAGACGGTCTACTAATCACCAGCGCTCACCCTACAGACATCATGAAAACATTGGAGTCAAGATTTGGAAGACCAGAGTCTATCGCAATGATGGAAATAGAAACACTACGTGGTCTACCTCGTCTTACAGAGTCGCCACGCGACATCTGTATATTTGCAACGAAAGTCTCCAACATAGTAGCAACTCTGAAGACGTTAAGCTGCATAAACTATATGTATAACCCAGAAGCCTCAAAGACACTAGTGGACAAGCTCACACCAACACTACGCTACAGATTTTACGACTTCGCGGCGATGCAGCCAAAGGAAGACGCCGACCTCTTGAAGATAGAGAAGTTTCTCAGAAGAGAAGCCGAATTATGTGGACCTTATGCGACGCCAGAACAAATGACGTCACACGCAGCGACCACAATACAGAAACGAATACAGAAGGTTCACAGCGTGACTGAAAAAACGTACACACCTAAGTGCCCTGTATGTGAAGTGACGGGACATTCTACAACAGAATGCGAACAATTCAAGAACCTAGATGAAAATGCAAGATGGGACTTAGCCAAATCCAAGCGTCTCTGCTTTCGGTGTCTACGCTACAGAAGCAAGACGCACAGCTGTAAAACTAAGCCGTGTGGTGTCAACAGCTGCAAGTACTTTCACCACAGAATGCTACACTACAACAAGAAAACAGACACAGCGACAGAAGCGAAAGAAGATAAAGAATCAACAGAAGTGATCAACTCTGCCTGGACTATGAAGAGTAAACAGTCATACTTGAAGATCATCCCGGTTCAAGTAGGAGGTCCGGCAGGGAAGGTCAACACTTTCGCACTAATGGACGATGGGTCAACAGTAACCCTTATAGACAACGATGTAGTCAAGCGCATCGGAGCAACAGGACCTATCGTGCCATTGAAGATAGAGAGCATCAACGATATGAAGACAACAGAGTCATCATCGAGAAGAGTCACTATCAACTTAAAAGGAATAAACGATCAAGAAGAGCAAATACAGGCGCGCACAGTGAAGAACCTACAAGTCTCATCTCAACGAGTTTCACGGGAATTAGTCGAAGACTGCAAGCACCTAGAGGACATTCGCCAGTACCTCACGTACACCAACGTGAAACCACAAGTTCTGATAGGACAGGACAACTGGCACCTTCTGTTGACGTCCGAAGTAAGGAAGGGTGACAATAACCAACCGGTGGCCTCACTTACGCCTCTCGGCTGGGTATTACACGGAAGCCAAACACGCACCATCGGACACACGATCAACTTCGTATCGCACGTCACAGAAGAAGAGACAGACAACCTAGAAGACCTCGTGAAGCAGTACTTCGAAATGGATTCACTCTGCTTAAATCCCAGAAGACCAAAGTCAGATCCAGAAGAACAAGCACTACGCATCTTAGAGAAGACGACTTCCAAGACAGAAGACGGTAGATACGAGACGGGTCTTCTCTGGCGCACAGAAGACATCAGCTTTCCTGATAACTACGCTAATACTCTGAACCGGCTCTTCAACATAGAAAAGAAGATCGATCGTGACCCTTGCTTGAAACAGAGATACACAGAACAGATGGAAGCTCTCGTAGCAAAGGGATACAGCGAACCTGCACCTAAACAAAAGACACCAAAGAAGACTTGGTACTTACCCCACTTCGCTGTGACCAACCCGATGAAACCCGATAAGCTGAGAGTAGTCCATGACGCCGCTGCCAAGACAAAAGGAGTAGCTCTCAATGACATGCTACTTAAAGGGCCTGATCTCCTGCAATCATTACCAGGGGTGGTCATGAGGTTCCGACAACACGCGATAGCGGTTACGGCGGACATCAAGGAAATGTTCATGCAAGTCAAGCTGCGAGAAGAAGACAGAGACTCGCTTCGGTATCTCTGGCGAGGAAACAGACGCGATGAACAACCTCCAGAAGAATATAGAATGACTTCATTGATCTTTGGTGCATCAAGTTCCCCGTCTACAGCAATCTATATCAAGAACTTGAATGCAAAGCGACACGAAGACACTCACCCCGAAGCTACAGCAGCGATTATACAGAAGCATTATGTGGACGACTACTTGGACAGCTTCAGAAGCCTTGAAGACGCTATACGCATCACGAAAGATGTACGAGAAGTACACATGAAGGCCAGCTTCGAACTGAAACAGTGGAAATCGAACTCTTCAGCACTCCTAGAAGCACTCGGTGAGAGTGAACAAACAGAAGATATGGAACTCTACAAGTCAGAAGAGAAAACAGAACGAGTACTAGGCGTGATATGGAAGATCACCAACGACGAGCTTACGTTCAACCTGAACTTAGCTCGCATTCCGAAGACGCTTATAGGTGGGAAGACGCCGACGAAGAGGGAAGCATTGCGGATCGTGATGTCACTGTTCGATCCACTTGGCTTCGCATCGCCAGTTACCATAAAGGCAAAACAGCTTCTGCAAGAAGTATGGCGCAGAGGGACGTCATGGGACGACGTGATCGACAAAGACCTAGCGGAACAGTGGGAGAGTTGGATGAGTCACCTGAAGAATCTACACAATGTGACCATCCCGCGACGATATCTCAACTACAGCGATGCCGATGTTGTACAGCTGCACGTCTTCACCGATGCAAGCGAATCAGCCTACTCTACCGTCTTATTCTGGAGAACAGTAACGCCGAGCGGTGAAGTCAGCCTCTCACTCATCATAGCAAAGGCAAAAGTGGCACCGTTGAAGCTGACTTCGATACCAAGGTTGGAACTACAAGCTGCAGTCATGGGAGCCAGACTCGCAGAAACAGTAATCGAAGAACACGCAAGAAAACCTGACAGTAAAGTATTCTGGACCGACAGCAAGACAGTGCTCACGTGGATACGTACTGGCTCACGCTCATACAAGCCGTACGTGGCACATCGTCTGGCAGCTATAGAGGAAAGCTCCAAAGTAAACGAGTGGCGCTGGGTCCCCACGAAGATGAACGTAGCAGACGACGCGACGCGAGACGTTCCTACAGAATTCAACAAGAATCACCGCTGGTATAAAGGGCCTGACTTCCTCTACCAAACAGAAGAACTCTGGCCGACAGAAGTGACCACCATAGTAACAGAAGAGACCTCCGGCGAAGAGAAAGTCAATCTTGTAACAGACAGAATGAGACCGAAACTATCAGAAGCTTTACCAGAAGTATCACGCTTCTCTAGTTGGAAAAGGCTACGACATACAACAGCAAGAGTCTTACAATTTATAGAGTTATGTAGAACACCGAAACAAAGTGTTAACTACAGAAGAACTAAGAAGAATACAGAGCAGGATCCGAGTTGGAGAAAAATAGACAAACCAAAGAAACCACCGTCAGCCAACAAGAAAACCTCACCATCGAGGGATAAGAAGTTCCTTCCGGTCTCCGCTGAACATCTCAAATCAGCAGAAGAATATTTGATGCGATTGTCTCAAGAAGATGCCTTTATAGAAGAAATAGACTGCTTGAGGAAACAGAAACATATAAATAAGGAGAGTCGACTGCATCAGCTGAGCATCGAGTATGTCAACGGAGCTATCAGACTTAGAAGCCGCATTCAAGCGACTCGAGATGTAACAGAAGACTTCAAGAGCCCCATGATACTCGATGGCGAACATCGTATAGTGAAGCTCTGGATTGAGGCAATACATCGCGATCTACACCACACCGGTGTCGAAGCCACAGTCAACGAGTGTAGGCAACAGTATTGGATATTGCGCCTACGACCCATCACACGTACGCTGCTTCGAAGATGTCTATTCTGCAGAATGAAGACACAGACACCACCATACCCGAGAACAGGGGACTTACCTGTTTGCCGCCTAGCGCATCATAGACGACCCTTCACCTATACAGGGATCGACTACTTCGGGCCTCTGTCGGTGACAGTGGGACGCGCTCGACAGAAGAGATATGTAGCCATTTTCACATGTCTCACTACGCGAGCCATTCACCTAGAGATCGCTGGCTCACTCAGCGTTGACTCAGCGGTAATGGCATTAAGAAGAATGATAGCGCGGCGTGGATGTCCAACCGAAATCTGGTCTGACAACGGGACGAACTTGAAAGCAGCGGACAAAGAACTTCGACAAGGTATCGACGAGGCAACAGCGGAGGACGCAGTTAAGAAGACCATCTCCTGGCGTTACATTCCGCCCGGGGCACCGTTCATGGGCGGCGCCTGGGAGCGTATGGTCCGGTCTGTCAAGACAGCCCTATCAGCGACGCTTCACGAACGCCACCCGACAGAAGAAGTCCTCGCGACGTTGTTAGCGGAGGTGGAGTACACAGTAAACAGCAGGCCGCTGACACATGTCTCCGTCAGTGCAGAAGATCCTGAGGCCTTAACTCCCAACCACTTCTTGTTGGGGGGAAACGGACGAGTGCCACAACCAGGAACATTCACGGAAAAGGACACGATCTCCAGAGCCAGTTGGCGATCTGCGCAGCGCCTAGCAGACACCTTCTGGGCTCGCTGGGTGAAAGAATATCTCCCAGAGCTTCAGAACCGGCGGGAGCCGCACGGGAAAGGTCCAGCGGTACAGGTGAATGACCTCGTACAAGTCGTCGACGCCAACTTACCCCGCAACGTGTGGATCCGAGGTCGAGTGATCGCGACGTATCCGGGTCCAGACAACGTCGTACGAGCAGTGGACATCCGAACCAAGGGAGGAGTACTACGGAGACCGGTGAGGAAGCTGGTGATCCTGCCCTTGCCTACAGACGTCGTGCCCGCACCGGAAGAAGATGCAACACGGTTGCACGGCGGGAGAGATGTGCGAGACACTTAAAGTGACGATACAGTGCGTGTATAGTTTTAATGTTTATTAGTCATTTAAGTGTTGATTTTGAATTAGTTTAAGATATTCGTTAATTGTTTTACTTTATAATGTTTATAGGATAAGTTTATAAGGTTTAATAGAAAATAATAGTGTACGCGGCTCTCGTTAAGGTAAAGAGTCGTCGTACCTAAGCTTAGCGTCAAATTGTCCGATAAGAATCCTATTGGACGAAATGTAAGCTTCCCAATTGGTCAACCAATAGGAGCATTGGAATTTTGTATGAGGAATTGTATAAAATAGGGCACAAGATTGTAAGCCACACAGTTGGCAGCAGTACCCCTAAGAGTTAAGTCTGGGAAAGAAAATAAAGCTTCGGTACGTCAAGATCAACAACGAGTTTAATTCCACCAATCCAGCAAACAGCTACGTACGGCTACGTACAATTTGAATATTGTAAGACGTTCACAAACTGGTATAGTGGTAACGGATAAGTTACTTACTAGTAATGTAATAGTAAAAAGTGGTAGGAAGGCAAGACTGCGCCATATAATAATGCACTTAAGACATAGTACATTGGCACCCTTATGTATCCACACCTGTTTAACTGCGCGATATATTGATAAGACATCGATAAAAACCTAGGTATTTGAAGCTCATGTACACTTCACGTATTTTTAAACAAGTACCTACCATCAACCCCATACATAAACCTATTAGTTTTTTTACTGTATCTCGCTGCCAGCTCTACAAGCATAGACCACTTAATCAAACTTTTTGCAAGATTAGACATAATATCAAAAGGCCTTAGGCTACAAAATATGAGATGTGTATTTTTTATAAAATTTGTTATAGACTGTGCTAACACTGGTCATTTACAAACAAATTTAAAAATAGAACGTTTGAAATGTATTTAATTTTTTGTGCAAATAATACTGGCGATATAAATAAAATCTTAGCATCGTATAAAACGTTAAAATTTTAAGTTCAAGATCAAAGTCACACTTTGTTATTATGCAAACAGTATGAGGAAAATACGCAAATTACCGCAAGAATGTGACATGATAAGGTAAGAGAACATAACTATGATGTACCTAATTGCTTCATTGTGTCATAGAATAACCTTTAATATGCGGTTTCCGTTGATTTTACAACTGAAGTGGAATACACATAATAATCACGGGACGTTTATACGAATACATAGATACTTATTATGTGTTTATCCTTCACATTTCATTCATATACCAGGAGTACCTACCAAGACTATTCATGAGGTAGGTAAGTACTTACCTCCCTAATATGACCCACTGAGGCACTGACCCTAATTAAAGGCAATAAATTATTCAATTATTGCCAGATCTGTAGTTACTCGATTCTTAAGGATAAAACTGGATGAAACAAAATTGTTTTGTTTTCATCGAAAAATCGAATTAAAAAACAAATTTAGAATCAATTTAAATTGAAACATTCATCAAACATCCTGTCTGATTTTAAACGACAATCAAAAGTACAAGACAATCGATATTCAAATGAGAATTCCATTCAAACCTGCCACATTCGATTTGCGTTCAAAGTACATGCATATTCCTATTATTTGTTTTTTACACTAGTAGTATTTGTTGCGACAACCTTGCATTCAGCCTTGTAAGGCCTCTGCTTTGTCTTATTATCACCTCTATACAGACCAGTGTTACTTGATACTTTATAAATAGGCTTCGTTTCTTATGTTTGTGTTTTGTTTTACTTAAAGTCTATTAAATTTTGAGGTAATTAATGATCATTTAATATTTCTTTTAGTTAAAAAGTTTATAAAAATATTCATGCTTAATTTATTTAAAAATCGATAATTATACAGTTCCAGTCTAAGTAAGTTTAAATTTACATTTTAAAATATATTATTTACTGTCGTTGACTTACACAGTCTAAATATTTTAACATATGTATATATATTGACTTTTGACATTTAATTTGACAAGTAAAAACGTGTTGGCTTATGCTTACAATATAACCTTGATCTTTTCGTTGGCCTCACGCTCTTGACTTCTTTTGTGTTTATTGAGATTTAAATGAAGACCATTTTCTTAGATCGTTGTTTGGACCTAAAAAACATAACTGGCGAAATGTGGGTGTACTATAATATGTGCACCTCTGCCTACCCCTTCGGGGAATACAGGCGTGTTATGTTTTTTTTTTGTTGTTTGGATTCTAATAATGATGTATTAGTATGACAATATGTGAACTGAAATCGCCAATCCGTAGTGACGTAGTGTGGAGATCAATACTTATTTACACTAGAAGAGGCCTTAGCCCTGCTGTAAGATAGTTGCGTATCATAAGATTACATTATCTATATTACAAAGTCTTAACTGCATCGATTATGATAATATTATACTTGGCACAATCAAACCGTAAAAAGCCAGTGGCAGGAAAAAAATGTTCCGTAAAAATAATCCATACGATCCCATAAAATATAGTTGACCTTGATGCTTTTAATTGGAATAATTAGTTAGTTTAAACTTTCTAGAAATAATTACTAATATTATTTTCGATGAGATGCAGGCTATATTTTTAAAATTTTACCACCTAAACTACACATAGTGGTATGCAATAAACAACGAGTACGTATTCAAATTTTTAACGAACTCTACTAAAAATTATACAGTCATAATCTGAAATTATACGGAAAAATAGTAAATTGTTAAATCTATACTTAGTTGGTTCGTGGTTGCCATGCGCTATTAACGTATAAACATTTAATAAAAACTAGCACATCTTCATTTTTTTGTCTTCAAAAATTCTAAGAATAATTTCAATAATAACAATCGGTAGGTATGCAATCTTAGTCTTGGCAAGTTTTCAAATTGTGTATTTTAGATTCATTTATATTTAATTATTTTAGTATCTATAGCTAGGTATCTACTACAGTGTAAAAGGGGAAAACAGTTACGTAAATACCTATTATAATTATGTACATATAATTATTTAATTTTCGGTATTCAATATAATTTGACTCATTCGCGTATCAAAATTGTTTTAGCGCGCTATGCGGTGTATATTAACGACCGCGGAACGCTCGAACCTGTGTTTTATTCACTATAGGTTGACTATAGTCGGTCAGACGAAAATAAATGAAGTATAGTGTGGGTGCCGCATGCCGGTAGTATTGAAGCGAAAGCCCAGACTGCTTCTCGTTTGCATTACGCAACACTCTGTATATCATAAGTAAAATACAGAGACATTGACAATAAGACCGGTTTTGGCGCCTATTTTTGCTACTATTGTAGCCGGTCATTAAGATTACGGACGTGTGAGTGTAAAATTAATACGCCTATGTTAGTTCAGCTGCGATAACAAAAGGCAGACGACGTGTTTTGAAATTTCGAATTTGTAAAACCGCGTTGTCGGACGAAGTGTTTTAAAATTTGACATTTTCATTCCAATAAGGTTGATCATCAGTGTTGTGAAAGTGTTAACTGCCAGACCGTTTTTAAATCTCGGACTATATTTGGTGAACGGAATTCTTATCAGTGTCACGCTCCAGTGATAACGTTTAGTGAAAGTAGGTGTAGCATTGTAGATTTTATTCTTCGAGTATTTATCTACAAGTGTTTTGAAATCGATATCGCTAATTCAGCTTATGAATAAAACATAAAGGAAGGAACACGCTACGCCCAGTATGCTAGTTCAATTCGCCAGTTAAATAGTTTTAATTGTGCGTGTATTTTGAAAGTGAACTGTTTGTATCGAAATCATCAGTGATTGATTTTCTGCAGTAAACGGTAAGAAACTTGTTTGAATTATACTTATACGACTATAAATACCGACTATTGAATTATATTTACATAAATGAATACATAATCAGTGTATCTACTATTCATAACATCCTCACGTTTAGTATTTACATGTATGTATAGTAAATATGTATGTATATCATAGGTTTCTTATCTAGAACAGCTGTTAGACCATATCGTAGACCTCTCCCGTAAAAGTGATTTAGATTATACCTAGGTCAAGTTATTGATAAGGAACGTTCGATGCAGGAATGTGAGTCAAGTGTAACATAAGTATCTATATTAACTGCTAGCTGCACCCCGCGGTGTTACCCGCTATATTTTTCGGGATAGAAAGTATACGGGTTATAGAAAGTATATTTATATATGGGTTGGTCTAGTGGTTGCTAAGCGCGACTGCTGAGCACGAGGTCCTGGGTTCGATTCCCGGGTCGGGCAAAGTGTTACTGGGTTTTTCCATTAGGTAATTCTCAGTAGCAGCACGGAGTTTGGATTTGTGCCCGGTTGGTGGCCTATACCTAATCGGGGATGTTCTGCAAATAGGGCAAGTGAGGAGCACCCTCAACCGACGAGCGTGTATAAGGAATGTGATGCGTGTGAATGAATCAAAATGCCAGGATCGTAGCAAATGAAAATCCGTGGTCTCTGCCTACCACTCAGGGTAACAGGCGTGACTTTATCTATGTACGTATAAAAGACATTCCGGTTTATGAAAAATCTTTGTTTTTACATAGCAATGTTATCTCTTCTCTTCTACCCGTATGTAGTGTTTCCAACCCTTTTCCTATAATAAACAATTGGATGAAATTCATATTTAAAATGTCATCATGATCAAATTGCACATTATTCTAACGTTGATGATCATTAACGGTCAACATCTACATCAGTGTAGGTACTAGGTAGAACCATCATATTGCAATTTACCTGCCAGTGGAAGAATACTGTGAGCCATTTGGTGATAAAGGTCTTTTTTCCCATACGTATAACGTAATACCTAGTGTTCCTCATATCTAGACAGTTAAATATTATATACTACGCCCCGCGGTGTTACACGCTAAATTTTTTCGGGATGAAAACTATTATATGCGATAATCCAGGGTGTCGGTTACCAAATTTTATCAAATTTGGTCTAGCCGTTTGATCTTAAGAGGTAACAAACACTCTCACAAACTTTCGTCTTTATTATAAGTTTCATATGACTATTAGTGTGATAAGGCAAACCTAAAATATGAACTTATTTTATTTTATTGAATCTTAGTTCGTAACAAAAATGAAAAGTGTTAAGAAATGTGTGATGGTTTAATTCGAATGCCTCGTTGGTCTGGCGTCTTATATTCAATTCCCGATTACCGCAAAAAGTTACCGGAGTTTTCCATTAGGTAATTCTCAATAGCAACGCGGCATCTGGATTTGTGCCCGGCCGATAGCAATAGGCTCGCCTCGTTTCTTTGGGACACACATAAGTAGCAAATTGTTGGTGTACTGCACTCCTCTGCCGACCTCTTCGGGAAATATAGGTAGTGATGGCCGTTATAGTTTTTTTATTAATTAAAAAAACAAATGCCTATCGTGTTTCACAATAATTAACAATACAACATTAAATAAATTAACGGAAATAGATGCCTATAATAAAGGCGCATCAAAAAGTAAAAATAGTTTTTATGTATTATTATAACTACTTCAGTAACATGCTTACATCAATAGTTAAACTGTAGTAATTGGCTATCCGGCTGCGCCCTGTTCCGGTTAAAACCGAATGTTAAATATTGCGATACAGTCTACCGTTTGAAGATATTTAGAAACATTACTGATATATTAGACTAGAGGTGCCCTGCGATTTCACCCGAGTTTATAACTTGTAAAAATAATAATAACAGCCTGTAACTGTCCCATTGCAGGGCAAAGGCCTCTTCTCGTATATAGAAGGATTGAGCATTGATCACCACGCTAGCTCACTGCGGGTTAGCGATTTCAGATATTTAAATCCAAGTTTCCGTCACCGTTAGTCAGTGGTGTCTTAGAATAACTAAGAAAGTATTTATAACATCGAAAAAGTCTGCTTGCCCAGGTTTGAACCTGCAACCTTGTGCATCTAAATCTGGTATGTTAACTATTAGGCCACCACGACAACTTATATCGTTATAAATTATTAAGAGCACTGATAGCCGAGTGGTATGACCGTTGGATTGCTAAGTCAAAAGTCGCAAGTTCAGATCCCCGCGCGCACCAATATATTTTGAAATTCATGTGTGTGTTATAAAATACTTATCAGTTGCAAAAAACGGTGAAGGAAAATATCGTGAGGAAAGCGGCAAACGAGAGATTTTTCAAATATGTGTAAAGTCATGCCAGACAGGCGGTTTAAACTCTGTCACCAGGTCGGTTATCATCTATACGATAAGAAGATTAACTATGTGTTATTTTTGTTTATACCTAATATTACTTCAAAGAGCCTTTAAGTTTCGTCAATATCCACATTTAAAAATCGAACGTAACCATCGTGTTGCGTATACGCAAAGAAGACTGCCACTCGACTCTACGCAATGGCTTCCAAGAATAGCCAATCTAAAACGTTCTTAGAACCGCCGAATACACCGTTAGTACTCATTATAAAAGAAGGCGTTCCAAAACTTAGATGAATTCCATCGATGTGTCTCGTCTTATAGTATTGTTTGTATATTGGTCTCAAGTGTGGTGTTAAACAGGCGTCGCTACGGAGCAGTCATTCGTTCGTACCGTCACTTGTCAAGTGTAAAACGGCCCTAAGTAACTAATTGATTAATTTGTGGTTCTAAAGCAGGTTTGTACATATTGTTTGTTATTAATTAGTACATAATTTAGTATGCTTTATTATTTTTTTGATTTCAATATAGTCTTATACCTATTCATCGTCTTAGGTTCAAAATATTTAAATTTTATGTTTTCCATTTTTCCTTGTGTTCGTAGGCGAGCGCCGAGCGTACGACTTATATTAACATCGACTAATCATCGTTTATTTTAAAACGATTAAATATATGGAAACGGAGTTATTTGTATGACGTAATATAAAACTTAGGTTTTATTATTTGACACAAATTAATATAGATATCAAAACCGATACCGATCACTGATTATAATCATGCTCGAAACAAGTTAACGGTTAAAAGGTGATTAAGTGCTAGTAAACTAAAGAAATAAGTATATTTTTATGTTAAAAATGGAACCAGGTGTAAATCATTTGTCAATTTTGTTCTAAGGATACAATACATACTAATAACATAGGCAGATAGTATAGGCAGGTACACACATACTAAAAACATATACAACTTTTTTTAAATCGATGCGAATTTAATCGTTTTTTTATTGTACATAATAATCGAAGCTTATGACTACATTTTGTAATAGAGCCAAAACTTTACGATTTAATCCACCAATCGTGCCGGCTTGGAACCACATAATTTGCTAGTATACCAATTAAATATTATAAAAACAATCGATCAATAAAAAACCTGCAGTGTGAACTAAGTTACATCATGGCAAATTGGCAACAGCCAGTCATTTTAATTTTAACAGCAAAAAGTAGACAGTTTTAATAACTATACTTTCTACAATAATATGCAACGCCTAATTTTCTTTTTGCAATACTTATTATACAACGATATTTTTCACTGAAAAACATCAAACGCGGTATGTGTAACTTGCTCACCACGGTCAATGTGTGAGTTGAATCAAAACTGGAGAGGTTTTGCCAAGGATTTGAAATGTAACTCGAAATTTTGTTGTTTTTTCTTATAAATTTATTTAGTACCTGAAACGGTACATAATAATGTTATCCAAAAAGCAAAGTTGTATAGTGTTTTATAGTCACTGTTATATAGTAAGGTAGAGCTCCCTCCAAAGTTTTTTTTTCCCTTTTTGCAGAAAATAAAGGCAGCATAATTTGTCGATCTATAGCACCGTACTCTATATACGGCAAACTACTGCTTGCCTATTGAACTTTTTAAATAAATAAGCTCCACTTTACATGCATGCCTCTTAAATAGAATAGAATATCATTTCATATCAAGTATATAGTATGTAATATAATATAGGTGTATACAATACTGTATCCGATACAGTTGGCCTTTCCGAGATGTAAGTTTTAGACTTCAAATATGAAAGACTATTCTACTAGTAGTATATTACAATATAATACATTTTTTCCTGTTAAATTTGTTGTTGACATAACTAACTTAGCACCAGATCTATGTTTGCGCGGCTTTGAAAGGCTCAAACGACTTTCACTAAGCACTTCTTTTGTGTATTTTGTCACAAATATAATCTTCAAGCCTTATCCGTTTATAATTTGTTAAAATCCTATTTTGATTGAACTTTCTATGACTACCAAATACAGTACGGTATGTGGTCCAGATTTTATATTATGAATATTTTTTTCTATGAAAACATCAACTAATTTATTCCACTGACAACAATTATCTGGCAATCAGAAAATTGGACCTTTATTCTAAAATTTCTAACGGTTTCGGACGAAGTTTTATAAAATACATAACATAACATCACGCCTGTTATCCCCGAAGGGGTAGGCAGAGGTGCAAATATAGTACACCCACATTTCGCCAGGTATGTTATGGGTCCCAATGTCATAGGGGGCGAGCCTATTGCCATCAAACGGGCCCAATCCAGACTCCGTGCTGCTTCTAAGAACCCTGCTTTCCCGACCCGGTATTCGCACGCAGGACATCGTGTTCAGCATTCGCGCTTAGCAACCACTAGACCAACGAGGCAGTCGAATAGTATAAAATAATTGAATTTATAATGAGAAATGTGAAATAAGTCACCGTTTTAATTTATTGTATTTCCTTATCCTTAATGATTATAAGTACTAACCTTAATAATAATTTAACTTGTAGCTACATAATTGGCGAATACATTCGTTAAAATAATAATTAGAATATTTCCAGTTTAATATTTAGTCGTTAAGTCACTATTTTTCCTTAATTATATTAATTATGTTGATAAAATAATCTATAAAACACCAATTTTGTTATAGACCGCATGTTATTTGGCAGAATATATTTAAATAACCTGTTTAAATGAGTACCCTTTGAAGTTTCTTGCCGGTTCTTTTTGGGATTGATATTTTTGGAACCGTGCAAGTCGCATCTTAACTATATTAGGTGTTTACTGTACATTCCGGTTATACTCACGGGTGTGTTCGGGAATGCCCGACTAGTTTCGAACTCGAACGGAGCCCTTATTCATGAGCTGGCTACGCGGCAGAGTCGCGAGCCGAACTGCAACTAACTGCGACGACTAAATAGCATGTTAACGTTTTATAAGCGTCTGTAAATTGTTTTACATGATATAAAAACATTTTGAATTTGATGTTCGCCGTTTTTCTGATGACTACGAGGTTATGATGAGCCCTTAGTTGCACATGTGCCCAGCCTTTCCATATGAACGAGTTCACTTGCTTCTTGCCTCTTAGACCTCGCTACGTGTCGTGTCGTTTGTTAAGAGTTTGGCGGTACAATGCTATTGCAATCCCGTCTCCCCGTCATCAAAAGTGCAGCGTAGGCATCGTGAGGTTTTCAATAGGTCCCTGAGGATATTATTGGGTTCATGGGGGAGAGTTCTACATACTACTCTCCCCTCTACTACCCACCACTCTACTACCCCCGTAATGCATTATCCTCACTCCAACTCAAAAGCCTTGGAGACAATGCACCAGTGTTTGCACACACTTGTGCACTAAAATATCAGCGTTTTTTACAACTCACAGTTGAGACTAACCGTTTTACCGATATTCGGTCAAGAAGACATTCATGATCAACCTGTCAAAGCCTTATTCCGTCTACTTTAGTGAATTTACAATAACCCTTTCGCTGTTCAGTGCACTACACATGGTACACATCGATTGTTTAACTGTTGTGTCTACTTCGCGGACGGTCAACGAGTTGAAACCTCAACTCACTATCATTACTCATTTATACTAATCTAAAATACTGTATTGCATACTATAACATAACATCACGCCTGTATTCACCGAAGGGGTAGACAGAGGTGCACATTTAGTACACCCACATTTCGCCAGTTATGTTTTAGGTCCCAATGTAATAGTGGACATACTATAAACTGCATTTATCATTCGACAAAGATTTATTTATCAGTTTATCTTTCGGCAGAATTTTAAGCTGATTGTCATCTACACTGTCGTATAAGTATATGACTTTGTTATCTAGATATGGTATCTAAAGCGGATATTCTTGCAGTTGCAATACCTTTGATATCGCGCCTATATAGACAAGATACCGCGATATGACTGGCGAAGGTCATAGGCAGTTCTAATTATGATATTGGAAATTTTGTTGGTTGGTACTTACCTAATCCATATCCATACTAATATTATAAATGTGAAAGTAACTCTGAATGTCTGTCTGTTACGCCTTCACGACTAAACCGCTGGACGGATTTTGATGAAACTTGGCAGGTCGGAAATTTAAGACCCGGGAAAGGACACGCTACTTTACGCGAACAAAGCCGGGGCCAAAACTAGTTATTTATTTTCATCGTGGGCCTGATAAATCTACAGGTATACTGTACTAGGTCACCACGTATAACACGATTTTAAAAAGGCATGAAATCATATCAAATCATGATTTGAACGCAGAAGACCGATGAATGAACTAAAATTGAATGACCCTTGAGCGAATCGAACGGAATAGTTTCTATATTCAAATAAATATTATGTTTATGAGCGTTGGATTAAAACCATATTATGGATGTAAGGAGATCTCTCGTTCAATCCCAAACGCCGAGCATGCCAGATTGCCAGGTGTGGATAAATGTTTCCAACAAATTCAAAGTGCGTGAAGCATACTGAAATAGCCTATGTTATTGAACAGAGAAAAAATGTACCAACCTACAAAATTCTATTTAAATTTATAGTAAGTAGTTTGATTTTTATTTGTGTTGTCTGATTGGCGAAAATGAACCTTTTTTCGGAATAATTAGTTTAATTCTGTGACTCTACCGTCGTTGTAGAAAGTATCGTGCGCAGTTTAACTAGTTTTATAAGAATAAGAATATTTATTTGCATGAAATGTGTTACATGTTTAAATAATAGTTTAACTTAGTTAAGTTTAATACAAATATTTATACAGAAACTGTGATCCTCACTAATTTATCAATACTAGTAAGTTTTTGCGTTATGCCTTTCTCCATATCTCTACATTTAAAACTTCAAACAAAATTTACATAAACATAACATCACGCCTGTATTCCCAGAAGGGGTAGCAGAGGTGCACATGTAGTACACCCACATTTCGCCAGTTATGTTTTTTAGGCAAAATTTAATCGGCGATGAATGATAGGTAGTATTTATAGTGTGCCGAAGTCGAGGTGAAATAATTGGTGTAAGTATATACTAATGTGACGAACGCTTAGGAATGTGGTGTATGTGGGTGTGACAAAACATGTAGGCACATATTTTATGAGTAGGAAGGTAAAGGTAGAGTTAGTCAATATAATATATAGATTAGTCAGTGACGTATTATTTACTATATATTCCGGTTATACTCACGGGTGTATTCGGGAATGCCGCATAAATAATATGGATAACACTCACGAAAGTTATTATAGTAAAATAGTCAGTGACGACCTAATTAGCGCACTGGCTAAGCGATTGGACTGCTGCGCTAAGGGTTGCTGTTCGATTCCCGCACGGGACAACAAATTGTGTGATCCTTAGATGTTTGTCCTGAGTCTGGATGTTTGTGTATGTGATATTTCAATATGACATACCTACTAGCTGTGCCCGCGACTCCGTCCGCGTGGATATTCGGGAACTGCAAAACTATCTAAGATTGTTTTTTCACCCGGACTAAGTGACACAATATATGTATGTTGTAACATAATATGACATTGACTATAAAATCTACATTCAATGTAGTATTACTAACACTAAAAAAAATTGGACGGTGATAATGCAAGTTCCTGAGATATATTATTAAGTCTAGATAAATAAGTTTAGTATGTAGATATGGTATAGCATATAATTTTCCATCCAATGCGATAAGACGGTCCATTGTTCAATGATTTGTACGTACTTATGTAGATACAGTCAGCATCATCAGTACCTGACATTTTGTTCACACACCATTAAAACGACAACTTCTTATATAATAAGAACTGTCAAACATTCTCAGACCATCATTTCAGTTTATGAAATTAGAATGAATAACTTGAATTGATGTTTGTTTTTTGTACATGTTAAACTACTTGTACCACTTGTCTACTACTGCTTTAAGACTGCCTCGTTGGTCTAGTGGTTGCTAAGCGCGACTGCTGAGCACGAGGTCCTGGGTTCAAATCCCGGGTCGGGCAAAGTGTTACTGGGTTTTTCCATTAGGTAATTCTCAGTAGCAGCACGGAGTCTGGATTTGTGCCCGGTTGATGGCAATAGGCTCGCCCCCTATTACATTGGGACCTAAAAACATAACTGGCGAAATGTGGGTGTACTAAATGTGCACCTCTGCCTACCCCTTCGGGGAATACAGGCGTGATGTTATGTTTTTTTTATGTTTTTGTTAAACTACTTATGGTGGTTTTAAAGGTAATAATGCCAATATTAACAGCGACGTCGTAACGTAATATATCTTATATAAATATAGGAAGAACACCCGAAGGTCTCTGTACTGAGCACCAAATATTAAAGTAACGCTACATAAATTAGTCACATTGTGTGGTATGAGTAACCGGCTAACCTAATATCGTAACTAATTAGTTAGAGTTCGCGTTTGCATACGAATAGCCGGACATATTGTAACGTAGGTGACGTCACGCGACGATTATTCGCGCACTGCCGGAGTGCTTGGCAACGCGATATTGATATAGCTTTCAGGGTTGACCAAATACTATGACACAAATAAAAGAAAGTGCAGCTGAAAATAAGTCTGGTTTTAAATACTAAGAAACATAACATCACGCCTGTATTCCCTGAAGGGGTAGGCAGAGGTGCACATATAGTAACACCCACATTTCGCCAGTTATGTTTTGGGTCCCAATGTAATAGGGGGCGAGCCTATTGACATCAACCGGGCACAGACAGTCCAGACTCCATGCTGCTACTGAGAATTAACTAATGGAAAAATCCAATAACACTTTGCCCGACCCGGGATTCGAACCCAGGACCTCGTGCTCAGCAGTCGCGCTTAGCGACCACTAGACCAACGAGGCAGTTTATTTACTAAACGACTGGGTAATTCGATCAGTAATATTTTTAAGTCAAGTCTGCCCCTTATCATGACGGCCACGGGACAGTTTACGTTGTGGAAGCCAGACACCACGCTGGCACATACAGTGTGATGTGGCGTCTCGCTTCCACAACGTAAACTGTCCTGCTTTAAGAGTTTATGGTAAGGGGGCTGATTATCAAAGGGTGGGTGTATAGAAAACCCACAGTTCGCCAGTTATGTTTTACGTCTCAATGTATGGTTTTTTGGCGAATCGCGGGTGAGCACGTTCGCACGGCTCTGCCTACCACTTCAGGGATTAAAGGCGTGATCATAAACATACACAACTATATATTTACAGACATATTAGCGTATAAATTAACTGTAATAATACCTATCTACAATTTTACAACTAATTCCCTGATCATTTTTTTCAATTGTGTAGTCTTTATTTCGAAACTAAAGTTGAACGGAACTAAGCTTTAGGTACGACTCGTTCATAATCGAAGCTAAGGCACGATACACTGCCTTATTCAAGCAGTAGTGACAATGTATCCTTTGGTTCAATAGTCACAATCACGACATACAGCTTAACAAAGATCTTGGTTTCGATTCCTGGGCGAATTTATAATTAATTGGTCGAGTTTATAAAAATCAAATTCAAATTTAATAATTGTAAGTAACCGGTGGATGCAATTGGCAAGCTGTCATTAATTGTGGCGTTCTAAGTGACGCTTTTATTCAACAGTGGACGTCACCACAAATGGTATAGGTAGGTACTTATTGATGAAGAAACCCGTCCCAGATTAATCTGAACTAGAGAGAACTAGACCCTGAGTTAAAGACGGAAAATTACTTACTAACTATGAGTTAGGCACTTCTTAACACACCGTAGGTCTTACGCGATAAGGTTGGTTGCAATAATTTTATCACAAGCAGGCCATACATACATTGTATTATTTCATACACGACTAGACAGAATAGACAGAACAGACTAGACGAATAGACAGAAAAAATAGTCTTAACCAATAAAATTATTAGTGAATAATTTGAAAGTAATTGTACAATATTAATCTGTACCATCCACACAATAGAGAGTTACGATTACATAAAAAACTACTTTTCTTCTGAGATAGGTACATCAAGCACATAAAAATACGACAATCATACCTCATTCTACCTAGAATGGACGATATAATACTTACTTTATAATTACATAATTATGTTCCTATTATTTACCGTTTTACTAGGAATAATGAAAAGGGTAATCATTTATTAATATTATCACTAACTACTGCACTCTGTATTCTAATGCTAAAATTATCTGTAACCTTGTCACTGTGAAGTTACAAGTGCCCAAGTGCTAGATTGTCAACACAAAAAGTTTAACTCAATTAGTTCTGCTACTCGCCAATAGATGTCGCTAGTAAGATGTGTGTATTGTGGTTTAAGTTTATGCCGTAAACAAAATTTAAAATATCTTATAATAATAGTAATCTTTCTTTTGGTACACAATATAAACACATTTTTATTCTAATCTAATTAAATGTATTAGTATAAAATATTTAGTTATGCTACTCACTAGCAGATGTCGCTAGAAATGATTTGCCAATGTTCATCATTAGTTCACTAGATGTCGCTAGTAATTGGTCCGGTAGTTTCTAGTGATATTCTAAATAAAGGAAAAAAAACTTAAGTTTTACGTAGGTGTTAATTAATTGTTATACTCTTTTAATACTTGAATAAAAACATCAAAAATAAATTGCTTATAAAAATTTTTCGACTTCTTCAACATTTGGCAAATCTAAAAGAAATGGTTTACTATTTTATTCACGCTAGAGTCAAGGGGACTAATTCCCCTTTTTTAAATTGCGGAAATTCTTTTTTATATTCTTACCGTTTGAAAGTATCGTTTTTAGTTACTTTGTGTTAAAAGCTCAACGTTTGCTAATATAATAGTATCGCAAGATAACCCGGTGGTATACAGGATTCACACGATTGATTTGAAGAATTAACGTGACTCAAAACCTACAAAAAAATTCCACTATCATGCTCAATGGGACAAGGGACTCTAGAATTTCTCGGTACAATCGTGACGGGTTTACAATCAAGATGGCTTATTTGTTAATACCGTAAAACCCCACTCGCGGCGCTTGTGTAGTTGTGACGTTTAGTTCTGTGGAAAATGACGGCTTGCCTACGACACATGGGGCATGACGTGCTGTCATTACGTAGCGCCCGCCGTGCCAAGGTCGGCCCGTATAATAGTCTGATTATGCGGTTGCGTTACATAATTCTTTATTTTTATTTATAATGATGCGGTTATTCAATTCGTTCGATTTCCGAATTGAGAATTGTTTTTTTTTTGACATTTGTTTTTTTAACTACACGGCTTTTAGTGGTTTTAATACATAATATCATTTAAATATCGAATGTTAATCAAAACTTTTGTAATATTTTTTATTATTTTATTTGTGTATTCATAATTTGAAATAAGTATTATCATTCTAATATACCTCTACTTAGTAATAAATTAACAAATTAATGAATTAAAAAAAACGAATTAAATATCGATTATATTGTAGATATTAGTGTTTTCTATTTATAGCCGCGCTAATGACCTGCAGTCAATGGCCTTATGATATAAATAAGGATAATCGTGTGAACGTTATAAAAATACACTATATATAAATCTTTCCTTCCTTCCTTGTTGTGACCTAACTGACATTACAGCAAGAACCAAAATAGGTTGAATGCGAAGGCCATAGAAAGTCGTTTAAAGCGTTGGAAAAACCCAACCGCTCCCCCGACCCTGTGACCTATCTGATCTTGATCCGAATAACAACGTAAACCCTTGATTACAGAAGGAAAATGTTATTTCCCGTGTAGCGTCAAAAACCTACTGTACGTACCTGTACTATTTAAATAATTACGTTCACATCTCTTTAGTTGTTGGTTACTGGACCATACAGTTTGAAACAGCCAGTATCTATTCGGATGGAATTAGTTTCTGTACTCTTTGAATTTAGAATTACCAGATTGAAAGGTCAATTTTCATCGTCACTTATTCCCATTTTGTTATTGGCAGACTACTATTTTATTAAGACACGGGTCACAATATAGGAACAATACGTAGTAGAGTAAAGACATAGGTAATATTCGCACCGAATATTTTGCAAAATTTCTTGACCTTTTGGATCCATAAAAAATAGTTTTCAATTTAAGATCTGGAAAGAAAGACAAAAAGTATACAAACTCAAGGTTGTTCAGCGACTCGGTCAGCGAGTCAAGCACAGTGACTCAAGCCATAATAATATAATACTTATGCGTTAACATTTGCATCGTGAGCAAAAATGAACGGAATCTTACGTTTGACGGGTTTCCCATACCTTATGGTATGGAATACTTTGTGATGGGCCCAAGTAATATTCCTAACATTCGCAACATAATATTTCTTTTTGAGTAATCGATGAGTGAAAAAAGGCGGATATTGCGGTAAACGGAACTCTATATTATCAGTAATAAGCCGATGCCAGGAAAAGCTAGGTTTCCATAGCATATGGGAAAGAAATAAAAACCTCGTGTGTCATTTAAGGTACCTTGCCACAGGCCACACGTCAATGCCGGCAATTCTTGTAATATTAAAACATAGTCTTATCTATAGAAGTATAGACATAGCCCTCTTATTCGTAAACGAGGATCATACCGGCATTAGCTTAACCCCGTATTAAGTCTATTCACATCTCTATTCTTTGACATGCAAACGACAGTGACAGGCATAATTTGATCAATCCTTCAACACGGTCGATTTTTATAAGTAAGGGGAATTATGTCAAACCCGGTAGGACCAAATCTACCGCTGGTGTTGACGATGATCCTCAGACATTAGGGACCGAATACACGGAGTCACAAGTCATAGGTACCTATATAGGTTTCATCTAAATGACACATTTTTACCGTATGAATCGAAAGTATTTTGTAAACTTATAAGAATTGAGTTTATTTTAAATTTTGATGAAATTGGGTAATACTAGGAACATCAACCCAATGATAGCCTTGAGGTTTAGGTGAATCTGCAATTAATTCGATTTCACTTAACAGTATTGCGGGATTCCAATAAAAACAGCTGCAGACATAAATTAGAATACCGTAATTCTTTGATTCATCATTATTCGTTATTGGAAATATTTTTTCTTGTAATATTTTTGTGACTCGATCAGGAAAGTGTTTTTCAACTAATTGTTATAATAATACAGTATTATCTTGTATTTTTTGTATTATATCGAAATTATCAAAGTATATAATTATCTAAAAAAAATTGTAGTTTTTTTATTTTAATTACACTACGCCCTCAATAATTCAAGATATAATTGTAGTTAATGGCACTTTGATTTTTGACTCGTCTATTCGCATAGTAGATACATTTATATGTCAAAAATTTTTTGACCATGAAGAAAATTGTCAAATCGAAATATTTTTGTTAACATATATGATAAATAAAGATATGAATATTCAAAAGAATCTATATCAAAGCACTGTTTACTTAACTATGTCTCTTTATGATGTACTAGCTGTGCCCGCGACTCCGTCCGCGTAGACATTCGGGAACAGCAAAATTATTCTAAAGTCAATACAATGAAACAGCACTATAACGGTTAAACACTAAATGAGAGCAAATGACACTCAAACTTATTAATAACATAATAACCGATAATGAACCAATCAATAAAAAACATTTTGAAAGGAAATCCCAGCCGTTAATATTTCCATCCGACTGGAAAAATAATGCGGATGTAATCAATTAGTCATTGCTTTTTAACCGACTTTTACGAAGTAATGGAATGTTTTAAGCAGCTAAAGTTGAATTCCATTAACGAACAGCTGTATGACGTTATGGCTCATCATACATCTAACCATTACTAATAATGATATGCATGGTCAAAGTCCAAGATTACGCTTTAGTATGAAATGCTTCTAAAAAACATTTGGTATGCCCATTAGTCACCCATTTTCTAGATTTTAACTGATGTCTTAGTAAATTTAAATGTTGGTGACAGCATATGTTTAGTATAAATAACAATTTATATGTATATTGGGATATTTCGTCGCAAGAATTAAAAAAACTTACTTCAAAAATCAATAATATCGCACCGCACTTCAAAAAAATATTACTTCAATCAATAATATTCATAATGTTTGTATTTTATTCTATAAGAAATATATCTTAGCTAAGTTACTTTATATATAATTATATTCTTTATATTATTTCCTTCTATAACCGTTGCTTCAGCAAGGAAAAATATGTCACATTACAATATTGTTATAGACAGAACATTTAATTGAGTTCAATTAAGTCATTATCCTCTGTTTGTAAACAAATGAATACTCATTTTCGAAGTATAAACACGTCTAAATAAGAAACTGGCCATTTAACAATTAGTTTGAATATATAGGTAAAGAAAATGTGAAAAATTATGGAAATGACCGACTAGAACTCGCGAACTTTGTCATAATTCATAGGGTTTTTATTTCATATAGGCTACAAACTACTACAAATTGATGCATATTTGACAAATCAATGTGCTCAGTTCCAATGTGTTGTTTCTATGAAGAAGAACCGGCAAAAAACTTTATAGCTAAGTCTCAGAAGTTTTGATGAAACCATATTCATGTGTTGTACTTCACGTGTTGGAATGATGGAGCTGATATACTCTACATTATACTTAATAGAAATGAAAAAAATAAGATTCAAGCAGGAAAATTACGGACACACAGTTATCCCGCCGACTTGATACAGTTTCTGATAAACCACAAAATTCATAAGATAGGCACTTTGAAGTGAAAGTTAAAACCTAAATTGATGAAGTCATCGGGAATTCCCTATGAATTCAGGCGAAAACGCAGCAAAGGAGCAGTATTAGTCATTATACGTCATAGTATGTGGACTCGCTGGCTGATAACCGTGACGATTACAATGAAATACTATGTAGGCGCGGTTGTGTTATGCAGGGTTTTCCATATGTACCATGAGTCCATGATCCATCACCAGACCGAACAGGATGCGACCACATATGCTTCTGAAATCATATAGTGTTAAGGAGTAGCTACTTAGTTTTGTTTTACTTATTTCAGCTTATTAATAACCTGACTTTAAACTAATTTCTAAATTACTTAAGAAAATATCGTTTTAGTTTCGAATTCATGTGCGTATTGAGCGTACAAATTAATTATCAGTTGCTAAAAACCGTGAAGGAAAACGTCGTGAGGAAACCGGCTCATCTGAGAGATTTTCGACGGTGTAAAGCCTTGTCAGAGGCCTACAGGGTCTGTAAGTTCTATTGACCGTTGAGGAATTTTCTTTTCTGGAGCCAATCCTGGGTGTTGAACCAGGTCATGCTTATCAGTTTGACAGTAGAATGCTACTCGTATGCTAATAGTATTGCGATTTCGCCTCCTCGCCATCCAAAGCGCAGTGCTGGCACCCTGAGGTTTTAAGTGAGTAGGCCCCTGTGGATCTTATAGGGTTCAAGGGGGAGAGTCAACCTGAACCCCGGTCGTCTTTCAGTGGAGGGAAGCGTAAGGCATTTTCCTCACTTTAAAAAAAAAATAGTTTATCAAGCAGGTGCCTTCCATTGACCAACATGTAAAATGTATCAGTAAAAAAAGATGCTGGCAGCTTGCTAGATTGGACCTAAATAAATCAACTAATATTGCTAGTAAAATTACAGCTTGTAATAACTCTCCTATCATACAATCCTTAAAGTCACAAGTTTTGTGACATAAAGAAAGAAGTCTCAAAGAAATTGAAAGATATTAATAATAAAGGTTAAGAAACTTTATTGCCTTTTTATAATTATAACTAATTTACAACTTAAATTTAATACAAAAAAAGCAATATATACAAAAGCCTCCCTATCGATGTCAACCGGTAACGTGCCCAAAAGACTGGCAGCATTGCCACGTTGAATGGCAATGCTAATAAATATAAAACAAACTATATTTATTCTTGTTTAGAATTCCACTGGCACTTCACTTGTTACTTTATCATTTCAAAAACAATTCTGCTAATTATTTGTACCAATGTTAGATTATTTTCGCGCGTCTATGCACTTTATTAGCAGTCATCCTTGTTCTTATTAACTCTTTTGTTATTTCCTTCTGTAATCTTTACCGTTAAGTCAAAGTCACCATTCAATCCTAGTATTGGGTGTCCTCTATCCGCATAATGCCTGATTGTTAATTATTGTTACTCATTTTCCTCTTTAACTTCGTTAAACACATTAAGGTAAATTGTACAGGAATGTTAGTGAAAGTTTGTTCAGCTATTTGGTACCTACCGGCTTGATTTTATGCAAGTCTGGACACAAATCTGTTAAATAAATTACTAATTAAATAAATACTTAATTATCTACAGTTAGCTGAGAGATAACAAGGAATAACAAACACTTACATTAAGTATATCTAAATATTCATATTAAATGGGTTCATAGGTATGATGTCATAAGTGAAATTGTGGTTGACATTTTCTTAATAAGTAGGTAAAAATCGTGTAAAAAAATATTAATAAAAAAAATCAAAATGTTATCATTTCTATTGAAAAAAATTGGGATGCGTATTCAAATTCCTTATCAAAATACTTTTGTGGACCCGAACTTTATTCATTTAACTGTACCTTAAGTTACGTTCATAGTACGACGTTTGACGGATCCAAAGTCCATTTTCAAGTCAATGACGTGTCTGACGATATGATTCACCCATTCATCTGTCGTATGAATGGATGCTGTTGGAACGCTACGGTCTCGAAATGTGATATTTACGGTATTTTAACATAATGTTTAGTGATATTAGGTAATAAAATAATGTGTTCGGATATTTTAGGAGACTTACGCTGCAGTTTGAAGTGGAATCGTTAAGGAAATTAAGGTCAGGAATACGACCACGCCGGTTTGTTTAGGGAAAATAAATGGTTTATTTTTAATATTACGATGAATATAATCACGGAAGTTATCCCCAAATCGGTAGGGAAATATGTTATCCTTTATCGAGTTATTTGCCCCCACATTATGGCCTTTACCCAGAGGAGTGGAGACTTGGTATCCTCACTTACGTCTATTTCAGGCACCAGTCTCCCACGGCATAATTAACGTTGCTATGTATTGTATTTCACACTTTAAATGTACCTTGTATATTGTAGTGGTAATAAATCATTATTATTAAAATGCAGCTCATCTCAAGACCTACATTAATTTAGGTGGCGAGCATACAAGAACTCCCATGAATACGTGACCCCTCACCCTGATGACTCGCGCTCGACCCAAAAATAATTGTTATTAAAAAAATCATAGACCTTATACTTAAGTAAGTACAAAGAAGAAAAATAGGCGTTTGAACTGCGATTAAAAAATAAAAATAGCTAAACAAATATTAATTAAATTCCTAACTGATAGACTATTTGTATTTCATATACCAACAAAGTGAAGTATCATAGCGAGTCATTTACATAGCATCATGTTAGTAAATATTAAGTCATTATTATCCTTATCACGCCACATAACGTTATCTACAAGACTACAACAACAGTGTATTTGCTGCGTGTCTTGACAACGATTAGACCATCGCTCGTTCTGTAAGGATTACGTGAAGTTCAGCTATTCACTTAAGTAGAATAGAATAGAATATTTATTCAAAACATAATAGGTAAAATACATCATTAAGCCTAAATTAACATAGGTAATGGAATGGTTGGTGCCTGTACTAGGTTAAACCTGTATCACAGGCGATGTGAGAGCTTATATTTACTAGGTACAATTTTAAGTGTCATTGTCATAAGCTTTGTGTTTCGTATAGGCTACAAAATAGGAATCACTGGCGTTTAGGGGAGGAGGCTTATGCCCAGCAGTGGGCCATTTAAAAGCTGATAATGATGATGATAGGCTACAAAAGAGCACTAACAAAACGTTAATCCAGTGGCTCGGTTCCAAAATGTCATATCTATAGAGATTTCTATTTAGTATGTCAATCAGTATGACAGAGAATAGTAAGCTATACAATATACCTAAAATAAGATTAAGGGTAGCATCTAAGTCAAATATTAAATATATATCGATTATTCTCTCATTTGTAGTTCGAGTATAATACATGAAACTAGTACAATTTAATCAGTAAAATAAGCATAAGTCAAACAGATTCCGCTCCGCATTCATTGGCACTGATAAGACGACCAGAAATTTCCAGTAGTGAGCCTTTATCTGAAACGTTCACAGGTTTACAGCGTAAACACAAGTGTTATATTGACCTATTAGTTTTTCCTGCTGATTTATATAAATTAGCAGGAAAGAACTAATTCATTCATAATAATTAATTCAATTGTCATATATTATGAGAAGACTGCCTCGTTTGTCTAGTGGTTGCTAAGCGCGACTGCTGAACACGAGGTCCTGAGTTCGAATCCCGGGTCGGGCAAAGTGTTACTGGGTTTTTTTCATTAGGTCATTTTCAGTAGCAGCACGGAGTCTGGATTATGCCCGTGTGATGGCAATAGGCCCGCCCCCTATTACATTGGGACTTAAAACATAACTGGCGAAATGAGGATGTACTATATTATGTACACCTCTGCTTACCCCTTCGGGGAATACAAGCGTGATGTTATGTTTCTTTTGATTATTTTATTAGTAATTATTTTTATTAATCTCACTCCTTAGAAGATTTAAAATACAGAGCTTTTTGCATGGCACCTGGAGAGATGAATGACAAGCTATTACCGTCAGTAGATCGGCCAAGAAGTCTTATCATCTACTTTCTAATATGATTAGGTATGTTTTATCATTTTTGGATTCTTTGAGAAAAGGTCTGAATAAAAGGTACCATAAATATTATTGAGTTTTATTCAACCTCAAAGCCGCAGAAAAAGAATAGCTGTTAGAATTCTAGTACTCGAAAATGGAATGCAAATGAACAATCTTGAAAGATGAAGTCATGCCACTTGTAGGTGACAAATATTTATGTAATTTGTGACTAATTGTGCCAACAAGAGGCTCGTACCGTAACACATGTGCTGTAGTTAATTGTACATTACGTCTCCGCTTAAAATACTCACATTAGTAACATTTCATGATATCAATTACTTATAAAATAAATTATTTATATCATGCCACTTGTAAAACTTAGTCATATCTTGCAGTTTTTCAAACCATATACCGTTGTGTAGCTGGTCTTAAAAATTAACACTAGGTTGATAGATTTTTACGTCAGGCACGAACGATGAAGGCAATCAACTCACGCGCTTTATTTTTAAAAAGCTAGTGTTCTAAGTCTTGGACAAAGGCATTACTATTTACTTTACTTTATCTCTCGGGCTGCTACCAGATAACCGGTAAGTGGGAATTTACAAGGTTCATATTAAAGCAATATCGAAATGCATTCAAATAAGTCTGAAGGAAATTTACATCATCACAGATTTCAAACTTATGAAAATGAGGAAATAAATAGTAATGATAACAGCCTATAACTGTCCCACTGCAGGGCAAAGGCCTCTGCTCATATGAGGAAATACGTTAGTAATATGTTGAACAACAATATTTAACAACTAAGATTAACAAGTCTGCCTCGTTGGCCTAGTGGTTGCTAAGCGCAACTGCTGAGCACGACATCCTGGGTTCGAATCCCCGGTAGCAGCACGGAGTCTGGATTTGTGCCTGGCTGATGGCAATAGGCTCGCCCCCTATTACATTGGGACCTAAAAACATAACTGGCGAAATGTGGGTGTATTGTATGTGCACCTCCGCCTACCCCTTCGGGGAATACAGGCGTGATGTTATGTTAAGTTTAACAAGATCTAGTGACTGGCCGGTTTAACTGAAAATAGCATTTCAGTCGTGATAAGTAACCACAGAAAAATGTGTATCCTATTCTGGATCCAGTTATGACGGAATAGATACGTCATAACACCAATGACTTATAAAACATGACTTTGCACAATATGTAGGGTGTGTCCCGATAAAGGTATGTTTAACTCAATGTAAACTTCGGACTACACGTCATGGGTTTACGATGTTAGAAATATATTCGTTCATTTAGTTTCCATGGATTGTAGCGAGAAAATTGTGTGAGTCATTTAATCTAAAAATACATGTGTTATGAAGGAGATAAGAGCGAAGGTTTTCGTCCACGTGAAGTACAGTAGCTTTTCTTGATTTATGGGCGTTGGCTACATATTTCAAATTGTATAGATATCGGAAATGTGTGTATGAAATGATTTCCAGCCTAATACCATCAACCGGGCACAAATCCAGACTCCGTGCTGCAACTGAGAATTAAATAATGGAAAACTCAATAACACTTCGCGTGATCCGGGATTCCAACCTAATACGTTGTGCTCGGCAGTGGTGCATAGCAACCACTAGACCAATCAGGCAGTCCTCCTTCCAAGTATCATCATCATCAGCCGGAAGACGTCTACTATTGAACAAAGGCCTCTCCCATAAAACGTGTATAATACCTAGTTATTAATCCTGTATAGGAACCTAATATTGAAAATATTTCTAAATGGAACTATTATTCATTTCTTTCAAGTACTTCTATAAACACTAATTTTATGGACAGTAACTGTAAATCATTTTCCGTGAAAAAAGCTTCTACTTTGATTTCCTTAACCAACATTTACCTATCGCGAGTATCTTTTGGAGTTTTCTAAAATAAAAAAACAATTAAAATAATTTTGTGAAAATCAATGTCAATCTTTTGTCCTCTATATAACATTTAATAACAACGGTATCGAAACCGACTTTCTAACAAGCATCATTAGTCAAACATGCAAATAGAAGGCATCTCTCATCCCTGAATCACCAGACTGCGTCAATATGCACCATTTAACCACAAACCGTTATCGACCACAGGAGATGGCAAAGAATGCTCAACCTTAGTCAGAGCAGGGAATTCCAAAATATCTCTGAAACCCTAAAGAGACCTAATCTGTGAACTAATATTTGCATATTCGAATTGCAATTTCAGACTCGAATTTAAGCGGAAAGGAAAGTGGGTGCATTCCTTTGTAATTTGGCAATTTTTCACTGGGTTTTCCTTGTTACCTTTTAAGATGTGTCCTTCAAAAAAACCTTATGGTACTTGAAATGTGAAAGCACATTGTCAAGGAAATAATTGTGTTTGTAATTAAGAGTAATTGGGATAATTAACTTACACTTAAATAAAATAGACTTTAGGTATGGCTTGGTTTGGATTTTTGTGGTATTTTGTGACCTTAAGGTACTATACGTAGGTACAGGATATATAATGTCAGCTTCAATGCTTAACAGAGTTTTGCATTTAGTCTCAACAAAACTTTAAAACATTTTCATCCGTTAATAAAATTGTATCCTCATTCTGTGTACTTTTTCAGGGTCAAAAGGTATTTGGTGAAGAAATAAAATACATAATAATATGATTATTTTCCAAAAAAAGAATTTAGCGACGGCTACGAAAAAAATAGTTTAATAAAACACACATTGCTTTTGTTACCACTTCAATAATAGACTCGGACCTTCTTGTAAAATCGAACACCACCTCAATTATTCAGTCTTTATTGGATGTCAAATAGTTATAGACCGAAATGAATGATCTCGTAAATTAATGTAGCACGTTATGTCCTGTTATGTGTTTTGCTTGTGTGCCAGAAGGTCAACGAACGTGACAAGCGTTCGACTTACACATTCGTGATAGATAGTACCGACGTGAATATCACGCGGGTTTGTGTATACAATTTCATAACGTTTCACATAAGTTTTGGTATTTCGCGGTGACTCCGAAGTTCGTGAACTAGATTGTTTACACAAGGTTGCAAGAGTCATTCATAAACTCTCTTGCTTTCCAGAAATGAAAAGAGACCTTTTGAGGGTTATTTGCGGGCTGATGTTTTATAAGTTTCTAAGACACTGTTGTATTGTGCCTAATAAATGGCAATACTCTCACCACTATTACATAGACCTAAACTCTGATGGGAGTGGTGCAATGTGAATGATAGGAACCTTCTAACTATCCCTTTGAGAAATTATCGAGCTATGATCGGACCCACTTGGCTTTCATGCAAGCTTCTACAATTAATTTCATAATATTTCGCTAAACATAACACTCGGTGAATCACTAGGTGAAAGTGACCTTCACGCGGCCAACCGGCCGAACAAACATGCAAAAACAAATACCTAATGGTTACATCGTATGCGTGACTCAGGCTTGATCTGAATACGGTTCCATTGGCACAGGTTTTAATTGGCTTAGTAATCGTTTGAAAGTCTATAACAATGATACTAAATGGTTGCGACCAATTTGAACTGGGTCTACGAAACTACGCAGGAGATATTAAAGTGCTGAAGTGTGTGTCCAACTTTTTCTCTTGCACTTATTGTCTGATGGGATAGCTAACCGATACGACAAGAGAGGGATTGTCCGGTCTCTTTTTTGTCGCCGTTAATCCTACAGGCTGAACGATCAACAGATCGACATATTTCCGAACTACGGCTCTCGATGTGTGAACAACGAACCTCCATCCAAGATTTGAACCCTGCATGCTCGATTGACCAACCTACGTGAAAATGATTTAGCCACGAGCTGAGGAGCTGAATAATGATACTATCTAAATGAATATTAAACTAAAAACACAACATGTTTATAGAGCCTGCACCACGTTGCATTGCTAGATAAATCATGATGGATACAAGATCACTCTTGTTCCACTAGCCTTCATAAAATTGAGGTGGCAAAATATATGGTTGTATTTCTGCATGTCCGCATGTCAAGTACAGTTTTACTTAAGACGTAGGAGGAAATAATACGAGGGCGTTATATTGTAATTATAATATTAATTAGAAAGATAAACTTAGGTCAGAAAGTATGTTTTAGGAGAGAGAAAGTGGAGCGATATTAAGACGACCGGAAATCTTTGGCTTTAATTAGGCCACTTGCGTCTTATGATGCTGGTAATTTGTAATTACAAGCAAATATATCTATAGAATAGTCCTGTCACTACCTATATATTGGAAGTTATGAATATTCTTAAGCTCTGTCGCCGGGAATACTAATCGAAGTGGCAAGAAACTCTATGTGACCCTGCTATAAGCTACATTCTCTCTCACAGTACACTAACAATGATCGGTGGGTGAATGTTGTGTGCACTTCTGATAAAAGAAAATATGTGTACCTACCACTTGAAGAGGATAACAGGATATGAAAAAATATAACGTACAAATAATATACATTGAAATGGAACTGAGCTGGTCACGTCTACCCATCCTACCATGGTAGACGATCAATGAGCAAAATATACATCTTTACGAACCTTTCAACTGGGTAGATGACAGCGAGACAGAACCAAACGGAGATGGTGAGATGAACAAGATAGAACTGGACATTGACTGCCCTTGAGAGAGACATATGGAAAGAGAGTAGGGGTCTTTGTTCTGCAGTGGGACATTATAGGCTCATGATAATAATAAGTACTTAAATAAAGATTCTCAGGAACACCGTATAACATTCAAAGGTTCTCACGATCTATGCGTCACTTGGACCACTTTTGATGACGTACACCCAAAATATCCAGTAATTGACCTTTCATTGTCTACCGGGGAATTTCAGTCAGATAGATATCGTTACTTTTCACGGAACGGAACTGAATGAAATAGCTTCGTGAATGAAAGTTTTTGTACTTTAATTTGCGTCATTGGTTTTTAAGCTGATCTCGGTGTCCCAGATCGTGAGTTCGTGAGTGACGTCATTATTTGCGTTAATGAATAAGATTTTGCCAGTAATGCCTATGAAATTCGATTCGCAATACGGATGTCTGTTTCACGGATACGTGCAAAAGCTCTTCGTGTTTGCTTTTCAATTTAGAGGATGATCCAATTACCGTAGCTAAATGGTTGGACTTTTGGCCTTTGGTTAAGGACGTTATGACGTTTTTGATTTATTTAAATGAGATTAATCAAACCCTATCAGTCATCTTACTGACATTGTTGATCTATAAACAGTAGAATATGTTTCGTTCTTGCATAATTATTGACGTGGATACCCCAAGGTTTGTCCTACGCCCACGGTTCATACTTAGGTCCGCTTTAATATGGGTGTGATTGAATAGTATTAAGTCGACAACAGTTATAATAATAGTACCTACTACAACTAGCACTGATAGTCGTGTGGTGTGACCGTTGGACTGCCAAGTCAAAGGTCACAAGTTCACACCCGCACGCACTAATGTCCTTTTGAATTCATGTGCGTATTGTAGATACGTTATCAGTTGCTAAAACCGGTGATGCAAAACATCGTGAGGCACACCTTAAAGATTGTCCAACAGTGTGTTAACCCTTGTCAGAGTCCCACAGGCGGTTTTAAACTCTGACATCAGGTTGTTCACCAAACATACGATAAGAGTAAGAAGATATTGATAGTAGTTAGTTGGCAACCGTTATCATCATACATAATTATGTTATCATTATCGTGTATGATGATAACGGATTTTTCCGTTTCCGGTGGAAAACTAGTGAGCATTAATACAAGCGTGATGACCCACATACCGGCATTCATTAATTTGTTCTCGTTATCTTTACGTTTCCTTATAGAAGTGAATAAAAACGGATTTACACTTGACCTTTTTACTGTTGCTTTTGTATTTATAGAAAAAAAACCTTTCTATTTTTCCTTGGCTGTTCCAAGGTAGTTTCTTTACTTAGTAATATTATTTCATTGATGAGGACGTAATTGATAATCTATTTCGATGTGGAGAAACTAAGTAATCTTGGCTTAGAAGAACAAATTAAGGGGAAACTTTAAGATTTATTTTAGGGTAAATTGTAGATTTGTAGACTGATTATATATTATATTTAGACTATAGTTATTCGGGGTGGAGAGGAATGCAACAAATCGAAAACCATGAAAATCTGTCCAGCGGTTCTCGATTAATGAGTGTTCTAACAAACCCAACATTGTTTTATATCATTGTAGATTGATAAGATATAGATTACTGTGTCTTTTACCCAGTACCTATAGTTTTCATTTAGCTATCAGTAAATCTATTTTGGTCATTATTGGAAATTCTCCTAATAAACCCACATGTCCCGCGAATAGGAAGTGTAGTTGACCGGTCCATAACTCCTACGTGTTCACAGTAATTGTAACAATACTTTTTCTCATAACTCTCCTCACATTTCCCATTGGATTCACGTCTCTCTATACATTTAACGGTACGAATTACTTTTAAATTTTGGTAGAAATATTTGCTAATAGGTAATATTTAGTTGGTTGCTAAGTTTTTTTTAAAGTGTACTGTAATTGGCATCAATATAAGTTCCCTACGTGTATAAATTACAAAGTGTGATATAGATGCTGTTGGTTTACCTGTTGAAAATAAATAAAAATAAGTAAGTAGGTTGAAGCAACGTTTTATTGAATTACGTTTTTAACTTTTTCTTACTATACCACTATAACATATGGTTTCCCCGTTATTTAAAAATATTACAATGTCTTAACATTAAACCCTTCAAAGTCTTTTTCTGTTGGCGATAATTTGATCTATTGTTAAACTACTAACTACAAGGGATTATGTTACTCATAAAATCAAAAAATATTTTCAATTGATTATAATAATGTGATGCTATGTGTATGTGCTTCTGTAAATGTGGAAAAAAAGGCCGTGAGCAAGTTGTAAAAAAAAATGGGATGAAGTGTCTTTGCGAAATCGCTTAGCAAAATGATTAATAAGATGACAGATGATCTGTGAGTACAATGTGCGCTATCACTCATCTGTATTGCGCAAAACACCAAACCAAAGTCTGAACGACGCGTGATAGAGCTAAATCGTTTACATACCTAAATGATAAAAGAACTGATAAATCTGTGGGCGTAGTCTGTATTGTTGTATGCTCTATTTCATCCAAATTATCAACTAAATAAGTAAACTCTGACGTCACTAACTCAATAGGAGTGTTTGTAAACAGAGCCGTGTGCGACATGTTTTTTTTTCTGTTTACAATACTATTTAAGTCGATAACTTAGATAACTGTCCTTACTGTGTTATATTTACGTATGTCAGTGTGCAAACAGCGAAAGTACTGCGGATTCAACTCACGGAACCATTTTGTACGTATTTACGTCATATCCGATGCTCTTGCGTACGCGGCCTTATTTAGTGATGTATTATTCCATAGATATGACTATAGCTACGGTGGTATGTATTATACATTCATATGAGATAGTGAGTTGAATTAATACTTTTCAAATTTCGAATTGGCATTGGCGCCGTCGTTTCATGCGTTTGGAATGCAGATGTTTTGTGTAAATGTATGAGTCTGTAAAGTGATCAAAATTGCCTACTGCAAAAAAATGTTTACGCAAAATTGGCAAAAGAAATGACATGTTTTCATTTACGCAGCGTCTGAAAACCGAAATAATAAAAAATATGAACGAATGTTTGCCAAATAGTTAAAGTACAGTCACCAAGTATTGCATTTGAAAATTATTATATTTGCAAGTCCACGCGATGACAAACGTTCGGCTCGTGCCGTGATCTCTCTTTAAGCTTGTTTGCGCTCATGTGACTCACAATATATGCGCAAATATTTTTACCAAACCCAACAATTCAAAGTCGTGATTAATCCATAGGATTTTCACCACATTTTCAGCAAATAATTGTATTGTACGACGTGAATAGATATTGCTGTGATAACAATACATAGAATACATATTTATTATAAAAAAACAAGATAGAGACATCTAGTTAAGATATTGTGAAAACATTGTCTCTAATTACGAGAATTATTAAGTAAATATATTTCCTTAATGCAACGTGACATGTAGCGACATTTTCCCGTTTCCCCAATCAACAAATCACTTAGCTATTCTCATTCCGAAGTTCATTGCTCGATATCGAACGCTAGCGCCTCGATAAACAACCTCACTCAAGGTCCTCATTCATTGAGCGATACGTCAAGTTCATTGATGATTTACACCTGTGTTGGTACGCACGCACACAACGAGAAACATGTTGCGTCGCGACACGCAGCCGTGTGCATGTGAGCGATAGATGCTTTATCATTGCGTGTGTGTACGTTATATTCTACATTAATTTCTAGCGTTGTTTATAATGTGTGTGTGTACGCATGCCTGTTGGTGACAGGACGCTCAACAATAGCCGGAATAGGAAGCGACAACGGCAAAATGGGCGTGCAGACTGACTCCCCAGACAAGATCCGTAAGCAGGTTCTTGGCACTCGACTCACTTTTTGTTGATTAATTCGTTAATTTAATAAGAACAATGACTAGTGGAAAAAACGGCTTTACGCATAAACTCCGCTGTGCTCTGTTTGCTTAAACAGCTTAAGTCATCGGAAATCCTGGTTCATACTAGTTCATAGGCGTTCGGAAACTGCGACAAGGATGTGCATAACGATCGATTGTTATTGTACTTAGATCTGTAACAGTCACAGCATGTTTAGAGCCTGTTTAAGCTTTGAGATAAATGGAAAATTTTAAATGTGAGTAAGATAAGATTTTAGCAGCAGAACAAAATTGTTCAAAGAAGTTCATTACACCTTACGGTCCTCCAAATTGAAGAGAAAATTATGACAGTTTGATTTAATAAAAGACGCACATATAACCTTTTTACACTAAGACTGGAGCCAGCAGATTGATTGAAATGAAAAATTGATATCGTATAACTAATCAGCTCTTATACGCTTTGCAATAACTTAGTTACCCTGGTTTTACTTAAAGAGAAATGGAAGATAAAAGTGATATCTGCCTTCTAACTGAACAAACACTGTAATCACAAAAACACTAATACATTCTCCACGGAGTTGATTCCGTAGCTTCGCTTGTTTGACGTTCGTAAGACTACTTGAGCTTTTTACCACTTCACGGACGATTCTCTTTGGTATGTAAATGCTGATTTTGATTTGTTTAGGTTTTTTAGACTTATGATAATTATAAATCTGATACAATATTGAAATGAACTAAACCGTTATGTAATTGAATTCGTTTTTATGGATGTAATAAAGATTAAGCAGGATGTTGTACGTTTTATAGAAGCGCAAAGACAAAGCGAAGGAATGCAATTTGGCATAACACACTAACTAGCGAAAAGTTCAAAGTAAGACATTAATAAGATGATTTAACAAGAATGATATAAAAGTTCTTAATACACGTCGAATTGAACTCAAATTGAAATTATATGAAAAACTAGCTGCGCCCCTGCGTGTTTATCCAGGGTGTCAGCTACCTCCATATGAAATTCCATTAAAATCCATTTAGTAGTTTTTTGTGAAAGAGTAACAAACATCCATCCATACAAACTTTCGCGTTTATAACATTAGTAGGGATTGTAGCAAATGTGGTCTCTGTCTACCCCTGAGGGAAACAGGCGTGACTTTGAAAACTTCCTTGAAGGCTACCCATTATTTTATTTATTTTTTGGGCACAGCAACAACAGCAACTATCATAAGTAAATATGATAGCCCACTTTTTACAATAAATGCATTGACGTAGATACCTTATTGGGTTTAGTGATAATGCCCGTACGGCCGTACCATTTGACGCCAGTGCCTTTACCAAACAACATCTGGCAACCGTAGCGAAAACAGATGACTGACATATTATATTTGCATTGACAACAACAACAGAAAAAATATTGAGGCAGAAATAAAAATGACTTTAATGCCTCTTAAAATTATATAAAAATAACTATTGAAAAAGTTATTTTTGGCATTAGCGAACGTAGCTAACGCAAAAGTATACCTACTTACTGGCTGGATAGTGTAGTTTAGAAAAAAGTTATTTTTCTATTTTTAATTTAAAAAACGTTTTTTTTTCTGATTCTAGCGTTTAAATAAATGTTTTAAATAAATTGTTCTCTGTGCGTTACCGACTTGTCTAACATCATTATTCAATTCGAGGTTATTTTTTTTAAATACTCCTCGTAGTTTTAGTTAAATAGGAATATTATTATTTGCAAGACTAATAATAAAAACTATATTGTTTTTACTTTTTTCTTTCATGTCTCGTAGTAACAATTATTTGTTATGACCTTCTCTTGCTCCTCATGATCGTGTCTGCAATATGACAGGTTGTAATTTCGATATTACGATCCAATATTACAAGGACTCTAGCGTTTATAATTGTCGTGCTATGTACGACCTTATTACGTATCCACATAAGGATTAGAATCCCAAAGATCCAATGGTGAAGCCAATTTGCACGGAGTTCAAAATATAATGGTCGTGTGTTCAAAAAGATCTAGGTCACGAAAACCATTGCTTGCAGCCCCCAGGCATAAACATCGGACCTAAATACTAAATTATCGTCAAATGCAGACTAATCATTAGTTTAGGGTACAAAAAATTATTCAAAATATAAAATTGACTGTAGATTTTAAATGCGGCACTGTGTCTGTAGTCATGAGTATTTTGTAATAGTTTTGTTTTTATTGCAGGTTAAGCGGTGCAGCTTCTAAGGCGCCTAATAAGGAGGTAAAAATATTTTTTGTTTATTAATTTTAGTTTTAGTAAAATCTGTCTAAGTATTGGGGTGATTCCAATGATAGTACAGAAGTCGGTAATTGAACTTGCTACGAACTGATAAGCGTTTATAAAAGCTACAAGAATTATAGATTTAAATCCTGTAAATTACGTAATATTGTTCCTACACTCGGAATGCAATGCAACCTTTTTGTCAATTAATTTATTTTTAATTCTTTCGCTTAGCGGCCATCTAGATAGTCTATGGGCATACATATTGTCTCAGAGTAATTACTAAAGCATAGAGAGAGCGAACAAATTAGACACCAATTACGATAAATCCAATCTCCTCTCTCTTATGACGCAGATTATATATATAAAAGAGACAAACATATATGAACTCATATATGCTTAAAACTAAATGTACATTCCGAAATTGTCAAACGGTCATAATTGGTCTCTTACTACACGACCAATTAAAAAAGCACATAGTTGCTTAGTAGAATGGTTCTACACGGTTAACAGTACAAAGTATTTGATTTAGTCGTATTATACGTAGTGAATGTCAGTCCTTGGTGGTCATTGTTTATTTTAAAAATAATATAATTATTTGCATAATATAAGCAACTTGATTGTGTACAAAAGGTGCAAAGGACAGATAAATAAGCGTTTAATATGGTTAGTTTTGTTTTATCGTGTAAATCACATTCATCACGGAAAGATAACAATAAATTTGTAAGATTTCATGGGTAAGTGTTTTTATGCAATTTTCTTATAAAATCACGCGTAATTTTTGTATACTATCACTTATACATACACATTAGATTGATGATGATCCCTTCAGACTATCTTTTTTACGAATTATATTGTGTTAACGAATTAATTTAACAATAAAGTAATTTGTTTATTTGTGAGGTTATGTCATGCTAGTGAAGTAGATATTTTTCATCGATACTATTCGATACGATAATTAATTTTATGTCATTAAATTATAGCAAATATCGTTTTATTTTACAGTATGCCTCCAAATGAAAGAGAACTGGTGTAAAGTGCTTACAAGAGCTAGAAATAGATGGACTAAGCATAGCCGCTGTTTTTGCCATTTGGCTATAAAACCCTAATAATACAGAATAACTACAAAGACATCGGTAACGACACTTATTGACGCGGGTGAAACCGCGGGGCACAGCTAGATTATAAAAAAAAATATATTGTTTCTATTTATTAAAAATTTACAAAATTTATATGTGTTTTTACTTTTGCTCCCAGTTTCTAAAGGACCAACATAAAGATTAGCCATTAATTTATCAAATGTTTCATATCAAGTACAGTGATTGGTGGACCTGTGTTGCAATATAAATCTTTTAGTCAACGAATCACGTATTTGTTGTAATTTAAACCCTTACTAGATAATTCTTAAGTTTGGGACTAAATTTATATTGATGCCTTGGTGATGTATGTTTTATACAACGTGAAAATAACGTACATTCAATAGAAGTACATTTTCTGTCAAGAACTAAATTTATTTCGATACTTCGATTTACCAAATACGGCACATCACTACCGAGGCAAAAAAAGTGTACAGTATTGCTGGAAGCAACGCTCCCTCTATGCTTTAGTCATTACTCTGAGCATATTGTAATCTATTTTGACAGAACACGCTGACTTTAATTGCGTTCACATCACTTTATGTAAATGTGAAATTTCGAATTTGATTTTTTAATATTTTTCGTGAATCTATTTTTGAAGAAATTATTTATTTATGTGAGGTCATGGTAAAATATCATGTGTTATAAATTGTCATTGGAAACAGTGGACATCGGATCTTTGGTTAGGTGCGCCGGAGGGATCGTTGTGTTGTCATCATGTTGAACGAATGGTTTCAGCGAAGAATAAAAGAAGTTTATATAGAGAATTTTCAGGTACGACCACATTTTTAATAGTTAACTTAGCAATATTTGTGTTAAAAAAACGTTACTAAAAAATATTGTGTAAAAAATCACAAATATTGGATTCCTTTTCTAATATATTTCAAAGTAATAAAAATATGTTATACCGAATCACTTGGCATCTAAGCGTATTTATAAAATAAGAACCAAATTTAACTCAATATCTTTTTAAGTATTTAAATATGAAATGAATTTTAACTTTTTGCAGCATAATTACGTAAATTAAATAGCGAAGATTTCTAAGGCTTAGGTCTGTTAAAAATGCGTTAATTTAGTAATATAGAATGGTCTAAAATCGTATTTAAGAGAGCGGAAATGATGTAGATACCGACCAATCGAATTAACATATTATTTATAAGCTGAGCTGCTAAAATGACTCCCGCTCCTCTATCGCTATCGCCTCGCCTTATAGCATATAGGTAGCTACGTAGGATAGTACAGATAGCAGTATGTTATAACTGTACATATTTACTGAATTTTACTTATATTTGTGCATTTAACTGCCTGCGTAATAATAGTACTAACTACTCTACCGTTAAACACGTGTATCTATTTTTGAAAAAAGACACGTCTGATACGTAAATCTTTTCGATAACTCCTTAATTTTATATTGTATATCGATATATTCGAGACTAATTCCTTAAGACATCTAATTAGTGTTATATAAATGTTTAACATTACAATTTAGTTCTTTAGTGGGGTATTTTGTCGTCCGTGTACCGTTACGGTAATGGCACCACACATGTTGACAAGCGACGGCAACCGATGAGTATTTTCACACAGGTCGACCATCGAGTGACATAGATTATGAAAAAAACAGACGTCCCATACAAATTGATTGAAGTAAGCATTATGCCCATATCTTTTTTTTAACGATCGATAAATTCTTTGAGGCAGTCGTGAAGGGTATTGTAGAAAGTAGAAAAGGTAGAGTTGGATTTTGTTCTTACTGTATGAAAGTGGTATGAAACAATTTCAAAGAAAAAATGGGAGTCGTGCCACATATTAAGTAGGTAAAAGAAGGAATAAAAAGAGGCGATTATCTCAACGACGTTAACATAGTTTTTAAGGAAAAGATTAAGCATGTGTGATTGAAAATGAGAAATTGATTGAGGAATTGTTGAGGAAAACATAAAAAAAAACAATTGGTATCTTTTGAAACGTATCTCATATTTACGCGCTTCTTTTTTTTCCCGTATATTGGCACATAAAGTCAAGGCTATGTTATGTTGTCTAAATTATGCAAAAATATGCCGCCGTTTTTTATATTTCTAGATAATTGTATTCTAGCTGGCATTAGTAAATAGGCTAGAGAGACACGTAGGCCATTTTTCCTTGAAAATTATATCTACATACAGGTGTGGAATCGTGGCCAAAATAGTACAGAATAACAATCGGAACAAATCAAGTTTAAACTAAATATAGTCAAACATATTTCGCTCTTGCTCAAGCAAGAATTAAATTACTTCCTTCTTCATCCAATTACCTTGTAAAGACATCACAAATAATCTAAAGAAGCACCTAATTTATTTGTATTCCGAATCTAAGCATAACAATGGTCAATAAAGTAACGTACATACTTATTGACTATTCCGCTCCTATGAATATTAATATTAAGTGCACATTTCCTTGAATACTAGCGAGAAACGGAACTTGGTACGTTCGTTGCTTAGGCTTGAAAATTAGGTAATTTGTATCGCGTATTCCGTTTATGGATTATTCGTCTTTTTAAATTGATACCTTTTTTTAGTTCGATAGAGCAGATTATTTAGATTTTTTTAAATTACTACCTAAATCATTTAAATCGCATGTTTAATCATAGGAGTTTATAATACCATGCTAAATTTGGCGCGTACACTGTATATCAAATTTGAAAGTATTAACACATTAATCTATGTATTCATATTTTGTTTTGTAGCTCTAGGTTACATGAAACATAGACAAAACCTTACGAATTTCTGAATGATATTACACAAGATAATAAATTTATAACGCAGTGATAAATAAGTATTTAAAATTATTACCTGCGTTTTAAAAATAACGTTACTTTTGTACTTAATATTCAGTCAATGCGTAAATATGTTAATAAGTTAATGTAAATACTGTGAACCGCAAGTTGTGCGAGTCGTTATGACATTTGCTATATTTACTATGTATGCCAAGAGTCGCCGGAGTTTCCTATGTTTCACGTAAGACATAATAGAATCTATTTTAAGACTAGACGTCAAAATAAGGTTGAATCTCAATCTTTGATTGAGAAAAGCATCTGTCGCCAGGGCCAAAGCGAACCCAATTTTACCAAATTCTTGTGTGTTGAGGTGTCGCGTGTAGGTAATGTTTTACGCAAGATCCTTCATTACTCCGAATTTTCTTTATCTGCGTTGATTAACTTTACATATTAAACCTTCTTTGTTAAAAAAATATCTAGTATTCTAGTAGGCATAAATAATACGTCACTGCTCCTCTACACCGTAACTAGTCTATATAAACAGCAAAAAGAGGATCACTTCCCACTCCAGTTTTTACCACCATAATGACCTTCGATTTTAATTGTGCAGATAATTACGACATAATTTGACGATGGCAAAGTAATGTTTTAATTGTACACCCTTCTCTTTATATTTTTTTGCCAATTAGGTTTTAATTATTATATTATCTGTGTTTATACAGTTAGTAACGTTGTTAAACATCCTATATTTGGCGTAAGACAATAAGAAAGATAAATAAGTTACGTGATACCGGCACCATGGCGTTTATCTGTGTCGATCGCGTGCATCTTGGGACAAAGATTAAACGTATTCGAAGACGCATTGTTTTCGCACAGGTCCAAATTTAAAATTCGAAAATGGAAGACAAAAAGAGCGTAGAGGGGCCAACCGCCGCGGCGTGCCCACCCAGTCGGTCGGCGGTACCGGCTCGCAACATCGCTCCACCGCGGTCGTTGGCGAATACCGCCAATTCCTTCGCCATTTCTCTCCCTAGTCCACAAGGCTTATAATCACCGCCTACGACTTTTAAATAAATACTTTATACCCCCACGTTTTGGATCCAAACTCCCTTGTGCACATCCCGACTAATTTTCCGACGGAGATAATGATTAAATTGTTTCGGCATGTCAAATCAAACGAAATTATGCTGTTATATCTTGTTTAATAGCGGTACGCTTATGTTTGTATCTTACATGCCTACGTGGATACCCCCAAGTGAGATTTCTCCTTTAATGGATTCCTTAAAAATATTTTCTTATGCCACAAAAGATTAATATCCATTTTTGTTGAATATGCACCTTTTCTTTTCAAAGCGACATTCAACCAAAATGATCTTATATCGGTAATAGTTTGAATGTCGAAATCATTGTGTTAAGTGTGAAATGAAATCATCTTTGGATAGAAGACGCCAGGACATAATATGATTTATGGCATAGCAATAAAACTCAGCTTAATTATCTCACATCAGTTAATATTTGAGTCACACTTGCGTCGGTTTCTATCTTCTACACGACAAAGCTTTCCGTGTCATGAGGTGAATACACTTCAAGGTCGACGATAACGATACGTGACACTGGAGAGGTTTCCTTCTTAGCTATATTTAACTCCTTACTAGTCCTTACACACATACAAATAAGGAAAAATAATTTTAGGATAAAAGAAGAGAAAGAAAAGAAAAAAAAGAAAGAGAGAAAAGACCTATAAGGGTATTAAATTGGGTGTTTCATAAATGTGGTTAATTATTTTCAATGAATATTTATACTTATCTTAATTAAGAGACGTGAACCTTACCTGGCGTTTGTTTTGAAAAGGGGCGGGGCGTATAAGTATAAGTGCAAGTATATTTACTTTATTGAAAACAGTATCAAGGCCAACTATCTTCTGACGTATTCATATAATTCAACAAGTTATCCTCCTACAAAACATCAATATAAATCAGTGAGAATGAATAATTTATTAGCAATTTATCAGAAAGGTATCGTCACATTTACACGACTATGTAATCATAGCTACACGTGCGTTAAGTAAACAGTATAAGAAGAATTATTATTTCCATGTAATGTACGTAAGAACGATTACATCGGAACCATAACCGTGACGTTTTCTCAAGATCTGCGAAGTAGGGAAACACCAGACTATATCCTGCATTACAATACCAGATGACTAATAACTCAATACATTGAGAGATTTAAAGCACGACCTCTAAATTTAGCAATACCCAGCCTCCATTTGACGTCACTTACTGAGAACAGTGTTTTACTCAAGCAACAAGTAGCTACAATAAGAATAGTTTGCGATACATTGCTACTTATGAAATCGAGCTTTGAATGAGGCGGTATGACGATCGCGCATTATAGATCAAAAGATTCGATATCTACATCATGTTGGATTTCGGCGGTAGAAACGTGACACAGCCAACGTAGTACACATAACAGGTTATGTTATAATAGTCCATTGAGATGCGGATTCCGGTCACTGCGTCATCTACTTGACCCCGTATCAATACTTACTGATTTTCACCTCGCAATATTGCAATTCATTGTGAAGTTACCTGTCTCTTCCAAATAGTAAGCTCTGTTATTGAAATTATTCGTCAGTTCGGTTTACCTGTTCCATATTTGTTATGAATGATTATATAATGTTTAATAACATCATACAGGAAAATCGTTACGCAATCATGATTGCGTAGATTAACATAATTGTTTGTAGACGTTTTACTATAATAAAACTAATTCATAAACTATGAGTTGTAATAATTGGGTAAGTACCTACCTGATACACTATATCGCAACGACATGTAGGTAAATATTTACTAACTGAGGATAAAAACCAAAGTGCGAGTTCATCCGGTTTGAGTAATTAGCGTATATCGCTGTATGATAATGAATCGAATATGTTACGTGTGTACTACGTATAGTAACACGCAAGGTGAATGAAACCTGCATGATTACGAGGTCTGTGATATCCTAATTCACTCGGTTCCTCAATCCGGGTCAAATAAATTTAACAATATTCATTACTATCCGTATTGCACTATTTGTGGCAACATTTCATCATGAATCTTTTAAATAATCGAAAATAATATTTCATAACGGTAAAGTTGCCGAAATTCGGAAGTCATTCTGTCGTTTCGCAATCAATGTATCAGAGTCGTGAGTCGCTTTTGCATATTGAATATTAGGCGTGCCCAACAACCTTGAAATCGCTACTCAACCTTAACCATGACATCTATCTCCGCATGTCGTAACAAGTTTGACATCTTAACTTGCGTTACAGTTTTTTCTGAACTCTTGGACCGGAATGTAATAAAACGCCCCCTGTGTATTGTTGACGCACTATTTATCAAACACAAACATCCCATGATACATCTATTCACGCCGTTTCTAAACGAAATTTCACGGTGCTCCTCTGTTGCAAGTTTAATTGTGTTGCGTACGAACTGCGCTTATTGTGCGACTGTCTTTATAGAGCCGCCGGTGCACGCTAAACAATGTCACAATTGTGAAATTTTAAGGCAGTCGCACGCTTGTTTTTGTCACTTTAGGACCTCCTCAGAGCGGTCCAAAATCTACTACCGTTAAGATGAAAACAAAACTCCAAGATGGCACCTTTTAAATGGGTTCTAGTTGACAAAGCAATTTATTGCGTCATATATAACGTAGTGAAAGTTGCTTGAGTTATTGTCTCTATTACTTCGTTAACGGTAAAACAAAATGATTCGGCAACGGGACAAAGGTTCGTCCTTGTACAGAAGTCGGCTATTTTACAAGCCAATAAACAGTTTGCGAAATTTTAATGGGCGCTTTATGGACTTAATATTTATGGAACGCAAAGAGGAATACTTTAACGCTGCACACTTTTAAATATTCCTCTTTTAATGTGTTACTACTTGAAATATATGATATATATAACAATTTTTTTTTCATATACGTATCCCTTACTGTTGAAAGTTGTAGTCGAATTTGAAACGCACATAGATATTTTCTTTTTGAACGATCAAGCGTTTGAATGAATAAGTGAAACAATTATTTTTTTATATCAAGTACCTAACCGCCAAATACATATCACATTCTATTGAAAAGTTCCAATGGAGTAGATATGAACATTAGTCACAGTAGGTAAAAAAACATCTTATATTCTTGGTTCGCATAAAATTATGTCACAGCAGGTAACACTCATCCTTTACCATTGTGAGATCGGTGAATTTATTGTTCTTCACAGTTTAGAGTCTCTGTCAACTAAATAAATTGTTAAAGACGCAAATTGAGTCATAACCTCTTTACATTAAACTTTTTTAAAAGCTGTTTTAGTGGCTAAAGAAATAATGCATTATTCAACTGCTACCATTATTATTGAAGTATCTATCAGTTAATAAAGGATTACATGACAAATTAAGGTTTTTTACAAAGTCAATCCCATAAAAACAACTTAAATTCATTTTTAATGTTATACATATAGTAATGGAAAAACTTATATATACGGCATATTTAATTAAACAGGATTTAATAATTGAAACCGTTCTGGTTCTAAATTAAAGTTTTATGTCTCTCTAAAAATCTATAATTCCTATCCACATTTTTTTTTTCATTCTACACCTATAGGTATTCTATATCGGACTATGAGAGTGAGGGAATAGGGACTATAATATCTCCTGCGTAGTTGGATAGTCTCAGATGAGACATGCCGCCTTCACCGAAATTCGGTCAGGAGAACATTACTATTATAATAGTAACGTAGGTATGAACTTATTTTTAAGGTAAAATAAAATTCGTAGCACCAAAGCTACGAGTTTCACAAATATATATGAACCCGGAACTGGACACCAAAAATCGAATTTAATATTTACATAATATTGATAAAATACATTATTATATTATGTTTATTGTATATTGTAAAAACGATCACTGAAAAATGAATTACGGAGACACAATAAAGGTAAATAACCTTATTACTGAGCATGTGCATATAGGTATAACATTATAGTAATATCATCTTGGTGAATTTCTCAATGATAATGGAATTATTTTTTAATAATTACACTAAATGTATGAATATGTGTATGAGGCATGTGTTTTGTGTGAATAAAGCGAAAGAAGTATGCCAGGATTGTAGCAAATGGAAATCCGTGGTTTCTGCCTACCTTACGTCGACGATCTTCAGACTCGTAGCAGCTACGAGCTACAAAAATAGTTCTAAATTTCATCAAAAAAAATCTTTAAAAGTGAAAAAAACTAGTTAATTAGACTATGAAATCTTTTGAATTAACTCACTTTTTTTACTACGCCCAGTTGGCGCACAAGGAAAGTCAACAAAATCTCTTGTTATTTTATAAATGAATTTATTTATAACATTATATTATGAAAGGTTGTTTCGTCGAATTTCTCCTGAATCATAAACGATTTAGGTATAAGGCACAACATCACACAAACTAGTAACACAAATCAGTAGGTCCTACAAATATTGGTTTGAAATCTAACTTTTGACCTATCATTTCTCAGCCAAAATGTGAACTAACTCATCAAGTGAATCATCGTCTTACTAAGCTGAAAAATTCCGATTTTTAATTATTATCATACAAGGGACTTTATTCTGTTTACGATGCAACAAGAACAAGTAATGCATCACTACCTACTTCATTCATAAGTCGAGATCAAGGTATTTCTTTAAGGAAAACTTTATAATGTTACGCGATACAGTTATGTCATTATTACATAAATAGTTTACTATGAATGGGATGTGCGGAAAAATTTAATTTAACAACAATATTAAATTATAATTATAGGCAGGTTCTTGTATTCATTCAGTTTAAACTTGAAATGTTGAATAGTAAAATTTCTAGTGCATTTTCAGCAAAAATCTTCATTACTTGTTATTTTTAACCGATATGTTATTGCCTGAGTAGTATACGGCTTAGAATTGAGCACCCCCTTTCCAACCGTGGATTTTGTAATAGGCGACTAAGTCAAAATCCGAAAGATGGGCAGCAGCGTCTTCTGTAACTTCACCACCAATACTGCGATTTACCTGCACCAAACCCATAGCAGAAAAACGAAACAACAAATTAACCAACCATTACAGAATCAATTCAAAATACATACGTAGGTACCTACCTACTTTATCTTTGCTTTCATAATTGATATAGCTTCTATATCAAGTATGAAAGCAAAGATAAAGCTCTGGTACCATCAAAAGTCCATTAAAGTTAACAAGTTGGTACCTATACCTACATTTCATTATTGTCTGGATTTTTATTGTATATAATTTTAGCCATGTCCTTTAATTAAGTTGTCATAACTCTTACAAGAATAAAGCATCTCAAAATACAAAGAAAAATACAGATGTTTTATCCTATTCTTTATCAGTATATTGCTACTGCATGCACATCATCACAATTCCAATAACTGAAGCCTACGTGTTGTACGTCAGTATTTCAGCGTTGTACCTATATAAAAGGTTTAGTAAGCTACTGATATTTCCGTTGTTATCTTAAAATAAATACGAAGTGTAACAGTCGGAAGTCCGGTCCGTTCTTATCGATATTATTGCAGAATCAAAACAGTAGGTACCTTCAAGTGTGAATTTACTGGGTGACAAATTTAAGATTGCACGAAGACGATGTGTGGCACTGGTCACGTATGCTATTTAGAATGTTATGAACCTAAGTTTTGTTGTTCCCATTTTAGGTAAACGCCATAAGTTCGTGTAGATATAAGTTAGTTGTTGTTGAGTTTAGTATATTATTTTCCGCGAGTTTTATTTGGTTTTAGCTACACCTAAAAGATGTTCAGAAATACACATTACCTAAATATCACTTTTGGTAATAGTTGTTGTGTTGGAAAAATTTATCCGTTGCAAATTTTCCTTGATGATAGAGTAATAAATTATTATGTAGATACATACCTATAAGTTAATAGCTGCAATTATCCTATATAAGAGGTACTATGACTCAGTGCACTGTCTTGATTGAAAATTATGAATTAGAATTTGTATTCCTATGATAGCGTTCATTTCCCTCTCTTATTACCTATATTATATCATTTTACTTTTTAAAGTAAAATATTTTCTTCATCATCATCATCAGCCGGAAGACGTCCACAGCTGGGCGAAAGCCTCCTCTCTCTCTCTTTTTCCACATCTTCCTATTATCAGCTGCCGACGACCAGTCTTAAATAAAACATAATATAAAACTTATTTATCTCATTAAATGTAGGTTTTTCTTTAATTTGATACTATAGTAAAACTTGTTTGTCATTTTATACCCAAGTAAGATTCTGCAGAAAAAACCAATAGTAATATCGCTGCTTTTGGCATATTAAACTTTGCGTCTCCCACTTGCCATGGAGGGATACTTTATATTCTTTTATAATTAATTGCGTTGCGGGTTCCAAGACGGTCGCGTCATTTCTCTGGGATGCCGCAAACTTCATTGCCTCAATTGTTCATAATGGTTATCATTGCAGATCCTGGCTTACAGGAGTTACAGTGATGGGCACGAGTGATGGGCTTGTCCCGTAAATAAAGTTATAATACGATACTCAACACTGATTTAATCACGACCGTTTTACTATCTCGATTTGCCACGCCAAAAAAGTGCAATCAGTAAAAAAAACAGATAGAACACAGTCACAAATATTATCTTATCGACAATATAATTCAATAGCGACGATTCGCAAAATCACTTGTTACAATTTCAAGAAGCCAACATACCAGACTGCTCGACGTCGAACGATGTTCTTATCAGCGAAGTATGCTTAGCCCCTACAAAATATATTGTTGTCATATCTACCGGAAACTATGCGCTGATTTAGCACAGGTGGTTCACTTTCCACGGAACTAGTAGGTAACGTTATGTCCGGTCATGATACATAACCGAAATCATGTGGATGAAACGTATTCACCATGGAACGCAGACCTCATTGAATCGTTGATGGTGGTATGACTCATGTATTATGAGAAGGGATCCGTTGGGTTTTACGGAGTGTTTTATTGCAAAATTCGCATAGCGTCACTCTGGATTCTAGTGATGGTAATATTCCTAGGCTCATCTATTTTGTCATAAAGTCTTACTAATGGCCATGCTATAGAAATGCAAGCTTTTAGTATAATCCCAAATGACTGTGATTATGTTTAAAACTAATATTTTCGTAAGCTGGTTTAATGTGCTTTTTAGTAATGACTGTTTGAACATCAATTAGAACGTTCAGGTCGCTACTGGACTTTTCGTAAAGGGAGTTTATATTGATCTATTATTTGCTAAAGCAACCGCTAATCACTTACGTCTACCTCGTTAGGTTGTACAAATTAGCAGCATTTTTAACTCCACGTAACAGTAAAATATTGATTAGTTAATTACATTTGGCGGTTCATTTATAAAGGACTCGTTCCCAGGGTTTTTTTCCCCACAAAAAGACAATCTATAATCTAAGCTAAGTAATCATTTGCATACATTTTATATAGTTTTCGCTTCAAAAATGTGTGTAGATATTTGATTGTTTTCATAGACATTTTTGTTTAAGTAGCACTCAGTAGAACGCACCTACATAGTAACCCTATTTTGAAAATGAATAAGATGACAAACTGTGAGTTTTCTTTTACAGGAAAATTAATTATCTATAGGTAATCGATCTTTACGTAATCCGGATATTTCTGACTCAACTGAAATTTCAATGACTAACTACGAGAGAACGCTTGGACCGCATGAGTCAATCTGAAAGACTGGAGAAATTCCCAATAGCGCCAATGAAACACGACCTTCACGGGACCAAATAAAATAATTTGCGTTCAATTTTGTCAAAAAAACACGTTTTTTTCGTTTGTTTTCATGTTTTGCATATCTGAGTATCAATGTCGATCGAATTTTTCTCGCAGATAAAATCTAGAAAATTGCAAAGCACAATGTTTTAAAGATATTAATAAATTCACTGCATTATCAACACCTTATCAATGGATATTATTTTGCCGGCTGTGATAAGAATCTTTTAGGTGTATATTAAGCTATAAATATTAAATAATTGTTACTAATTTGTACGTAATAATAAAACAATGATAACATTGATCTTAACATTTGGTAAATAATAATACGAAATATTAACATAATTTATTATTTCTTCGATGGTCTTAATTACTTTATTTGTATTTGTTTATTTTTTTAATAAGTACAAGATGTGTAAATTCACAACTACACTAGAGAAGTGGAAATTTGAATACTTCAATTGATTCAATAAAGTGAATGAAATAAAAAAAATGGTTTATTAATTAATGAAATCGAATTAAAATGATGAGTTACAGTATAGGTAGTATACTTGTCATTGAAGTGCGTTTACCTTATATTTTATTTAATTATGTATACCTACAGCTAATTAATCAATGTAGGTATATAACCATACATCCTGTTTAAATATTTTTTTATTTAGGTTTTCTCTCTACATTACCAGATTTTTAATATCTTACCTCCAATACTAATAAGTAGGTGACTACTTAATTATTAGTTTAATGTTATCGAATCCTATAGATAGGTTTATAAATAACGCGATGACCTTTTTTCATAATTAATTACAGCTACAAATAAAGACATTATCTAATAAAAATAATAAAATATTGTTCGAGAGAAAAAAGCCAATTACACATTTTGTTAGAAGAATGATACTGATTTCATAACACCATTACATATTTTATTAATAGAACAGTAGTGTCACGATAACCTACATTTATTATAACCTGGTGAAAGCTCTTTTTATCTACACACATACGACCTAAAAAATCAACAAAGTACATAAAAATGAAAATACAATAAAGGCCAACCCTTATTTACCGGGACTCGAGCAAACGGACCCCTCGGCATACATAATAGTTGTTGCAACTGGGTGGGATCGAGACCCGCCTCCCGTCGCTGACGCCCACCATTGGCTGCGGCGTGCCTACACAGGAGAAACCCACCTGCGATTCGTTCTTCCGTGCCCCACTGCCTTCAACACGTGCCTCGGTGAGCACTAGCCTTTATCTTACGCGCGTTCACACAAATTCATTTAGTCTCTCACACGACACCACGCGTGCGACATCGTAGCATTTTGGGGGATGTCAATTGCGATCGTCTGTTATGGATCAAACTAGCATACCAACGTGTGCGTTGATAAGGAATACTGGCACTGTTATATTAAGACTGAAGATGGAAGTGGCTACCAGTTGTTGCAAGCCTGAGGTGTGTCCGGCGTCCGGCTGTCCAGGGCTGGTACTCAGGCCGTCCGGATGTGAACAATGTACTAGGACTAGATTAATTAGCCAATATAGTGACTGTGATAGTGATGTGGTGGAAAAATGTCGTCCCTATAGATCGAGAGCAGCAAGAAGTAGTAAGCGTTATTTTTTATTATTCACATAAGTTTTTTTCAGTACTTTAGTCATTTTTTTGTGAGATATGACGTGCAAATTTTTTATTGATCTCGCGCTAAAATATTTAAATTAATTCACTTTTCCTAAAATTTGGTCGTTTCAAGATAAAAAGCTAAATTCAAAGTACCTAATCTAAAATAATATAAACCGGTAATCAGATGAATAGTTCTTGAAATATATCAAAATATATTTTTTATGCAAAAATAATTAATAATACAATAATTATAGTGCGTGTAAAAAAATCTAAGTTTTTACCTCGTAGCTTGGAAAGCTTTGCATGATGGACTTATAATAAGTCTCTAAAATTAGCCTATTACGAGTGTTCGTGATATAAACCTAATAAGACAATGAAAGCTCGCTGCAGCACAATACAATAGAACAGGTAGAGTCCCGCAACGATAAATAGTCCTTATCATAATAAAAGCTAGCCATAGCGTTAGTAAGCGTTATTTATTTATAAACTAAGTATCCGGTCCGTACAAACGCACGCCTATTCTCACATCCTCGTCGCATTGTCGGTACTGTCTCGTTCCACCGCGGTAATCGAGATTACAATTTCATTACGCGCAAAAACTTGGCTCAGTCTCCCTTTACAATGTTAAACACGAAGATCAGAGCTAACTAACTAGGCTTAAACTGTAATTAAAGTAACGTACTGTTACCGGAATGACATATCTGACTAAATGTTTCTATCCTTTAAGAGCCGGACAGTTACGTCCAAGCGGCGCGCAGAGGGTTATTTCGTAATTAGTACTATCGCTTGGTCGCTCTCTATATAGGGCCAAGAAATGATTTAAGTGTCGTGCAATAAAAACCCTATGCCTATTAGATTACTTGCAGGGAACATTTATCTTCTCTTTTTGTGACAGGATTGTTTTCTTTCGTATCTTTTGTATGCATATTACGATCACGTAACGAGTTAAAAAAGTCTTAATAACGGTTCTTGTATATGTAAACCTTCATTACTTAAATTAAAAGCCAATACAAAGAGTATTCATTAGCAGTCGGTTAATTGCATGGCAGGAAAGGTTCTTAACATTGTACGTGTAGTTCTATTTATATAATGTTGATGACTTCTAATAAATCTTACTGTATTCACGAGAACTGGGTAAATCCGTCCGGAACTAGATTGTTATGCTTGAGTCCACAATGATTTACTCATGCATGCACAGCTTATTCATAAGTTTTCATTGTTAAAATTATTTTTGGTTTAATCATGTAAAGTGAAAAGATAACTTTTACAAAGAAAATGTAGGTTACCAGTTTCCGACATACTACATTCAAAAATGACAGGAAAAAATGTCGGCAATTAATGTAGACAGTTACAATAATACTTAACTTTAATATGACGCATACATTTCCACTTCAATAGGATCGCCTATGAGGAAAATCGATTTAAGTAGAAAATCAATCGATTCTTATTCGATCATTACCATATAACTATGATGAAATCATTGTGATGTAGGTACCTACTATGTAATAATCACTCCGTCATCGTTAAGACTTACGTCGATGAAACTATCAAAATTACATTTAATGACTTATGATGTCTTGCTTACTTCAGTCAGTAAAAAGTATATCCTGGCTATTAACAGTGACGTTATACCAAATGCCCACTAATTGATTTAGCCTTTTGCCGTCATCTTGTTTTCCCGATTTGTATGCAATTAGGTATGCTAAATTTAAATAAACCGAATTTTAATATGTATACCTATATCTAAACTAATTTTGATCTAAATTAACGTGTGAAATAAACAATACCTAATTACTATAAATAAATGACGTCAATCAACATTACCCATATGAGAGTTTGATAACAAAAGATTAAAACTAAATTGCTATCCGGTCAGCCTGTATAAATACGGTTTTCACATCAACGTCAGTAGATTATAGAAAAAAAAATACAAGCCATGTTTTGCCCCCAGCCCTATATAAAAAAGTTAACAACTGAGGTGAATAATCCCTTAATGATACAATATAGAGCAAGAGTAAATCGTCTTACTGCTCGTAACCGCAGAGCTATCTAAATGATTAAATATCAATTATTATGAAACAGCGATCCGATGGGGAAAACATTATGAATTAAACCTACATAATTATTCAATATTTGCTGTGATATTCCCGGAAGTTATGAATAATAGCTTTGTTAATTAAATTAATACTTATAGTATAAATATTAGATAGAAACAACGTTGGGTCAGGTTAGTTAGTGTTGATATGAGTCCTTTATTACACAGTAAAGGGCTCGTCACAATATAAGGACAAGTAATAACAAAGTTTGTAATGAATGCCCACTGTCCAGTCACCTCGAACAATGTCATAGAATGCGTAGCCACAATACGCTTCAATGTTTTTAATATTGTTAAAGCGCTTATCCATAAGAAAGCTATGTCATAATAATTAAAGCAAAGTACACGCACTAAGCTCGATTTCATGAACTATGTCCGCGTCATTAGGGCCGCGATCCACTCTCTCATTAGCAACATTTTCACATAAAACGTTGTTCATTTACGCAGAGTAAGGCAGCCGCGTCAATTATAAACAGTTATTTCAGTGAGACGGGGGACTCATAATTGCAGTGTTTAGCTGTCACTCATTTAGTGAGAGATGTCGATCCTAGCTTAGACGTGTCTAATTAACTCTTTTTACAGCACAATAAATATATAAAAAATATACATGATAAGCCTTGCCAATCGGCCAATAAGCACTGAAATTACACCGCTGTAGATACCTAACAAGATATTCCATTTAAGTTCGGCCGATAAAAAACAGTTACTAAAAATGCATAATGTCAGTTGTTACCTTATTAAAATTAATTCAAGAAAAATTCGCGCTTGTTTCGTTAATTCCAAAGACAGGGTCGATCAACGATCTTCTTCGCGACGCTATTACCATTTAGAGCGATTTTCAGGTAATGAAGAGTGGTATCACCGCGTATCTTGTGATACGCGCCGCCACGCGCGTCTCTGAGCGATAATCGCCCTTATTATGCGCAGTCAAATTTTACGAGCGCATCGGTTGTTAGCTGGCTACTAACAAAATGATGAACGGACTCAAATTAAACCTCTATTATAGCTAAAACATGACGCCTTTTTCTATTTAATGTCACGAGGACGGGTATCAGTAATCCCGTTAATGAGCTAGCGCTTCAACCCCATTGCGTCTGCGCTCCACACTCGAAGTAAACGGCACAGATATTCGAAAAAGATAACCCGTCAAATTATACTGACGGGAATTTTGTAACGAGCCGCTAAGATGATGCCCGCGACTCTCATCCGAATTTTTTTACCGCATTTATAACAATAATAATCAGAATTTACATAATGATTGCGCAGGCGCCTGCGACGTCCGGTGTGCAGAACGCCGCGGCGAACTTTTCTTGGTTTTCGAGTCGAAATTCTAGTTAGCGGGCGCGCGATTTCTTTTTAAAAAGGTTAACAAGATGGTCTCGTTTGGGTCGTTTTTCGTGCCGCGAAGCCTTCTTTTGTGAACGGGCGAGCTGTTAAAAAATAAACGAAGTCTTTGTTTCTCGGGTAGTCGGTCCGACCTCCGACGCGGTCCCTACTTTTTTATGCCCCCTTATAACCTGTGTATTACCTACGTGTAGGTATCTACGGTTTTTATGGTCGCCCGGTCAGTTCTTCAATGGGCTAAGGAATTCGATCGAGTCTCATTGTTCATCTCAAATATCTCCACGTACAAGTGGTTGGGGGTATAAAGAGGATATCAATTACTTGCCGCTTTAGAAAGAAAACATCCATTTGTTTTAATTATGGTTAAGTATGATACCCTTTCAAAATCAAGGTGGCTACTAACATCTAATTAAAAAATTCTGTGTCTTTTTAGCCCGTTTTTATTTGGATATATTTTAAAAGTAAATTCTTTTTTTTTTTCATTTTGAAATAATGTTAAGTAAAAAGATTTCATTTCTGTAACTGTCAAGATTCAAAAATTTAATTAGCCTCATATTTTATCTTCATCTCATGGTTACTCAGTGAAAATATTTGTCTCACAGTGACTCTACGTCTTTTACGAGCTGACCTGTTGTTTTTTTGTACATGAACTTTTGACGGCGGTCTCGCGGTTGCTTTTGACCGGAGCACTAATAAAATGTTATGATCGTGTGTTTAACGCGTGTTGTGTGTGTCGGACCTTCCTTTTGACATGATCGTTATTGCCCGACTCCACCTTTGCGGTCGCCTTTTGTAACCCAATTGGTACAACATTATTATCGTGTCAATTAGAGGGCAATATAACCTACAACTAAATCACGGCTAGTTATACGGATGGCATACTTAATGAGTGGGGTTTGTTTATGCAAATTATTTGTTTATGTTTCTTGCTGTGAGACATAACTATTTTATTCTTTTTAAATGCAAGGAGGTGGTAATCTGTATCAGTTCACAGGGCCTAGTTAAATAATAAGCGGTGGAGCGCCCTATAACTATAATTTGCTTTTATTTGTCCGCGGTGCCTGCGGGCTTCTCAGCGAAACCGCCACAGAGCGCTAACGAGATGATGAAAAAAATTACACGCACACGTTTGTGCTAATTGTGTGAGTGTATTGATGAATCTGAATTCGAATCCCTTTTGACCATTTGCCGCTGTCGTTTAGCTTATTGATGGCTTCGTTGAAGATTTAAGATATTCAGGCCTCAAAGACGCCTGATTGAATTTTAATATGCGCAGTGTAATAAAGTAACACGAAGTAACCAAAATATTTGCATATCTACCAGTATTTTGTTGATGTTTACTACGTTTAAAAGTCCATCTCATAAATTACAAGCTTTTCTAATTTAGTAACATTTGATTGCAAACAATTATGAGATCCTTCTCTACCTTAGTCACTAACCGGCAGACATAACGCTTATGATTCACACCTTGAGTCAAAACACTGAAAAAATAAATAACATTCTATGCCAGTGACTCGATACTACTTTGATGTTTTGTCGATTTATTAGTGCCGACATAATTGTTATGTTATAATATGATTTTATAACTCAGTTGCATATAATAGTCTGAATGGTCAAATATAACTTTGTTATCGATCTGTTCTCACTACGTTTCCTATAAGTCTTTGAAACTGTTAGGATGTAGAGCATACTCTGTGGTCAAACAAAATAGTACCTTTTAATTTCGGACAACTTTATCCAGAATCAAACTATTAAACTAACAGAATGTATAACCAATAATAATCTATATTTTCTTTTTTCAACTTGTTAAGTGCAAAAAATTTACAATTATTCGTCCGGAATTAATCCCTTTATTAGCAAAATTGTAATCGGAAGATTAAATGTCAAATAGTGGCTATTAAATAACGATCACGAATGAAATAATCATTAGTGACGGCGTCAGTGGATCGGTTACATTTTCCTCAAGATATCAATTAAGTCATAATTTCTCAATAAAATACTACGAGTCAAAGATCACGAAGTAATTGATATAAAAATAACAATGAAAGACCTTATAATTTGATTTATTTGAATAGTAAAGCAAAGGCAACTTGTTATCGACATTAATGAGCGAATGGTTTTATCTCACTCCGGACCGCGTCAGAGGGAATCCGTTGTCGTTTATTTGACATCATATTGTGTGTTTTGACGCGTTCTTGCTATCGTTATACGTATTAACCAAACACTATCGATTGTCAGAATACGAATGATCTCAATGTATGTCGTTTTTTTAGGTCTAAATACGTCAGTGAAAACTTTACGGAATTTTATGACCATCCTCTTTTTTCCATTCCGCCTCCATTGCAATGACATTTCTGATGACAGCTTTTACCTCATATCGCCGCCATTCATAACAGTACAAATTATAGCATTTGAAAAATCATCCTAACAATATCCAATTATTCAAATAACTAGCGAGTTAATGTTTTTTGGGTATAATGTAGACAGGTGCACAATGCGTTAACTTTACATTCAAATAAAAAATTATGTCAATCACACTTCAAATTATTTCCATAGCTGGTAATATTATTCAATTTTAACGAGTAAAACGAATGTCAAGTCAATAAATACTTCTACGTCAACGATGGACACCTTCTGCTGGTGACAGTTGTTAGTTTCAATTAATATTTGTTTTTCTGTTAAATTCAAAATAACTATTATTTACATACCTACCGCCCGTGACATAATATTCAATTAGGTAAATGCTTGCAACATCCCCTCAGTAGGCGCAATTATTATTGCCATAGAAAATAATACAGAACGAAAAACTCCGCTAACGATTCCATTGGCGTTATCGATAATATAATCGATAAATTGGTTCGATGAAGTAACCGATCTGAAGAATGTGAGTGCGATTACCGCGCCACCGTTAAATAGTGCCGCATTAGTGATTCACACAGGTTCACTGGACAATTAGCAAAGGCTGTCCACCTCTGGGCCGCGATGTATTTATTCATCGGATGTTCATCGATTACCATAATCGATACCATCGCGCGTGCCGCATACGGAACAAGTGGCTCTTGAGCGTTTTCATTAAATGAGATGCATTGAAAAAAAATACGAGAGCTTTCATTCAGAAATGAATATGAATCACTTGCAGAGTTGCAACGCGTTGTTACGGTTGAACAGCACATAATATAATTGAATACTCGGATATCGTATGGTAATGATATCGTTGCTAATTTGCATAATAGTGAAATATTCTAAAATTATGTACCTTAGGTAATTATGTTTTTGACCAAAGTATACAATCAATTTATAAAAGTAACTTGGAAACCTGCGTCAAAAGCTTTTATTAGTTTAGTTTTAGATTAGCTAGTAGGAAAACTACTAAAAAAACTTAAAGTAAACCGTCAAACCAATTGTAAGGCAGTCTCCTTTTGATACCTTCTGTAATTTTGTTTTACATAAGCGTCTCTAATTTCAAATTTGTCTCTTCCACCAGGATACGTCAAGGTCTGCGCGGCGGTGTGCCTGCTATTGTTGGTGTGCGGGCTGTCACCGAGGTCGTCGGCGGCGCCTCACCGGAGCCGGGCCAGCATGGAGCGGGAACGACGCGACACGGACGGAGAGAACAGACTGTGGGCTAACCCCTGCGATTATAATGACTCCCAAGTAAGTATTAACGTTTGTACATATTTATTTTTGGCAGAACTTACATACATCTTTATTGGAATTACCTTTGGAATGAAAAAGTCTGGACTATTTATGGTTTAAATCGTCATCATCAGCCGGAAGACGTCCACTGTTGAACAAAAGTCTTCCCCAAATTTTGTTTGCATAATGTTAACACACGTTCGTAACGCAAAGTCATACAAACGAAGAAACCCCAGTTTAAGCCAAGTTCTATACTAAACAAGCCAAAGAGTCCAAAACTACTGTTCCATTACTGTTGCTTTACAATAAAACCAACAAGATATTAACGATTGCCTTTTTTACAGTCAAAACCAGACTACCCGAAAAATCACGTAAGGGAGGTCGCGTTGAAACTCGTCGCGCAAGCAAAAAACGCTTACTCATCAACTGCGAAGTACAAGGATACATTTGTAAGTACACAGTTCTGCTTTTACTCTAAAAGCTTATTATGTAAGAAGAGATCTTGCAACTAAGTTAGTTGCAAAATGTGGAAGTTGAAAGTAGCAGAGGCCATCAGACTATTAGGTACTTGGTTTTAATTGATTTGTTTGTCAAACAAGTGACATCCGGTTTCTGAAAAGCTAACCCACGTTTCAAAAGCCGTCTAATCTCCTGTTAGGTTTCATTTGAGTAGCTGAAAGCATAATTAAACACTTTGATATGATATTGGTCATATTTGACATCAAAATCGTCTGACAAACGCAGGTTTAAGGTCCCGAAATTTTTCATCCTTTAATACATCAAAACTTTCAGCTCTGCAAATTAACAAGTCTTGTCTTATATTAAGGAGCATCCTTATCGGTATTTAAATAAATAGAAGGCTCAGCATTTTAAAATATAATATTTAAAAGTACATCAGCATAATAAGTCAGTGATGCTTGCTTCGAAGGCCTTTCTTTGCTTTCATTCATCGATTTTGCACGAGGCGGTCGCGTAGTATTCGCGGTCGCATCTATATGCCCGCCGCGTCGCTCTAAATGAACGGACGGAGCTTGCGGTCGACCAATACCAATAAAACTTAAGCCTAACATCGACGCATGCCTTTAACGTTTGTATCTACGCACATTATTGATTTATGTATCAGAGTCTGTAAGAGATGATACTTAAAAGGGAAAATTAAAACTGTCAACGACTAATAGGGATTCTTGATCTATCCCTTGATTATCTTTAAAGAAAACAATGTATTCATATCAAGTATTTATGTTTTTCTGCTTAAAATGATAAAGATATGCAGAAACTTTTAAATATAGTTTAAGTTTTAGTCCTTTTGTGTCCAAAAATTTCACACGAAATTTGACCCATTAAAGATTCACGGCGTGCACGTTTTTAGTGCGGTTTTCTCACCGTAGAACTGCGCGCGGGCTCAGGCGTGGAAGAGAGATTGCATCGGCCGGGCGCCGTTTTGCGTCTCTACGTCCGGCCGGCCGCTTCCTCCCTTTTAATTATAATTTCGCGCTGCATTTCTGTGACGCCACGTCGGTATCGACAACCTTGTCGATAAAATGCTTTGTAAACAGCACACGTCACATCAAATAACAATATGTAACTGATCAAATCACATTCAATCAACAACATGATCTTGTCAGCGTGCTAAAAGTTCATTCCAACTCGAAAACTTGCTTTAGTTAATTTTTTGTCCCAACAAGTCCATTTACAAATGAGATGCAGTTTTATTACAAACCTGTTTGTATTAAAACAAAGCACCTACTTTTCTTATCAGATGGTAATACTGTCGCATAAGAATCGCAGACAATTCAACCTACATTCAAGAATTCATAAAACATTCACGAATTATTAGAAACAAACGTTTAGCATGTTAATACAACGATTCATATGACGGCTCTATCATTCCAATCCTAGGAATATAATAATTTCCGAATCGGAAGTAAGGTGGACCGATCAACGAGAAATAATGCGATGTCGAAGTCGCGCCTCGAATCATTTATGGATGACTCTTTACCAACGTACTCGACGGTGACACGATAACCACATCTATCGTGTATACATTTCGGCGATGGTTTTCAATATAATCAATTTATTGAGGGTTGGGCAGTCAATGGTAGCGGAACAATGGTAGCGTTTATGTCGAATGCGTCCAGTTATCGAGTGTGATGTTCGCGTATGAGGTATGGTGGCATTGTAATAGGCTCGACGGTCGTAACGACGGCGACGTCCTGTCCGCTGCCTCCTCGTAAAACGACATTATCGACTCACAGTAGCCGGAACGAGGTACAGGACGGTGCGCGTACGCGTCGAATACTGATTGCGCATTAGTATTGCGCGACACACCTGCCCGACGATTTTTTCTGTCTCTCCCCTTAATGTCGGTCATTCGTTACTAATGTACCATATTTATTGCGATTTAGACGCAGATCGTGGCGATGAACCGCCATTGTTGCTAGTTGACAAGGACGTCAAAGTTTTCTTTGTTTCTGAGTGATTTTTTGAGAAAAAATGCTGTTCTTATCGCTATTTTCGATCTTGTCCTGTTAAATATTAGTCATCCCATTAAAGCAAGATAAACGTCTAAGTTACGTATGGCAGACAAGATATCCTAAATAAATCAGACTGCTACATCTGTCGTCAAGCCCATTCCGTATAAATAATAACTGGCCGCGTTGTACTAAGAACGCAATAACAAATTCAACGAACTCTACCGGTACTGTGTGACTCGCCACCGACCACCGTGTGAATGTGTCATAACACTCGTGCTTTTGACTACAGCGGTGTCATATTATCGCATCACATTTTCGACAGTGGAATTCAACTCGCTTCCTTAAAAAGTGCACGTTAACTTTTAAAAGTAATTACGATAAACAAATTAGTGCTGGATTCGCGATGTAACCCGATCGGCGATTGCGATCGGCTCGCGGCCTGTCGCACATCGCAACACTCGCGACTCGTGTGCATCTGCTCGCTTATCTTTGCAATAGCGTCGCTATATAAACATTGAATTACATAGCACATACATACAATATGTATGTACGTACATAGTACGATAGCGTTGTTCACACGGGCGACAGGCTGTCTGCGGGCGTTGGGTGCGTACGTGTGCCGTAAATATATCAATGTCTGCGCTTGTGTGGGTGCATGTTTATTTGATAAGCTTCCGATGTTCCGAGCTAGGCATTCGGATGCTAAGTCGTCAAATTTCGTAGTTGATGGCCACCCACGACAACTGCATAGCGCTGAATACATGGATTCTTACACTTTAATTAAATATAATGCATATTTTAATATACATTGATAAATTATATACTATTTGTAAACATATAAAACGTGACACGATCATTTAAAAGCAACGGGAATGTACTGACTTTTTAATTGTGAATTACAAAAGACATTGATGTTTCTAAACATAAGAATTTAAGTAGATATTGCTATTTAGATTCTTAAACTTTTTTAAACAGTTTTTTTGAACAAGTTTCTTCAATAAATCTTCTCATTTTATTTATATATTTTATAGTTTCTTACATAATACTTTAATAACTATATCAATAACTGATTTTAAGTTTTTTAAACTTATTAAACTTACTCTCGCTTTGCACTTTACGTGGATTCAAAGACTGGCAGTCTGAATAATTAAAATAAAATCACAAAATTAAATGTCTGCACGCGTTTGTAACCCATTAATGTGGCATTATTTAAGTTCCCTGTCAAGTAGATTCGACTCAGTTTTCATGCAAACTCCACACAGTTAGTAGTTTAATGTTTTGGATATGGTCCGATGGACCGGACGCACACCTGTGTATTTAGTATGCCAGTGACTACATAGCACATTCCATCTCTGAACGATATCATTACTTCGACATTCTACAAATTTGTTTAGTTAAATCTGCACAACTCATATTCATAGAATGCAAATTTTATTCCAGCATCATATAAAATTTGTACCGATACAAAATATAAAATTTCTTCTTTTAATTTTTAAATCTTAAAAGTAATCGCGCTGTAAACTCTAATTTTCCTGCCAATTACTTACCACTTCGGTAACGGATAACATCTCCGGTTTGACTCCATTCATACACCGCAACTCGGTTTATATCCAAAGAAATAATCGTAAATTTATTTCATTGCACGTATTATCAGCAAATTTTATATCAGCGGTATCTCAATTTCAATGAAGCAAATTAATATTTGGACAAACTTTCCTGATCGTGCCGATAAACGGTTGCACAACGATATTTTTGATGTTTTGTCGGGATATTGCACACTTTTAATTAGTCGTATTGTTGTCAAACAATATTATTTTCTACAAGGGATACTTAACTACCGCGCGCTACATCTGCCCAGGCACCGATTGTTTGACGTGTCATATGTATTTGGACTCTACGCTTGTAATATAGGGGCAGTTATTGTTTGGTCCGTCTACGTTACGTGTGCTATGGTCATAGTGTCAAATTTTAATGTCGAAACGGTTTTGTTACGTGAAATGTCGTCGGCGGCGGCCGCAAACCTCCGGTTTCGATCTCATCTTTCGTACGACCTTCGCTGGCCAATAAATCGACTATGAGCACGTTAGTATCAAGTATATAATGTGCATTGAATATCGAATTGAACGAAAATTGATCGAATCAAATAAATTCTTGATAGACTTCATGAGTCGCTCATGAAGCAAAGATAGTAATGTAAATTGGGTTTTAATACAATTATCAAACAATAAAACCTTACTCTATTAATAACAAGAAAGAACGTGTAGTCTTCATTTGTGATTATCTAATTGAAATGGTGTCTTGAAATAAACAGATCGCAGTTAGCAGCGACTATAGAGCCGGCATTTCTTGACCTAGTGTCACAAAGAAAATGTAATTTTGTAAGAGATCTAGTTTTATTGGTTGCCTCTCCTGGGGGCAGTAAACGTTTGTCATTTCTCAGAACAATCTGCGACTAGATAACGCGTGTTCTAACGTAGGTGTTTTACTTCGTTATATATATTTTTGCTGGCTGCTCAGTTATTTCAAAGGTTATTCTTTGTTCTGATTAAAGAGATTTTGATTGTAGTATGTATCAGTACTAATAATTTACGAACTACATAACGACCATAATAATGATGTAGATACACTGAGAAACACATAGGTAATTATTATGTTGACGAAATTAAAACAAACCCAAGTTTAGATGAAGATTACGCAACCCAAAAATGAAATGCCAATAAATTGATAAAATCGGAGAACATTACGTACCTTTGACATGAAAATTCACAAACAAACGTCTATTTAACTTCGAGCTATCAGGTACCTAACAGTACTCGACCGGCCACTGCAGAGTTATCCCCACTTGAAGCACATTTATACCATCAATCCAGGAAACCAGGCGGACTCATCATCCGCTCAATCTTCGTTTTCCATGAAAGTCAATCAGCTTATTGTTTAACTCGATCTATTTCTATCTTTCATAGAACACAACAGTACTCACTAGCGTTGATTCACGATGATCCTTATTGCGATCCTAGGTTGATGTGTAACTATGAAAGGACGTGTTTACAATCGAGTTTACCATACTTTTCTTTTTCTTCATTATTTTTATAGTATCCAATTGTTGCTATATTGTCAAAACTAATTTAACCTTTTTATTTGTTACAGGCGTTGAAACTTCATAGTTATCAAAGTTTTGACGAACTTCTCCGCTCGTGGCAGACTGATGACTTCCTCAGGACATTTCCCTGGCTACCTGAAGAAGGGCTACCTAAGGAGAAAGTCCTCAACCAGACAATGCCAGATGAATATATGGATCAGTTGATGGTAAGCATCGAAATCTGTACGAATCATGCCTAGGTACTTAAAAGGCTATTCATTCAGCCATCATGAACTGAAATACATGCTCATTAATAAACATTTTTGTTGAGCTACATTCAGAGATATGCTTATAACCATTTCGTTTTTGATAATACGGACGTTGCCAGATTGACGTTTCCTAAACGAAAACAATCACCGAAGGGCGGTGAATTCGCTGATGCCAAAAACGTGCATCCGTATGAGTTTTTCAATCGATTTCAAAGAATTGACATCGTCGGTGGCACTCATTGTTGTCGGCCGACTATCGCTTACGTGAGAACACAATGGTTTCGCAATGTGCTGGTAACAATCGAAAACTTAATCGAATTTAGGATGATTATCACAATTACGATTGTCCTTATCTAAGTTAAGAAAATTTGGCAATGAGTTGACTTGCAATAGCAAGGGCCGTTATTGCTAATGATAAAATTGCATCGACATTAAAATATACGTTGGCAATCGGTTATTTCTTCTAGTACGTAACGAATTATTTTTGATTTCAATATCAACTTACTATTTTTTTTTCTTTGTTCACAGCCAAAAATCAACGACATACTGCCGGGGATGTATAAGGGGCTGAAGATGATTGTGGCTGGTTTGTACGTGTTCTCCAATGAAGAGCTCAATGCTAGTATCATATCGTATGAGAGCCTCAAGGTGAACATCAACCAGACGATGCATGATGTGCGAGCAGTGCTATGCTATTTTAATGTAAGTAAATATTCATCTACGAAAGCTTTACTTTGTAGTTTGTTAAATTCTTTTAAAATAAATATAGGCAGTAAACTTAAATGTCCACCCTGAAGATCCATTTTTAATACATATTAGTAAAAAAAATTTTCAATCGGATATATTGTTTTATAAATTACCTCTTACAAACCCAACTTACAAGTTTTACCTCGTTATATTTTTTTGTAGATAATCACTAACCAAACCTTTTCATCTTTATAGGACATCATGAACATTCGTGGACTGAAAATCGAGAAGCTCCCGGACTCTGAAATCCCCACTGACTTCGCGAACAACATGGGCATTCTTCTATACAGGGACACCCTAAACTACTTGGAGTACCTTCAGCAGGTGTTCCAGAAACTATACGAGATGGAATCTGCTTGAACACAGCGGTTATGATCGAGAGTGTTACAATGTGCGACTTGAGGAAACTGCACACCCCATGTCACTTTTGGCTGTCTACTTAATCTTGGTGCTCGCACCGCATGGCGAAGAGCAGTATTCTTCAGTATAGTTAGCCCCAAGAAAACTCTTTCTAGTAGAATTATTTGTATCTTTTGGCTGTTGAATAGCGAATTAATGTATAGAAAAAAAAACTGTCTTTGCCATTACATTGCCATTTTGGTCTAGAACGAATTAGTTCCTTTTTGTAAATAGTGACGAATTTAAAATGTATTATTTATTGTCTGCTGATTAACATTCTAAATTTCCCGATTATCCTAGTCAAGGTCTTATTTATTTCTCGCTTAACTCCACTTTAGTTTCAATTTCTTTATTATTTGTATTGTTTAATTTAGATTTTAGTATTAGACTTCATTCCAGCGCTTGGACTATGTTGATGAAATTGTTGAGTCGGAATATGAATGCGTTAAACGGTGTATCAGAACGGTTTCTTTCCTGCTATTGTCTATTAATTAATCAATTATTATGACATGGCAGCTTGAGGCTGAGACGAATAATTTTAATTGTACATTATATTCCTACTTTCTTTAGTATTACTTGAGTCTTTGTTAACTATTTATATGTTACAGAAATCCAATGAAATATAACTAGCTTTAATAGAGCTGTTAATTATATTATTGTAAAAATACAGAGCCAGTGTATTTATAACTTAATCATTATTTGTATAGTTCAAATAGTACCTATTTATAACTGAGGCACAAACATAGCTTCTGTGTTTGTGAAATTAAATTATTATTACATTTATTTCAATGATTTTTATTTTTTATTTTTTTGTATGCTTTACCTTCCCAACGTCATGAAAAAGTGATAAAAAATATACAACAGATCAAGATCATACATCATGCATTGTAGCCTAATTTAGAGAGAATAAAGAAACCCAATTAATGTTGACACAACTAATAAGAAGTATATTAGCCTTCATACACTTCAAATTAAATATAATCTAATAATAACTCATAAACAGGTTTAAACAAATATTCATTAAATATTCCTAAGTCACAGTTGTCTGTCCAAACAGAGTCAGGTCGAATCACGTATGTTCCCATGAGTCGGGACTGGAAACAATTTCATATCTTTACACAAGGTATTCACAACACCCGCCATATTTGCATTGGTGACTTGGTCTCCGACAAATTAGTACGACCAAGGCGATGGGACCTGAAAAATAATAAAAAAGTCACAACACAATATTAACTCTACTTGTAAGCCAAAACCTGTAAACTCTAACCCGTTGGAATAAAGTTCAAAATGCAATATTTTTAACAATATCCCTGTATGTTTGTTTGTGTAGTGTAACACGTCCCGCTACTGATCTCAAAGCGAACTGTCAAACGGTTCCCGCCATATTTGTTTAATGTGTTGTGACGACGTCGTTATAAGCCGTCAAAAACCCGCGGGTGTTAGATTTGGAGTCGAAAGAAATGAAAGGATTGACTTATTGTTAAATGATAACACTCAGAGTAATTACTAAAGCATAGAGAGAGCGAACAAATTAGACACAAATTACGATAAATCCAAGCTCCTCTCTCTTATGACGCAGATTATATATATAAAAGAGACAAACATATATGGACTCATATATGCTTAAAACTAAATGTACATTCCGAAATTGTCAAACGGTCATACTTGGTCTCTTACTACACGACCAGTTAAAAAAGGACATAGTTGCTTACTAGAACGGTTCTACACGGTTAACTGTACAAAGTATTTGATTTAGTCGTATTATACGTAGTGAATGTCAGTCCTTGTCCTGACATTGTTTATTTTAAAAATAATATATTTTTTTGGATAATATAAGCAACTTGATTGTGTACAAAAGGTGCAAAGGACAGATAAATAAGCGTTTAATATGGCTAGTTTTGTTTTATCGTGTAAATCACATTCATCACGGAAAGATAACAATGAATTTGTAAGATTTCATGGGTAAGTGTTTTTATGCAATTTTCTTATAAAATCACGCGTAATTTTTGTATATTATCACTTATACATACACATTAGATTGATGATGATCCCTTCAGACTATCTTTTTTACGAATTATATTGTGTTAACGAATTAATTTAACAATAAAGTAATTTGTTTATTTGTGAGGTTATGTCATGATAGTGAAGTAGATATTTTTCATCGATACTATTCGATACGATAATTTATTTTATGTCATTAAATTATAGCAAATATCGTTTTATTTTACAGTATGCCTCCAAATGAAAGGGAACTGGTGTTAAGTGCTTACAAGAGCTAGAAATAGATGGACTAAGCATAGCCGCTGTTTTTGCCATTTGGCTATAAAACCCTAATAATACAGAATAACTACAAAGACATCGGTAACGACACTTATTGACGCGGGTGGAACCGCGGGGCACAGCTAGATTATAAAAAAATATATATTGTTTCTATTTATTAAAAATGTACTAAATTTATATGTGTTTTTACTTTTGCTCCCAGTTTCTAAAGGCCGATCAACATAAAGATTAGCCATTAATTTATCAAATGTTTCATATCAAGTACAGTGATTGGTGGACCTGTGTTGCAATATAAATCTTTTAGTCAATGAATCACGTATTTGTTGTAATTTAAACCCTTACTAGATAATTCTTAAATTTGGGACTAAATTTATACTGATGCCTTGGTGATGTATGTTTTATACAACGTGAAAATAACGTACATTCTATAGAAGTACATTTTCTGTCAAGAACTAAATTTATTTCGATACTTCGACTTACCAAATACGGCACATCACTACCGAGGCAAAAAAAGTGTACAGTATTGCTGGAAGCAACGCTCCCTCTATGCTTTAGTCATTACTCTGAGTGATAACAGTAAATAAGGCTTCGAAATTAGTTTCAAAGCCAAGAATTAGTAGAACATCGCCAATGCTTTTAATTGCTAACCGTAAATAGATAATTGTGGTACTGAATATGTCTGTAATTTTGAACTAATTGCGATAATCGAGATAAAAATTAGAGCTGAGAAAACCTGTTATTTATTTAACAGGCTAATTTATGGAAAAAAACTAAATTTTGCAATTTTTAAATATAAATTAAGTATTTAAAATATCATGCTATATTAGTGTGTGCCACATCTAAGCGGCCATAGGGTGACATTCCAAGTTATTGTCCCGTCGGTGTCGCGCCGTGTAAATGGGAAACACATATTTACACATTAACAACCAAAGCTCAATGAGGGTGACCTACCACATAGTGTATCGAGTTGGGTCACATTTTTTTCGAGATAACATGTTCCAGAAACTTTGTTTGCAAGAATTTCTGGGTTCCGTCATTTTGCACTGTGCAAGTGTGCTTCTATAAGTATTTCCGACAACACAATTACCGCAAAAATTTCGGTCACAAAAGTTACCATGGAAAATAAGAAAGTATATATTTTTTTATTACCAAAACAAAATTATATAAACCTTTTTACACCATCATAAAATGTGTTCTTATTAAAATAAGAAAATTATTGTCATTTTTCTATTAATAGATGAAAGTCAGTCATATATCAACCAAACAATGTTATACGCATATAAGTATGTCTACCTTGACATGAGCTTTTTCCGCTCGGAAAGCTTTGACCTCACTCACCACGCCTGGTCATAGAGCATCAAGCAATTACGCCAATCAAGCGTAGCGTAAAGCTAACCTTACGAATGAAACCCTCTACGCCCAACTTCCAGTTGATCTCTAAAAAAGGCACAAAATATTTTCACCTTCGTTTAACGATCCGCCGTCGGCGTCCACAATGGCGTTTAGGGCGCACAGAACGGGCATACGCGCTTTATCTCGCTCACGTTCCCTTGTTTTATTTATTAGAAAGATTTATTATTTACCACGGGGCTCACACACGATGTGTCACGAATCTGGGACGAAAAAACAAGGCTATGTTAATGTGTACCTCCTTCGCACGTGACAATCTTTTTTTTGATCGTCCAACTTACTTCATAATTAACTTCGTAAGCGAATGTTCATTTCCTGTATTTGTTTAATTGATACGTTTTCTTTGTTCTTGTGTGTTCTGCGGGATCGTGTTTAAATTAAATTGCAGCTGTAGTCATGCTGGCTTGGAAGTGAAAGAAAGGTTTTAAGTATGTACCACACAAGTAGTGGAAAGCTCGAAAGACAAAAGGTAATTTTATTGACAAAGAACACTGGTCCTATTATGAACAAATTACCCAATATATATAAAATACCTTAATTAACTTCTGGTGGGTGAATGATACTAAGCACAAAGTTCATAGTCCAAGAATGTCGTTACGTAAATGTAGCAGTATTAGCGAAGGTAAACTATCGTCAGTTTACGTAATGTAAGGCCGATCCAGTTAATATGTAACCTACCTAAAAAAATTAACTAAACTGAACAGTTAAAAGTAGAAGCAGTATTTTTTTTAATATCCTCATCAATATTCCACTCCTGGGCAAAGGCCTCCCCATTATTCTTCTACAAAACTCTGTCCAATGCCATAAACAGGCAACAAAATATAACTTAACTTAAAGGTACGAAGCATCGCATAAAACACTAGCCAGACTAAATGGAATCAATACGGATATTAATTATGGATACCCCATAATCACTACAAATTATAACGCAGTTCGATAATAAACAAAGTGATTAAGTATTACACTCTAGCATGACTTCATCAGGTCTGAAATACCCAGCTATTTATATACGAAATAAACTAAATAAATAGCAAATAGAATCAAGATTGAAATCGCTCTTGACCTACGTAAAACCACAGGTCCACCGTGACCGAGTAGGTACAAACACACACAAAAGAAAAGACAAAGATGGCCAACACTCCTTGTTTGACATTATCTGTGTACTTTGCAAGCCCTTAAGCAAACTGTGTTGCTTGACAGTGTTACGTCAAAGGAAAATAAAGGCTTATGCAGTTCAGGCTTGTTGGTTGTGTGCAGGAAGCAATAAGGGTTGGCATGACTTGCTGTGATTATTATTTCAAAATAACCATACCACGTACCATCATGAAATTACTTTCAAAATAATTATCTAAGTGTATGGCTCTAATTAAAAATATTACCAACACGTCGTTAATTGAGAAACAAAAAGAGCTCAAAGTTAATCAAAAGTGATAAAATATAATTTTACTACCGCAACACGATTGATACATCTACACAAACAGAAGCGAAACAATCAATTTTATTTACATCTGTCATGTCGCCTGATGCCGTCAAAAACATCGTAAACTGTAACTCAAGACAAACAATTCTTCGTAAATCCTAATTTGTCCCAACAGGACACACGAGCCAAACCCAGACGGGATTGGAGACAAGTGATTGCAAGCAATTATCTTTTCGACTCCTAAGGTCATACACGTTCCGCTCGATGGAGATATAACCTCGCAAACCGTAAAGTCCAAAAGGGCGTAAGTTTATGGATTTCAATATTGACATAAGTCGTATTATCTCAAGTGCGACACCGCTCTCAAAACTATGTCCGGAAGTGCGGTGCATGCCATTCAGGCGTCGCCAATCTTTGGATCGATTTTCTTACCATTTAGTTTAATCATTCAAAATATTTAAAGATAGATTTTAATAACTAATCTTATATTACATATTGATGTACTTTACTGTGGTGTCAAGAATTGTTGATTTAATTGAATGTATAGTTGGAATGATCATAGTAGGTGAGTAAGGGAAAGTCCACCGCCACCACCAATATTGCGCAACACCACTCCCCCACTTTAGGAGAGGCTGTTGTTCAACAGTGGACGTCTTCCCGCTGATAATGAAAGCTAGGATATGCAATAATTTATTTGATTCAGTGTCTATCTAATCCGCTGAGAAAAATTCTTAACATTGTTTTATTAAGACTTGCATAGTGTAAATGTTTTAATTTTATGGAAAAGAAAATAAAAATTAATATTATAATATGAAATGAATACAAATTGTCTTAGGTTTGCAAACCCTGGCAATGATGCAGTGCTGTAGCAACAATTATATTGACTTCAATTACCGCAACACCTTGTGAGTTGGCGATAGGTCGACAATATTGTAATATCCACGACCTATTGCCTCCTACTACTACCTCAACTCTTAACATAGCTTTTGTTTGACAAGGTCGTCTAAATAAAGCACTATTTTTAATTATTGGTATGTTTACTTGAGTCATTCAAGTTTATGGATCAGTTTCTTGATCAAGTTAAGGATCAAAATTATCATCACATTATCAACTTAACTTTGACTTTTCAGTGGCATACAGATGACCTACATTCTAAAATAGATATCTACTTACTAACAATATACTTACTTAAGAACGCAGGGTAAGTGTAGTGTCCAGACCTTTATACATTCCATCACAGAGAAGAAAAATGATCACAACAAATGATCACAAGACACTCCACGGGTCCCATTTAAGATGAGCCATCACAAAATTTTCCTTTACCGTTAGTAGTAGTAGACAATACTGCGTTAAATAATGGACAAAAAATACATATAAAAAAGGTGGCATAGAATAAAAGTCACATTAGTAATTTACTGATTTTAACTTAGCTGCCTTAAAGTTTCTCGGTCACAAAGACATGGTGAAAATAAAATTGCCTCTATAAACTATGTTGTGTGCGTACACAGAAAGATTGCGTGCGTAGGTAGCTCAGCTGAATAGGTATCTTAATGATAAACAACTTGCACTCTCACGCATCCTCATTGACATAATTATTATTTATGACCGGAACTCTACCAGATAGCTGGCAGTTGGACTCAAAGCTTTAGCAATTCTCACCATTAAATGAGGTAAACGTAAAATGTCTTTATGTGGTGTTACTGCTGCTACCTAAAACATAAAAAAATTATACTAAAAGTTTATTACCCTCCACCTTGATAAAGCTTAGATTAAGTAGTCGTCACCGTTACTGATTGTTACCCATATGAATATTATAGGAAACAGCATGCCAAAAACCTGGTCTTATTTTAGACATTGCCGAATGATGTCTTATAAATTGCAGAGCAAAGTTTAGGAAATACGTCCTACCCTTATTAACCCTGCATTAAGTACTGCACGTGTTTTGTAATACACAATATTTTACCCCAAGTATAAAGTCAAGAAAATTCCTAAAGAATCTGACCAGTCCTATAAGGAGCACTGTGGTTACATTGAAGCAATGATAAAACAAGATGCTGATTACTGAGTGGGGAGGGATGTGTCTATTAACCTAGACAGACAACTTTCTATTTTAAACTCGTCTTAACATACATAGGCAATATATTAAGGTAACGATTCCTTGCAATGCTCTAAGTTTTTTCCATGACAGAAAATTGTTCTCTTCTATTGACTCACCGCATTCCATACGTGGTTAATGTGACAAAAATATTTTGACAATTGAATATACATATTATGTGTTTCTTGAATACCCTTAGCTATTTGATTAAAAGAAGCAACACGGTATATCACATAAGCTTCAAAAAAGACTTGAAATCGGACTTGGAATATAACAAGTCACAGATGTGTTGACAGAGGTAATTTTTTGGCCTTTTTGGTACAGTAAACAATTATTGTTTGTAGTCGCAATAATGTTTTGCAACTATACCAGACCCTTTCTCAAGCATGTCCCCGTGATAAACCAGAATGAGATGCAGATGCTGAACTGATTCGTTGGGATTAAGTACTAACATAGGTTAAAATTTAGTCTTAACTTTACTGGCTAACTGTTAAAGGCTACTAGATTATTAAATGTTTATATGACCTTGTATAAATTCATATAACTTATTTAATAATACGTCAATCGGGACGCCTTTCACCTCTTCATATCCCGTTATGAAATTGGCATTTCACTGTACGACGTCTTAGGAAACTCGCCAAATGAAACTATAACATAAACTATGAAGGTATTGAAGCTATGGGTCGATAGTTTAATTGAATCTGTGCCCGTCCTAAAGGTTGAGACGTTGCATAAGTAACGGGTTGTGAAGGTGCCAGGTTACAAGTAGCACAGATACATTATAATACTTATGTCAGCTTTACTTTTGTTTAATAAGATCATTCATACCATTGGAGACGTCATGATTATGTCTGATCGTCTCTCTTTTCTCTCGATAAAGATAAAAAAGGAACAGTGGTTAGTTTTAGATTCTTTGATCTACATATTTTATAATGGTAATTTTTTCATAGGTGCTTTTATCAAAAATACATTTCTCTTTCGTCGCAAATACATTTAGAATGCATGACACTCGAAGCGGTGACATGAAGATTTCTTCCACATTGAGGAGAATATTACTGGTAACCCGATCGGATAGAAAGGCTGATAATTTGAGTAATCCATCATCACTGAGGTTTAAAATCACAATCAACAAGGTGAAAGATGTAGTGCTCAAGAACATGAAAGAGAATCAGGTCTCCATAGATGAGGTCCTTGTCCCTTACACATTTGCAGCTCATAGTAACACTGCTGGACAAAGCAAGCTGGAAGAGAAAAATAAGGATAGCTATCATATATGATTTGTAAAAGAGCCAATGATTGTCAAATTTTAGACAAACCTAAAACATAACTGGCGAAATGTGGGTGTACTATATGTGCACCTCTGCTTACCCCTTCGGGGAATACAGGCGTGATGTTATGTTTTAGACACAAACCTTGTTAACTACTTCAAAGAGTTACTAATACATATTTATAAACTTAATATACCACTCTAATTTCAGTACTCGAATGTCCGGAAATGAAGAGATTCTTTCGTACCGGACATATCAGTATTGGAGGTTGCAGTTCTCACGCGAACAAATTATGGCACTGATGCCTTCTGACTCATACCACTCTCTTAGTTTTAATGCACATAAAACATCGGCAAGTGATCATGGCCTAGTATTACTCGGGAAATTCTCAATGAAGGTTTACGTGGAGATGGCGATTTAATGATGCAATTTTTGTTTTGTGTGCAGATTAGGTGTCATATTTTATTCGCAGATAAGAATTTGAAATTTTGTCGAAATTAATTGGGGAGTTCCTAATACGCATAATACAGAATACATTTATTTATTCTACTAATATTATTTTTACGTTTACAATTAGAGGTATTACATATTACGATGAAGATCCTATTTAAGATCCTGTAAGTAAAACCCGCCAAAATAGATGATGAGTAAGTAAATATTATAGTCCACACGACACTAAACCACGTGTCCAAGAACAAATGACGATATAATGAGGCGTAACAATTTATGTTATGGCTTTATGAACTAGTCATTGGGTTTTTTGGAAGTAATGCGAAATCAAGTGATGAGACCTCTTTTTATTCAAGTAAGGTCTCTGCAGTTGACTCCATATTTTGTAAATGCTTTAGGATGAAAGTCCCCAATAAGCTTCAGATCTCTCAGTTTGTCTCTGCAGTCTGTTAAAACTTTGATTGAAGAAAATTCGATTAAATTAGTCGTGAAAGGTTTACTTTCTTGTGTGACATATCACAATTATTGGCAAAGATCTAAGCTTCTGCGTTTGTATTTCAATTAGTGACTAGTAAATACATAATTGGAAAGGTTGCCCTGCGACTTTTACGAGCAAGAACATTGCAATGTTAATACGAACTAACTCCTAGAAATACTACGTCATACGCACTATTTAGATACTCTTCTCAACATCTTCATCTTCATCATTCAGCTTACAGTTTCGAAGTCATAGTCGTTGTTCTTTATTTCTTGTCTATACAATTAATTCCATATCCACTTCTTGTACGATCTGCAACAGAATAACTTTACGAGTTAAGAAACTTAGTGTCAAAATGTCAATGGAACATAAATTTAAGTTACTGTCTCAAATTATAATCAATATTTTATTACTTTGTTTTTCAATTATTGTAAGGGGGCCTCCCATACAATGAACTCTTAAAGCAGGAGCGAGACTAACTGTAACTGTAAACTGTCCTACTTTAAAAGTTTATAGCAAGGGGACTAGTATGTATAAAAGTTTAGATGCTCAGCTATTTTTCCTGGCTGGAAGACTTTTATTAGGTCTCGCCAAACGACCGGTTAGGCAGTAAGAGCTCCTTCAGAGCTAACTGCGAGAGACAAGTTCAAAAAAAATCAGCTAATTTAGTTGTTTGCTACAACCTACACTATCTTGTACCAAGACAAAAAGTCTCTCAAGCCCTGACTTGGAGCAATCTCTAGGTAACATAAATATTAAAATTTGCATATTTATTTAGGCCATGTTATTAACAAACGTTTACAGCTCGCCTCTTACCTATATTTTTTATCGAACATATCGATGTCTGATCAAAATAGTCAATGTGGCGTGACTTCAACTTAATTAAAACCACAAACACGCTTTGCGGTTAGAACGTTTTATTTGCAAAATATAGGAAGAGATATCAAATCAATGGCCAAGCGCCTTGTCTTGTATAGGGCTATAATATGAACAGAATAATTTTGAACCTTTATGTTATGTTTTACGTTTTTAATGGTATCCGGCCTCGAATTGACTACCCCCTTTCCACCCATGGGTGTCGTAAGAGGCGACTAAGGGAAAATCCAGAAAATGTGTCTATGTCTTCTATAACCCCATCACCAATAATGCGATCCCCAAGCCGCTTTTTAAGCGTGGGGATTATGGCAACCCCTCCTTTTACCTAAGGGGAGGCCTTTGTTCAACACTGGACGTCTACCGACTGATAATGATGATGATGAATTTTGAACCTTTAACTATGATGAAAAAAAAAAACAAAAACTGTGATGAGACTGAAACCAACAACTCACCTGGTTTCACAGCTTCTTGTAAATATTGACCTAACGGGCTTGATTAAAAAATTATGTGAATAATATTTATGCAGGAAAACCACAAACATTAATTATTTTGAAGTAAAAACGAGTTTATTGGCATATTGCTTTCAATATCCAGTTATGGAATATTACCTACATAGAAAAAGCCTATATAGCCAGTATTTTTCGAATGAGTAAAATAAAGAATGCATTATTTTTTCAAACCTCGCCTTACACAAGCAATTTTCCTGTATCGTGGGTGCGTTTTACAAATATATCACATACACATACACAAAAATGTGTATATCACATACACAAATACCTAGACTCGGGACAAACATACCCGAACCCACAACCCGCAGCAGTCCTATCGCTAAGTCGCTGCGCCAGTCAGGTCGTGGTTTTTCCTAACCCAGAAAAAGTTATAATTTTATCATCACACTAATATTATAAAGGCGAAAGTTTGTGAGTGTGTGTGATTTTATGTATATTTCTTACTTCTTCACGCTGAAATGGCTAGACCAATTTTGATGAAGTTTAGTATAGACGTAGCTGACATCCCGGATTAACACAGGCTACTTTATATCCCGGAAAAATATATCGGGTAACATCGCGGAGCGCAAGTAGTTTAACATCTGAAACATTTAACTTTGCAAACCAGTACGGTATTTCCCAAACTTGTCTTCTGATTTAGTTCCGATCACGGCAAAAAACAGATGCGGTCCACTTAAACGTGATTCATGTGAACAAATGGAGCGCGTGCGGTAAAAAGTGATGAGTAACGTGATAGACGGCCTTAATAGGTGTTGAGATACAAAATATATGCCGCTGAACATACCACAAAAAATGTATAACTACAGTATACTACAGTTTACTGCGCAGGTCACTAATTCGAAGACCTGATTGGTGCATTGGATTGGTGGAGGTTGGTTTATTCCCTCTTGCACCTATTTTTGTGAATGGTTTTCTATATCGGTAAAATGCATCTACCAATACAAAAAAATAAGATCCAACGTTTCTTTACAAAAACGTTTGGAGAAGTTAAGCAACTTTTACTTTAGGCAAATTTCGGATGGGTGGCAGTTGTACACCGATACCACACTTTAAAGGTCATTAACATGGGTATTTGACGTCATGGTTATGGTTAAGGAGTGGGCATTAATTTATACGCGTTATAATTGCTGACTCATGCTTGTCCAGAATTTATTCCAGGATTCGCTAGCACATGTCAGCATATGACGAGGCGCCTCGCATGACCTCGTTACCGGCGGAGACATGATGCGTCCCATATAGATGTGCTCAATTTGTATTGTTACTTAGAATGTAATTGCTCATTCTTTTGAGACCGCTAATTAATTTACACTCAAATCACTATTACGTAAGTGTAGTGACTAATATTGTTTTAAACTTAAAAAATATTGCTGCAAATATTTTTCACAGTACATACTATTAGCAATTATCATTATCATCATCATCAGCCGGATGACGTCCACTGTTGAACAAAAGTCTCTCTCTTAGAACGCCACAATGAACGACAGCTTGGTAATTATAATAAACATAAATTGTAACAAAGATGATATTATTTTGCAGAGCGGGAGTTAAACCCGTTACCGGCCCTAGCAGTTACGTTACACAAAAAACGGTAAATGAGGCGACGCATCCGAGTATATACTGTTAAACTTTGTAGTTAATTTCATATTTGCAATGTATTTTACAGTAACTAACTAATCATCATTATCATCATCTCAGCCTGATATGACCCATTGCCGGGTATAAGCCTCCCTTTTTCCCTGCCAATCCTCTCTACCTTAAGCGTCTCTTGTCCAGATGTTCATAGCGAATTTACAACTAACAAATAAGGCGATAAAAACCTTGACGAACAATATTTCGATATCCAAACACCATTAAAAAAACCGTTGAAGGCAACTACAGTACCTACGTCATACTACAGCGCTAATCGCACACATTCCTGATACACCATAAACTTCCCGTGTTCCGCACACTGAACATAATGATTCATATTATGAGTCACACAAAGATGTTCACCTGTACCTTTACAGATCGCATTGTCAATTGGATTAAACACAGTCTAGGCACAGACTACGTAGCCAGTGATTCAGTGAATGCAAATACGCTCCATTGACTCGTATGTTTACTGAATGAGTGAGTGGCGTCGCCTCGTAATGTTTGCTTATTGTGTAATGGCATGCTAATTTTGTGTGCGTAAATTATTTCTGGATATGGCCGCGGATCATGCTAGTGGCTTTTTTGGAAATAAAAATATAATATTAAAAAAATAACTAGGTTTAATATAGTTTGACGGATGAAAACTTAAAAAAATGTAGAATAACTTTCTTGTATCGTTACCATTTACACACATGAATTATAAGCCAATACTAAACACCCAGACTCTGTACAAACATAATAAAATATGCATCACACAAATATTTATCCCGTGCGGGGATCAAACCCGCTACTAGTTAGGCTGCTTACTAATTACTATCTTCATAATATTTTAACTACTAACGTAATTTATTTATGTAGTTAATCTATTTCATAAATAATTAATTATATAAATGATTTACGTTTTCACAAAAAAAAACATAATCAAATCACATCATTCGATCACCCTACCCTTAATCGACCTAATGAAGTATCTATGTCAAGGTCATCGCGTTAGTTCAGGATGTTGCATCCACGTCGTTGGCGGACTCGCTCTAATTGGACTTGACCCTTGACCTTATGCTTTCACCTATAATTATGTAAGGTACGTGAGGGGAAATATACGCAGTGAACTTCGGATTCAGCTGTGCTTAGCGACAAGGAAAATTGACCTTGCAAACTTCTATTATACCTACCGTTTTCGGTTCTAGTTTTAAAAATTATTTTCAAATTATTTTTTTTAAATTATTTTCTCTGTTTCTTCACATTTCACATGTGGATATTTACTTAGGTGGCAGTTACCAACAAGCCTTTTTTTATCAGAAAGTAGCTAATGCAAGAATTCTAAGCACATAATTCAACTATTGCTGATTTCGTGAATAAAATTCTAACACTTAGATGTTATGACGATCGTTTCTAAAACAAAAATCTCAAACAAAATAAGACTCTCACATTTCAGAAATGCAGCAATCCTTCAAAACTATTAAAGCAATAATTATACCTTTTGAAACAAATTCAACGTTGACACAGGGACAACACTTAAGCTCGGGTGTGAGGGAAAATAAATAAATACTCGGCGACAAGGTTCTCATCGCCACAGTTTGCTCTGTCCGCGTTAATTGACCCGTAATGTCGTGTGTGAATATGTCATTTCTTCATTCTGAAAACACAGGTAGGTATACGAAATCGTAAGGTATTATTGTAACTATAATATCTCTTCATATATATATATATAATATTTTTTCAATCTACTTTTGTCTCATGCATTTCAGCTTAATTTTTTTTATAGCGAGAGAGTTTTTTTTTTTAATGGCTTGTGTTTAATAAAGAAATTAATTAACTGTTAGAAAATAAGGAAGGATGGAAATTTTGGCGTTTTTTACGTACAATTATTTATTTACTCTAAATAGAACTGCCTAAGCCAATTACACTAAATCAATCAATTGTGTTATTACTCTATAATCTTATATATAAAATTCTCGTGTCACAATGTTCGTTCCCGTACTCCTCCGAAACGGCTTGACCGATTCTCATAAAATTTTGTGAGCATATTGAGTAGGTCTAAGAATCGGCCAAAATCTATTTTTATATACATACCCCAGGTCAGCTAGTTTAATATAATCTATTTGCTATTTACGAACTGTAGAACTCTACCTTGTAAATTAAAAATCATATTACTAAGTAAGTTTTTTTATTTCGAGGGTAACAACGGGCCATCTCTGTATTTCTATACATTTATTTGTTTGTTCGGCGTCTATGACTGTTATGTTAGGCTCCTGTGTGCTATTTCTATTTTTTTCGTGTTTACCTCCGTTCGGCACATTTAGGTCGATCGACCACCGTCTAGCGCCTTCTGTGTTGTTATAACTTGATCAGCAAATTATACTGTCCGATAATGATAATACAGAAAAAGCATCTTTGAAATCAATAATTCGATATGAACGATGATACATTAATGTATGCAGTCGTAGTATGTGTTTGGTGTGTTTTATAATGTGCTTAAAATAACAAATAATTCCGTTATCTTATTTTTTTTTTACTGGGAAAATTTGATTTTGATTGATTTTGAAAATTTGATCTTTAGATAATCCTCCGTTTTGGGGCGGACGAAAGGTTTTGTTTGACTTCCACCGGCTAAAACGTTTCGCAGTGTGACGCAGACGCAGTTGACGCAGATCCCGCGTCCTTTGACCTAGGGTATCTAGGAAGCTACCCTAGGTCGAAGGACACCGCATTTCTTGTCAGGTCCTAGTTCCGTTATCCTACTATCATCAAGTAATCCTATATGGCTAAGTCAGGTGTCTTCATTTCATAGGCTGCTTTGTTTATCAACCACTATTTCAGGTAAATTAGTAAAGTCCAAACTAAAACACTGTCGCATTTAGGAATATTAGTTGTTGTTATTTGTTGAATAGTTGAATATCTAAGTTGAATATCTGATTCATGTTTCATTATTTTTAATGTGAAAGTATTTCAAATTACTACATCCAAAAATCGCAAGTGAACTAATCCGGAAGGTAATCTAATACTATAACTAGTATGTGCTCTTTGTTTGTTCAAATACAAATAGACAGTTTAATGATCTGTTTGTTCATATCGAGTTACGGGTGCTGTGTGCGGTGCGCCTTATGAATGAAATGTACCGAAAAATTACGTACGCTTTCATATTTCCGAATGTTTTTTTCTGATTTAATTGTAATCGTTTTAAGAGTTACGTTGTTATGTAATGATAATTATAATCAGTTTTTGTTAACAACAAAAACTTCAGGTTTTAAAAAAAGCAATCTTTCTGATGCCAGTATCACTTCGGAGCGTATATTTAGCTACGTACAGTCGTTTTTACCTTCGTATCATTAACTTTCTAAAGGGAACGTACAAAAAATGGTCATCAACATACTACTGAGTTGACATTTATCTCAAACGACAAACATGCTCAACTAACTAATAACCACAAAACTCTGAAACCCCATCCTTAATCACTTAGCAACAAAAAAGTCACTCACCAATCTAAGCTTATCGTATCATATCTAACATCAATGTATAACAAATACAGAGTCCAAACATCCGAGGCACCGCAAAACACTACCCTGGGAGGAATGTCGCGTAGCTCAAATAAAAGAATTCGGTCCTTTAACAATAACATAATCGGATGCGCCGGCGCCGCTTCGGCGATCGCTTAGCACAATGCCACGAAAAATATTATAAAAGACATACCTATAGACGTGTGAAATCACGGCGACACGGCGTTACAAATAAAAAAGTCAGAAAAAAACGTCAAAAGTTTACGTTCGGGAACATTTTTTTGATCGGCTATTAATTTTATATTGATTGGACGTTTTACGCTTGTTAGAAAGATTTTTATAAGTGGTGCGATAGTGGCGTATTGAATGCGGAGCAATATTCCAGGCTAATAAAGCAATTTGAGGTATCCTTTGGAGCTGTAAAAGATTTTATTGTAAAAGTTAAATATTGTTTTATAATAATATCTTGCGCGTTTTGCATAAATTAAAAGTACGATGACTTTTATCCTACGGAAAGAAACGGGAGTTTATGAGACAGTGGCGAGGCCATAATTTAAACCTTGTCCACTACATTGTTCCACGCTACTAATTAACTATTAATTAAAGTTATCTTTCTTTTCTAACTCAATAAATCACGATTTAATAAGCTGTCTAGCAAGCCTTATTAGTATGAATACGGCCTTATTTGATCCATATACCAGTAGAGCACAATGCTCACCTTTTTACGTCCATAACTAATTAAAAGAGTCATAATTCAGTAACAAAAGCTAACAAGAAACAGACCGCCAAACTGACCACCGTAACGAAAATGGCGATACGAGACGAGCCGTCCCGAAATTAATTGGACATAATTAATAAAGCGTCTAAAACAAACTCCTCCCAGCCTTCCGACCGATCTTGCATGTTAGATTATTTTATTTCTTTTCACCAACTTGTAGAACCACCAATCAAAAGCTTTTCCACCCTTATATCAGAGCAGTAAAGGTGATTTTTGAATGGCTTAGCATGTAAGTGATAGCAAATGTAAATTTATCACGGAGTGTATCTAAGGCTTTTTTGTTACAACATTCCGTACAAAACGTGCGTTGTAAAGAGCCCCCGACGATACCACCCATTCATGAGGACAGTGGTGACCTATTGAGATTGGAGACTGATAGCATAATGTGGACATGGACAGTGGAAACGTGTTTATGTAAACAGATTTTTTTACATTAATACATCTTTTACTGTCATAATCCTTGATATTATAACATTAATTAACTTAATTTATAATATTTAGTTGATTTTAGAATAATTATATTTAAACTGTATAAAATACAAGAAAATAACCCACGGGTTGAATTTTTTTGCCTATTAAAATACCACCAACTAACAGCCACACAAATTACACTTTATGACATTACTACTAAAGCTTTTTTCTGTCCTATTTTGTCTCTTTAATACGCAGCTTTAATCAAAAGTTTTGTAAACTATAGTATACAATAAGTTTACCTGTATTTTTTAATAATAAATCAATAAAATAACAATAAAAAATCAATAAAAAATGTCCTCCAACAGTAAAATAATTATTGGTTGTTAAATAAACAAATTAAAACCATTCTTATCCACCTTAGTCCCAACGCCACGAAGGCCCACACGCGCGTCTCAGGCAGCCTCTTGTAAAATCGACTTTGGGCTTGAACGACACTTGGTTCTTTTGTTGTGTGTCCTTGAAGAAACAAATTTACGATAGCACCTCGCACTCACATAATGAGCGTCAGCAAAGCTATTAACACCTTTGCTCCTCAATGAAGATGTAAGAGCAGCTAACAGGCTGCTAAGCACGTAATGAATGGCGAACTGGATTGGTATACACTTTAAGGTTCTATTTGTGTGAAATGTAGAGTAAGTTTAACATATACAGTATATATGCGCATATAGGTATTATATGCGCTGTTATATATATTGTTTAGTATGAACTAATTGTAAATATTATTTATTTAATGAAAAACTACATTAAATAACGGTAGGTAATAATAAAAATGCTTGAGTATCTAACTACCTAAATTTAAGCTATTTACATACTTTATTAAATAGTATAATTTTTGGTAGGTCCTGTATTGAAATAAAAAACGAAACTAGTACTGCTTAATCAATCAGTAAGTGTAAGTTATGTTCAAAATAAAATAATGAAATCAAGAAAACGAATACAATGGACTTTGATATTAACGATAAACCTTTATACACAAACAACATTATTAGGGAATGAACAAAAGCAAACCACTGATTGACATTGTAAAACATCGGTTCCGCATATCTAACCATATAACAACATAAGCACTCCACCAACAAACATAAGCTAACTCCCCTGACAATAAATCCACTAACATTTATGATTTTTAAAAGATTTCCAACATTCGGACTCATATTAAAAAAAATAACAATTTATGGTCTCTTCACCCCCGCTGTAACCATTCAAAGCCCAATAATTGTATATTCTTTTACAGTAGTGTGCCGTTTATTTTGTATGGCCGATGAAGGCCGCAAAAAAAGCATTCAACTAAAATCACAGGCGCCTTTAATCACCGCTATTGAGATCTATCGCGGGATCAAAGCACGCGCGGCGCCGTGACAAAATAGCCTCTCAAAATATTGACATAAGGTCCAAATTACGTGTGCGATTGGTCACGCTTTTTTGCTCACCAGCGGATGCTCGTGTCAAACGCTTTAGTATTTTGAGTTTGTTTTGAAAATTCTTTTATCTGATGTATTTGCTGTATCTATTGTTGGTGGTGCTTCATCTGCTACGGGGGCGATTTGTTGAGGGGGCGTTATGCTTGCTGAAAATGCTTACTGGCAATAATTTAGACGTCAAATACGGTTTTTGTGCGGTTCGGGTGACGTGGCGATTATTTCAGTTTTATTTATGACTTTGGCAGGATATCGCACAATATGCGGAGGAATTCGCGGCGGCTTTGATGCCGCTGTGCCGTGGCGCGTTGGTGGCATTTCCGTTATTGTATAAAGGTTTTTTTTATTGGCAAATGGTAATGCGAGAAAATTTTTGGCAAACAATACCTGCTTATGTGAATTTATGTGTTATGGTGTGAATGTAAATGATATTTTATTTTGTGCAGGATATTCTATAGAATTCTCTTTTTAACTGCGTTGATTATGTACTAAGCAGATAAGCAGTGTTGGGCTGGCGGCGTAGTACGCACGCGCCGGTGCCGCGAAGTAAAGACTTCAACGAGCGCGTGCGCGTGCGCTCTCCTATTTTGCTTCGCGGAAAAGAATATTTCACAATTTTTTCAGCTTCAGTTACTTTGTTATGCCTACTAAAAATATTTTTTTGATTTATATATATTATGATTAATTATATACGTTTGAATTTAAATTAATAATATTATTAAAAATTACCTACCTACAAACACAAAAAATAATTTACATTAATTTTTATTTAGTAAACAACTATATGGCTTCAAGCCGACTAACTGATTGTATCAAATACCTACTTATACCTATCGGTTTGATTGATAGTCTAAGCACCTGGTAATCATCTTAACACCCATAAATGTCACCAAGAGATTTAATCTCATTATTGTTCACATGTAGGCAGGGTGCTCGCGGACAATTGGCGAACACTGGACAGCTGTCGGGCGCATGCGCATTGACAGGTGTGCAACTTTACAGCCGAGATTTGAAAGTTGTTGAAACTATACTTTGCCACGTGGATTTTATACATAGTTATGTTTAAGAACAAATATTCGACTGCCTCGTTGGTCTAGTGGTCGCTAAGCGCGACTGCTGAGCACGAGGTCCTGGGTTCGAATCCCGGTTCGGGCAAAGTGTTACGGGGTTTTTCCATTAGGTAATTCTCAGTAGCAGCACGGAGTCTGGATTTGTGCCCGGTTGATGGCAATAGGCTCGCCCCCTATTACATTGGGACCTAAAAACATAACTGGCGAAATGTGGGTATACTATATGTATACCCCTGCCTACCCCTTCGGGGAATATAGGCGTGATGTTATGTTATGTGTAAGAACAAATATGTTATTGTAAATATAGGTAAACATATATTTCTTGGAGCTAACTTTATAATGAAAAGTAGCGAGACTGACAAGAATTTTAGCTAGACCTAGCCAGCCTTGCATATTCTGTTGGTATATGTACTAAAATAAGCGTAGTAAGTGATAAGCAACAACAACTTTCCAATCTTAGTTAACAGTATTATTGCCCTGGCAAAAACACCAGGAAAGCTTTGCGACCAGGGAATGAATTGCTAACTCTTCTGAAACTGATTCGCGAGGCGTACCACATACTGTAGGTGTCTATATCTACCAACTGTATCTCAAGCAAGGGAGGACTGCTGCCTTCTAGTTAACCTCTCAGATAGTCTGGTCTACGAAATACCTATGTAACTACGACCCCTTGAAATTTCCGTATCAATATCTATATATCATCAAAAGCGCTTGTCAAGTTAGAATTTTATGCTCACACTTTCTCACTTCCCACGAAACTAATTTTAGCAGTCTTTCCGCATAGACTAATAATCATAAAACCCCGAAACAAAAGGGCGACTTACAAAAATATCATGTTACTGCAACGATAAAACCCCTGTCCAAATATTTAGGATCATAAAGCCAATTCAAATATAATATATAGTATAATCGGCAAAAGGCATTTGTATTCATATAGGATATAAGTTATAAAAAGATTATGGTCGTTATTTTAACTTCTTTTGTTAAAAATTAAAAGGCGAGCGCTCGTTTAAGGCACACGTCACGTATAAACACGTTATAAACAGTGCCTTCAATAAATTAAAAATATATGTTAGATACCATTTGGTGGCCGCGCCGCCGCCATAACGCGACAGTAAAACGTGCCAACGACCTTGTCTCGAGCGGCTCCAGACACCACTAACTTAGGTTCTAAACACCCGGCGAAATAGAAAATTCCTGCGACCAGCGCCAAATACTCAATCAGACACATAATGTAATATATTTACATATGAAAAAGCATCGCCAATAAACATCAAAAATCGATTCCGATACACCATAAAAAACACATCAAAATCAATTTACGATGCGACACGAAATAACTCCCGGCGGTCATAACAGAGGGTGCTGTTTGAGAAAAATGCATCATAATCCTAAACGCCACTTGTCAAACACGACTCTATAATATTATGACAATAAAAAAGTATTCATTGAGACAATAGTGAGGGTTTGAGCCCACAATAAATTCTGACGTGGTCCATTTATCACGCAAGATAATCATCGGGAAGCATAAGCCGTGCACTCGGGACCAAATACTTTAGAGGTTTATTCACCCACTTCTGTCAAATTTATACGGTTAATTAAGTTGTTTACGCTGGAATTTCTAATCTTTGTAATCGCATGTAAGTGATGTTATTACTTAATTATCTTTGTTGAACGTTGCAAAGAATTTATGTAATTTGCAGAAAATGCTAATGCTTCAAACATTATCATCGTTTACATTACACGTTTAATTTAATTCAAACTAATCATAATTATAAAGTGTGATATTAAATAGACAGCACAAGTCCCCTCCCATCAAAACCCCTACGTGTGAGCCCTGCGAGCTCAACAATTGGCTTAATAAATCGAGTACAATGTTCAGTGCCTAAGCATCAACCAATCAGCGGCAGGCGTTAAAACTCGCGGCACCTTCCACACGGGGCGAACACTCCATTTAGTTTTTACACCCAATTATTCGATCTATTATCGTCATATAAACATGTTTATTTATGGTGCATATATCTTAGCCGCACCCGGTTTTATTGGCAGTAAAGTATGAAATTGTGCATTAGTAAACCTTTCACATGGAAGTTTCATATCACCGGAGGACATAACTCGAGATTTAGTTTTAACTGGTGTTTTGTGTCGGTCCGACATGTTTAAACGCGGAGTATTTTATGAAACATATGTTATTACATGAGTTCGGTTTCTCCGGTTTATAGCTTTAAGTCACTTTGTGTTTAGTATGTTGTACGAAAAATATGTAATTTGAAAACGTTTACAGCTATTTATGATAGCCTTTTTTGTGTGACAGTAACTGGTTTAATTGTAAACTTACGTGACTTTGCATTACATGAAGTTACTACCGCTTTATGTAATAAATAGACTGGTTTATATAGGGCTTTATTTAGTCAAATAAACAACGTAGAGTACGATATACGCGGTTGATATAAGATCCTGTCAATGGCACTTTCCCTGCCATTATCAGTGGATTATTATTTTGCCTGACTGATTAAGCAAGATTCCTAATATGAAAAACAATGTCAAACAGGAATTATTGAGGTAAACATAATGATGAGGGGTGAGTAGTGACCTAAAATTCACCACCCCCTTTCCTCCCGTGGGTGTCGTAAGAGGCAAGTAAGGGAAAATCCAGATGATGGGCAGCAGCGTCTTCTGTAACTTCACCACCAATACTGCGATCCCCAAGCTACTTGCCAAGCGTAGGGATTATGGCAACCCCTCCCCCTACTCCAAGGAGGAGGCCTTTGTTCAACAGTGGACGTAGTCTGGCAGATGATGATGAGGTAAACGTAAAATATTTACATCTATAAAACTACTTAGCAACTGAACACGCGAATATCATGAAAATATATAACGATTAATAAACTCCATGATCTCATAATGTGAGAATTTTGTACGCCAATTTATTGGCAAAATAGCGACCTACTAAAACTATTTCAACAATCTTTGTTGTGTACCAGCTATATATTATATAATAAATTAATACTCTCACAAAGTAAAACAGTCCACAAACATAACAGAGCCACAGTAAAGCTTACATAAATTTAATGTGATCGCAGAGTTGTCCTAGTGACGTGTTCAGACAGGTTTGTGGACAATGTCCTCTGAGGCCAGTCTGATTACCAACTCTCCCACAGACATCTTGACCTTAGATTTGATAACTTAGATACTATTTATAGTCTAGTTTTTGTCTACTGGCATTCCTTTATGGGCTTTCTTTGTTCGGAATTCAGAGCCGTGCGTGGGTTTAAGGGCAATCATTTTTAATCAGTATTGGATATAAAATATATTCTATTTTAGTAAACTAGTATTATATTAATCGTTATAGTAATAATATTTTTAGATCTTTACGTAATTTGTATTATAAATACTGAATAGCTAGGTGTAATAAATGAAGTACTGTGTACATCATATTCTTCTAGGTAATTGAAAAACCTTACTAGTGGTTGAAATGAACATTTCGATTACAAATTCAAGCGACTTATAAAAATAGATCGATAATATATGGCCGTAAAGTATATAACTACACCCCAATAAATCCCGGTGATACACAAAGCTCGCCGCTCTAATTTTGCCAAAAGCTGACGCCGCTAATATCTCAATTTCGAGAACGGACCTACGTCTGAGGGCAAACATACCGCCCATTAGAAGCCCACCGTCAGCTGCTCACGAATCGTCACATAATTGCACTACCTAAGTGCAATAAATTAATTACGTGACAACAAAACTGTGAGAAGGGCCACAGGGGCGAGGCAGCAAGGTAGCCCCCCGCTGTTCGAAGACCTCACGAGAACACACTGTCGCATCACACCGCTTTTGTCCTCCAAATTCGCCTTCCCTTTTCGCCTGTCGAGTTTCTGTGTAACAAAAAAGAGATGAGCAATCGTCGGCGAAGCCTTTGCGTCGCGCTCATCATTTTTCACGTCTCATTCAATAACTCGATGCATAGTCGCCGAGATAGTGATCGAGTTTTGAAATATTTCGATGGGAGAGCGTTACATTCCCAAGGATATGGTGTTACTTTGCGTGCGGAATGCCGGTACCTACTCGTATTGTTGGATGGACACAGCGCTGGACCGGCCGCGGCCGCCACGAATAACGTGTGTGCCTTGTGCCTCTATATGAAGGAAATATTACATGCGACATTTAATGGGATGCCTCAAACCTTCTTCACCTTGTCTCCACATGCATAATGTTATGGTATATCTTATTTTATTAAAGCATGGCTTTAGTTGTAGGTTTTAAACCTTGAGAAGTTTTATGTTGGGCTTGCCTGTGTATGGAATTAGCATATAAGGTTAATTTCTTTATATAAAACTAAATCCTTTTACATCACACATGAGAGTATAAAAAAAATGCCTATATCAAACGATATACAAATATTTACATTTCGCTTTTGTACTAAGCATCTTTTAGCAACGGAATAAGATGAATAGGTATTGTAAGAAAAATAAAACTAATACTCGTAAGCACGTCTTACACTAAATGTGAAATCTACTCGGTTTTTTAATTGTCTTATAACAATAATTTTTTAAACGCATCTGACCGAGAAAACTCTAAGATACAGAAGATGTAAAAATAATGTCAGCACCACAAAGCGGATCTCACGTTTAAATAAAGATCGTAACCACAAATGCAACCTCTATTCAAGTGAAATAAATCGGAAAATCCATTTAACAGGACGCGCAAATCGAAAATCGTTCAATGAAACACCCAAAACAATTGTATTTGCATCACCAAACACATTATAGGGCGATCAGAAGCGTCAACGCGTTGCAAGTCCCGTATAATGTAATTTACTTCAATGCAGCTTACAAACCCTTTGCAACAAAGAGACCCAGTACACTTTGTTTGCTATTGTCGGCTACTTTACAGATTACATCCATTGTAGTACATAATAGTTAGGAAGCAGGTACAGTTATATTCATTGAGTGGTCGCTTGCACAGATGTTTATCAGTAAAACAATGTTGTAAGTTTTGCAAACTGACAGTTTTTCGGGTTCCCTTATCGGTGTATCTTGGGGCTTTGAGCTGCCGCGGTTTGCACCTATTTGTTGGAACTTGTGTTATCTGGGAGATTAAAGGTGTTGGATTCTGGTGTTAAACGCTCTAATGTTGTGGTCGTGTGAATGGCTGGGGATTGGTCTCTGAGTAAGGAGCTAATAGCGATAGAGGCTGAGATACTTATTTTGCGCGTTCTTTATTTCGTGGTAATAATATTTATTTATAAAAATGTTTTTCGTAGATACAAATGTTTGCCTAGTCTTATAATACATACTTTTAATATATACTGTACCTACTGTAAAATAATAAATGCAAAAAATGCTTTAACATTTTTTTTTTACTATGCCTTTTTCAAACAATCTTTATAAGCTAAACCTAAGTAAGCTTTTCCTAATTATTAAAATACGAATAATAATATCTAGGTAAATATCGAATTGCTCGATCCACGATATTTCTCTCTTACTATCTACTGAAAGACCAGTATCAAAGATATCGTTACCATTGATTGTGCCTATTGATAACCACTGCAAAAAAACAAGTCTTACTTAATCGCTAACTTGACTAAAGAGGATAGTTATGTTCCCACAAGCTCTTCGAACTAGTTCGAACAATATGAATCATCATACCTTCTTTGCGGTAGGTCAATCTCTGGATCTCTACCGACTTTACACAGGCTTATTTGCTGAAATATGAAAATTAGGGCGGCTTCGGAAGGCTTTAATCCGTAAAGAAATCCGCCCACATCCGGTGGCGCTCGAGAATATTTAATAATGCGGAGCTAACGAATGGTTTATAATCCCGCGGTTAGACTTGAAACGGCGCCGGCGATTTGGAGCTTCGTGCAGGGCCGGACTAAGGAAAGTAAGTACAAAGAGAAAAGAAAACAAGCCTTACTAATCTGAGACTAAAATGTTTTTATTTCAATGTCGCATAGTTAATTTTTATGATTACATGATTTATCTTTTATTGTATATCTACATATACGTAGGACCTTTGCCTTTTAGACTTACAACGTACGAAGCGATACTATGTTCTACATTGGTCCAATAACTTTAAAAACTAAGTTAACTCGAGATAAATAGGTAGTATTTTTGTTACATTTTTTAGCCCAAATTTTTTTTTCAGTTATAAACCAGTTGTCATTTTTTATACTAATTAGTTATTCCACATACCCAAATACGGCCCTGGCGTCGGTGAGATAAGTCGTAAATCCACGCCTGATAAGTGGCTTGTTGTGGCAACAGATAATTTGCTGATGGTCAATCTTTATGTGTGTACTTATTAAGCATAAGGTGGAGTTATTGTTTGAGAATGAAAATGTGTTTATTGAAGTATAATAATGTTATATATTCTTTATCGTCATTGTAGAGGTATATATCGTTCCTTGCAATAGTTCTGGTATTATAGGTATTTATTTTTGGTAATCCTCCAACTATTTTTTTAATTTCCCTATTCCTCAAATATTAACACATTTTTTATTCGTATGAAGATAAATTTAAATAAGACAGTGTTTAGCAAATTTAGATTTTATATCTAGTAGGATATAATAATATTATTATGCTACTCCTTTGACTACAAACATAAATAATTAAATCTACATTCAAATACATCGTTATTTATACACTCCTCGATCTCCAAATAACATAATTTGGTGTGTTACAATCTTGTTATCCAAAAGCTTTAGTATCAAGCAATAAATCTGTGCAACCAATTCCACCCCTGTCTTTAGTGAGATAAGTTAATGGCTCGGTGTGGATCCTTAGCCGTGTGAGCCAATCTTTATGAATGGATAAAACCACGCCCTTTGATATCGGAAGCTTGTTTTAGCACTCGACTAATTTGTTAGTTTTAATGTTTAGATATTGGAACATTTGCGAGCATCGTTTGTCGATAAGATAACATGTCGTTTAACGATCGATGATGCTTAAATTTACCTACATATATTATGGATTGCTGGTCATTTAAATATGTTAAATAAACCTGAACTTGCAACGGCAGGTAGAGTTTGAAATTAAGACATTTACTTTTTTATTTAATTGCAAATATACCTTTATGGGTTAATCGATCTTTGGGTTGAACGACGGCTATTCTTTGCATAAAGAAGAGCAAGAATTGTGCATACATAATGTACTACAGTTAAAATAGATAGCACTAAGATAAAATATTAATTTAAGAATTATGGGCCAATAAATGCTTGTAAAAATTGACTCCAATATACATTTTGGCTTTGCCTTGCCCTAAACCTTGTTTTATTCATTATGACTAAAATATAACTTGTTTGTGTTATTTTACTAAAACATTAGTTCAAATTATTCTATATAAGTAATTTGAAACAACATTGGCTGTCAACTGGCTACGTTATAGACGCCATCTAGCGCCGAGTAGCAAGACTATCACAAAGTTACCGATAAAATCGATATTTATCGAATAAATAAGACCACAATACTGATGTTAACTTACAAAATAAATCCTTTATTCTATGTATAAACACATAAATTATATGTATTTCACTATAAATGTTGCTGGCTTTAATCTAGACAAAAAGTGTTTTCGTAGCTACATAATAGATGGCGTTACTACACAACTAATAGAACCGCAATTTAGTTAATCAGCTATTCGTACTAATAAACACGCAGTTGAATTAAAACCTTACATTGCGCACTATTGACATTTTAACGATCAAGGCTTAAGACATTAATCGACCTATGATCTACATTCAAATGGAATTACATTATTTCTTTTATTTACGTACCTATAATAAAACATTATCAAAGCTTATTTAATTTTGCGGTATTACTTAATTAGATTTCAGGTTAAATTATGTAGGCTACGCGATATTCATCAAATTAAATGAAAGTTTATAGGTACCTATTAGCAAAAATTCGATGATAGCACAAATAAAATCTCTAATCGCCATCTAAACCCTGTATTCCAGTCCACAGCCTAATTTAAAACGGTTCCCTACAAAATCCGCAGATGCCTATCATCGACAAAAGCGAACGCCGAATATACTGTCATTTCTACCATTTAGCTTTTGTTTTTTCGAAAAACAACGAGTCGAAAATGATCGTTTATCTTCAATCGGCACCCTGTTTCTCGTTCGACGCGAAGGTTAACACCGATTCATTAAAAAAAGGAAGTCTGGACCCCCAAAAGACTGAAAAAAGACTATGAGGTGGGCAAAAAGACTACATTTGGTTACCGAACGGCGCCTAGTGGGTGCTGCGGCGGCGTCTGTGAATGTGGGCTGTTTTATAACTAACGATCCAGCGGCTTTGGAAAAATTGGATGGATGAAGCATTCCTTTTCAATATCAGCTATTCATCCATATCTTTTAAAATAAGCTTTATTGGATGTAGATATAGGTACAACAGACACAATATTAACACAGTTTCAATGTAATGATTACCTATAATTATTTATTCAAATGATTTAGATTAAAAAGGGAACACAGTTTTAAAAGGGGAAAGCCCCTAACAAGAAAAAGTAAACGAATAAACAACAAGTGTATCTAATTTTAATGCTCTAAATGCAATTAAGAAATTGACTAATAACACATAAGTATTAAATCGGATTAAAATGAGTCCTAATTATCAATTGGAAGACCTAAGTCTAAAGCAAAAGACAAAATTATTTAACTATAAAAGAAAAAAAATATATACATCCATTTTTATCTCAAAAGAAACAAGCAAAGAACATTCAATATTAACCACACTAGAATCGTGTAGTATAAAGGCACATTTAGATGTTTGAACTGATATTCGCCGGCGTGTAGTTTTGTTGCGCCCGCGCCGCGCGCCGTCGCTCGCGCACCTAATTTATAAGCGTCGACTCCGACGCGATGCGCTATTGCGTATACGACACTTTTGTATATGTTTACATATTCAAATTTACATGTTTAAGGCAAATGATTTAGTTTATAAGTTAAACATGGAGATTGGAGGTAATTATGAGAATATTCATTTTAATGTTCGTTTATAAATCTTGTTATTATTAATGAAAATATAGCACTGATGTAGCAGTGATAGCCGAGTGGAATGACCGTCGGTCTGCCAAGTCGAAGGTCGCAAGTTCAAACCACGGCACGCACCAATATCTTTTTTAATTCACGTGCATACTATGAATTAGCTATTAATTGCTAAAAACGATGAAGGAAAACATTGTGAAGAGAACAATAGATCTAAAAGATTTTTTAACGGTGTGTAAGACCATATAGGCCTACAGGTGGTTTAAACTCTGACCCCAGGTTTATCAACCATACGATCAGAAGAAGTAATGTGAACAGCTTTCATAAAGCCCTAAACACCGATGCAACTATATTTGTATCTTTAAACGGTGAACTAAATCATTTTCCTCCGAAGCTTATTTTTACCTGGAAAAGCCAATGAAACTTTGGTAACCATGTGCATCTTTCTAAGATCTTAGCGTTCTAGTGAGCCTTAAAGGATCAAGATTTATAAATTAAATAATGCCCATAGGTAAGCTACATATGAATCATATTTAGATTCCTAACACAAATGATCGGTCCCTTCTTTTGACGCTGGCAGACCGCTGAAATAATTATATGTCGGCCTCAAAAGGTATCTAAAGATTCTTAATACTGTTCCGAACGTATTTAATTTATCTATGCCGATGAGAGAATGCAAAACTAATAATTATAAGATATTTTCTGCAGAAAATATTTCAATTCATTTACCTCATTCAGTTTCCAAAAACTACAGCGCCTTATCAATGATCTGAGGAACCCATTCATACGGTGTGACCACAGATTTGTATCGGTTACTACGCGAGGCGATGCGGCCATATTGTCGGAAGGCAAGCTTTCGTGAGTACGTGAAAATAGCTATAGTTTCGAGGCAATTAAGTGTCATGACTTGTATTTATATGGCAAAATGCCAAAATATGTCAATTATTTATTTATAATTGTTACTCTTTTTAAATATGTATTTATACGGGTTTAAACTTCGTTTAGGCACTTTCTTCCAATTGATTTTAGGATAGTGCAGTAAATAGTTCATTTACAAGTCTGGCTAGACCATAAATGAAATACCCAAATTAACTAACATTTAAACTTACGCGAATGCTTTGTATAGCTTTAAGCCTCTAAATTCGTCTGGTTATCGTTTGAAGAATGCGCGGTTGACGTGAAGATGGGCGGAGTTTCTTGAGAGTTAATTTAAATTAGGCTGTTGTTCGTTGAGGGGTGTGATGTCATCAACCTCGGCTTTTAGATATTCTGTATCGTCGGTTTAATAAATGTAATGTAACAAAATTTAACCTTGCACATACTATCTGACTTAGAAACCTGCTTGGTGTAGTGGCAATTGGACTGCTATGCTAAGGGATGCGGGTTCGATTCCCGCAAGGGACAAACATTTGTGTGCTCTGTTTGTCCCGAGCACATGTTGTCCCGAGTGTTGATGTTAATTAAATTTAATTACAATTTTTTGTAGATTTATATTTGCACCGCATCGTTGTAAATAAAACTTCATAACATAATAAGTAAGATGGATAAACACACTTAGCAGAATTATTCTGAAGTTAGTGCGCTGGATTTAATTCAATACATTATTTTATGAGCGGTATCAATAGCTAAACGGCCGTTTGCAACAAACGCTTCAAATACAACTCTGTTTAGTAATAATTATCTTAGGTAATCAAGTCATCAAATCACATGAACGCCGAATTGCACAATGTTACTAGATAACTTCTAAAGTAAAGTTTACCTTCAGTTAATCTATAAAATCTACAACAGGAATACGGTCCCTTCACCCGCGAATTTTGTTGATTGACGGTAAATCGTGCAACCAGCCTTAATCAACTTAATTAAATGTCACTTACCTCACACGATAAACACTGTTAGACATTGTAGATTTACAAAGATCAGTCTGTCGCAGCGCGGCAGCATATTGTCAATATCGATCACACTTATAAATAAATAATTTTACGAGCGTTTAAGCTTCCATATTATAATAGTGTTGAGTCCGCACGATTCTCATTTTACATCGCCAGCAAAACGATAAATGTTCAGACCACCGCAGTCACCCGTCAACGTAACGACGGCGTCGATTATACCAACTTATATACAAATGTAACATTTTGTCTGTTTGTTACGCAATAAGACAATCGAATTGTATGCAGTTTATGTAGATTGAATTATTTGGTGAATGCGGAGGTCTATTTATGTTGGATAAATACTTAATGTGAGACAAAGTAGATTTTCATACAGGATTGTTCGTTATTTTGAATTTAGAGATACTTTATAATTTGTAGTAGATGTTAATGATTATGTTTGGGTAGGTACGAGAAGAGTTTTATTTCCATCTTTACCAGCTTTTGTAGAAGAACTTTTTAAAGAGGCAGCATAAGCTAGAGTAAAGCTCTTCCTCTAAAAATTCTCACGTCATTAAGAGAAAGACAACCCAAATCCTCAGTAGGAAACCTAAAAGTTGGATTACGCTATTTATGTATGTTGATAGGCATACAGTAGGCATACGAGATGAAGTCCCTTACTTTGAGAAAAATTATTACAAACGAGTCAATCTTATAGTAAGCGCATTTTTAGTTACATGAAATTATGTTCTGGGTCTGTCTTAGTAACATACTAGGTCTTCTTCGAAAAGCTAAAGATTTCTATTTAAACATAGTCGCGTGAACAAGCAGGTATACCATAAAAGTTCAATTTAACAAAAATGCAATATGCGCGCGCAAACAAAGATGCGTTAACGCGTGTTCTCATTTTTTTGACGCATCATTATTCAAGCCGTAATGTCATGCGAATGCGAGTGCAGTAAAATCACTTCGCGTCGCGTTTATCATTAGAATCAATTATTTCTCCATTTACGCGTTCGTATGTCGGCGAGCCCTCAATGTTGGTAATTTTGTGTGGACATGATCGCTTTTTATACGTTATTAAGAATTCTCGAGTCGAACGCGAAATATTAACATTAAACACCTTTAAATTATGGGTGTACGCGGTAATGACCATAAAATGCCGAACGGTAACAAATTTGAAAGGCACCGCACATAACATTTAAGGAATTCGCTCATCGGCTCTGTTACTCTTAAATTTTTAACTAAAGAGAATTATTATTTTATGCTAATCTTGTTTAATAGTTTAAATTATTTACCAATTAGTGGACATTAAAATGCCTGTTGATACAAATTTTCATAATTAAAATTGTGGTTACGTAAACTGTATTTGGATTTATTTTTATTGTCATTTGAAGAAATGTGCTTAATTGTTGTTTAGATTTGGAAATAAATTCCTAATCAATTTGTATGTTTTACTATCCCGCAACTTCAATTTATGATTGTATTACACCGCCGCGCGTAGCGCTTGTACGGAATCTTATTTAACATTAGGAACACGATTTGTTATTCTAATTCGAACACTGAATGGAATCCATGTGGCGTCAATTTATTAAATAAAAACCATAAATTAAAAAATAAAAATAAACTCGAAATCTGTGTTCATACTGGTACATTACCTTTAGAAAACTATAATTACAGATTGAACTGACTTATAAAAACAAAACACCATAACAAAAGAATCAACCTGCATTGAGATGGAAATGTAAAAGCGTTGACACACCTACGTGCTACACATTAAGGTGTGAGTCAAATTAGAGCGGTGCTGCAATTAGGACGATTACAGGCGACATCTGAACATCCTGTCACCAGGACACACGTGGGCGATCTGTATTGCCATATAGAAAAATGACTTTCTAAATATAAATCAGTGAGATAATAGCATTTATTTGAGCGTAAAACTTCGATAAACGTACTTCAGTAATTACGCCTGACAGAAATAGATTTTATGTTAGTAAGCGTGTTATATTAGAAATAGAAACAATATCACGTGATTGGCGCAGTGGCACAATGGACTCTTGACCACCTAGGTCATACGGGTATACGGGTCACTTGTGTGATTTGTAGACATTTTATGACGGATTTAGGTGTCTGTGCATGAACATTTCATGTCTGAATGCTGTAAAGGATTCGAAACGTCGGGACCAAAAATTAAAAAACCGCGATAAAATCCGTAAACCTAGTTTTATTTCAATTTCATGTCTGTTAAACGCAAATAAGATCCAGAAAACATTCTAGCATGGCGCCAGTTAGAAATAACGTTTTACTAACGATGACTAGGATACGGAAGAATGTCTTCTCCAGGGACTTAAAAATCAGCCCCCTTACCATGAACTCTTAAAGCCTTGCAGTTGACGTTGTGGAAGCGTAACACCGCATTAGTAGGGCGTAGCGGTGTCTCGCTTCCACAACGTGAACTGTCCCACTTTAAGAGCTCATGGTAAGGGGGTAGATAACTATGTGGAAGTAGATAAAGAAACATATCTTCGGGAAAATATATTTACCTATCTTATAACATGAGCGACCATTTCAACATAACATCACGCCTGTATTCCCCGAAGGGGTAGACAGAGGTGCAAACAGTACACCCACATTTCGCCAGTTATGTTTTTTTTTTTTTTTGGTCCCAATGTAATAGGGGGCGAGCCTATTGCCATCAACCGGGCACAAATCCAGACTCCGTGCTGCTACTGAGAATTATCTAACGAAAAAACCCAGTATCACTGCCCGACCCGGGATTCGAACCCAGGACCTCGTGCTCAGCATTCGCGCTTAGCAACCACTAGACCAACGAGGCAGTCCATTTCAAAACGTGGTAAATGAAAAACAGTAGTATGTAGGTTTAATTTTTATTTTCGAGGCAACACTGCATCAGCTCACGTCGGGGCATAAACCTTTTAAAATATATAGGTAGTGAATTTTAGTGCAGTTGTAAATAACGTCATATTTCTGCGACGCACCACATAATTGTTCGGGTTAAAATGTCAGCAGATTACTGCTGAAGGTGTTATGGTATCCTCTTAGTATGTAGTCATGACTGACTCACTTTAAGACATAGTATTTGGGTACAATGATATGGGGGGTTGTGTGAGCTTTGAACTTTTATGTACCTCAATCGTATCAGAGTCAAATGGAAGATAAAAGACAAGAAAGTATGGTAAATTGCTACAGAGCAATTCATCATCATCATCAGCTTTTAAATGGCCCACTGCTGGGCATAAGCCTCCTCCCCTAAACTCCACTGATTCCTGTTTTGGGCCTTTGACAGAGCGATTAGGTAAAGCTTATCAATAAAAATGAAGTATGTAAGCTTCACAGAGATCAAAAAGGTACGATTAAGGTTAATCATAAGTATGCTAAAGTAATAACGAGTCCTAATAACATGGGTCCTTGCTCCATATATACACAAAGTCACGCCTATTTCCTACAATCTAGGCATGATTCTTTCGCCTCATTCACACGCATCACATTCCTCATACAAGCCTCTTATTAAAACGATTTATAAGGTCGGATCGGAGGAAGAACAATGAACTCCCTAATGTCAATTACATTATCACTTACGCTTGTTTAACTTAATTCAAATTTAATCCTCAGTAGTATATTTGAATTAATCAATGGTTTGATTCAAAGATTACGTCATTTCAGAATTAATAAACATAATTCAAAGCCGTGTGTGGCACATTACCAGCTATTAGAGATACTCAAAACGTTCCTTTCAAAACTTTAGCAGAATAATGATTGGTAAAATAATTACGTAGCATTACACCCGTAGGCGAAAGAAATCGTCTAAATATGTACAATAACACATCGTCCTTCAACAGAAAGTAGGTAGACGGGTCATCGTTCGTATTAGCGGAGGCTAATCGCACTCAGTAGAGAAAGTGTGTAGGAATTAATTACTATTTGCACAGATCGCAACGAGCAACAACAAAAATAATGAACAATGTCATCGGGTCGTGAGTGGGCGAAGCTTTCGTTGTCCGTCGGCGACCTATTATTGAGGCCCGGCCCTCAATGTGATCTTGGCTCCTGGTGTTTCTACTAGCATACACACGACACGTAGTATTGCGAGCAGCAAATTTCGCAACAATTCTAATTTGGTAACAAATTTTGGATATGTTTGACGGCAGAATAACTATATTTAGTCACTGTTGTTAATCCATGTTATCATTTTCTTTTAGTTCTAAATAAGTTATTTTTTTATGACAGTTCGACATCCACGCATCTCAACATGTACACTCAAGTGTGTTTGAGGCATTTTACCTCAATGATCTACTTCGCATCTTAGATTTAAATCAGAGTTGAGGTTTTATCCCTCCAGAAATTCCTTTAGCATAAGTATGATTTAGGTTTGACCTTCGAAATCCATAGAATATCATCCCAAGGCATTCTATCGAAAACATAACCAATCGAAATCAACTCAGTTGTATTGCCGTCAAAATGTAACAGGGCACAATGGATTAAAGGACTAACAATCTATAGTTAAGTTGCTGATACGTTATGTGTAGAGCCAAGATTGTCCTGCCTTTGAATTGCGAAGAGCTGCCCCCTTACCATGACCTCTTAACGCATGATAGTTAACGTTGTGGAAGCGAGACATCGCATTACACTCCACGCAGCGGTGTTTCGCTTCCACGACGTAAGCTGCCCTGCTTTATGAATTCATGGTAAGGGGGCTGGGTTGTAGTTACCACCCACTCACATGCTATTTACATAGTAAGGTTAAAGTAAGCCGCAAGATTGTAGTATTTAAAATAAAATGTGGTTTACTGAGTCAAGTTCTAAAGTCGGATGTATGATTAAATGCATCAAGGATAAGGCCACATGAATATTTCATTTTCTTTCTTTTTCAATTGATTTGTTACTTACTGCCGTATTTAAACCTTGCTCAACAGATACTTAGGTACCTACCTATGATAAATAAGGTAATGTTAAATTTGCACCTAGGTGCGAAATAAATTAATTTAGAAGTATTCATGTAAGTTTTATGATTCCGTTTTCAAAGACTGTGACTCGCTTGTCATAAGCCTGGCAAAGTTTAAACATAAATACAATAACAATTACTTAAGTTATTACTAATTATAGAGACAATGGAAAATTATTTACAAATAACTAGAAGTGAAGTAAGCTCGACGCTAAGTGTATATAAACTTATGTAAATGGATTACGATGACAGGCGACACATAGTGGTCGTATAGTCGACTAACTGCGCTGACGCAGTGTATAATAAAAACTCGGTATTCGTACGTCGTGATGGCGTCCGTCGGCTAATCTTTGAAGCTCGCTCGCTCGCAAATCACAAATCCACTCCGAGATTAACATCCATTATTTTGCATATTATTGACATTTACTACCACACTTTATTTATACGCGTCCAGAGTTATTTGGGAAGTATTTTTTTATCAACATAAAAATGTTTGTAGGAAACAAAAAGAGATAAATATTTATGGCTGGGCCGATGTATGTCAATGCGAAATTTATATTGTTGAGAGCTGATTTAGCTTTGGTTGCTTTCCGTTTGAAATACGTGCTTTGTGTCCCGGTGGTCATATATGGATAATGAGCAATACGTTTTAAAGATTGGGAGATAAGTAGTGTTAAGTTTTGAAGGTCCAAATGTGTATAATGAGCGCAAACGAACTTGTTTTTTGATATTGTCGGCGTTGGATCGGCCGATGGTCGTTTATTGTCATTACGATGATACGCCCGCTGCCGCTTGAGGTTTTATAGCTTTCAAAAAGTTAAAAAGTGATGAAATCTGAGAATAATAACACTTCAACGAGTGTGGGTATGGCTGTTATGACGTGACTAATAAGAGCCTAAGATACCTAATCGAATACCTTAGATAACCGGCTTTTAATTCTGAATTAACTTTAAGTGTTTTAAAGTATTTGTGTCTTTTATAATGGTAGATACTTAAATGCAATAATATATGTAAGTTTTAATTAAAACTTGTACCTAACTCGAACTATACTATGACTTTGGTAATGACTAGACTAAGCCACTTCTTTTGTTCCCAAACGAGCCAATTGCTGTTTGCACTACCTTCTTCATCTTATTTTTGTATGGTTGATAAACAACCTGGTATCAGAGTTTAAACCGCCTGTAGGTCTCTGATATGGCTTTACACACCGTTGAAAAATTTCTCAGATGTGCCGGTTTCCTCACGATGTTTTCCTTCACACGTTTTAAGCAACTGATAACTAATTTATATTAGGCACATGCATTCTAAAAGATATAGGTGCGTGCCGGATTCAAATAATAATCAATATTTTAATGTAGTAAAGCAGTGAATTGATGCTATAAGAACCATTTAAGTACACCAAAAACGGGTTTCTATAAAGCCTACTGACAACACAATTATCAACTGTTCGGAATAGTTAAATTAAATTCAGCCCCCACAATCATTCATACCAAATTGAAAACTAACAAACTTCACTCATTAGTGAACATTTAGGCCATGATGTAGGAAAACCGGCCTCAGACTTAACTTAGTCTCAATATTTGCACGTAAAAATACCTTCCTTGCTTTATGTTTTTCATGAGTCGTCGATTGTGTAGACTTATGCATTAGTTGAGTGTAATCACAGACGAATACAAAGGTTTACATTACATAATTATTAAATACTGAAGCCGACTTACCACGTAAGGTGAGCCTGAGATAAGTATAAGTACGCTTCATAGATCTCAGCCTTAGCGAACAGTAAACTTAATTAATTCTTAGTTGTAAACGTCTGAACGTAAATCAATGTTTAATATTGCGTTAATAATGTCTGATTTAGTTTTGGTGACATCATCGGTAAGGTAGGTTGGTAGTGAAAGTTAATTAAACAGATACTTAACGATGTATCGTGACGGTATCTTAATCCTCCTAACTAGTAGTCGACGGATTAGGAATATTATCTATATAATGGAAATCTGTGTTTTCTTGTGTATGCAATATTACGTTGCTTATAATAATAATGTGGTGCCCGGTTGATAGCAATAGGCTCGCCCCCTTATTACATTGGGACCGAAAACCATAACTGGCGAAATGTGGTATTACTATATGTGCACCTCTGCCTACCCCTTCGGGGAATACAGGCGTGATTTTATATTTATTTTATATATATAAATATGAATGTGTGGTCACCAACGTTCAATTGGCTTCCTTTTTTCTTACAGGTTACTCGAGCAACATCCATCACTTGTTTCCATGAAAAATCTTAGAAGGACCTCGGCTTTGCTATTCTAAAAGACAAACATCAACTCGCCAGTCACCTCGCTACTCATCGATTGGTGGCGCTAGTGTTGAATCTTACCGTGTTTTTAGAAGTGAGTTCATAAGTTGTCTTTAGAATAACACGGCAGATCCATATTAAGAGTAACCGCTAGATGTGGTTATAGTTCATTCGGGAAATTTCAAAGCTGTGCCCCTTATTTATCTGTCTCAATATGACCACTAACTAGCCTACGGTTGGAAGAAGGATTATGCTGATTCTGAGAAAGATCATGTTTTTGTTACGATGATTACTCGCTGAGTGTTAATTATACCAAAGTCTTTACTATTTTGCTATCATTCTAAGTCTAATGATATTTTTCTTTAATTATAAAAACGTGAAAACCTTTTTGAACTCTAAGACGACCTTAGAGCTCAAAGAGATTTTTGGACATGACCTGACATGACACGATAATTTGCTTCAGGCGACCACGTCATGATTGAAATATTTTTAATTAATTTCAAAGGCTTCGCGAACAAAGACGAGGGCAAAACTTAATAATGCAAAAAGCTATGAATATCAACGTTTACTCATCACACTACATCCACGTATTAATACGGTTTTATGTAATCAGAGCTAAGCAGGATTATAATTTTTATTGCTTAAATCCCAATAAGGTACATGATTAAAAATATGTTTTCCACGCTGATTTAAGATTAAATCTTTTAGAGATTTAAATGAGGACTGTTAACTTTCTTGGTCGCATCGAAATAAATATACCTAATAAGTAGATGATAAACAAAATCTTCAATCAAATTAATTAACGATACATATTAAATACCTAGCTGATTCATAAAATAATTCGACATCATTTTCATTGTATTCATTTTATCACAATTTATGAAAATGAAAAAATGAAAATGAAAAAGTGTTTATTCAGTTAACAACATGCTGGTACACAAATTTTACACTTCTGCCAAACTGCACTGCAGTTTGTTGGCAGACGTAGCTCCCATTTAATTACATTGTTACAAAAAATGCTAGTATGAATTACACTTTTTCTAAGATAAAATGTTCTAAGGGTTAATCAAAAATTTGGTCAGTACCTATGGGAGGTAGGTTGGTACCTACTACTTGTAGAAGTTCTATCTTTTATTAGGTTTTATTAGTAGGATCCATTAACAAAAAATTCTCAACAAGAGATCTTTATAATGTAGTGCTGGTTGATACAATGTTCTAATTTTAACTCCAATAAATTTTGTATGCTTACCATAGACAGATTTTGAACAGCCCCTGTTTAGGTACTTCAATCAAATTATCTCATACGATTCTACTGCGCCTGTGTGATCTAGAACAAAAGTGTCGCAATATCGCGGCTGGAAAGATCCATTTCACGGTATCCAGTGTAACATAACCCAAGTGCGATGGATAATATTCGCGTCAAACGGAGCGACTCCGCCCACGCGCCGCGACCATCGTTTATTGGCTATCCGCTGGAGGGTTCCGTACTAACTGCTACTATTCCATTTTTACAACTGTTCGTCGACGCTGCTATAGGCTGGAATGCTACATTAGAGCGTACAGATTTGTGTCGCCACTTGCTGGCTTTGAATGTGTTGTGGATCTATCTGGGTTTACAAGAAACTTTTTGCGTAGCAGTCTTCTACGAAATGTCATAATAACTATTTTACTTAAATTATATATCAGAAACATTTCATTTGACGATACCATTGCATATGCGCTGTAGCTAAGTTCTTCAATAGGTGCGGAGGGCTCAATCAAGGACAATTTTCGCCAATGATGTCCAGCTGGCATTTAAAGCGTCCAAAAATCTTACATACTGAAAAAGTTCGTATTGAGGGCCGACGTTTTGGTATCAAAGTTTTAATTTTATCGTAAACCCAGGTAGGTAAGTAACCTGATTAAGAATTCTTTAAAAGCCAAAAACGAAAAATTTTAAAATCCGAATTTCACTTGTCTAAATCACTATCTTAACTTAAGTACTTATAATATTGTCACAGTAAATGTAACTTCAATTAATTTCGCCAATATTTATATGCATTAAAAAAGGAGCTCCGAATTTTTATCGATATGCTCTCATTCGATCCCATTTGCCCTCCGACCCGTTACCTTTACCGTTAATTATCCGATCTTTATTTGAATGCAGTAACGGTCACGCCTTATGCGGGACAATTAAAATGTGACGCATCTCGATTCAGCGATTTGCTGACTCGATGCATCGATTTTCGACGACTCGAGAACAGTAAATCGATTTACGATGTACATTTTTGATATGATACAAATTAATTTGTTAAGAAAGGCGTAGGTGCGCGGGAAGCGTGAGAGACATCAATAAAAGTTTAGTTTTAGTATATTTTATTCATGAATACGGTTTATTCGGTTACCCGAATCAGGACATAATCGATTATTACTGACTTGATTATAGCCAAAAGCAGTTTATTATCTAGGCATACATGCTACCTTTGGAATGAAATGCCATATTATGAAAGTAAACATGTTATGGCAAAATTAAGAAAACGGAATTTAGTTATGGCGGTTTCGCAGATTAAGAAAGGATAACTATAAATTGTATTTTGACTTAAGATATACAATATTGTAATTAATATTTTCGTTTATTCATTCATTAATGTGATTTCAATTCTAGTACATTCTTATCAAATTCGCGAATCGGAGAAATGTTTAGCGGTTCAATATTATCCAAACAAGATTCCTTAATGACGGGCCATTACTAATACGCAAATCAAAGCTAACGGCTTCCATTGCACCTCATAAGTAATATAAAAGTAAAAGGGTCGTTCACTTGAGCGTGTCTGCCATCCCGTTACATTGCCAGCGTTGCATCATTCCTGCTAATCGAAAATTCTTAACGTGTTATCTTAAATTTCAAGCCTCTCACCAAAATGAATCATGTCCCAAAATAAGGCACCGATAATCGAACTTCAATTTTGCATGCCCCTGTACAAAGAAAGCACTTTTACTTTTTTATTAAAGACGGTTTTCTCACGGCGCAAACCTCCACGTGACTCACATGAACTCACATCGCTCTCTTGATTTTCGTCGTGTGTTGGGCCCCTTAATTATGACGTCATAACCGCTGCCCGAAGCTGAGCTTGAGCTTTTGTTCTCTTTTCAAAATTCAATTTTTAATTTATTTGCTGACACAGAGGCAGTTTATCTTGGTTTTGTCTTTTGTGCCAAGTTAGCGATGTTTATAAAACTGTTTGTTTATTTGCTTGCTAGAGACCGCCCAGAGATAATTTCGGATCTACTCAAGTGTATTTATGGACTTGTGTAAAGCTTGTATGATTCAAGAGGAAATACATTTTAATTTAATAATAAGACTATTTAAGTATCGTGAATAATGATAATTTGCATTATCACCAGTGCCTCGTTGGGTGGTTGGGTCAAGAGCTTGACAGAAAACGGGATGTCTGGACTTGACATACGTTATTAGAAGGTCCATTTGACAGCAGTGAATCAGCATACTAATTTTGACAAGTGATGGGAAAATAACCCAAAAAATACGTGAGTTGTATTTCACACCCACATATTGCTGATGACGGTATTCTTCTTTGGTTGTATATGAGCTCTTTGTATGTGCAATACATAAATTGGTCAGTCAGTATCGTTGTATGAGGGTTGTCACTAAGGCTTCGTCGCGCGGACCTTTGACATTAACCCTAGAATAACCTGATGCCACGATAATATAAACCATCCATTTTCTGATTCTGTTTTCACCAACTGTTTTTCTCCATTTTATTAGGTATCAGAATCAAACGATTAAGAACACATTTTCCTTATATCGCTGAGAAGCCAGTCATAACCCTCATCACTTATTGAAAATTGTCATGAGCTTCGAAATTTGACTTTAAAGAAAATTCTACCAAACCTTCGGAAACATCAGACAGTCTTGTCTGTATAAATAAATATATACTCAAAGTTAACATAGGTACCAAATAAAGTGGCCATTATCATAAAGTAAAGTAAATTTGTTCAATAAAAGATGGTGCGCGTAACTAGTTCATTGTCAGTGCATGCAGTTCCAAAGGCGATAAGATTAAAATATTAAGTTCTCAACGGACTCAATGGTCAGGACAACAGTGAAATATTTTGCTCCTTTACACTGTAGTCACAATAGAAGACCGCTTTACGCTCTACCTACTGCGAGGATGTAGGGTGGCAGAATTTTCAGGGATTTAAGACAACTATTTATTTAAATTAGTGGGTTTACTTATTTAAACTCCTGGAGTTAAACTTCAATCGTTTTTGTATATATTGTAATGTAACAATTTTATTAGTTTTAACTAAATGTTTACTTACTGATACTTATAATTATAGTCCGAAATTGAAAAAAGAAATGTTAACGTATATATTTCACCATATTACTTCGAGGATGACAATTTTTTCACTCCCCCGTGCTCGCAATATTCAAGGGTTAAAAAACCTGTAAATATTATATTATATTGGATGGAACGTCAAAATAATGATTCAAAGAATACAATTTCACTGACTAATAATTTTGACAGTTGAAACGCAAAAGGCTCACCCCTATAATAGACAAAATATGGCTATTCAAGCCCACCCCTACCTAATCTTTCTAGAAGTACAGGTGTGAATATGCAAACATTTTAATTAAAAATGCAAGATTGTGTTCTGAAATCTTTTTACGTCCCCCTTTACTTGCTCAGTTCGGTGCAGCTTTTCAAACAAAGTTTTTCCTAAGAAGAAGGCCGCAGTGGTATGCCTCCCAATAATTTACTAATGAGAGTATTAAGTCCCAAGCCATAGGGGACGAATGCGCTGCCGTTTTCGGATCACAATTTCAAACTCGGCGATCCAACACCGATTTTTTACCTCGTTACCCTATTAATTAACATTGCGACGAGCCCTTAGATGTTTGATTGACAGCCGCGCTAAGACCCTTACTACTAATTAATTAGGGAAATTAGTGATTGGACTATGAGGGACAAAAAACTACAAATAAGTAAAAAGCAATACCTATACTTAATTAACTGAATGAAAAAGCACACGTCTTATTTCCAGATGTCTTTCTTACTCACTAACTTAACCTAAAAAATCCACATTAAAAGCTTACCAAGTATGTAATTAGCACCTTACAAAACTATGTATTTAGTGAGAATCTCCCTCCTACGTAGGTAGGTACCACATTACTTTTATAACAGCATTTTTTTATTTAAAAAAAATTGGTATTAAAAGCAGAGTTACCACTGGTACATAATTTGGACAGTCCCTATGGTCCTCACCACACAGTCACCCTGTAACGATCTCAGTTGATGTCTTGAATGGAATATTCAAGGCGTTATAAATAAATATAACTGTCGTACGCAGTGTCCAAAGAAAGTGCTCCCGCGCAGTTTGATCGTAAACCACAGTTACATCTCAATAAACATATCCGTAATAGCGGCTGATACTGCATTGCAAATTGAACGCGAAATGATAACTTTTATTATAATGTTACTCTATTAACAACAGTAAAGGTTATTTTCTCGATTTGTTGGTATCCGGTATTGTGGTTGCTATGACTACTGACTATCAAGTCCTTAATTGGATTTCTAGGTCCGGTAAAGTACTCATTATCAGCCGGAAGACGTCCATTGTTGAACAAAAGCCTCCCCTAAGAAGGGGCCGCCATAATCCCCACGCTTGGTAAGCGGCTTGGGTATTGCAGTATTGGTAGAGAAGTTACGCAATTTTTCGCATTTAAAGTAACATTTCCAAGTGTTTGTTTCGAACTTGAACCCATTGAGTACTGCCTGCATGAAGATTTTTCAATGTAATAATGGATTTAGAGAATTAAATAACTAAAAAGCTATTATAACGTGAATAGAATCACTGCAGGTGCCTTAGACAGGGCTCATAAAAAGTCCACCTACTAACCTACAAAACCATTCAATTAAAATTTTATTATCGAATCAAATTTGCATTGATATGAAAATTAATTTTGAGTGCAATACTAATTTTACAAGCATAATACCTAGTAATAAACACTAAATGCCGGGGATATAAAACATATCGGATATACATATTTTACAAGAAAATATGCTATTTTATATCGAACACCCACGCAAAACAATAAACTTTGATTCGCAAATACACATTAAATTTGCGAGACTTTGTATTTTGAGGTTATAGTTACGAAACTATACTAGAAAGGTGTACGCACATGCTCATAGATCTCTAATTAAAGATACAATGTAATGTATTTATTTATTTACAAATTATAATTATATTTTCATTTATTCAACAGCGTTTTAAGTCAACATTCATACACTATCGCTTTTTACAGTCTTATAATAATTATATAAATATATAGCATTCAAATCAACCGTATGTTAGTATATAAAAGCTTACCACTCTCATAATTTACTAATTTATTATCATTTTAATGGAACAGCAATATTGAATAGGCCCTTAGTCCTATTTACAAAATAATATAAATGTTTGGCATATACTTTATTTTAATGTTCAACATTTAACTAAGAAGCTACTGGTTAGTAATTGGACATGTTGCCGTATTTCTCAAAGCTAAGGTAGAGCGTTGATTTCGCAAGCAGTGAGTTATGGCCGTAAGTCCGGTGATACGTCGCCGGTAAGTTATGGCCAGACTGGTTTCATTCACGCGTCCCATTCATGAGCTAGGGTTTAGTTTGTGTAACAATGACTGGGTGTACCTGTACCTACTGTGTTACTGGGGTTTTGAAGGTGGTTGATGGGCAAATTATGCTGTACAGTCGTGGGGAAAAAGATGTACCTACTTGTAGCGATGTGAATCGCTTGTAGTGTCATTTATTATTATTTAGACTGGAAGACACGAATTAGAACTGTGGAATGGCAGCAAAATAATTTCGTTTATTTATTACCAAGGCATAGATAAAGCCTACGCTACGCTAGCGGGCGGATTGATATAATTGCAGGGTGTCATTTCCGCTATAGAAGATGTACATATATGCGATCCCTATCCTGATTGAGGAGAGTGTTCTACAATTGTATTTGGACACCGATCATAACAGCAGCATATTAACATTTCTATATTGGGTACAATCAATGTACCTATGTACTAGGAGGTCAAAATTTTATTGTAAGAAGGATATCAAAGCGTAGGTCAATAAAACGTTTCTCATATTACATTTTACGCAGGCATTGTCTGCACACGAGACTCCATTATTCTGTTACCCGTTGTAAAACTTTATTTCTTTATCGATCTTTATTTTTTACACTTTAAAACGCAAGTGCTTTGTGCCCTTTACGATAGCCAGCGGTGGTCGGACAGACGATGCGTCCGCGCAATAAAAACCGATATATTGTAGCAAAATGGTGAGTAATCGAATCATATTTATGACCGCCTACATCAGTAATAATATCACTTTACTTATTCTTTTAACTTAAATTTACGTCTTCCTATTTTAAGTAAAGTCCGGGATGACAAACAGGGTTTCATGTCCGAGTATTTAATTTAAACAGTATGGGAATAAAGGTGAACACAAAGCTTCAGATATGTCGTAAAGTCAGGGGACCGATCCACGTGAGGAGATAGTGCCGCGACGGGTCCCGAGATTGTTGATTTAAGCCCTTTGTTTTAGGGCTATGGGAAAGTATAAGATGTACAAATATGAAACAAGACAAATTGTATTTTGAATACAATTGTGTTTCTACCAGATTTTATATTGCAATGGTCGCAACCGAAGGAGGTTGGCAAGAATAGCAATATTTATTATTACTACTACGTCAGTATGTTGTCAACTAAATATAATTCCTATTATGTACTTACTACTTATCTACGAGTACGTTATTTAGACACTAAACAGGATTAGAAAAAATAGGATTTATTTATTTAGAGTTAGCGATTAATTTGGCATAGCACTGGGAAAAAATAAAAATGGTACTTTTTTTACTGGCGTACGTTTTTGTTCTCATGTACACCTTGATTAAAGTCAAGCACCCGATGTTTAAGTAACTAGTCTTCCTCAAATGGCTCGACACAATAAAATAAACCATTTTAATTAATAAGACAAATGTTTATGACTATAGGTGTATTTAATTCCTTCTTCATTTATTGATGTTTGTCTTAAGTCAATTAAACACGTGTAAGTTTCTTGCAAAATGAGAACCATAAAACGAGTATATATTATTAACATTTTTTAAAGCAAATGCCCTGGAACACATTAAATATATTTAGAACGATCACATATCATCATCATTCCATCATTAGTCTATCTTAGTCCACAGCTGGACATAGGCCTCTCCCATGGCACGCCACTGAGCTCGAACTTCGGTCAACTTCATATTTGTATTATATTTTACAAGACTGCCTCGTTGGTCTAGTGGTTGCTAAGCGCGACTGCTAAGCACGAGGTCCCGGGTTTGATTCCCGGGCCAGAAAAAGTTTGACTGGGGGTTTTTCTATTAGGTAATTCACAGTAGCAGCACGGAGTCTGGATTTGTGCCCGGTTGATGGCAATAGGATCGCTCCCTATTACATAGAGACCTAAAAACATAACTGGCGAAATGTTGTACTATAAGTGCACCTCTGCCAACCCCATCGGGGAATACAGGCGTGATGTTATGTTATGTTTATATTATTTTACAAGCAGACTATTTATATCAAGTAAACATAATAATCATATTAGTTCTCATAATGAATGATAACTTATTACCTATTTATATCCTTTGAATGCATTTGTCTGGTTACATCATAGACGCTGGTTATTCTGTAATATTAAGACATTATGATCTAAGACTTATATTAAAGTTTATATCATAACTCATCGTGATATGAAGGTATTCAATTATCTCATAAAAGGTCAAATTCATTAATTATTCGATGTAATAAGCTGTGTGGTTATAAACAAAGAAAATATACTCCTTCTCCTTCATTCGCTGTCAAATTATATATTACATATTGACTAAGAGGGCATGAGTATTTAATGGAGTAATCAATGTATAGGGACACATAATATGTACAGCCCCCTTACCATGAACTTTTAATGCAGGGCATTTTCCTTTGTGTAAGCGAGATGCCGATACGAGCAATGTAGTGCGGCGTCTCGCTTCCACAACGGAAAATGTCCTGCTACAAGAATTCACGGTAAAGGGGATGTACTATTAAAATACCGGCAATAGTAATCTACTTATTACTGATATTGCAGTGTAGATCTATAGAGTAGATACCTTGAAAGGTCATGATGATGATGCCTCAAACAGTGTTACAATCAACTCCATGCTGTTGTGGTAACAATGTCAAAGTTAATTGTTAAAACAAAAGAATATAAGATTTACAAATATTGGTCTCTATGCAACAAAACATCACTAACCTAATACCAAGCCTTTCCTCAAAGTTCAACACAAAAGTTACAGAATAACGAACAATAGAAATCCCATGCTCACCTCAAAATGGATTTCGCTCTCACAATTCTAGGACCACCGTAGCCTGACCTAGTCCATGTTCCATAATTCATAAACTCATATCTCACCATAATTCATCTAGTCTGGCCCATTCAGTTTGCTGTAAAATCGTACGTAGTCCAGTGACGTCACTCCGTGGGTGCCGGATACTGCCCACGTGCTTCTACACTGGCTACACCTTCCGGTTACAATTTGAAATCTACGAGGAAATAATCCTTACATAAAATCAGACCTACATCGACGGCGTTGTTAGATGTTTCCTGGAATGGACGTTGAAGTCGATTATTAGCTGCATTGGCTCTAATGAGGTTAGTAGAGTTTTATTTTAATATGAAAGATGGAAATGCTTTTTAATGAGATTTGAAGCAATTATTTTCTGGAAAGATGGAAATACTTTATGAGATTTGAGCGAAAAAACTAAACAATTGTTAAGCTCAATGCGCAAGACATTGTTGACAAAGAATTTGATGCAAATTTTTTTGAACTTGAAAATAAGTAAGTAAATAGTTTTCCAACATCATTAAATGGAGTAGTGAGAGAAAACAGATAGATATAGCGTAATGATGACTTAATGAAATCACGTACCTACTCGATATACTCAAATGTTATTTTCAATACGTGTATATTAAATGTAGAATAAGAAATCTTGTCTAACACTGGCAGACAACACAAAATCATCTACATAGACAACGCACTTCATTCATGATTCCAGATATCCTGCTCAGACGAACCTCTCTCAAACCTCTTGACACTGCATCTTAAGCCATTTTGCCATCGTATCAAAGTCCATATCAGTATGCATTCACTTAGCCAAATAGAACGGTGCTATAAAAGAAGGCGAAGGCTCCATATTTCATCTAATATACGTTTATTATCACGACAGTGTCGCAGTAGTAAGCAATTACAAAAGCAAAACCTACTAAATCGTTGCCACCTGTTCTCACTATGATATTGTTAATAATTTTCTTTTGATTATAGAATTATACGATATTGTATCTAATTCGTATGAAAATAAGGTTCAGATTTATGTGAAAGTGATTTGAATATTGATGAAATAGGAAAATGTATTTTATAAGCTCGATGATTGAGTCCCGTTTGGTTAGATATCCGTTGCACAAACTCGATGTAGGATAGCTGCCCACACGCTTTCATTCGTAGGAAATCCATATCTTCGTATGTATGTTTTGTAATGAAATTGTTAGTATAAACGATGTCCGAGGCCAGTAGTTTGTCGATATAATGGTGTCCGGGTGGTCTGTACTGCGTTTATTGGGCTAAGAAGTTTATTATCGTTTGATCGCGTGTTACTCCTTGTTATTTCTTTATTTAGGTGCCGGTTGAAGATATTATCTGTTTGGATTAATATTACCATAAGTGTGTACTTGACAGCTTTTGGAACTTTTGTTCAATGTAATCGGAAGGGTTAGATTTCATAGCAAATATTAGGCAGTAGTAGGTATTTACTGCTTTTATTGCAACATTTTAATAAAGCTGTACAAATTTTATATATTTATCTAAAAAAAAGGTTCAAAAGGGATTAGAAGTTCTCAAATATCATCTTCTACGGTAGTGTTACTAAGTTTGCATAATATTGAGGGCTTTGAATACCCGGAATTGCGGAATTTAAGTAACATTTTTAACAAAACACGTATGTATATATTAAGAAAGCTTGGGAAAGTTATCTTAAACAAACATTGGTTGCACTTAATCCGTCCCGTTACAAAAGGTACTAGGCTGACAGAAATTAGAAGCGATGGCTACCCATTGCTATGGACGGACACTACCTGCATTCTAATTTGTTTGCATAAACTTAAAACAAAAGCCTAGCTAGCGGAAAAGCTTAGATAATGTACTTCTGGATTAGTAAGTAAGCAAACCAAAAATTGGTCAATTATTATTTTTTTAAATAAAGTGTTTGAATTTGGAAGTACATATTTCATATTCCAGTATTTCCATCAATAGCTACATTGTTCTGTAGATGCCTTCTAGTTATTTGATGATGATGGTTGCAGATTGTGGCTCTAGTAATGTAAATAGACAACATCTCTACTAACTTAAAAAACTAAAAATCATCTCATTTTGTTACCAAGATAGTTGGAGTAGGTACCTACTGAAGCAACTTTAAATCAAGCTGTACTAACTTTATTAAAAATAGCAACGCAATGCATAAAAATATCTTTAATCAAACTGACTCACGTACGATTTGACTCAGCCATTAAAATAATTATAACGTTAAATAAATCACGTTGCAATAAACATCTAATTAGGATAAAAGCTGATTTATTTGTCCTTTGAAACCGACTCCTTATGCTTGCACGCGAGTACGATAATGTAGAATAAATTTTATTAATCTCATTTGCATTTAGCATTATCTTTTGTAACAAGCATTGATTCAAATTCACAAAAAAAAAGAGTTTCACCATATCGACTCTTAAGGGTTTTAGTCTCCAAATTAGTATTCACATTTAAATATGTATATTAAATTATAATAAAACAACAGTGGACAAAAGCCCCGTGTAAACGCTTTGCACAAGATAAGAACGGAGAAGGTACCAATGGTTTTATTTTAAGGATTTATTGAATGCCAACTGTAACTCATTTAAATACAAATTGAAATTTGATAATGAATTTTAAAGAATTAATTAAGTTTCATTTAAACTGGTGGTAAATAAGCACACTGAAGGTTAGAAACAGAATAATACTTAGTGATGAAATAATGATATTAAAAAGTACACGTATACAGGTAAATTAGTTAATTTTTCCATGCAAAAATTAAATTAAAAAACATTCGACAATTTACCCAATCAGTTGCACCCATATCCACGTTGCTATAATCCAAGAATCATCCTACACACAAACCTGGAGATGTTCCCAAGTTCTCCGCGACTTCAAGTGCGCTTATAATTTCGGATCACGATGTTATCTGCTTGAGAAATATTGTTACTGTACAAACACTTTCAAAAGAGACATTATTGCTTTGTTACGTTAAATTAGTTAAGTTTGTGACTGTCAGGTATTTGATGTGGGATTTTACCTTGTTGGGTCAACAACAATCATAGTAAATGAAGAAACGAAATAAGCAACAGCATAGGTAAATAGATATATAGGTAAACAGCAGTCGAATACCTAATTTACGCGAAATCTTAGCGTTAGTATGTACTTAGCTTTATACAATCAGGACATTTGCAAACAAAAGAAATGAAATTGTACGAGGCAAGTCTTGCAATAAGGCCACAAAATAAGATTGTTTGATATGACGTCAATGTAACTATTTTCTTCGCAATCGATGAGCTTTTCCTATTAACCCTAAGCAACTTCCACTTCTTTATATTTTCTTTCTCTTTCCTGGTTCTATGATTTGTATCTTACCCGTAGGTGTCATGTTAATGACGTCTTAGGTAGGATATTCTCATTCCAAAGTAGATGTAAGTGCGATAATGAAACAAAGAAAAACAAACGTTATTGTAGAGCATTAAAGTTCATTATTGCGTGTTATATTTTATTAACTTACGTCTTCTTAAAACAAGTGCTTCATCATTATGTGCGCTTCGCTTCTCTGCGCTTCCGTTGTCGACGGGCTTCCACCATTGTGAACCGTGTATTGTGAATTGGTTCATTGATTAAACTGCAGCTTTAGACTGTTTTTATTAATTAATTGTGTTAGATATTAATAATCCGGATACAGTTGTAATGAATGAAACATATCGCAGATAGGGGTCCTGTATTGCACACCTATACCTATTTTTCCTTACAAATATTTTGTTCCTTGTAATGAGGAACGTGCTTTGATATTAGGCGGAATTTAAAAGCCAGAGGATTCTTGAAATTATTGAAAGGCCTGAGAATATTATAGAAGACACATTAGTGGTTTCCTAAAATGTAGATCTCACTCGTCTTCCTTTAAGCCAACAATGATAAACCTTTCTCACAAAAGTAACGCTTGGTCATAGCCATAGCAATATTACTATAATATGTATATATAACCCCACAATCGATATACGCGTAATTCTCTTATTCATAAATGGCGACCCTTTGATCTCCAACCTACTAATATTCATAGATAAGGCAGTTTAGTCTACCTTTGGTGTTAAAACACCTTTACGAATAATTTACACAAACTGAATAAATTGTCCCGTGTGATATCTCACAAAGGGCGAGGCTAGGTGTTTCTAAATGTCAATCAGCATGTATCTTTTGTTTGCACAGAACTATGCGAGTGTCGACCACTCACCAATAGGTACGTACTTCGAATAAATCATTTCGACACAATTAATGGTTTATTGTCACTGGTTTGTTTTGCTTAATTGCTCTGTACAATTTTGTTTTCATAATGAGTTACAAGACCTATCAATGTAATTGTAAGGTTGTGGATTTATGTGCAAGTATGTGTGCCAAGTGGAGCTAGGAACGGTAGGCTCAGTGCGTCAACTAAGGGCCTGATTACGATGCGGAATGTTAGGGAAAATTATGCTAGGTTAGCTTATTTGCTTAAAGTAGATATGAAATAACTCTTATCATACTACTTCTTCTTTACTAATAATGACTATGATTAAAAAAATTAAATATTATAATGTTGTATCATAAATATTTCTAGTCCGTTATTTTCAGAATTACGTATTAGTTCCTTAACTATTTATTTAGATGAATACCTGTTTTTTTTTGTAATATTTTTGTTTATTAATTGATGTAGGCTTTCAACACCTATAGTAAAAGTTAAAAGGCGCGCACGTGAATTTACCACCATGGAAAGCTTATACGTTCAAATCAACATGTGAATACACAATTTACATACGCAGGCCATTCCAACAGCTGCCTTGCCTGTTATAACAGACAAGATGACGTTAACCAGAAGAAAATTTCGTTGCATAACACACGGAGCTACAGAGACCGCTTGAATCGCATGTTCAACGCATACCAATCTGCGCAAAACACTTAGATATGCACAGCGCAGTCGCACAGATCACGTCTAAGTGGGATAGTTTGGAATATATATGTATACTGGAGTACTTTTGGATCACAAAGGTAGTATAGTAGTTTTACATAAGGGTATAGAGCCTCTACGAGTGATGATACCTTAGTACGCCCGTCTAACCATTGCCGGTCTACCTCGCTACCATTCTTGTTGACTAACCAAACTCTACACCACGGTATGACCTATTTTCATGTGACTTGCTCATGCTAATACAAAAAAAACACGTGAGAATATCATCTCAACATGAATATTTCATTAATGTTTTAATTAAGCCACATTCGACGCTCAAAAATGCAGTTTCAATTACCTGAATTAATTCTTGCGCGAGACATATAACCTAATTTTAACATTCGTTTATTTTTGTCAGAGATTTGTGTTTATTTTTCTTTGAAAGCACTCAGATATAGTCTAGTCAATATTCAGGTTATTCTACGAAAAGCATTACGAATACTACAAGACTATTAACAACGACTACAAGATTTGTTTAAAATGGTAGAGGCGTTGCATTATGTCACCTTTATAATTCGTCATCGTTATCGCTATTTTGAATAGTAAAATAGTTGTAAAGTGCATGCACAGTTCGTTCACGTTTGCGTTGGCGCGAAACAATATGAGCTAACCTTGCCAAATAGTTATCGCATTTAATTTTGTTTGTCACCGGTATGTCACGATGCGATTACGCTGCGGTGCCCGCGCCTATCTGTGGTGAGTGGATTTTGGATCTAACTTTAAAATTTTCAGTGTGTTTGTTATGCTAGTTTTCAGCCGACCCGTGCGAGCTTTAAGCGCTCTGCAGCTCCTGAGTAAACGTCATATAATACATGAGGTGCCCTACGTTTGTGTTAGGTATACGTCTGATTATCAGCCTTTCGTTAAACCTTGCAAAAGAATATAGTTTCGCAATCGCAGTACAAATAGCAGAAGCACATGGGTCTCTTAATCAAGTTTTGCTTGATAATATTTGCGATTTTTGCAAAGTGAATTCGATCCCGATTTCAGTCAAACTGATTTCTTACTTCAATGGTGTCGAGACTTATTGAGCAGGTGTTATAAGGTATACCATCGAAATGTTTTATATTCAATACACATAACAATGTCTATACAATTCGAACAATTGTCTTTATTGTCCAACGAAGTTCTTATGTGGTTTACCAGACTTTTGACTTCTAAGTATCATTTGTTTTACCTGTTATCAATTTGAATATGCTTCAGGGTGAATAAAAATTGGATAGGTATCTAAATGTAATGTCTCGATTCTCACACTCGATTTGTTGACGATAAGATCCGATAAGATCACAAAGTTGTAAACCCTTTATGCACATTTATTGTACCCTAAAGCCTAATAACTATATTTTTTTATTAGTTTTTAAGTAAATATCTTAAAATTAAAGTTAATTACTTACTGAGTTACAAGTACGCTTGCAATTGCCTCAATAAGTCATGAGTAGACAAAATTAAAAAAAATCAGGTTTAGCTTTTTTCACTCAATTTACCGTCACTAAAGACAAGTTTATAATGGTAATCGTTCTAAATGAAATGGGTGACGTGATAACTGCCGATCTCCATTCTACTTAATTTGACGGTAGACTCGTTCACGACGATTTTGGAAAATTCTAGATTGCATAATATGAAAAGATTCTTGATTGCATAATATGGCAAAACGCTAGATGAATAGAAATCGAAAAGAATGAAAAATGTTATCGGATTGATATAGGTCATAGTCAAAACATTATGTCGTCCCCTTACATTTATCATTCGATTCTATTTCTATTCGTCTAGCGTCTTGCCTCTTGTATCAGGCAGGAGGCAGTGTCAGCCCTGAACTATTGCCGTCTGTCATTTATGCTGTCACATTATTTATTTATATTCACTGAAACGCTATTACCAATTCAATCAAAGTTCAATTAGCACCATTGTACCTACTATATTTGGTATACAGTTTGCTAAGACTCTGCACTAGTTAAGTCATTAATATATTTACGATAACCCATTTAAATACTGATGTCATGCCCAGTATAAATTTATTGAAAGGCCTTCATTGGTCATGTTGTTGCTGAATAGTAATTATCTTAATTATACGAAACATTATTACTAGATTTCTACTGTAATTAAACTTCAGTGAGCATTTGAGAGACCTAAACTATACCTTAATTTACCGTTTAGATTTTTTTTCGACTGCCAAATGTAAGATGTTTTTATAATATAGGTAAGTACATATTTTTAAATCTAAGAAATGTAAGCATAAAATAGCAAAACAATGTTTAATTTACTAACTAGTGCGTAAGCATAAATTTGAAATATGTAAAAAAATATATATAATTTCATTTAATTTTACTATCATGGGCTTATAAATCAACACCAGACAGACAAAATCAAGTAGAGCTTATATTTATTCTAATCCTATGTCAAGTACAGTCATGTGAAGAATTAATAACCTAATAAGTCAATCCAAGCAGGTACAATTCACATTACCATAATACGTGCTCGATCAATTTTGATCCCATTAACAATTCATTAGCTATAAATGATATTTATGATGTATGGACAGTAACGTCTATAAGATATAAATTACCATAATAATATGGTTTATTAATTTAGATAGTATTGAATAGGATACAGGATTTTTTTTCATGTTATATATAGAGCTGTTAAAATTAAATAAAAAATCACTGGAAAAGCTCATAACAGCTAGTCTTTAATCTGTCCATGGAAGCCAAAGTGTACACAATTTTTTTTCGAACTTGTCTCACGCCGTTATCTCTGAAGGAGCTCTTACTGCTTAACTGTTTGGCTAGACCTAATAAAAGGCCTCCAGATAGGCCAAAGTGTACACCGCCTGTAAGCCTCTGACATGGCTTTACACACCGTTGAAAAATTTCTCAGGTGTGCCGATTTCCTCACAATGTTTTCCTTCACCGTTTTTATCAACTGACTACTTTCAGAACTAAAGACTGGTAAAAATATCGTGGACTCGTATTTACAATAGAACCAACTTAAGTGTTCAGAGTGTGATTTAATGTGTCCAGGTTATGTCAACATCATTTATAATTATAATTACTCATGACCTTTGCAAGTCAGTAAAACGAAGTTATTGAGACATTGGAGACGTTAAAGTGTATTTAGCAATTCTTATTAATCACCGAGTCCTATTTAAGCAACTGTGTATTTATACATTTTCATGAATGCTTAAGAACGTCGTTTTACTCCATTATTCAACGGACAGGATGTCGTACATTTTGGTAAACGAATCAGCGAAATCTTTATTTCTTCATCGTGGCTTAGCCACTTCTAAATAACGTGGGAATTGGCTGCCAATTTAAATAGAAGATCTATTTCTTCGTATATGTATGTAGAGGAAACTATATGCGATCTTTAGAAGAGAAAATATAATTGCAGAATCATCATAGCAGAATCAGTTTTGTTAAACTAGTTCTAAGATATTTGGTCAATTTGTATCAAGTAGTTTCCATTGTACCTACCAATGTAAATTTGTAAAAGACTGAGAGTTATTATAACTACTTATCACAGCGCCAATACAAAAGCTATTTTAATAATCTGACTATTAATCTCCTAACAGATTGATCGCTGTGCACCTTGTGCGGCAGCTATGTCATAAACCCCTTGAAATTAATTTCGACCGATAGATATTTAAGCTTATGTTTATACATTCAATAACTGGACTTATTATACCTACCTGTTAAACTTAAACGTACCACCTCAGCTAGCAGTTTCAATATACTACAATATTTAAAACCTGGAAAAGGTTATAATATTATAAAGCAATACTTAGGTTTAAATCATTTGGCTAGTCCAGGGTAACTGCTTTTACTAGTAGATGCATCAATATATTTTGCTAATTAACCATATGGATACTCACGGAACTTATACTCAAGGAAGTTATAATAACAAAGCCACCCTTTCATAAATATTTCTCTGATTTCCTTGTTCCTTGCTGTTTTCCTCTTACCCCCTAAATGTAATACCATGACTGAGCTTTCCCGTTTGTTTATTATATCACTATTAACAGATCCCAATCATTCTGTTGGTGATGAGTTGAGTGCTTCTGACGTCACTTAAAGGGAAAATCAGGGCAATCGATTGTTGTCTATTAATATCTGACACATACAGCAATATGACTTATATTTTTAGATATCGAACTACATTCCCTGTGATATCGGTAACAATTGAATGTCGGGCAACAACTGTTGCGTTTTATTTTTTAAGTCTAAAAGTGTTTACTAGCTTTATCTTTTAGAAAATGTTCATTAAGCTCAATTTCTTTTTGGATAAACGTTCTAACTTATCTAAGTTTGTGATTCTGTAGAGGTTATTCCATGTATGTTTTAATTGAATAGTAGTGTTGCTTCAAGCAATAAAACCGCCAATTGAAGGTAAATATATAGATTTCTCTTCATTGAATACCAAAAATAATCATTAGAACAGTCTAAAGATTAGTAGAGTCTAAAGTATAGTGGGCGGTCGTATTGCACTAAGCAATCTCTTACAGACAATACAACCTTACGGTGGACTATACAGACTGTGTGCTTTTTTATGTATTCTCTATTTCTTGGTGTGCAATAAAGTATAATATCATCTATCTATTTACACGGAGTAAAGTACAACTCTGCTTGACTCTTCACATAATGCGTGGGCGTAATACGAATGCCATTCATTATATTTATAGACATTTGTGCCAATCGTGATATTTTTATCTAATGTCAATTTAATAGATTTGGTCAAGTTTTCAGTATTAATGTCTTTTATCTGCAAGATATTGGCACAATTACTGATATCGGTGGTAGAAGCTATAAATGAGAACTATCAAGTTTATCTGATAACTTAAACATGATGAATGCGAACTAATATCAAACCAAGCTCTAATTAGTTATTGTGGAACGATACAAATGGGCCCATTCCTTAGATACGGCCATTAAATCTGTCCTTATTACAATAGAATATTATTTACAATACAATAAACAATAATTAAGAAATACAGCAAACGTAATATAATCAAATTAATTGTCTGGCCACAAGTTCACAATATCGAAGGGCACATTTGAATTTCCCATTTGCATTCTCAGTCTAGACTGGCGATCGAAATGGTTGGGTGGTGACGTCATCAGTGATGTAATATGATTCACGTCGATTGTATCTGTACTGACAGATCGTGTTTATATATAGGCTGTATAACACATGCTTGTCAGGCATGTGTCTTTTGTTTATACAGTCTGTCTGTAGGTACTGACTTCCAAAAAGAGGCACTATAACCGATTTTATGTAGGTCGTTTATTTTGATACTTACTTGTTTGGGAATCGTATTTGCTGGTATCTATTATTAAACAAGAACAACAATTTGAAAATAAAATAATTTTATACGGTAAAATGGGTTAATCGAAACTTAAGGGTAATTATAGACAAAACTTTGGAAGTAATTCAAACATTCAAATAATACAGTTAGTTGTCAAAAAAGTCTCTTAATTGTTCGGTTCTTAATGGTAACAAGCTAAAGGTATTCTTACACTTTTTGCTTTAAAATCAGTTTCAAAGTTTTGTCTCTATTCACACTTGAGTTTCGATTCACCCCATTTTACCCACTACTTAGTTTTAATGTCTGATGCAATTGCTGTTGTAATATTTATCAACTAAGCCAGTTTTACAGCGCAAATGTGGGCAAAAAAAGCTTACCAAGAATTCAGAACAGCAGAAATAATGTTGCATTATTAGCTGGTAAAGGGCCTACTCAAAAGAAGTAAATTATGAATTAACTTACGTTTAAATTACGAATTTACTTAAATTTTACGTCAGAAAATGTTTAGTTAGCACTGAAAACATATGTTTAGACGTAGTAAAAAAAGTACGACTTAACATCTGTAAAAACAAAGTTGCAGTTAAACTAATTACAAGGAGAGCTAAAATCGATGACAAATAATGTCATTGACCCTAGATAATAACACGTCTGAACTTTATACAAACGTTCCAAATTAGGTTCGCAGTCACCATAGAGTCATAGACTTATACAGCGATTGTTTGTCCAGTGCTCACGTTCTCAGGACATTTTGAAAGCATATGACTTTTAACTCCTTTGATTTGGGCGACAGATGTCGGTAACTCGCTACACACAAATTTATCTGCAGAGGTGTTCTCCTTCATCACCCATATTTCACAAATTATGATAAGTCCCTCTTAAGAAGTGGCGAGCTAGTAAGTTGTGCGAGGTACGAATGTTAGTGTGGTATCGCATACAAAAAAACCTGTTTCTTTTCGGTTCTAGTAGATAAGGAATAACTAACACCAATTATAACACAATTTGTAAAAAAGAATAACCTCGGAGAGCATAATTATTCGAATAAGATGCGAGATTTTTAGGATTTTTCCAGCCCAGATTTGACTGCAGTTCCTCGTAGCAAATGATAATTCGTGGTATCTGCGTATCTCTCCAAAAAAACAGGTAAGAATTTAGGTAGGTAGGTAAGTACCTACCTACATGAAGTATGATAATGTACAATTATATAAGTACCTACCGAGTTTCGATCTGAGAGTCGTCTTAATGTATTTAAGTCTACCTAAGCATCAATACCAGTAAATATTATAATATTCTTTCTACCACATAACCTACACACGGCAAAGCAATATGCACTCGAGAGTAAACATTTGAGTTGTAACCTAAAGTCTCACATTCCTGCGTTGTTTGCATCTCCCTTCGAAGCATAGGCAGCCAGACAGGATTGCACCTGTAGTAGGACAAACGGATCTTGAATTTTAACCTGACACTAAACAAATTGCCCCAACTAATATTGCAAATAGCAATTGGCACTGACAATTAATAAAGTTTTATTGCCATCAGTGTACTTAATGGATTACAATCACGATACGTGATATTAAATGAATTATTAACTTTACGACTGTACTTAAATGTATGTAGTTTATCTATGTTATTACCCTTATTAACACATCAACTGAAATCATAATAGATTTTATAATTACCTAATTAAATGATTGCTTAACATATATTGGCTTCAAATGTATAGAATAAATTCTAGTTTATAAATTTATTCTTGAGTATGTAGGTATTTATACGTGTCATGGCAGTAGGTACTGTTATGACAAAATGTTAGAAACAGTAATGAATAAATCCGCCATGGCCGACATCGGTAGGGTAATTTCAGAATTACCTATAGCACTTCTTATGCAGAAGTAATAAATACATACATACAAAGGGGTAAGCTGAGACCACGGATTTTCATTTGCTACGATCCTGACATACTTATTTTGCCTCATTCACTCGCATCACATTCCTATACGCTCGTCGGTTAAGAGTACTCCTCACTTAACCCTTTTGTAAGACATATCCGATCTGGTCCAAGTATCTAGTAAGTAAATATATCGGTTTGAACTCTAAATAATCATTTGTATAATATTGCATCATTAGTACAAAATTGAGCAGACGCTAAAATCAAGAATTCTTGGAAGATTACCTCAAACTTACAAACTGAATTCGTCAGCATATTCCTGAGTTCCAGACTGTAAAGGTTTTCATCTCACGCGATATTTTTTTCCCGTATTTCAAGGAAAGTCCTGATACTTGCTTACCAACAAGTTTTGGTCCGCCAATAGATAGCAGGCTTTCTTTTGCATGGCAAGCGACCACCACAGCAGCGACCTTGAATGGTATAGCCCATGTTGAAGGCCTGAAATTATGTAAAATATTAAAATTTTAAATAATAAAAGCAACAGAATATTATTGATTAAATAACCCAATGCCTGATACAAAGTTAGTCAGTAAAGCAACGCTTAAAAAAGTCACTTTACTTAAAGGAAGTGGTTATACTTTACATGGTATTCCTATTTCATTTACAATTATAACTCATTTGTTTTACAACAAATTAAATGCGTTGCATAATTATTTAAAAGTAAAACATTGCGTGTGACCTTAATATTACCACACTCATTTATATCGCCTACGTACCTATATAGGAAACAAATTAACATTACTGTCATAAACAATTATTTACCAATAATTCTTTAATAATGACAGCTTACAATTACATTGGAGATTAAAAATCTGCTACTAATTATAGTGCAATTCCTTACCATAAGACATAAAATAGTAATTAATATAAATACGCACTGCGAAGTCTAGCGCTGTAACTGTTTATTTTCTTTAATTACCTCTTATTGCGACAATGTATTACAAAGGGTTAAAACAAAAGGGGGGAATATTAAAACGAATCTACATATCTACCAAAGGCCTGACGAGCTATAACAAAAACAATATCGAAGACTTTAAAATGTCTTTGTTTTAAAGCTTTAAAACGAAGTTAATAGCTTTAAGAAACAGTGTACCATGGCGTGACCTATGTCCAATGTCCATGTGGCAATTGACTCATGTCGATACGGAAAAGAAGAAGAACAGACTTCTTAGTTGGACGCACAAGCTTTTAATAAGTAGCCAGTAAAAACTTAATTTCATTTTTTGGGCAGTCGTGTAATAATAAAAAAATCGAACGATTCGGTAGAATGGTTTTATATTGAAACTAATAATATACATTTTTATTCATTTTTTGGCCAAAGAATTAGCATTGCCATTCAACGTGGCAATGCTGCCAGTCTTTTGGGCACGTTACCGGTTGACATCGATGGGGATGAATTCTTTGATGCTTTTTAACTTTTTATTTTTGTATATATTGTTTTTATTTTGTATTAGAATTAAGTTGTATATATTTGTAAAATAGTATGTTAACTAAAAGTAAGTAATAAATATAAAGGCGAAAGTTTGTGAGTTCGTGTGTTTGTATGTTGGTCTTCACGCTTAAATGGCTTGACAAATTTGGACAATATTTAGTATGATGCAGCGGTTGACACCGCAGGGCGCAGCTAGTATTAGTACTTATAAATTTAGTTAAGGCGATTTATAAACACAGTTTTGACCAGATATCTTCATGAAGCAAACGAAACCAAAACCAAGTTGTAAAATCCACAGGATGCAGTATATCATGTTTGTAGGACCTAAGCCCTCGAATGGATGCTCAACCATCTTTACTGCGGGTTAAGCTGGACTTTAGTGGCTAGGCCTATGTAGGCGGGTTTTACAAACACGAAGAATAGTTTAAAGCCTTATAGGTAAAACGATAACATCAGATAAATATTGAACGACAAACGTTACAAGATGCTAACTCTTTACGACATTCGGTATTATTTATTAGTAAAACTGAATGGTCTTCAATAATCATTATAAATAGAAGTTTAAATGCTGTACTTAGTAGATATATATGTACTATATACTGAACATGCCATTAAGATCTTAACAAGCGATCTGCGAAGGCTAATAATGTAAGGCATGTCATCGATGTAGATGTTGCGAATTAATCATGAGTATTAATTGAAGCATTGAAGTATATAAATTGTGATAGCAAAAAATTAGGCTTTAGAAGGATGACATTAACACCACGAAAACTTTTGAGGTGGTAAGCACTCAGCCGCAGTCCTAGTTCAAATATAAATTTATTACCGTGTCAGAAGTATGCCAGGATCGTAGCAAATGGAAATCCGTGGTCTCTGCCTACCCCTCAGGGAAACAGGCGTGACTTTATGTATGTATGTATGTACCGTGTCAGAATTTATTTGAATCAGAGAATGCCTTTGGCATTAAGTCCTCTTTGTACATTTACTTTGTGCACAAAGTATTAAATACCTACATAATTATCTTCCTTTAAATATTTCTGTAGATAATCTTTACAGGCATGAAATTCAGACTCGAGACAAATATCTGCAAATAGCTCAAGTTTTTTGGTGTGGGTATCAAACCTGCAACCGTAATGCAGCAGTCCAAACAATCAGGCACTGCACGGATTACGTCGTCAAATTATACATTATGTAAATTATATAATACCCACTTTATCATTGTAGTGTTTAATCTAAATTTGTAATCACAATCAGAGCCTCAGGCACTGACAAATACAGCTTATATTGCAAGTGTCAATGTTCCGTTCTCTCAATAAATCAGGATAGTAAATCAATAGATCCAATTAAGCAAAAATAAATATGCATTCACCAGGTAAATCCTTATTCCCTTATTATAATGTGTGAATTAATACGATAAAGGTTTTCCCTCGTATACTTCCTATTCCGTACATTAAATAATGATGGTAAGGTAAGCTTTACAGACATAAAATCGAGATTAAAGTTTAATTACTTAATATGACGACTGTGATGATTGATTGTGAGTCAAAGTTTCTGTCTCATCAAGGATTATACAGAAATTAGAAAGCTATATAATAAAAAAAATGTGGCAGCAATCAGTGGTATGCTGATAGCTATAGTGATGATCTAACAAACAGCAATAAAATATCGTAAAACGAGATTCAACAATTTCAAATTTAAATATCATTTGAATTGATCACTCTTTCATTTCAAAAAATAACGGTGTCTAGCTTTGAAAGAAAATATTTTTTTTTTTTTCATAATTCAAGGATCAAAACCGTTCAAACCGACACGCGACACTGAGTCTCGCGTTGAATGTTTAAATATTCTGCAGTAATATTTCTGGAACCAGCAGACACTTGTGGCCTATCAACGGTAAAAACGTCATATATTATGATGGAAGTTATGCTCGGATTAATGTGAAAGATATTTTTGGAGTACTTACTTACTAAGTAAAACTAGACAAAGTAGGTATGCTTCTTTTCCTGGCCTGTTAAGTTTATTGATAGGTCATCATCATCATCATCAACAGGACGACGTCCAATGTTGAACAAAGGCCTCTTAGAACAGATACAATTAATATAACCATGAAATTTATAAAACACCAACGGATGCAACCATTATGCAAACGTTCTTCTCATGTGCAAACTATTGTCATTTGTCTCAAAAGTTTATAAGCTGTACGTTTCGCTAACAATTTTTTAAATTGATTGCGTTTATTAACAATATAGAACTATAATGGACACAACACCACGCTTGTTGTTTTTTCATATGGTGAATTTTGGTTACCGGCGCTTGAACTTAATGGTAAAGGTTTAAGGTAAAACACACGTAAAATTGATAAATATTTTAGGAAATTCCAGCAAGACAAGTGTCTTTAAGAGATTATTTAAAATATTGCAGTTGTTTCTAATGTCTTTTTTTTAGGAGCATTTTTGCACATTGAGTCTTGATAGGGCTTTTAAATGACACGATACAATCGACAAGTCACACCACTCCATGATGACGGTTAAATATCACGTGTGCCTAAGCCGTTACGTAAGGATAATATAAAGTAATTTATGTTTAAAACATCATATTTATGTCTATTTACGTAAAGTCTGTGTCGTTTCCGCGACAATGTTTAAGATAAGCCGAAAATGTATGTAAACTCTAACGGGGTGTGGAGTGGGTTCGGCCGGCCACTTAATATAGTAGGCCTGTTTCACACCTTAGACGGAAACGAGCGCACTTTAAATGCATAGACGTTAGAGAAGCTTATCGATACTGCATACAGTTGTAACCTAAAATTCCTAACAATTGTCCTTGAGAACATAAGCCCAATTCCCATTGCTCTTTTTTTTCTCTATATTTATTAATGGACTTTTATACAATGTTACATGTCAATCCTATCATACCTTATAAATAAAATTTAACAAAGAAAACGCAGCAAAGCATTGCTCTTTTAAAGTCTAATATTTATTGGACCTAGGTCTATTGTAATGGACTCTAAAGAGCTATGGGAATTGAGTGCTCTTAAATTGCTCAAACGTAATAAAATATTGTGTACTTACCTATTTATTTAAATAACCTTACAATTTATAAAGCTTGGTTTTACTTTGAACATTGAGATTAGATTTAGTTTTTAGCTTTTTTAACAGTAATACGAGAAGTAAATGTGTCGTGAATACTGCAAAATTTAACACTGTCAAATCGCTATGATTTTTTTTTATGTTAAGATAAGGTAGGTACGTTATGAGTATATGCCGATTATGTCATTTTGATACTTTAAGGAATAAACCTAGTGGACGTGAGGTGTTTTACGATCTTTATAATAGAAGCTGCTGGACATTTTGAAAGCTATAACTTAAACCTGCCCCCTTACCATAAACTCATAAACCAGGGCAGTTAACGTTGTGGAAGTGAGACGCCGCATTACTTAGCACGTAGCGGCGTCCCGCTCTCGTCGGCGTCTCGCAATTTAAACTGTCATTTTATTTTTTTATTTATAATTATTAAATACAGAAAAATAATAGACTTATATTAAAACATTGGTCCACAAAACTGTTTTGAACAGTTTGACTGTGGACTCCTGTTGAGTCTCATATAGTAACGCAAAAATGTTAGTGCAATATAATCCTGCTTTAAGAGTTCATGGTAAGGGGCTGATAGGACGATGTAGAATCAAATAGCGTGGAAAATGATAATATAAGTAAATTATTATTATAAATATTTGATGGTTCATCCATAAAATCTCATCGTTACACTAGTACAGTTACGTAAAATATCCGAACTAAACTATCAATTTAAAAACAATATATTTTATTGTAAAAGTTGTGAACTGCCCATATTAAGATAATTTCAGTTTGATTTACCAGATAGATAAAATCTGTGTTACTTACATAATAAGTACCTAAGAATGTCAACAACACAATAATTTATCGGTTAAGTATTTCAAAGTTATTATCACCAACATCTGTACAAACATTTGCCATATAGTGTGCATATAAGGAATGATCCTGGGGCATATTGCCAGAACCCAAACGCTTTGGCAAGCAGATTGGTGACTGTGAAATGATGTCATCAATATACAAATGAATTCCTCTATACCTATGCCACTGATAGGTCTTCTCAGTTTCTCCTGTTCAAGTAATACTCGTTTATAGGTAGAAACAACACAACCGCACAGAATTCTAGATTTAAATTTGCATAATATAAGACTTCAGTTTTATTTCTTTCTACAAATGTTTTCACTTTTATTAACATTTGAAATCAACTTCATATGAGTGATATCAAATGGAAACTCGACTTCACAACTTCTAGCCGCAAGTTAATCATAATCAAAACAAATTGAATGCGGCACTCGCAAAAACGTATTATAGACTCCTTGATTGGAGGCTTAATCGTTAGGCTACATTACTCCGATGTGACGTCACCAACCGACCAGACTCACAGGTGCCGATACGATACTCTCATTTACATTCTTGTCGCTTTCTAACCATCAACCTAAATGAAGCTTTAGCTTTTATGTAACAACGTCCAAATTGAATTGATTCACAAGTGACATGAGACGCTTTAAATTTAAAAGTTTGTAGGTGAAATAACACTCGGACAGTTTAGTTTAGATTGATGGTGGTATGATATGGATATTGGCGAATGCCAAAATAGCATTATCGGTAGTAACAATGGTATAATGAGTCACAGCGTACGAAACACGTGTGGACGCCCACGAATAAGTAAAACTATGTTGTTGAACGGTAAAAAAGTCAATGAGAAATCAATTATGTGATCGATTATATTCATGAGTTTCTAGCATTAGTTGTCTGACATATGAGGTTACTACTGTATCGGTTTGCAACGGTACTGATCGGATACCGGTGCTAATCTCCATTTGTGACCGCGCAGGGCATATGCATACGGCGACTTTTTGCCGCGCCACAGTCGTGCATGTGAACGCGGTGCATCTCGGCATATGGGCAAGTGATAAAATGGCTGGATGATTTTATCGATGCTAATGCGCAACCAAAGCAAAACAGTCGTTATACCGCAAGATTGATTTTAATACTGTATGGTATCTCGTATAATCATAAGAGCGGGGAAGACAACATGGCTGTATGGCTACTGAATATCATAATAACTAAGCTTAAGCAAATGTTTGGTAAGAGCTCGTGTCCGTCATTTTTCAAGTTTCCTTTATCAATTTAGAAATGTTTGGTAATATTATATTCTGACTAACAAACACTTTTTTTTCTATATTCGAAATAATAAGTACTTATTCCTAAGGTCACGAAAAACAACTGCTTGTTGTGCCGTATGGTATCCGGCCTAAAATAAGACCTAAATTCCGGAAGATGGGCAGCAACGTCTTCTGTAACTGGAACATCAATACTGCGATCCCCAAGCTGCTTGACTGCTTGATATATGATTTCGTGGTTGCAGTAGACTCATAAAAGTCTCTTGACTAGAGAATAAGACATATTCGTCACCAGCATCCATACAGATTCTAAATTATAGTTAGATAATCTTAAATGCCATTACATTAATTGGCAGCTTTAGTCATACCAAAGCTTTCTCACTCCAAAGAAAGATAGCTTGAATAATTTGTGACAGGAATTTGTTAACATCCATTTAGTTGCTAACACGGCATTTGCCCTTTAGGCGTAATCGTTATAGGCAATAAATAATGCTAATGTGCCAACGTTAATTGAACTAGCAATACGATATATGTTGGCAAGTGTTGCAGTTAGTTAAATTCTTAAATAGGCAGAATTAATGGAAAATGTGTAAATGTGCGGACGTAGGTGCTGCATAACATCCTTTCACTGCTGCTGGTTTTGATACTAAACGACAATCGATAACTCTGAGTAGAGAGACGGGTGATCGAAAGGTCATAAGCTAAGATTCTATAAAAGTTTGTTAAATTGTGGGGAAGAAATACATATCTACTTGATTTTTATTTACAAATAAATGTCGCGCGTCGTTTTCCCTGCTCTAGTTTTATTAAATATACTATTCAACCTAAATATTTAAGTAGGTTAGTCTCAGTCTCAGGTATATGAATGGCTATCATAGCCGACCTTCAGTTGGAAGACGCCAATGGAAAAGTGGCTCAATGGCGAACATATTTTCGGTGTCAAAAGTTTCAACGATAACAAACGAAGAGAATGTGGGCTGGGGTGTCGATCGATTTATGGAAGACTTGTTGTTTCTCAGTCAACAGGTTATATTGCGTGAGATTCGCTCAGTGTTACATCGGCGGCAGGTTACCGCTAATAGTTTTCTCTTTAATTTGTCTTCCTACTACGATTGGCTGTCTAAGTATAGTTCCAAGACGACTTCTTTGCGAAATACTTTTCATTAGGAAAAATATTGTGTGTTGACGAATGAAACTATATGATGGAACTTTTGTTCGTAGTCAATGTCATGAAGTATTTGGAGTCAATTTTAGTTGGATTCGTGATTCCGTCGAACGTATGTCTGAGTTTTGGACCTAAAATAATAGTGGACAATCCTTAAAAAATAATGATACTGAACTAAAGACTGCAGAACTTAATAAGAATGGTAAGAGCTCAAAGCCGTCATAATTAGCTAGCTTGGTAACCCTACACATAGTGATGTGAGCATTATAACTCGTTTCGTCAGGAGCTTGAGAGATCGGGACGCTCAAATACTCACGCGTATGTGTACGTACTTACCCATAGTCTCGTAATTTTACCCGGCGGCCACATTTTCCTTTAGTACCCACTACTAATTGGCGACTCGTGTCTGAGAGCTAAGGACTTTATGGAGGATACTTCAGGAGATGATAATCATAATATCTATAACAAAATAGGAGGTGAAATAGAAAATGGAACTTTTTAGTTATAGAAGCGAGTTGATATGAAACCTTTGTGATATTGACGTTGTGATGAAAGAAGCGCGATAGTCGTCTATCGCTCAACCACTTCGACTGTGGCTTAACTGTAGATTGTCGTAATTTAACTGTATTGGCACTAACATCAAGATTACTTTAGCTTATAGGCTCTGACTTCGTTCTAATAGTAATAAAGTTTAACTCTTCCTTCCAAGTGATAGTATAAGATTAGTTTTTATAACCCTTGTGAGTAATGTATATATACATACCTACCTACTGCCTACCTTAGTGAGCGTAGCGTTTTCCCTCTACGAAGTAACAAAAGGAAAGCCATAACAAATTAATAATGAAACAGTAAATTTTTATACTGATGCAAAAATAATTATTTGATAAGCAATATTCATAGATTGTTGCAAGAACTAGTAAGTAAATTTTGTTATGTCATAAAAGCTGTTAATTAATTTAAATAAACAACAAATTAACGCATACAATTTCATAATTGAATAAGTAAAAAAACGCGTCTGTGAGTAACAACAGCTCTCAGTAGTTCGCCGCAGCATCTCGAAGCTTGCAAGAAATGCAAGTCGAAACTTAACCGACAACTGAGCAGGTACAACTGGGTACCGACATGTAATTTGTCAAGCAATTTAAATAATATGCATGATTATATATCTATTAAAGGCATAAGACGTGTTGATATTGAGCTAATGAGGTGAACTCCGTAATGGACGCGTACCAGTTCGATATCATCGACTTAATTAAATACTTACGGGGTTAAGCGAAAGTTTCGAAACGGAAAGGTCAGAATTTTCTTTTGCGTAAGTAAGAAAGTCATTATGTTAGGTTGTCATGGCTGTTTAATTATATCATTAAACGATATAATTGTTCTTGAGGTATGTATGTCATGAGCTTGACGAAAAAATTTAATTAAGATAAATATAATTATTATCCTACATTAAATGTCGAATCATTTGTTACGATTTTAAATTTGATATACATAGAAAGGTTTTTGCACTATAGAATACTTTTAAGGACTAGGTATGCAATACTTTTAAGAGTTCTAAATATGGATGTAAAAAAATATAAAGCAAAATTAAAAAAAAATGTTTCCCACGTCTGGCATTACAAGCGAAACTCCGTCGAAGCCGATACGTGTTTATGTTGGCTCGTAATTGACTTGTCGTGTCAAATTACCGTTTATTAGTTGTGTTACGATATCGCCACCGTGGCTTATTATTTTGTCCGACACTGTATTTATTTGCATCTGGTTGTCACTACACTGTTACGAAGTGTACCTACGTTCACACGTCGCACGACAGTTGATAGAGTTTCAATAGTAACATGGCTTTATACTTTATTTGTCTTCCAGTGTAAATGTCACCGGTGGTTTAGTGACATTCTAAAGCAACTTTGTTTTAATTGTGTACCTATGAAACAGTAGTGTGAAACTAAATATTTATATTTGTCTTCATGTTTAGCTTTTACATAATGTCTGTCACTTTTTATCTGCAAGAGATTTTGTAATGAAATTGTTAGTTTTATTTTATGATTTCGAAATATCCACAGTATGTCGAATGTACTAACAATAGGACTTTACTAACCTGTACACAGACAATTCATAAATAACCCATGAGTAAGCTAATATGTTTAGAATTGACGAATAACAAAAAAACACGCTCTCATTCCCAGCCAAACGGAATTGACATAAAAACTTCATTATCAATCTTATGTCATTGAACCGTAACAAATTGGACAACGGATTTGGCCTACACCACCATAGATTTGCTTGAGGGTCAATATTGTCCAAGTATAATGGATATTGTGTAGGTTAATATTTGTAGGTAATAAGTGCAGGGAAAAAATCGAGAAAAAAATCATGGAGGACGGCACTAGCCCTCCACGATATTTTCACGTTGCATATAAACGTCCCAGAAATGTATTAAGGCAGTAGGCAAGCCTAGCGCTCTTTAATCGGGCAGAATAATTATTCAGCGGTGTCCTAAAATAACTACAGGCACAACATTGAAAACATCGCATTGATATTCATCAGTCAGATCCCGAAACCTTCTGCATATGAATGTAGCCTGTAAACCTTAAATCCGATACATACATCTAAATGAATAAACCAACCAAACCAAAAAAATGCATATCTGAACACTGACGTTCAAATCATGGTGTTTTTGTAAACATTTTTTATGCTATTTTTTATGCTTTTCATCTGATTGTGTGCCGTAACTAATAGTCAATGTGACTGATAAAGATATCGCTCCAGTAGATCGACACTGTTACTAATTTATGCGTCTGTCGTTGACGTGTTAACGTAAATCCGGGAGTAACAATCGGAGTATTGGACGAGGTTACGTTACGCGCACACTGAACGAGTTATCTATGTAATATTGCGTTAGTGAATTAAAAATACAATGTAAATTGTGTGTTATATAAAAGCAATACAACGCTTCAATTCACCAACAATTAAAAAATATGACATCCCAAAATGACAGCACGGAAAGACAAATTCTTATTTAAAATGAGGTTTACATGTCAACAAGATAACGCCTATTATAAAACCAAAAAAACTTTACAGCAATTAATCAATCATCTTAATTTAGATAATTAAATTATTGGTTCTCTTCTGCATAACAATAGTAGCTAGAGTAGTCTACTTCAGTTCTCGCACCTGTCGCCAATGGGGTTTACCCGCAATTTGCTCATTTGCGACGGATTAGTACTATCATTATCAAACGATTCGCTTTATTTGGGTTTTTGATTAAGGATGTCCGGCCTACTATTAACTGTTTACACAATTATGTTTTTACACGGTTTACACTATTACTTTTAACTTATTTCATAATTAAAAATACTTCTTTGCCCATTTGTATAATTAAATCACTGTGTTATTCTTAGATCCGATTCTAAAATTAATTTAACAGTATTTTGCAAAGAACTAGCAAATTTTTCTTACGTCATGAATATGAGAGTGCTAAACTTGGTTTATTTTTGGTAACATAAACGTCTATATGTTTAGGAAATACATCTCTTCTAATGTCCATCTTCAGCTTTTAAACATCATCATAATCGGTTAAAAATAGCCCACGTTTCAGACCAGAGTTATTCAAACAAACAAATCTATATTTAATTTTAAACTATAACCGTGACGGTTAAAGTTAATCTTGCGTAGTTTTTAACCACAAAGCTTAGTTCATTCATAAATAGGCCTTTACTGCTGACTCATATTGAAACAGATTACCATACAAGGCCATTAGGGATGAGATGAGAGGATGAGACATACCCATGGAATGAGCTCTTAAGGAAATGGGCTTTTAATATCGCGAACATTATACCCGTTTTAAAACACGTAAAGAAACATTAGCTGTAAATGAGAATGTGGGCCGATGTGCCGATGATGACTTCTGAATTCTCGAATGCAGCAAAAAGAAAAATGTGTATTAAATGTAGGTACAGGTTTACAGACGCATTTTAAGGTCAAAAACTTTAAGATAATTAGGTGTTCATAATTATAAATGTTTATTTGGCATACTGATAAGTTTTGGCACTGGCTGATGGTACGTATACCTATAGTATCTATATCAAGAGCCGAAAATATTCATCAAAGGGATGCAGATAAAGACATAGCAAGAAGACTCGACGTCCCCCAGGAATGAAATTATGAATTGAATTAACCGGACGTCTACCCTAGAAAAAAGTTATAAAATACTTTAATGACCCGCTATTCAACTTATGTTTAAATATACGAAGACACAACTAAACGTAAACGGAATATTTTAGACAAAATGAGTCACTAGATTAAAAGTTAGTCAACGCCACAGCTGAGCAAAATCGTTGTATCAAACGCTAAACATATGTTTGATAGCGCTCAACATAATTTTATGACGGCAATAACATTAATTAATATGCATAATAAAGATTTTAAAACGATTTGAGTCGAGATGTAAAAAACAAGACGACTTCCGTAAATTATTGGGCCCAGGTGCTGGAAAAATGACCATTAAGTATTATGAATTTGCAAAAACTAGTTATTAGAGCGTGAATTATTATCTCTGTAATTTGATACAGTTATTTAACGTGTCTCAGCGAGGTAATGTATGAAGAACACAAGTTCTCTTCATGGTGTGTGCTATGAACGTCCCTAGACAACCAGGAACACACCGTCTAAACTCCAATGTCCTAAATAAAGCAGCGGTTGTTACATGAAAAATTCTGGTCCAGTTGTATACATACCTATGCAGTCGCCGATTTGCCAGAACACTTCTGATTCTATAGGTTAATTGTCAAGTGATATAAGTATCGATCCGTAAAGTAAAGCTAGTAATTTTTTAAACCAAAGCTTGGTTGTCGAAACTAGTTTAAACTTTTTGTATGGTGATCGAAAAAAACATGATATGGGTATCCTATAGGATTATATTTAAGTAACTACTCACTCGACAATATATTTATCTTAACAATTTATATACCTCCTCGCGTTTGTACCGTACAGGGATAGAACACGAGCAAAAAATCCAATCGCGCACCCACAGCCCGCGATAGTCATTCAATTATTTCATAATAGCCACGCACATATAGAAGTTGCGAAAATAATAAATCGAGGTTCTTAAGTCTGTTACAACATTGGCAAGTTAACACGTTTTACAAATCACTGCGGTGTCTATCTCGTCTCTTTAGCATTAACTGGCACTAATACTAGCGAGCTGAGAAACTGTTTGAACTGACCAAGCTACGGTGTCATGTGTCTTTGTTTGAGAGATCAAATGGTCGATGTTCATTATGGAGGGTTTTAAAAATATGTCAATAAATGCATTATGCTCATTTTTAAGTAGGTACTATAATATACGTTGCGTCGATAGGATTAGTAGAAAATCAAAATTATATCCGATGTTACGTTTGTATAGAATTAACGATTCTTCGTCCTCATAACTGTTGATTAGGTATTGTCTAATTCTTTGTATGCCTGTGAAATATATTAACAAAAAAATAATAACAACTTTTAGTCTGATATGTATTTTTGTTGTTCTCTTGCATGACGAGATCGAACTTTTCTGAGACTAACCTTTTTCATTCAGCTCAACCAAACACAACTGCCATAGCCATTCACGCTAAACTACATAGGTTCTAGCCATGCAGCAATCCGAATTACAAATGCAATATAAAAATGCCTTTCAAAATAACGGTTCAGTACAGTTCGTGTCTAGATTGTGACGTATTCAACCACGAGGTACGTATAAACGTTCGTGTTGTCCCCATTGTCTCCTTTATCAATCGCATTAGCATATATTTTGAAAGGCGACTATTAATAGTGACTGGTTGCCACGACCAGGCAAACGGTCAAACGTAAATCAATTTTACTGTGAGAATAAACCCCCACATTAACTTAACATTTATATAAATACATCTGTGATCCCCTTAAGGGTTGTGTTAGGTGTGAAGTGCACAGTGCACACGTATGCCAATAATTATTTATTTATGTATAATTATTAAGTACAGAAAAATATTAGACTTATGTTAATACATTGGTCCACAAAACTGTTTTGAACAGTTTGACTGTGGACTCCGACCTGTTGAGTCTCATATAGTAACGCAAAAATGTTAGTGCTGGTCAAAATATCTCATGCAATACGGGGTTGTATAAAAAAATTAAAAACCCTTTAAGCACAGCCTGAGTCACTTATTAAGCCAGAATTGCAGCTGCATATGATTATGATTCCGGACTTACCGATAACATACATTAAAATATTTAACTTCAATTATTTCTTAAGTTTTTGTCGTAGCGCGCTACGCGAGATTCTTATTGGTTTTCCTGTGAATTGTACACGTATTTAACCAAGCATCAACTAGTGTTTAGCCCTGTGCAGCCAGATAGTAGTGTAATTGATTAGTCCAGTAACTGCAGCGCAGTAGGTATTATTTTAATTGAAACGTTACTGTGATAGCTACGGTAAGATAATACTTAATTGACGACCCGACTGGCGCAGCGGCTTTCTGTTTCAAGGGTTTGATTTCCGCACCGAATAAATTACATATAATCTTGTATAGCATACAGATATTTGTTCACAGTCTCTTGGTATTCATGCATATTATTACACTTATGTGTATAATGCTGTCTTGCACTCACACTTAGAGAGCATTTTGATGCAATGAACTTTGAGTTTTTAGAAACTTGGTTATGGAGGAAATATGGTTAGGATCACTCAATGTGTGTTATTAAGGCGTTCAGTATTTAATTTTTCATAATTGTATATGATTTATAATAATTAAACATGAACTAATGGAGCCGAAAGCACACGTGCAAACCTTGCAGAACAGATGAAATTAAAAAACCGTAAAAAAATTACAAAGAAAATCTTTCCACTTTCCAAGACGTTACCTCTTAGTATTAGGTAATAGGAATAATATACAATATGTGCTGAAAATCTTTCTCAGTACAAACAAATAAATAATTAGTTAAGAACAAATATTTAGCACTAACGCATCAAATTGCGTCGTTTCAACGTTTGTCCACAGTTAATAGGCAAACGTAAAGTGTATTGTTTGCGCAGTATGGCGGGCCTAGTACCATGTGACCTTTGGGACAGGTTCACCGATGTACGTGACTGTACATGACACTTTTTATTGCAACATTATTGGAAAGTTGCAGCTGATTGAAGGAAATCTCTAGACAAGACGCAGATCGACAGCAATCATCATTTACACAGGCAGTAACTGAACCGGAAACATAAAATGAAAGGAGACAAACAAAGACTACCTATAGTTTTTTTATATTGTGCAATCTAGTAATTATAATTGTGATTTACTATGAAGGTCAAAAAATATTATAGGTACGGCTTCGAAGAAGGTAGTACTTACTGAAGATAGAAATGATAAACAGTTAAAACATATTTTCTTCGTCTTTGTAGGTAAGTCCGAGTGAGGGGTACCGAATTTTTACGATTAAATTAATTTTATATTATTAAATTTTAGCTAAACTATAAGACTTAAACTGCCCCTCATTACGGAGGTAATACCAGTAAAGCTTTAAGGACTATGAGCAAGATCCTTTCCTTTTTCAATGTATCTGCGGTAGTTGCATCTCTTATAAAAATACAAAAATATTTGGCATAAAAACAATTGCAGGTTACAGCAAAACAAAATGTAAAGCAAAACGATATTTGTGAAAACGTCTCGATGTTATGCACAATGTATTTAGTGAATATACCGTTTATTTATTTTACTTATTCTTTACGGAAGATCACACGTTTACTTAGGCGTCTTAATATTTGTTCCGAGTAAATCATTTGTTATAAAACAACCTTAGTTTAAACAAATATTTTGTAACTAGCATAGATTGATATTGTTCTTTTAAGTTTTGACTGTGCTTTTTTACACTATATTGCCATTCTGGAGTGGACCTGGCGTAGGCAGGCGCTATAATATTGTATTTCTATATGCCTGAACGTATCAAAAATTTAATAGACTACATGAGGATGTTCGCAAGGAGTCGCTGACTTCACATATCGCAGGGACCCTAAACATAAATAGAAAGCGAATAGAATTACCAATGTACGGGAATGCTTTATAATGTTTAGAATATGCAATCTATGACATACTATGTCAATTGCAAACATTTTTCATCTTTTTCTAGACGTTTTGCCACTCCTTTAAGCCCCACGACCGCGGCTTTAGAAAATATACATATTACAATTTAATGTCATAGCCAAAACTATGTATAATGTTGTTCAGACAGATTGTATCTCATAGTGAAACGTAAATTAAAATATATTGAGTTACAAGTGTGACTTTATGTGAATGTTAGGCATGTATTTTAATGTAAATAAATTCGTTGGATAGAATACATTACCAAAGTTACAATTTCATGCAAAACACGGACGATGTTGTATGATGTTCAGACACTTCACTGTTACCGAATATGTTCCAAATAAAGTCCCCAAATAATAGGTCAGCAGGAAATGTATCTGTAATTATTATACAATAATATTCAACTCCGGCCCTAAGACGACCCGCTGACCGAAAATTCCGAGAATTTCTATAATATCTACCCCTTATTTCCTTGTGTTATGCTAAATATAACTAGACTATGATACATGTCAATACTCGCGAAAATCACAGTTTCCCTGTGTAACAACTAATCAATATAGGAAGGCGGAAAATATAATGAAGCCATGCAAGCAGATTCGTAGAAAGTATCACTAATTTAGAAGACAGTAATTGCTATTTCCTGAGCTTATATTATTTTATATAAAGCTGTCTCTGAGGGTGTTATCTATAATATAAAGTAGAGACCAAACATTACATATATACGCTTATCTAGCTATGTAGCGATATAAATTGAACGCAAACGAAGAAGAATATTTCCATAAGTTAGTTCTCAGTAGCACCCCGGAGCCTGGATTTGTGCCCGGTTGATGTCAATAGGCTCGTCCCCTATTATTATACATTGTGACCTATGAAATCGCTGGCAAAATGTGGGTGTACTATACCTACACCTCTATCTACCCATCCCGGGAATACAAGTGATGGTATGTGTGTATTAAACTACTTAGAAAGATATTGATCTTTATCATATTATTTATAGTAGAGAGAACACTCTTCACAGCTAAGACTAGGTACTGTACTTAATATAGACGTGACGTCAATATAACCGACCATCACTCTGGTTTTAATACTCACCTCACTTAATTATAACATGTAATCAAGTACAATTCCGTTAAGCATCAAGATTTACACTATATTACACCCACTGTGTGTGTACTTATCTTTCTAATCGAACATTCACTAATCGATTGTCAATAAAAATATAACAACAATAATCCGGTACAATCCGTTATTATGTTATTCATCAATGATTACTACAAAAAATTGGACAAGTGTTGTCTCGTGCCAAAAGTTAAATTTTGTTTTTTCCTTCTTCGACCGGCATCGTCCCACCAGGTATGTTTTTATTGACATTGACATTTCCTAATTGGATTGTTAAACATTATAATTAGCGGTCAATCAACGACCATTCAAATTACTGTTAGGGGATCCAATTTTTTCAAATATAGAACTACTGTTAGGCTGTTAGACCTCTGCAGGCAGTTAAGAATTAAAAACTATATGAGGTGACGTCATTGGTCCTAGAAGCTCTATGGACGAACATACGTGTATTAGCTTAAATTATTCTACACCATAATGATTGTCTGCCGATTATACTAGTTTTTGCGTGATTGATGATGTTATTGTAATTCACGCCTTTAACTACTTGAGGCAATAAAAAGCTTCATTGATTTTGGCTTCAAGACAAAAAATATTTACTATTAAACATACTGTTTATTTTTATAGATTGAAATCTATAAACAAATATTTTGAAATAGTTTACTGCACCTAATACCGCCGACGTCCGTAAATCGCACAAGTATGCCGCCACAATTAGGCATTATTGCAATATTTTGAGCTAACATGCAAATGTTAAAAAATACTTCAGCTCAATAACTCACTGGAAAATCTGGACTAAACGTACATTATTTATACAAAAAATACTTCAATATGTTTGTGCAAACATAACTTATCACCAACTATGACTAGTTGCTGGCGCCAGCGATGTAAGAATGATGCCATCAATTCCTATCATATCCATGATATATGTATTTACTTTAGTTATTTATAGGAAACTTATCGAATCTCTCACAAAACAGCAAAGATATAACACAATACGTATACACATTACAGAAGTTCAAATACTTTTAATACTACTGACGTAAGCGGTACTGTGACAGAAACTACTATGACTACATTAAAGGAAAAAAAATGTACCAAAATTTGTTTTAAGAAACATCTATGACGTGTGACTATTGTGCATTTCAAAGTAAAATATTCACGATCAAACAAATCACGAACAATTCTCGGTAAAAGGCAGACGACGAGCACGCGCGTCAATTATAGACAAACTACGATTGTTAGCACCTATTCCTTCAAATTGATAAGTAATCTTATTATAAGAATTACTACTAACGTCTGAAGATAAGCTGGTATGTTTGACAACACTCACGTCAGTAGCTGTCATTATTTGTACTAAGTTATTACGTACGTAGGAACAACGATTCTTTCATTCATTGATATTTTTGTAATCAATATAAAAATAGATGGAGATATGTGTAGTGATAATATTATTAGTGAAGACGTTATCGTTAATAGTATCGCACTGACAGATTTGAATCATTTTACGGATACCGCTGAAGTGGTGTCGATGAGTAACGTTGGTAGACATAATATTTATCGTTTGACTGTTGAACTTTTAAGCAAATTGTTTCTTCCAATAGTGGTTAATGATTATCATGCAAATACAATTATAAAATGAAATCTTGCCTTCCAGGCACAAGCAATTAATAAGAGATGTTTCTTCTACAATCTACTAAGTTGTTTGATTGGTTTCTAACACTTTCCCACTTCCTCCCTTCGCATTCCGGTGTTATTTTTCTTGCTTTATGTAGGGAAATCCTACTTCGAAAATTATTTGTTCGTTTTCGCTAAAACTATCTAATCCTACTCCAGTTTACTTTTGAAAACTGTTGTGGTGTATCCCAAGCCTTCTTTTGTTTAAATATATTTTATTTTTCAACTTTCATAATTACGAGACCAATCGACTACTACTATTATTTACATCGATTTATATTCACCAACGCCGTACCTACCTTCAAAATATTCATCACTATAAATTCGATTTGATTATGCGATCTAGATAAAATCTTGCTGACTCATTAACTAGACACAATTGACGACATGGGTTTCTCCTTGGTTGTGCTTACTGTTCATTTGCACATATCCGCCTATTAAATAAATCAATTTGAGGCGTGTTGTTTTGATTACCGAACGCTGTACGTTATTATTAATAGGTACCTACTGTTAGATTACTACACAGACATTATTAAGAAATTAAAAAGATATTAAATCATTATTTATGTCCATAATTGTTTAAATTATCGAATGAGTGATGGTTGAAAATTTAAAATTCAAAATTCGGGCATAAGATTTGGGATTTGAAAACTTACAAAAATATTTTTACTACGTACAATTTGGTATGGGTCAATTTAAGAAATCCATTTTTAAGGGAGACTGTTCTGATTTCAATAGGGTTTTCATAGTTCAAACGCTTAAGAATTCAAATGGCAACCGACACGAGATGCCATGAGCAAAATTTTTATTTTAATATTAGCTAACATACAATATTCTATGTCTTCCAATGATAATTTATTACATAAACTCTGGTAAATATTAAACTATTTACTATCTTGTTGTTCGTCTGGCTGATTCTAACAGAAAATAATATTTATCAAACGAGCTAACCAATAGGTACTACGTATTTTGTTTTTGTTAGATCGTTGTTTACAAACACACTGTACCGCACAATAATATTCTCACGACTTTCTACATCTCTAATGGAGATAGGTTATTTGAAAGTTTACATTCCTCACTCTATCCTTTTATTTTCAATGAAACAGCAATCACTGTTAAACAAACAACTCAAAAATGCATCTTATTTACGTAAACAATTATCGAACCTTATGAATCAGTCGTTATACAATTCGTATTCAACCTCATTTCTGTGCAAAAGATGATTTAAACAAATATTGGTTCAAAACGTGGCAAAAAAGGGTTTATTTGTCGTGTTCTCTGTTACTCACTATCCAGCCCCCGTGACTGTCAAATATTTGGCATACGCCGCCGTGGTCGCACACTTGGGCAAGCGAATTGCGTCAGAGCAAGTACTTTGACGCATGCGCCTCGCCTTCCGAGGTGCGAACGAAATATCAATCTGGGACCAACGCGTTTACCAGTCTAGTCCTTTCGGTAGTTCTAGGAATTTGCGAGGCGGTCATGTTATTTGTATAAAAATTGGGTTAGTGATGTATTTAAAATATTATGTTCCATTTTGCTCAGATAAAAAGTATTATTGTGGTCTTATTTGGTACGCAATTAGCAATATTGTGTGCTTAATTGCTTGAGTTTTAGTCAAAGGATCGCAGGATTGAGCGCCCCATTGCAATTCGTTATTTTATATAAATAAGAACGACGCCCTTTTTTTTTTAATTAATCTAAGGAATGCACAATATGTATTGAAGCCATTATAGAAAGATATATATAATTATATATATATAATAAACCGAACAATATAAAAATTCGTTATTCAGTTGTCGACATTAGATCGTGAAAACTACTCACTAACAAAATATAAAGCAAGAGAATCAAGTACAAACATATTTAAAGAACAGAATCATAAACAGAAATCATCAAAACCTAACAATGGATGCGTGCAGTTGCAACAGTAGCTGAGATTACCATCAAATGTAGGCTGAGGCGTCGGCGACGTTACTTGTCCTACTCAGCTGATGTACTATCATAAATAACTAAACACAGAAGGCTAGTTCTATATTGTCAGCCTTATATTCAATGGGTAGGCCTTTGTTTTACAGTAGACGTGGTCCGGATGATGATGACCCAAGCCGTGATAAAATGGAAAAGAAAGGCTCTCACGTCGGAAAAAACAATTCTTGAGAAGCAAGGAACTTGGCGTGTGCGTAACAAATATAATAGAATATTTATGGGTAAAGAAATTGCTATCTGCTTTCTAAAAAACAAGACCGCATCCGAATCGGTTTACCCGTTTAAGAGTTACCGTGCACTAGATAGACAGACACATAGCGGTCAAACTTATAACATCCCTCTTTTTGCGTCGGGTTAAAAATAGCTTTCGTTTAGTGTAGCTTAAATAGTCTCAATGCTGGGCTAAGGCCTCACCCATGATTTTCAAATTTGCGTTATTCTAGGCCAGCTCTTGCCAGTTGTTGTGGTCATCCCGCCATCACTGTCTGGGTCTCCACTATACCTCTTATGACACCCATCTTGTGGAGATGTTCGCCCACTTCTCGAGGTTCAAGTGGCCGGCCCACTCCAGTTTTTGCTATGCACAAATACATTAAGAATTTTAAAAATAACTGCCAATTTTAGACGACTGCTCTACAATCAACTTATATCACAGACAAAATAACAATAAGAGATGAAGACTCGCCATCTTGTCATGATAAGCAACAGAATGTTTCTTTAAATAACTAGGTAATAGAGAAAACATCTTCCCACCTCTTCCGGGACTAGAGACGTGAGTGGTAGGTGCGCTAATTCAAGCTTCAGTGAAACCGGATGCGGTAGGTACTTTTTCCACAACAGCCGTTTGACGTCAGCGATATATTTGTAGATAAGAACTTTGGAGACAGACGAATGAATGTAGGTTAACTGGCAAAATGAGGATGTAGGGCAATAAAGATGGCAACCATCACTGCCTTAGCCCTAAACATTTTTAGAGAACACACGTGTAATATTTTTAGGAGAAATAAAGAAATTATTATTATATTATTATTATTTTCTCCTGGCAAATTTCTGTCACGTTCAGGAGAGACTGGTCCACCATAGCACATGACCGAATAAGGTGGAAGAAGGAAAGGGGGGCCTTTGCCCTGCAGTGGGACAACACAGGCTCTTAAAAAAAAACTATCACGGCGCCCATGTCATCTGAGACTAACCAACTACGCAAGAGTCGGCGACCTGATTGGCGCAGTGGCTAAGCGATTGGACTGCTGCGCTAAGGGTTGCGGGTTCGATTCCCGCACGGGGCAAAACTTTGTGCGAACCACAGATATTTGTCCCGAGTCTGGGTGTTTGTGTATGTGATATTTCGTGTTTGTGAAACGCACTCACGACACAGGAGAAATTCCTAGTGTGGGGCGAAGTTTTTCTAAAAAAAAAAAAAAACAAAAAAAAACAAAAACAAAAGAGATAATATAGTGCAGAAATATGCGCGCAAAGACAGGTGCACTCCCTATTCCCTCATTCTTATAGTCCGATGGGATGGTAGACCGGCACGACCGGAGAAAGATCATTCGCAAGACCAACGGCTTAACGTTCCTTTCGAAGTAAGAGTCGACATGTGAAAACGGTCACCCATCACAAGACTGACCGTGGTGAGCACAGCTAAACCTACCCTACCTTAAGCATAAAAAATTATAATTTTAAACCAAGGATTAAACTATACCGGTCACTGTCTTAGGCATATCAAAGAAAAAAAATATCAGTAGACTTAATTCGGGGTATAGTTAATGCTGGTATGATCCTCGTGTATGAATAGAGCTGAGGTACAACCAATTGTTTTCTCATGAAGTAGTAGTGAGTAAAATACATGTTTATAAAACTAATTTATGTCTTGGTTTTATAACAAAGCGTACTAATGTGTACACAAAACGATACCTAAGTGTTGCTCACATATACATAAGTGTCGATAACTAAATAAATATTAATTCGAAGTGTGAATATCCTATGACAAGTTATCGATTACTTTAGTTCCTATCGGAAATAGATACTTATCGTGATGTCGTTAATCTGTATCCGATACTTTGATGCGCATTCCAATTGAGGGTGTTCATATCGTATACGTAATGTATGTACTACCTTAGTAACAATGATTAATTGATTATACATTTCTTGCTATATGTAACATAGTGATAGAATGTTGTGTCTGATCATGAATTTTCAATATTTGTGTTAATTTAAATTTCAGGTGTACGTTAGGAACGAACCTTAAGTGAGAATTCAATGGAGATGCTTTTATATGGAAATTTTGCTATAATGGGGTAAGGAGTTATTGTATTGTCTTACCTAATAATAGTGTACGAATGTATAATGATTTTGAAGTGTTATGAAATATCCGCTACTGTTTATATAACAAAAATACCGCATTTGTTATTTGTTAAATCTGGCTTTATGTTCGTCAAGGGCTTGTATTGAGTCCGCAGCTAATCAGGGAATCCCTCACTATATATGGCAGTAGGGACGAGCCAACACTATCAAGTCATAAAACTGTATCTCTTGCAAATATACTTATAGAAATGCATTCACTTTATAGTATTTCAAGTATTTATTTTAGAAACTTTTCATATTAAATAAGGTTACTGAAAAGTTTTTCAAACAGTTCAGTCTATCTTTCGACCGTACATAATTTAATAAAATAGGTTTTACCTACATAAACAGAAGAGGGATCTTCCGAGTTGTATCCTGGCCCAGAAATGATCACCCCTTTTCCTCTCTTGGGTGTCCTAATAGGCGACTAAGGGAAAATCCAGAAGATGGGCAGCAGCGTCTTTAACAACTGAACCACTAATACTGCGATCCCAAAGACGCTTGCCAAGCGTGGGGGTTATGGAACACTCCCCCTAACCTAAGGAAGAGGTTTTCAGCTGATGATAATGAAACTAAAGAGAACAATTACATAAACTTATGTGTCAAAACTTTGCACGACAAGGGATTATTTTGTTTGAAAGAGTTCATTGGTCTCGATAAGACATTCCATAAACCCGGTTGTAAAAAGATCATCTTCCTTGACGTCATTAGCCTTGTAAATGATTAGCTGTTCAAACAAACAATATCAGACCGTTACAATTTCTGTTATACGGGGAAGCCCTGGGTAGCAAACTGCAGTAGGTACACTCCGATGTGGTAATCTTGCAAGTATGCGCAAACAAATGAATGTGGCATTGATAACATACTATTAAGATTTACCCCTGAGATTATAAAGTCTTATTTATTGTTTGAAATTGTTGTCATTTTATGAGGTTATTGAAAGGAAGTTATCAGGTTTGAATCCTAAGAGTCTGGGTAAAGGTAAAAACAACTGTAACATAAGTCTTAGGTATATCGTAGATACCTAAAGATGCTTAGACATTTTTTTAAATATATATTTAAAGTTCAATTTTAGAATTCTTGACGACCTGATTAGCGCAGTGGCTAAGCGATTGGACTGCTGCGCTAAGGGTTGCGGGTTCGATTCCCGCACGGGGCAAAACTTTGTGCGAACCACAGATGTTTGTCCCGAGTCTGGGTGTTTGTGTATGTGAAAATATTTCATGTTTGTAAACGCACCCACGACACAGGAGAAATTCCTAGTGTGGGGCGACGTTTTTAAAAAAAAAAAAAAAAAGAATTCAGATGATGGATGCTGTTTTATACTCCTTTCACAAACTTTTTGTTCACATTGGCACAAACAGGATATTATTCAATTTTTTAAATAGGTTTGGTTGTAGCATCGCTTATACACGCTTTACACTGCCTACTAAGCTGTGGGTTACTAATTGTGATATAACAATAAATGTAGTACCTATAACTTCTATATGTATTTATAATATAATATATATATAATAATCACAGTTGCAATCGCCCTTTGCACATGACTTGCGCAGTGGGCGTGAGCCTCGGTAGCGCCGTCCATCTGCCAGTAAGTAACTGTCTGCAATAAGCTGTTAAAAGTGGAACTGTAAGGAGCTGTTAAAACCATACGACTTCATATTTTCGTAATAAATGTACAAGGCAACCCCCGCATTTAAAGTAGGAGGGAGAATTTAAACGCTTGGGTTTTACTAAAACAGTGAACAGTAGCAGCAATAGTCACCTCATCATTACTGCTACTAGGCAGTAAAAGATAACCCTGTGAGCAATAATCATTACTTATTTAACAACCTATAAATTAATAGGATTAAATCGTAAAATAACTATTTCAATTACCCCTACGCTTATAATACCGCACTCAATAAGTAAATATCATAATGTTTGCAAAATATATTAGCTACAGCTCTAAACTGATCGTCTTTGTGAACTTCACGTGAACACTCAAAATCTTCAATGACCTGCTTTCATGTTCTTCTAACACACTTATTCCGACTCAGACACACATTCAACCGCTTTAATATTTACTTTGACTCCGAGTTATAGTCCATTCATTCGGTCGAACAAATCGAATCGCTCCTCACTGCCGCTTCCCTTCATTCAATAAACGTCGCCTGAATGACGTCGAACATTCGCCGAGTTACATAAAATGAATACAATCGCGCATACCGAGAGACGCAATGAAAATAAATGGGACTCTCCATTGCTGACACTGTGCCTACCAACTTTGTTTTGGTACAAGTTAACGCAGCGTATGAAAGATGTGCCTGCTTAGTGCTTAAATATATTGTAAGCTTCAGGACTTGCGTTTTGAGATAACAAGTACAGGAAGTATAATATTAATCTTAATACGCTGTGTAAGTTTTACTTAAGTTTAACCTATATATAAGAATGCGCCTAATAGGCATTGCATGGGGAGGTTCCGAAATTGGTCTTTTCAGAGGTCCCAGAACTGCCCGTGCAGATAGTGACCACCAGGGACTCCGCTAGGAGCTGCGGGCCTTTTGAAGGTTTCTCCCGAAGACCAATAAAAAGGGATGTCTTTAGATCGCAACAAAAATTGTGTCAAACCGAATCTTCTTGATCAATCCATTATTTGGTTGTGGAGCCACACAAACCCACGTCACGAATTTCATCATAGTCCTTTTATTAATGTAGGGATATGCTTGTTTGTTTGTTATATCACAAATACTCAAGGCCTTACTGTTTTTTCCTGTCATTTAAATCTGCAGCCAATGTAGACCATCTTCTTCTCTTTACTTCCAAAGTTTCTTCTGTACTCAATACTCAATCATTTATTGCATTCCATATGTTACAGAGGTGGTAGAAAAAAAAATTGTAAAAGATCTATATGGACCCTGTTGGGCACGCAAAAAATAAAAATAAAATTAGGACTGTACCGTTGGTACTGGTCAACAGAATATTTCTATCGCATATTGATATTTCTTTTAGAAGCTTAAGTGATATATTATTATGTTCGATAAACGTTTAAGGAAATAATAAGTGCAATCGATAAAATAACTTTTAAATGTATCTTTAATGAACAGAATTTCCATATTTCATTTATATCAATTCAAAATAATGATGTAGGCATAGCGATATGCCTAATCATATTTTGTATGTATTATTTTATCATTGTAGATATTATAAAAGGAGAAATTGCCTTTAAGTACAATTAGTATTTTCCCAAATGCAGATAAAATTTTAAAACGGTTTTGATAAGATTAATTATTTAAATGTATAACATTATGCTTTTTTCCTGCCATTATTTTATTATGTACAACTTACGATTGTTAATTTTCTATATTGTATCATAATTTCATTAGTTTTAGACATAATCAAAAGTAAAATCAATAAAAAAAACAAAATCTCGCATGTATTCCCCGAAAGAGAGGCTTAAGTATCCACCTTTCGCCAAATATATTACAGGTTCCAATAAAATAGGACACAAATTCAGACTCCGTGCTGCTACTGAGAATTACCCAATAAAAACCTCAAACACACATTGCCCAACCCTGAAATGGAAACCAGGACCTCACAGTACCCTCGCAATGCAACGTAACAGAAAGTAAAAACAATAGTAAAATTACTCAATATTGTATTCACATAATTTTGCATCGCCTTTACCAATATTTACAGTATTTTACGTCACCCACTCACACTATATTTGTCATAAGCAATATTATTCAATAATAAATATTACCTAGCTGACGTAGAAGTAGATAGTATTTTCACCGACTGGAAATGTAGATTTTATCATCATAATTCAATATTCACAAAAAGCAAGTACCCTCTAGAAAGCGTTAATTTGGGGCCACTAAACACGCAACCATGTGACTGCCTTAAATGCGCATAAGATCCTGCATCTTTAAGGGAGCGTTTTCATAATAATGCCTTTCCAGAAGATTCTGTCAAAATAATAGGTTTACCACCATCATCATCCACTTTTAGGTGACCCACTGCTGGCCTCTCCTCTTGAACGCCTGTATGTCTTGTTATAATAATAATAGGTTATTGCTAAGTATTTGCACCTTAGTACTATTGGCCGTAGTATCAGCTAACCAACATCTTACGTTTCAGTAAAAAGAAAAATGTGTTGCTTCTGCCGTCAGTTAACAGCAATGGCCATTAGCCACCATTAAAACGTGTAGTAGGGTCTTGTATCTCTTCCAGGATACAACAAGTGCATAGAGTTTAAGTTCATTCACAAAAGTTGTCGTTATTCCGTTGTTTTTCTGGCCCAAAGTTTGTCAGAGGGGACTAGTTGTAAACGTCAACTAAGTTTACGCGGGTAAACCGGCTGTAAATCTGCAAGCCGAGTAATAGACCCGATATCACACTACGATATTACATTTCATGTTCTTTGCGAAATATCCTGTACACGTATTATCTTCAGAGTATCAAAATAATGTATGTTACGACGTTTTTACAGTTTTATGTAACCAGTGACAAATTATACGGTTATAAATGTTCAAATTAAAGCTGTGTTAACATTCAGAATGTAAAGTAGTTTATATATAACTAGTTTCGCCCGCCGATGTCTGCGTAGATTACTTGTTCCTTCAAGTTTGAACTATATTCATATCTTTCTTTACGATAAGTTCAAAACTTTAGACGAGAGGTAAATAATTCGACAGATTCAGGCACTATAGCAAGTATAATTAGAAGAGTAAGGATAAGGACTGCATCAAAACATTTTTTTTCTAAATGTCGCCCTACACTAATAATTCCTCCGGTATCACGGGTGTCACAAACATGAAATATCACATAAACAAACACCCTGACTTGGAACAAACGTCTGCGGATCACACAATTTTTTGTCGTGTGCACGAATCGAACCCGTAACAGCCACTTAGCCACTGTACCAATCAGGTCAAATTGAAACATTAAACCAACACCAAAATATTTAAGTATGCGAAGAGCAAGTGTCAAGATTATAATACGTACATTGATGTCGTAAGAAAGTTAGAACTGTCGTGTGGGCCGCTAGCTAATATAAATAAAATTTTACAGCTGCGAGCGAGTGTTTAGAGGCCATTATCCTGGACTATTACCTCTCATTTAACGCTGTTTAGAGGCGTGTCATTAATATATAACAGTATGTAGACACTAGACGGATTAAGACATTATTTTATGATGATACAGATAGCAGACATTCTCTTTTGCTATTACTGTTTAAAGGGACAATTTGTTTGCATAATGCAAAGACGTTTGGACTATAGCAACTTACACTTTCACATCTGTATAGATTATTGAATTATGTAGAAAACTGCAAGCTGTTTGTCGACGGAATGCTAAACTGTTGTGACAGTCAGATAGGGAGATACTGTGTCATTTCATTAACAAGGGTTTAAGACTACATAGCTGTTGCGTAGGTCAATCGGTTAGCTAGGTTAAGCTGGGCTTCAGATAGACCTGATGATGGATAGGCAACAGTTGTTAACGCTTAAACCTGGTTTGAAGAGCATGTTAAACGCTGGATCTGCCCCTAAACAAACGTTAGTCCTATTGGTTAGCACATGACAAGAAAAAAAAAAAGCTGTGTTTTTATTATAAGTGATTAACTACTACTTTAGGCAGATTCCATTTTCAATTTGACGAACTGATTGGCGCAATGGCTAAGCTATTGGACTGGTGCACTAAGAGTTGCGGGTTAGATTCCCGCAGGGGCCAAAAAAAATGTGCGATCCCTTAATGTTTGTCCCGAGTTTAGATGTTTCTGTATCATTTCATGTTTGTGACACACACCCACGATACCGGAGAAATTCCTAGTGTTTACTAGCGTTCTAAACAAAAAGGACCCGCTATATGAGTGTTACGTTCAATCGTCGTGTTATTAAAAATTAGTGGCATGTTTGATGCTGTGGTATTTATAAATCATCACGCCTGTATTGCGATAAGGGGTATCCGTTGAAGTAGGTAAATGAATGCACACCCACACTCGATAGGCATTGAGAGGCATGACCTAAAATATGTATCCAGTTTTAAAATAACTTGCTAATTAAGTGGGAATCCCATTTCGAAATTTTCCTTGATCTTCTTAGCGACGTATTGAAAATAACAATTTAATTATATTCAGTATTTATCAGTAGGTTAGGTCGTTTGATATAAACCCATATTTTTAATTTTAAGTTTGACGCATTTTACTTTAATTAGGCCTACAGCGATAAAACAGTGTAAAATAAAATGTATTTATTAATTTCTTAAAAAATATAACATTTAAATATAACAAAAACTCTATAACAGTCAAATATACATAGGTATATAACTTTATGTTACAATTACTAATAAATGTTCATATTTGTACCGTTATAGCACCATAAACTAGTACATTTGTGATGAGGGAAAATGAAAACAGATCCGTGTTTAGGGAACATCCCGAGATTTTGCATTTACATGTAAATTACATGTAGCCTACTTTGTAAGTAAGCCTTTATAAAAGGCTAGTACTAGGTCATCAGATGTATGGAACCGATGTATACAGTAGACCTTTGAGACACAATTTGTCGCATGATACAAAAAACACAAAGAATTTAGGTTTCCTAACGGTAGATATATTCATCTTCATAAATCTATCACTATATTTCTTATATTTTTATGATTACCAGTTGTACCTACCCCTCTGGGAAAGATGGGTGACTTTACGGATGTCCCAGTTATAAGTACTGGTAGTTATAGTAACTAGATGTTATGCACTTGGTTATGATGGGGTAACGTTTGACAAAGAGAAATCTAATAGAATTGACATAATATATCATACATTACACAGTCGAAACCACAGAGTAAATAAATGTGGTCGAAACATTCAACGCATTTATCATCATATTCGATTTCTATTGGTCAAATGATTCCAGGCCAAGTTCTGCACGTCTAGTTGCTATTAACAATGCAAAAAAATCAAATGGCCGCCCTATCAGAGTTGAACGATTGTAGGTACCTGTGTTTTGCGTACAAAATTGTGTACCTACTAAATAATTTTCTGCATAGTTAAGTAAGCTTTCTAGAGATTGAGCGGTCATGGGATATGTGAAGAGCTTTTGGACTTAAAAGAAAATGTTTCAGAAATGAGCTCAGGTTGTCAGCGGCTCTTAATTTTTTTCTGTCTTTTTCCTGTATTCCTTAATAATTAATCATTGCCAATCCGCCAAGTCTTTTCTCTAATATGTTGAGGCCGGCTGTAAGTTCCTATTTCCGCAGTTAATTATGAGAAAGTAGCTCCTTGGCTTTTATAGTTGCTTCTTACCCTAATACGTTCGCTGAACAAACAAGGTCAGTGCATATTATTTAATTACTTTTCAACCAAACTAGTAATTTATAAAACTTGTTATTTTATAAAAATGGAAAAGAAGATGGCCATTTCCGCAGAATAAGTATTTAAACGGTTTAGATTACGTTGAAATTAAATGATTTATATCCATTGCATTTCTTCTATAGGTACCAGCAAAAGGCAAAGCCAAAAAAGCAGGTATGGTAAAAACCTTTTTACTTTCCTCAAATTGCATAAATGGTAATTTCAGGAGTCATTCATTATACTGATTAGCTTACATCATATTTTGACATGACACCATGCATGACGATGCGTAAGTCCGCACGCCTAAATGTGCAAGTTTTGTAAAGTTGCCTATTTTGGGCATGGCGCCCCTGATTCATAGGCAACTGATGGGCGGAATATTATGTTACGTTGACGGCCTAGTAGGAAGGTCAGAGTTATTAGTCAGTCCACTTTCCTTCCCGTTCTGACGTGGGAAACACTGGTTACCGTTACCTCTTCCTAATATTAAAAATCATTCTTAGTAACACAGAATGAATACAGTTTTTTGAATCGTAGTTTTATTTTATTCTTGTAATATTTAGCACCTAGCTTATCATTTTCAGGTTATCTAGGTTTTTAGTAGAAAGTTGATCAAATTGCTATGTTTTCGTTATTTATTTTCCGCGTGGAATTCAGTTTAGAGATCGGTGCATTTTTATATCGTTTTTTAATTTATTCGGCATTTTTATTTCCTCACTAGATTTGAAGCGAGTATAAAAGCTTGTTTCTTTGCTTCAGCAATGCTTGAGATAGGTTGTATATGCTGTTGTAGCTTTACTTTTACTATGGGTAGATAAAGATTCTCTCATTAATAACGATAAGAATGTATAATAGTTTATCAAATATTTAATGATATTTAATGATTTCTAACGTTACAAAATTAAAATCCGAATTACACAACATTATCACATATCAATCGCTATAAATTCGTAATGCGATAAAAATGATCGGAATGTGTTAACGCATAATAGAAACTAAAATTGGGCGGTGTGTAGTGTATTATCATACATTATGTCCCTCGCATAGAGGTGAGTAAACCTAGAGATTTATCAGTCAAGACTGATGACGTAATTCGTAAACGTCATCTAAAATTTCGATATACAGCGTGAATCATTTGATATTAGTGAACGACCTCGGACCCTGTCAGGGCTGTCACTATGTAGATTACTATGATGATTATATTGTGAGGATTTTTTTTAACATTTTTTCTTAGATTAGGTACCTACTATAAGAGCTTAAAATTAAATAATAGAAAATAATACAATATATTTTAAGTAAGTGACAGAAAAAGCAAACATAAACAACTTTTAAATTTTTTTTAGAGTAGTAAGTACCTATAAAAATGATATGTTACTGCTTACACTTATAATGAAAAGTTTAGGCACACTCGTTGCCGCTTGTCCCCGTACCTGCAAAAATATTTTGCTTTATTCTTTGATAACCCTGAATCGCGGTGTCAAATGACGTACTTATGTAACATAGTCATTGACACGTTATGGTCAACATTACTGGTTAAATTGAAGATATATGGAAATTAGTAAAAGTTATTTTTTGCACGCGAAACACCTGCGTTGGCGTATAATAACATATATTTCTCATATAAAGCATGCAGTCAACATTTATATTGATTATATAAAATTAAGGCAGTTACGGACACTTACAAATAATAACCGGATTTATTTACGCCCACTTTAAGTAAGGAAATGTAATTTTGTTTTCCTAAAATATTAATGACGGATTTAGAGCAGGATAAGAAAAAGGATGTTAGGTTAATAAATAAGAAGTTCGGTATTTAAATACATAATTAGTGCATAAATATATGTAATCATTCTGTGTTATAACAGATCGGAATTTACGCTAATTATTATTATCTATCAAACCCTGCGGCTGTATTAGCCTAATTAACATTATTTAGAACAGCAAGTAAGTTTATCTCGAAGCGCAACGTTATTTCCAAATTATTAATTACCTACAAACAGATTCTCTAATTTCAATGAAGTGCAGTAATTGAACACTTAATTTGGATATACATTTTTACGATACTAGATGAGCGTTCATTTCGTCGAAACGGCATACTTAATAATTGAGTATTATTTTTTATTTTTCAAGGAGGAAGTACCTACATAGGCATATGTTACCTATAAAAACATTGATCGATATTTAATCTCTATATAAGGTATATCCTAACTATGTTCCGAGTTAGACCCATTTAGATAATGTATTTACCGTTTATAAAATAATTGATATACCTTTAATGAGAAATTAATAAAGCCTTTTTAGGAACTTAGTTAATACAAAGAAAAGTTTTATCATTTTTAAACTTAATTCCCGAAAAGGGTTTTCAGTACATCTATATTTCGTTAGAGAAGAGCCTACTGCCATTAACTGGGTACAGATCCAAACTCCGCGCTACTATTGAGTACATAGTACCTATGTAATTTTGAATAACTGGTTTATTTTTGGGTCAAAGAATCAGCATTGCCATTTAACGTGGCAATGCTGTCAGTCTTCTGGGCACGTTACCGGTTGACATCGATGGGGATGAATTCTTTGATGCTTTTTAACTTTTTATTTTTGTATATAATATTGTTTTTATTTTGTATTAGAATTAAGTTGTAAATATTTGTAAAATAGTTATTTTGAATAGGTAACCCAATTACTGCCTGACCTTATTATCGAATCCAGAACCTCACATTCAGCAATCCTGATTTGCGACCTCCAGATCAACGAGGCAATCCATTCGAATAATAAATAATCCATAGTAGGTAATTTTGTTATACCATTTTACATGTTCATTGTATTTAATAATATAATTATATACGATGAATGTTGATTATTTACGTTATAGTTAAACATATAACGCCCTGTTTGTAATTTACCCGCCTGTCAATAGCTCCTAGAGCGTCGCTATTGGTCAGCCAATAAACAATTAAAGTCCTCACATTAAAATACCAATTCATACCTATTGCAGAGTTATACATATAGTATATTTAGAATATTAGGAATCATATACATTATTTTATATTTTGGGGGGCACATAGCTACGTGGTCACGCCGTGCTCTTTTACCAGAAAAAAAAAGAAAAAGTCAAGCCATGCTCACCGCGGTCAGTTTTGTGATGACCGTTTTCAGATGTCGAGGCTCGAGATCCTTCCGCGCTACTGAAGCCGTCGGACCTGTGCCTAAACTCTCTCCGGTCGTGTTGGTCTACCGTCTCATCGAACTATGCGAGTCAGGGAGTCTCGCCTGTTTCCCTGGGGGTAGGTAGGTCTTGTGTGTATCTATGGATAACAAATAATAAACTAGTGTTAACCTTGACATATATAAAACAGAACAAAACTTTTTTACCCGACTGCCAAGAAAGGTCTAGATAGTCTACAGTATTTATTTATTTCAGCCATGATCTTCCCACTGCAGGGCCAAGGCCTCCCTTTTCTTCCTCCATTCCTCTCGGTTGTGATAGTCTACATGTATGTATGTGTATCTACATAAATTTCAAATAAAAAATTAAGTTTAGTAACCAAAGAGTTCAGTTATAAAATTGTATTTGTTCTATAGCTTTGCATCATTAGCACGCATAGTAGATGTTATCGAAAATCCACCTGTTTAGGAATGAGTCAGTGTGTCCACCCAAATTGGTAAGGATTGATACTAACGATACAAATTTCACAATGGTACGTAACAACGCTACTGTCGGCTTTATTTGTAAGCTTTTATTAGGATACAACACGTTTTTCTAATTAATTTGGAAGGTACGAAACTGTTGGGGGCAAATTCATTTTGTGATGAATTATGAGTTTTGGCCACATGAAAGGAGATTCACCGAGCGTTTTGTTTTTCGATTTGGACTCACAGCATGCCTAATTGGACTCTTGGCGAAATTTGAATAAAGAAGCCAGCTACAGTATTTGTTTATCGCAATGCGTAGCATTAAAACCTGTATATACGAAAAAATAAAATTGCTTTCTGTATTTTTCACAGAATAAAAGTAACTAAAAGTGGCTTGATTTTCTGGTTGAACTTACTTAAAAAATTACAATTATTCGAAAAGTTACATACATTTCGGTATATCGACGCAACTTTAGTGAAAACCCATCCAGTTTCAATTTCTATAATGAGGCCTGCGAGACATTGTCCTGAAGCTTGGACCTACTCATTTTATGTTGTCTACTGCCGCGCTCCGCGGTGTTACCCGCTACATTTTTTCGAGATAAAAAGTAGCCTATGTGTTAATCTAGGGTGACAGCTACCTCCATATAAAATTTCAATAAAATCCATTCAGTAGTTTTTACGTGAAAGAGTAACAAACATCCATACATACTTAGAAACTTTCGCGTTTATAATATTGATAGGAATATAAAACATATTAAATCTGTATTTTATAAAATAACGATAATTATTACTGAAAAGCACCTGAAGGATTCGAGTACACTTTTAAGAAGCACTTAAGTTAAACCCGACTCAATTTGGGTTTTTGCAACCACCTAAAAGTTTAAGACATCCCCAAACACTACACTAAAACATTATCTACAATAGTAAAACCCCACTTCAATACTATATTTAGGGGAGGCCGGGGTTCGACGTTCCGATTTTGGAGTAGGACGAAAAATGAATGCTATAGAAAGATTTATAATCTATGATTCCTATATGAATAGATGCGGATTTTATGTGTTTCAAATTGTATAGTCAAATTCATTGAAATTATAATATATTTTGGCTCAGGATAATTTTTCTGTAGCAAGTCGACAAGGAACAACTTGCCCCATAAAGGGGCTGGTTGTTCCTCAGTTGAGGTAAGTTGTTCCGCTGTCAATTCCAATAATTAATAAGGTAATATTAATTGGAAAGGTATGTATAAAATAAAAAGGTGCATTTACTGAGTATTTATAAAGTTTCATTTATGATACAAATAGAGTAAAAGTACAAAATCTTAATGTTTTTAGCATATTTTCAACAAACAGGATTTAATAAAAACAAAACTATTAAAAAAATAGTATCAAGCATTACTACTAATAATGTAACACGACTTATTAATTAGGGGTTAAGACTAATAAGCATCTATATTATAAATCAACTTTGACAAACGTTTATTTGTTAAAAAAAACTATTTATTTTAAATAAAACAAAAAGATAAATCAACCAATTTTAACATTTTGAACTATAATTTCTTTATTCAGTCATCAGTCTTTTTTTATTTTCTTATTCTTCACTAAGTTGGTATGGATGATCTTGGTGGTGCTTTAGGTAAGGGTTCACTGCTTCAGGGGAAAATGTGCTAGTTGTGGCTTGAATAATAAAAGGCAAATTAGCAATGTTCGAGGGTCCCGGTTGAGGTTTATTAGTCGCTGATCCTGTTATTGTTGGAAGTGGTTCGCTACCTGGGCCGGCTTTAATATTATGATCCTGCTGAGGCTCTTCAGGGTCTGCTATTTCTTGGAGCTGTGAAGCTTGTGTAACAAAAGATATCAATTTTAACAGCACAAGTATATTCTAACTTTCTTCTTTCTTTTGGCAATAGACCAAAGTAAATTGATGTGAATTTAAATAAATAATTCGCCAATGTCTTCTCCTGGTCGTGGTTCAACCCATAGTTGGTGTTATACCGGCCTTCAACTTTTTGACGTAGCGAAATAATGTCATATGCCATATCTCTAGTTCTCTAGCTTATGACCGTCTTTAATACAGCATCAGCTGCCCACTGCAAAAGGCCAATCGAAACCTTGCCCGTTTAGATTTTCGCTCATAGTTTCTCATTCTAAAACAAAGTATTAACTTTATTATTTACGTGTTTCATTATGGGGCACGTTGTTCCGCGGAACAACTAGCCCCACACCTGAGGAACTATGTACCCCAAATCTCATTTTCAAAGTATCCCTCAATTATAATAGAATGGGTTATGAAAAGCCCACAGTGATATTAAAATGATAATCACTATACTTTGCCCAATTGATAATAGCAAGTAACTCATAAATAGCTAGAAAATTGGTTGATATGGACCAAAAAGTTTAAGGATGAAAAAAATTACTTACGTGATGTTTTTGTGCCACTGATCGATTTACACTCTTACACGCCGACAAAGCGTCAATAAAATCACTGAAGCAATAGCGCGATGGTATGACGTTTTGAAAGGCACTTCACACCAATTGATATCTGTTTTCTTCGCGAAGCTATTCGCATCGGAACAACCTACCCCCGGCACTTTGAACCCCGGCCTCCCTACGTGGTTTTTACGATTATGTAAGTAAACGGTGTGATTACCAAATCTTATTTGTTCATATTATGATTCACTGTAATAGGATCCGATCTTTCCACGACCACTTGCAAAAAAACTTAAGTAAATACATTATCGGTGTCGATTTCAGTAATGTTCCTAACATAATTGAAAATTAAATTGTGATCAGACTATTATTGCAATTTACTTTTTCCATATACGTGCAAGGTATCCGCATTTTCTTACATGCATGCATTAAAGATATGGTATTTAATTTGACTCTAATAGTAAATAGAGGAGAGCTTCAAAAAAACGAACACACAAATTAAAATAGGTATAGCGTGGCTTAATTATTGCCAGGGAAAAAGAGATGAACCGAATTTATATATAGCCTAGCTTTAATGTGCCACTTCGGAGAGCGTGTAACCTATCTACCCCTCTTGCACCATTGGTAACAACTATGAAGAACAGTCATCGGAAACTAGGAACTAATATCGCAGTACTAGATCAACATCTGCCAACACGGATGTTATACAACATAAAATAACAGCTATCTACTACTAATATTCTACCAAGAAGCTACATCAGGCTCATCATCCAAGAATACTTTATTAGGTTCCTCAGAGGAGTGACATCATAGAACATACACGTGAATCCTAAACGGAACAACAAAATACCTAAGTCAAAATGCATAACAATAGACTTATATCTGAGCATTTAATTCACATGTCAGGCACGCGAACTTGCAACATTAGAGCAGTCAATCACAAAGCACTTTCACGAGTAACCACCCACGCTGTCTAGTCGAAAATCCTACACAACATACACTAATAATGGTGTTCCGAATTGGGGTAGGTTGAGAATGAAAGCTTGGTGTGCTAAATATAAAATAGGTAATAATAATAATGCCGAAATATAACGGTCCAAACTCCCACTGTTGGACGAAGGGCGTTTTCATACTGAGAGCTTAGGGCTCGGTTAATATGTACTTAGTTTAATTATACTGTTATGTAGATAAAGTGCCTAAAATATTAGGAGAGTCAGTTTAAATTACAATAATCCTGATAAATAAAGATCCTGCAAAAAAAGTTGTTATAACGACAAATAATTCGCATAAAAGATACCTGAGTTTGTTTCGGTATTCCTTCTCAGAGGTAGTCAGTTAGGAAATGCCGATGCCATCTAGTTTTAAAAAAGAAGACATGTAAAAGTGTTTTTTTAAAACCTATTTGCAGAAATAAAATCATTTATCATTTACCTCAAATTTCATGACCCTTTTAAAATTGAAAGGAATCGTTAAATATTTTCGCGGTTTTATTGAATACATAAAAATATTATAAGCTCTCGTCTCATTAGATGCTGAAAACATGATTTCAAATCCGTCGTTTGGTGTAAGAAATCTAAGCAGTATATCTTATACTTTACTTTATTAGGTAAGGAGTAGGAATTGCAGTTAACGTCGTCGAAGTCGTCAGAAATGACAAGTTTGTAACATTTTGCCGACCTGAAATAAGATCGACACACCGGTTTCAAGCCACCGCTAGATTTTGCATATTGCAGCTCCAACATAACCTAGAAAATCGATAAAGTGTTCAAGTACAATGCTAATTTAATCGGTTCCCATTACACTAACAGATTTATATCTTGCTTAAATGTATGCCAAACTTTCTTATACTATTCATAAACGTCGTTTAATAGTTAATTTAGTTATATTAAAAGATATGCGTAGGCTTCCAGTGGGTGTCGATTCGACCTTGTGTTGAAAGTGAGATTAATTTATTGGTGCGTAATTCTTTTGTGATCATTGTGTTGAGCCCTTTATTGAATTATGATTACGTCATAGTTTAGAAGACCTTTTAGATCACTTGCTCACTGGTGTATACACATGGTGTCTGAATTAATCCATCGGTAAAAGAATGGGAAGCAAGGTTATCTATACTAATCACAGTCGTTAAAATAAATGTTATATGTATTCTAAAAAAATATAGTTGAATTAAGAACCTCCTCCTTAAAATAATAGGTAAACTTAGTTATAGTTATTTCTAATGTTTAAACAGCGCGTTCTTTAAAAACCTTATTGTTAAGTTTTTAAAACATGAACGAAATGAATAATAGTAATAAGGGGTTATAAGCTTCTAAAAAGTTCAAAGAACCTTAATAATTGCAAGCACCTACTGTACCAAAAAAAACGCAAATAATATTTTTATAGGAATTGCATGCGAAACGTAAATTACTATCGGCACACGTACTATTAAGGCGTGTCACGAAAACCCAAGCAATAATGATAATAATGATTATAATTATTGTACATCGGTATGCAGAAATGATTTCCTCTGCGCAATAATTTCCAAGCTGAGCTTACTTGTCCCCTTCGAACGAATTAGCGTCAGTAATGAGACTAATTGTGTAAATGGAATTCTGCTTCGCCTTATTAGGCGGGTAAAGCGTCACTACCAGTTTTCGATATTGTCGACTTGCAATAATTAACTTGTAAATAAGTGGGTATGACCCATGTTCACGATGTTAATAATGCCGTCTGCAGACTGATGAAACTTAACGAGTCTATTTCTTGAAATCTTAATGTTTTAAATGTATAGTTGTCTCCACAAGAAATGTAGTTGGTACGTACCTACCTATATTTATTTACATTTTACTCAACATTAATATCGTAATGTCATCTACCAAAAATAATAACATTGCGTTCCAATATGTAAGGCCCGTGCGATAAGCACATCACGCTGTACTGTAAAAGGTACAGTCGTTAACCCAAAGGACCGTTAAGCATCACTCGCGGGCCCAGTGTCATCAATTTACAAATCCTTGCACCCACCGAGCTTTCACTCCGACACAGGAAACCACTCAAACACACGACACTTATCTCACTTACAATGAACAATTTATCATAAGTTGATTTTAGGCGTTACACTTACCCAGTAAAGCAAGGAGAGAGTCTGTAACCTTGATACCAATTTTGCACCACTACAAATCTAACTATCGGTGTCATTTTTTCTCTCTCGTCTGACCCGTGGATATGCAAATAATGGTACCGCAAAATTTCGAGTACATCGACCTTGCGTGGATCGCCCACAACGTGTATGAATCAAAGCCCGAATCTAGTGTAACCACATCTCGCGTTAAGTAGCTCCTAGTGACCTACTGATTTCCATAGAGCACGTGGGCGGAGCGAGTATCGAAGTGTTCCCAGCATAGTAGCAAGAACGAGACACGGCAGCAGGTTCAGTAACACCGATCAACTCGCCGATAAGGAACTCACACATGAAGGACAGTCGAGGCCGCTCCGCAACTTTGCAGTCACAGTTCACGCACGCGCGTTGCAGGGTTTGCGAAACCCATATGTTATCCAGACGTGCCTGCCTGCTCAAAGTTCTTAAAACTTATTTTATAAAGACCACTTGAACCTTCTGAAATGTATTGTGTGGTGATAGCGTATACATCAGACGCTCAACAATTATGTTTGCCTAGATTTATTGCAGCCTTTTAAGACTACTAGTGTAGTATACAAACAAAGATTTATTTGGATGATCAGCGATCGTTAACTTTCCATTAATTTGTACGCTTTATTGCATTCGCGAACGTAGACTTCAATTGTATCTGGTAGAAAGAAAAGTGCTCATTTTGAACAGATAAATAGAAGCAATCTAAATCTCCGCTGAAAAATCTTAATAAATCTATTTGAATTTGTTATTTTGGTTTTATTGAACAATTTGTTTGCATGCTTAGACTACAATCTGACAGGTTAAGAGTATTTCGTGAGTAATACTCCTATGCATCTCACCTAGCAAATATTACGACCCAAAACAAAACACAAAACAGACATTACGGTATATTGCGATCTCGCAATTGATTTAACAAATAGACGAAAAAGAAATTGTGGGCGCTGTGTTTACAAGGAAATGCATTGAAGTGATGTCTTCATTAACAGAGACGTGGGCAGTAATAGCACGTAACCACATCGTGTACAAGTGTTTTAAACTTTTTTTACTGAATATAGCAAACCGAACCCAGAGGCTCAGCTTCTATGGCAATCCACTTCCAATGACGACGAAAATTGAATTGAATTTATCACTAACTTTGCTTGACTTGATAGATATTGGAACCTAAGAACATATCTTCTCCAAATACCTATGGGCAATTTTAAAACGACTTGATCTTTACATGAGGTTTAAAAACAATCTTATTTAGACATTCAAGTCCATTAAAATAAAAATCCAATGATCAATTTGTCTTATATTTTGTTTACTACATTTCACACCACCTTAAACGCCGATCCAATTAATTAATTTTATATCATCACAAAATTAATAACCTACAAACAGTTGCAATTAAATGGATCGTATCATTTAACGTTGCCATTATAAATAATCATCAAATTAATTCGTTGACAAGGGTCGGTCGGTCGGCCAGTCATAATAATGTGACAGTTCAATCACATCTTTACAAAGAATCTCATGTTTTATTCGGGCAGCCTTTTGTGATACGTTCTTGATACTGTTTTGAGATTGAAGGCAGATAACTTTGTGATTCGCGTCCTAATGATGAACGATTAGCGATAAAACAATAAGAACAAAGATATGCGTGTATTTTTGACGCAGTTTTTTATGATTGAGATGATTTTGCAGGTCGTTTTTTTTATATCAGTCATGTTCAAGATCTTGATCTGACACATCAGTTTTGAACCGTTAAACCAGGTAATTTTCATATTTTTAGTTTAAAACTATTCTTCGAAAATAGTTTTTACAAGCCGACTTTATCCACCTGCTGTATTTATTTAGTTATATGCTTACCTTTTCTTTGGTAGTCTCCATCCTTTTGTGACATCTTTATCGAGGCCTCACAAAACTATTTTGACACAAAATAAATCTGAACATTTCATAATGATAAAAGCTTTTTTGTATTTTCAAATGCTTTCCTGATAAACCTGAATAACTTTAATGTAAGATGTATTTATTAATTGTGATACTATGTCTCTTTTAAAACCGCTTACAATATATGAACGCTAACGAACCTTGAAGCATCCTTTGTGGCACGTAGGCTGTTTAATTTTACGACTTGTGCCTAATATTATTTTATTGCAGTCGGTTCTCATTTGACATAAAGGTTGAAGTGAAGAGGAAGTAACATTGGGTAACTGTACACCACGTAATTACTATCTTGACAAAAGTTATGCATATTCTAATGTATGCTTTTGTTATCATGACGTCGTTATTGTTGATTACTATGACGTCGCATTGTAAGTAATGCAGTTTATGTCTGTTATCTGGCCACTAACAGAACAAGACATTCGCACTGTCCACTGACAGTCTTGTTCACAGTTATTTTCACTAAACAATATTAAAGATATGCCAAAACAAAAATACACACTTTGTAATTTATAAATATTTAACACTAACTTTATAATTATAATGTAGCACCAATTGAGTCTCCTGTGGGGTAGTACTGGCGCTGCCAAGAAGTAACGTAGCCTTTTCATTAAAGGCAGTCAAAGGCCAAAATGAGAAGAAAGAATTAATGTATGCTGCTGAACTGAACTGCTAAGGATACCTTTTTCTAAATACTAAAAATTAAACATTAATAAAGCAGGCAATCTCGAACATACAGTACTCGTAGATGAGAACATACCATGTATATTTTTCGCAATGAAGTGAAAATCTGAGCGACAAAACGCGAGCGTTAGTTAATACTGCCTATCTAATACATGTTTGTTTTATTCTTTGGCAAGTCTATGTTTGACGACACGAAAGTAATAGTATTGAATACTACGAAACAAAAGAATCGTCCCGATAGTTGCAACATCGCTGTAGAAAATATTCGCCTGAGAAAACATATGGGTGAACGGATTCCACAAATATGGTGCCATGCGGGTAGATACAAAACCAGGACCTTTTGCGCAGAATTTGCCACATTTAGCAAATTGTTACAATTGAGTGGCTGCTATTTCATTTTTTTCTGCTATTATTTAGTTATTTTTACGTAACGCAAAGAAGAAAATATTATGTATTTTTTTCGGTTTATGGTAACAGCGATTTTTCTTAAATTAAACAATAATTATATGTTATATTGGATAAAATAGGTTAATCTTCAAAGAAGACGACAAGCGCACACCTATTTAGTATCTATTAAAAAAAACCTTGTATAAAGTCTACAAGTAAATAGTGTTACATAACAGTACCTATTCAGTTGGTAAAGCTAATCTAACATCAACGCGTTGTCTCTCTGATTTATGCATAATTTCATTATTTTACGACCACACAATCTCAATATTGCAAGAGCTTGAGGTGTGAAGGAAATGATCAAGCCTTTCTGTAGGTCGCGCCACACCGCTACTTAACTAAATTATTGTCTTTATGTCCTCCTGGTACTTAAGCACCTCGACTTGCCTTGGGCTATTGATTTTGAATTCAATGCTGTGTGTGGCTAAAATGTCTTTGAAACAAAAAACTGAAATAAACGCGAAATTCATCATCATTTTAATCAGAACTAGACAGGCTTGTTATAAAAATAACTTGATATAATACCTTTTGGTGTATCTAAATTATAACTATTAAAAAATAATCTAAATGAGACACATAAAACTTGTTATGTTATTTGTTAACAGATAGGTAATTATGCTCATTTAAAATTGGCTAAAACCTTTTTTCTATTTACAAATACACCGTAAACTGTTTCCGTTGACTAAAATTTGGAAATAATAGGAACCGGATCTCCGGAATTCTGGTATCGCGGAACTAAATACGGAAAACCGAAAGATCCGCCTGAGATTATTCTCCCATGCTATTTATAGGATAACTAATAAACCGAAAACAGCCTACCGAGCCCATAATAACATCGTCCAATCACAACCTTTCGTACTTCTTATCTATCGTTGATGACCAATCTAGCGTCAGAGTTTAAACTGCCTGTAGGCCTCTAACATGGCTTAACACACCGTTGAAACAGTTAATTGTTAACTTTTAAGAACAATCACAAAATTGTTAGGATCAGAATCATTTCTGTGAAAATCGCGAAATATCCATGATAATATCACACTTAATCAAATCCAAGTAATATTTTTTGTCAGGTTTCGTGATAAGAATTTTTATGAACTGATATCAAATTAAGACCGTGCGAAAGTTCTAATCGGTATCGGACAACTGATTTGATTTAAATTAAATTATAATTAACACTATAACACGGTCAATGAAAGGGTCTTTTGTAATATTTTCCTATCACAAGTTCAACGTCCTCCAAAAAGTCGCTGAAGTATATCGTAGTGCACAAAGCTTGCAAGACAGTATTTTTAAAAATTAGGACTTGCGGCACATTATTCTTCTATCGTATCGCAATAAGCTACTCAATACAAATAGCACTTGTTCAGCAAGTAAGAAGGTTGGTAATAAAACTGTGTCCAGGGTTTTGAAGATACTGAAGACCAGTTTGTAAACAGCTTTTGAAAGTTCTGCCATGAAAAGTCATAAGTAGGTTGATTGATTTAAAGATCTTTGAATTTATTGATCATGTAAATATTTCGTCAAGTTGAAAATTAGTACTTTGTATTTTCAATTGAGGACTATTCGTTATGGCGTGATCGTTATTATTATTATTATTTCAGCCATGATCGTTCCACTGCAGGGCAAATGCCTCCTTTTCCTTCCTCCATTCCCCTTAGTTGTAAGCTGCAATAGACCAATTTTCTTTAAAGGATCCAGCTCGTCCCGCTATCTCCTTCTGGGCCTACCGCGACGCTTTCACCGCCTCATGTCGTGTGGCATCCACTGCGTAGTGGTTTTTGCCCACATATCGTCTGGCATGCGGCAGATGTGGCCAGCAAAGTTTCACGTCAAAAACGTAATCCTCAGATGCCTTGAAAACTACAAAAACAAAATCTTTGAGCCGAGAAAACCCTAATCTAAAGTTGGGAATTTATCGATAAAAATATGGAACGACGTAAAACCAAAGTTAAGTAAACATTGATTTGCAATATTTACAAAACTACAGCACGAACAAATTACTCTTTTTGATCTGTTAATTAGTATTGTACATACATATGTCAAACTATAAAACCAACAGTATGCGGACAGTGCCCCATTAAGAAAACATAAATACGCAATTCCATACGTAGGTTACCATAAATTAACATCCAAGTCTTTAAATAACTTCTTTACAAATTGAAAATGTTCAAATTGATAATGTAAATAGAGACTAAAACAAAACCTACCGCAACGCGGTTTTGGATAAAAAGCACGTTTGGCGAACACATTTTGTAGGAAATGTTGAATGAATCGGGATGCAAGTAGAGTGCCTCCACGTGTCATAGTTTGTACCTTAGTACGTCTTGCGCACTCTGGGCGGTGAAGTTCGCTACCATCTTTGTTGACTGGCCAGTCCCTACACTACAGCATAAACATAGCTCATGCCGATACGCAAAAAACTAAGAATGACTGTTTCTGTTTCTCGTAGAAAACAAATTGGCGTCTATATATACCTATACATATTAATTACTATATTCACTCTTCATTTTTTTACAGGAAACCTGTTTTAAAAGACTTTCATACGAGCACAGTGTAATCCACGCAATAGTAAGACGATTCCGGGAAATTTAGAGGAAGACTTAATAGTCTGGTATAATTATGATTTATCTGATAAACACCCCGATATTATTAAGAAATCCCGCAAAAAGAAACCCGGTGTTATTTTTTTGCCAAGCGGTAATTTAATTAAAAAATCTTAACTAGCACCTAGGTGTTATAGCATCACTTAAGAAGACAATAAGTACAAAAACAACATAATATAATCAGGTTTTAATATATCAGTTAATAAAGGATTTGTTATACATAATAGAGCTATTAAATTTAAGTAGATGCTTCGGCGCAAGGTGCCGTGTTCAATTTCCGGTAGACGCGCAAGGAACATTTTCTGAATATAACACGGCCAGTGATTGCCAATAATAATGCAGCGAGATAATAATTACGCTACTTATTTCAGGTAATATCGAAAAATGTTAAAGAGAGTATTTTTAAACAAAATTCATGCAAAATTGTAAGTAAGTAGGTATACGTACCATTTTGTTTCAAAATCGGAAATTTCAAAAATTTGAAAAAAAAAATCTCGTTGACTTTAACTGTTTTAATTGAACATTGTAGACACACGTCTATTAGTATTCATAAAATACTTAAAAAAATATACGAGTAATCTTACCAAAAGTTATTAATTATATAAGGCATTCATCTAGTTCTCTAATCAACTTAATAAATGATTGTACAACCTACATTAACACTCCTAAAACAACCGATTCGTGAGATCCATTAAAATAATTAATTATTTATTTATGCATTGTCTTTAATGTAATAAAAAACTTATTAAACATAACACTGATAAATCTTGGACATTTGTAATGACATTATAACTTGTGTATGCTCTTCAGAAATATTTTAATTTATAGGAGAAATTGGTTTTTGGTTGTGAATGGTACTATGATATATTTTTGTCCTACAAGGCTGCGTATCACATTATCTCTTTGGATTTGATAAATATACGTGGCTGATACCAGACAGACTTGTTTTAGCCAATTAACTGCAATTCCAATAATTTAAAAGTATTCATATTACTTGATATTCCTACAGGTTTGATACACAGTTATCATGTTTTTTACCGCTTTAAGCACTGCTTTATTTTACTTGTAACATTTCCATGGAGGTAGACCTACCTAAATCAAACTGTCACAAGCCTAAAAATCAATATTCGATTAATTCATCACATACATATTAATTGGCTGATAATCGAGAACAATATATGATGGGTAACGGAGCCATTATAATTATTGACAGGTATTCCGCCCCTCGCCCACGGCCCTATTGGACTGGCTTCGGGACAAAGGCGTCTAGACCGCGTGATTGGGCACTTACCGTATCGTAACGGCTTATTAGTTATATGTAAACTGTTATAAGCTCCATGTTTCCTCTAACAGACATGACCTCAACGGAGGCGCTTTTGTCTAAATGCCAACAACATGTTGTATGTTGTTGTGATCTAGGAATCTAGGATCCAAAGTTGCGACAGTGCTGCCATAATAAAAATAATTGGATACAGGAAAGTAAAAACTATTCTAAAAACAGAACTAAAAGGGCGACGAAAGGTGAAAACAACTGACATTCTGGTAACATTTGTATGTATGCGTAATACCGTATCCAAGAAATGTAACCAACGTATGACGTAGTGCCTACAGATGCCCTCAGAAAAGTATAACAAGACTACACGATAAACAGCTTTAAATGCTAAAACATGTCTCGAAGATAATTCGTGCCTACATCAGTAAAACGAAAACAGTTGCTGCAGAAATTCTATGGCGAGTTCAAAACTTTAAACCTATCGAAAATGCGAATAGTGATGTTGTATTTATGTGTATGTAACAGGTCGCATGAAAATATACTGATCAAAAGATAGTTATGAAAAATGGATTAAACAAAATTCCGGTGTTCAAGTATTTCCGGAACGGCAGCCAGCGCCCCGCCTACAGTCTGACTCTGACGCGCCCGAATTATCAAATTATTTGTCATAATCAACGTACATTTTAATCCCAGACGTATCCATGATAGGCAACTATCTGCTTAATTTCATGAACAAATTTGCGTGTTGCGGAACTGTTTCACTGGGTCCGTAAGTTTCAATTAATATAAAGTAGATACCGAGAAAGTAGGCACTCTGCCTAAACTATATTTTTTAATTCGGTGAGCACTGACTAGACATTGTACACTCGGTCCTTAGTGTGGTTAAGCTTGTTGAAACCAATATTGTACACTTTTCGGTATCAGAATACATAAATTTATTCTGATACCGAAAAGTCTACAATAATAAGTCTAAAATCCTCAGCTTCTTCTTCTTCTTCTTCTTCTTCTTCATCGTCTACTATTGGGAAAGTGGTCATGGTGGTCACATTAGAAGTGGGGCAAGTTTTAAAATCCGTCGCTATTCTTCCCGAACCGTAGCTTTTCTGGAGCATTCGTGGAGTGAACCATTCGGTCCAGCGTATTGGAGACCTGGCGCGCGTTCTTGCGCCTTCTACTTCTTCCGGCACTACAAGCAGTGTGCCTACTGTGGTTACCCATAGTTAAGCTCAGAATAGAAGAATGAGAAGTTAGTTTTTTTTATTTATTATTTTTATTTAAGTACATTATATTAGGACACATGCACGGTATATTCTGCTCGGCAGCATGAAACGCATGCCTTTATTTGTTTATTTACCACGTCACTTGTATATGCAAAACGAGTACAGTATAACGGATGTTTAAATAATCTTAGTGTTATGTGCAATTATGATGCGAAACGCACGGCCGCCGGGACGACCTTAGGGGAATAACTTTGAATCACATGTACCTTAATTTAACGAGTTCTTAGATAATGTTAACCATTGGTAGGTACGCATAGAAATTCCTGTGATCTTTTGAAGATCAGAATACTATTGTTAAACATTACTACTTAGTTTTGATTTATTTATTTAACAAATACACCATTAATTTTATAGGTATACATATATTTGGTACTAAACTTAAAGAAAAAGAATCCCGTGATTCCTATTTTGGTTCATCATCATCATCAGCCGGAAGACGTCCACTGTAAAACAAAGGCCTCCACCTTAGACAGCCACAATTAACTACAACTTGCCATTTACATCCACTGGTTGCCCGCATATTTGAATTGAAATTCCAAAAAAATTCAAATTATTCATAATCCAACTGTTGTTAAATTCAGTAATAACTGTTCCAAGTTAAAGCCTCAGTCATTATCCAGATCGCGTAAATAAAATAAACTGCTTCGAGAAAAGGATGGTACGGCCGTGCCTAGTTTTTGCTTGACTTGGCGAGGGCACTACCGTACTCCCAGATACAATATGCCAATTTGGCGTAGGTCATACTAAAATGTATTCATGATCGTTACCATATAGTGCGAAAATATAAACAAGTTCTTCTAAAAAATCCGATGTTTCTCGATTCTTCTAGAACTGATTCGTACGCTTCATTGAATTTCAATAACGATTGTACGACCGTTGATGTATAATGTATTTATGATGAATATCTAAACAATACATTACTCCAGAAACAAAACCTACTACCATAATGACACAGACTTGATCTTCTAGAGATGCCTCGAGAATTCTACATACGTAATGCTAGTATTGTAATTTAGTATAATGTTTATACGATTTTATTCCCTATTAAGGTGAACAGGGACTGTAGGGCACACGCATTTGTGTAAAGGAGAGAGACATGTATCGACCACAATAGAGATATTGATACCAACAAAAAAATTACATTCTTTTTATAAGCTGTCAAAACGCTATTCTCCATATCTCCGTAGATTTTGTATAGCAATAGAAACAAGTGACGTCACTAGTGCGCAAAATCGATATATCGGTTTCACAGCAAATAAAAATCGTATTTTACAGTTAAAATACGTTAAAATAAAAATGAATAGGGTTCTCCGGGCTAAAATAAAGCAAGTTTTTAGAAAAGTAGTGTCTTAGAATAATTGGTTAATGGTGACGACAACCCAATACCGAATTAGTCAACCTTACAGTACACTATTGTCTCCTTGCTTGGTTCGAACCCGAAATCTTATACGTTTGTATGTAACTCATTGGCAAACGTCAAGAACTAGCGAAAAGCGTAAGGCGTTTTTCGTTTGACTGGACTTTGACCTAAGACTTTACGCGACATTAATTTAATAGGTTAACATAAACTAAGTTCGTAAATTCCGTATCGCGCACATATATTAGACATATGTTTTTCTTTTCCACGTGTACGCTTACGGCTAGTGTAGCAAAGGACCTTTACTAAATAATCAACAGTCTTAGAAATAAACAACCACTTATTGTTTTCATTCGGGTTTAAACCTGATCATATTTATAAAGCAGAAACTCTTTGTAGACTACAGATAGGCCTAATGTGTAAACACTTACATAGTTATCGAGATGGTTATATCCCTACGTGATAAGAATCTCCTCAGTTTAATGGCAACTTAACTGTTGCATGAAGATTTATTGTCACTTCGTAGATAGATAGGTACTAAAAGTCGGTGTATGTGCGTAATAGACTAGTAGGTAGTCCAGATTTAATCTAAAACACTCACCCTCTTATTCATAAACGAGGATCATACCGGCATTAACTAAACCCCGTATTAAGTCTATTGACATCTCTATTTTTTGATATGTAAACGACAGTGACCAGTATAATTTAATCCTAGGTTTAAAAATGTATTTTTTAACCAAGGACAAAAGGGGTTCAAAATATTGAAATTACCCAAATACAAACGCTGTATCAAGATTACTTATCACGCAAACCTTTGTTCAACCGCATTACCGACTTTCGTGCACGCGCGCTACAAAAACTTGTGAAAACTCATCACTATTAACTGATTACACAATTAATAAATGTAAACAAAGCAAATGAAAATCTAAGAACTAATTTGCAGATCACAATGGCCGTGATGCAGCAAAACAGATGGAATCTTATATTAGTAGGTACAAGAATTTTGCGTAACAGGAAATACAGGACCGGTGAGTGTAAATCGACCGGTAATCATTAACCGCGTTGTCGTGCTATTAAATTTTTTTCTCAAGACTGTGTCTCTAACATAATGCAAAGACGTCTTTGTGGCCAGTAATTCAAACATAAAGCATTCGAAACTTCGCTCTTAATCAAATTTCAAAACGAATTCCAAATTTGATTTGAACTAGAGCCGTTAAAAAACAAAACATCATCAATCAATTAGCAATTGAAGGTTGTGATAATTGAAGCGGTGTGATGAGACAGATATTTGCAGCTGTCATTATCAATTATGACTGAGTAGTTAAACAGGACCAAGTAGGTGCCAACAAACGAGATCCTGACCTAACACACTAAAGTTGATACGCGTTTAAATGCTCAGACAGTCTGGAAGTACCATTTAAAATTATCGTTTAGGTAATTGCAGTCGATTTTAATTGCATATTTATCAGATAAAAAATATATTTTATTCTATTGAGAAATAAAATCGTCCAGGAATCGTTATTATTATCACAGTCATACTTTATAATTAAGAGCTTTATAACAACTTTGTTGGGGTAATTAATTAACACTAAAACAGAAAATAGCTCGACTGGAACTAATAAAACTTTAACTAGGTACTAGAACTAGATTTTCTTGGAGTGTAAATATTTCCAACGTATAATTCTCTTATTTAGTGAAGCAGTCACCGCATGAAAGTCTGACAGGTACTGGAAAATTCAAATTGAAATAAAAATAAAACCCGTTCCATTTATACGTACAAAATAAACAACCACAGATGAACAAAACAAAAAACAATTAATTCAATTCGTTCTTATAATCCAAACACTGGTCCAATAAATGTGGGACAAGTAACAGATGTAATAACACGACAGTACAATTACAATTTACGTATGGACAAAGGCTCATTTGAATATAAAAGTGCATCATCTTGTTAGACAATTATTCTAATCTTGTTCCTTTAAATAATTACGAGTGAATTGCGATCTCACACTACCGGAAAAACTGGAAAGCATTTCCATTAAACGTTATTTTTTTTCTTTGATGGCGATTTGAATACGGTGCAGATGTCCCACGGTCGATAGTAGCGTCTGAGGCGTTGTCACACTGTCGCTAGAAGCAATTATTACTATAATAGTCCAGTACTAAAGGTTTTTTCCTCGCTGTTTGTTATCAGAGGAAGTTTGCGATAAGTATGAGATTTTATGCCGCGAGAAAAATTTTCAAAATAGTCCACGGGCAGAAGATTTTCTTTGAGCGTTATTGGAGAATGTTTTTATGTCAAATTACTCCTAAATTTTGACATTAAATAACGGGCTACTTAGATATTTTTACAGAATTTTAGCTTCTGTCAATTGCTCACCGAGATAAAACCCAAAAAAATTGATTCGTGTAAGAAAAATTGGCTATGACGTGTGAACTGTGAACGGCCCACGACGGTTTTTCTATCGACGCTCACATGTTTGCCGCTCTAGTGTGACAATGTCCTTTATCTTTACATAATCGATATTGACTTAATTATACGGCAAATAGATCTCGTACACGCGCTGCCCACCTACTAACTGATACACAGAAATGGTTTATTTGCAAAAACTCACTGGATATTCCGTGGCGTGACTCCACTACATGACTATAGTAGATACTAATTACACCAACGAAATTAAGCAGGCAATTATAACCCTTGTTCTTAAAGGAACAGATTCTAGAAAAGCATACGATTTTAACTTTGAACGATACATAATAATTGCATTCGTTGATTGAGAATTGCGTACACTCGCTAAATTGGTCGGTAAATAAATAACATGGATGCTCACGTGCTAACTGCTTGGTAACAGTTACTTTGAAATATTATTAGAAAAATCATTCAAGTGTGAATAAATATTACATAAGCGAGATGAAACTAAAAAAAGTTTATAGCTACATATTAAAGTTCAACCAAAAACTTTTGCCGAAACTTCATCTAAAGTTCTGCACAAACTCTACTCTATGTAATTCGGGTACTACGCAAGCAAGAAATTCGGAAGCCAAATCTTCCGAATTTCTTAACATAAAGCGATAAAAGATGATATGCAAAAAGAAAATTAACTTACAAAGTACTAGTTCAAAACATCTTACGCGAAAACAATGACTAACTAGACAGACATATTTGCTAACATTTTCGGTACGCGCCACAGTCCTTTGCCTCAACGAACATACAAAGTACGTCAGTCATGCACGTGGCTAAGTCATACTGACATACTTAGATACTGCAAAATGTTATAAGAGGTTAACGAAAGCGTGTTAACAATACGTCGTAGCAAGATCACATACAACGTGCAAAATCATATTTGCATTTCTCTGATCTGTATCTTTTTCAATTTTTTTTTTATATAGCCTGTTCGGTGTCCCACTGCTGGGCAAAGGCCTCCTGATTATTCCTCCACAAAACCCTGTCTAATGCTATTTCAGGCCACGTCTTTGACTTTTCCAATTGTTTATTTTAAAATTATCTCTGTTTTTTTGACTATAATAATCTAAATCAAGGTTACCTACTAAGTTGAACCTTTATGGCAAGTCAGAAATATCTTGTTCTATCTTTTACCAACAAGACCATAACTTTCTTACATGATCTCTGCATAAAATAGGTGTAATCGATAGCACTACCTGAAAATTATGAAACTACTAGCTTTTGCCCGCGTTAAGTAGCCTACGTCTTACCTCGGGTCTTAAACTTTCTACATGCCAAATTTCATCAAAATCCGTCCAGCGGTTTAGTTCTGAAGGTGTAACAGACAGACAGACAGATTCCTTTTTAATACTTATTTACTTTCACATTTATATTATAGTATGGATTTGCACCAACCATCAACCAATATTATTATCTAGTCAGAGCGGTAACGCACGTCCTTACGATAGACATGTACCTCTCATTGACCTCCTAATATGTATGTATGCAACACTCTGGCATTTCCTTTAGGCGGAGTACCTGCACAGTTCTGAGAACAAACCTCCAAATCTCAGCCGCTCAGAGTTAGTCATCGAAAGTTTAAAATCATAACTCAATGTTATTTGATTGGTATGCTGAATATCTGTTTTACAGGATGCCTCTATGACTCCGTCATAATCCAGTTGATTCGAGATAAATGCCTCTTCTCATATTATCTTGAAATTTTGTTTGTAAGTTCTTAGAACGATGTTAGTATCTTTTCCTCCTGATTAGTGAAATCGAAATAGAATTATAACAGTTATAAATATACCTAATTTATAGAATGCGAGTAATTTCATTCTTAATATATAGGTAACACATATATAATACATAATTCAAGTCTTTTTTTTATCAAGTAAACCGAAATTGTAGCATAGAAAATAAATAGATCAATTTATATCAATAAGAATTATTATATCGTAAATCATGTCTGATTAATAATAATTTTATTGAGCAATTAATAACCCGGCTCATAAATTAACATGCAGCATAGAACTCTAAACTTTAAACGGAGGTAACAATCGGATATGACTAGGCACCATAGATTATGAAATTTGCATAAACAATGAGTTAACATTAAATGGGGTTTTCTCTATCCAAACGTAATAACATTTTCTAGGTAATCGTATGTATCAGGATGTTCAAAATAACCCCCTTTGAATGCATTATATTACGCGCACCAATTCAGAATTCCCTGAGAAAGGATCGTTTCTTATGCGTGCGTAAATTGACATGGCCTCTGTTACACCATCACGAGCATTGTTGCTCGTGTTCTGCGTTAAAACAATTCGATTGTTACATTAGCACTACAGGCCTAAGAGGTTTCTTATCCAAACAAAGGCAATTTAAAATAAATATTGCCTAAATTACAAAATTTACGTCGTCAAAAGTTATAAACACATTACATACATACATTTGTATTGTTTTCAAAAACTCCCTTATTAAGAAGGTTGTTTGAAATTCATAATGTAGTCCTCCGTTGAGTATACCATCAGAACAAAAAGCGTGTGTAAGTATAATTTATTTCTGTGTTTGTTTTATAACTCCAAGCAATTAAACACATAGTTTAACCCATAAACTATGATCACCAGTTAGGTTCAGCTGTCAAATTTAATTGCACTAAGTACAATAAGACTGCTGACATTACAAGCTTGCCGTAATAAATCAATGCATACAAATATTTCACACGATTAAAACATGTGACGGTGTAATACAAACTCTAATACGTAACGAACTCTTTTGTTCGCATTAGCTAGGTGATCAGCGCGATAATTATTACGTTCAACAATGCGACGGTCACGATACATCGATGCGTAGTCTGTTGTCAAGTTGTAATGTAACCTCTGTAACCAGTTATATGATAGTTTTAGCTTTTTTAGGTTAGGAATCTTGCCTACCTACCGGATGCTGAGTGGTGTCCGGCCTAGAATTGACCCTTTCCTCTCACTTTTCCGTTTTTCCTCCCGTGTAGTAAGCGGCGACTAAATGGAGAATGCAGGGATTATGGCAACCCTTACCTAAGAGGCCTTTTTGCAACAGTGGACGTCTTCCAGCTGATGATGATATCTACTTTAGCATAGCGTGGGTCGTTCGGCAGCGAAATGGGTCGACGATATTGCAAAGATTGGGGGGCGCACCTAGATGAGATTGGCACAGGACCGCTGTGGATGGCATAGTTTAAAGGAGGCCTATATCGATCAGTAGGATGTTAAAAGGTGTGGATGACGATGATACTTTAGCGTAGAAACCTACTTGGTCGCAAGTGAGGACATTTTTTTTCACTGCAAATTCTATTCTTATTACATAGTTTACGTCGTCACGATAAAGAAGAAATAGAGTGGCCAGCTGAATAAGTCAGTGAAGGTCTTTTAAAGCACTTACAATACAAATACCTGGAATATAAATATATTCCAAAATATAATATCTTGTAAAGATAAACCATTATTTTAATAGCACCAAGAAAAATGTTGTAAGGGATTAAAAAACCCCCGTTTTCCTCATCTTTTCTTCGTATCGTATCGACGTTCATTCGCGAGTATTAACAGACACATAAACCAAATAAATATCGATAGCTACAAACATTTGTCCTGCGCGGACAAATCGTGACAGCGCAATCATGAAATCGGACAAAATACGTGAATCGAACCCGCAACCTTTAACGCAGAATGTCAAGCACTTAACCGTTACAATGAGGTTGGGAAAAAACACACATCGCACATAATATTTTAGTCTGTGCGTGAGATTTGTTGTGTTCGTGCAACATTAAAAGATCGAGATATTAATTTATTACTACGATTTATCACCTAATAGAATAGAGAATGTTGACCCACACAATATTGCAAAATTGAATAAGTGCACTCCTTATACGATTATTAAGTTAAACAATAAGAAAATTCAATGACTACATAGGTACTTATAAAAGAAAATAAAAAATAATTTCCTATTTTAGGATTGACTTTTATTATGTGTACAATCATTCGGAATTACAGATGCATTTTGTTCAAATATTTTGACATTGTAACCAACTCAACCAACACTACTGATATTCCGACACTAGAGAGGTTGTGAAACTTTCTATATATTATTTACAAAAAAATGCATTCTGACGCCTTATGCGCTAGTCCAACAGTAAAAGCTTTTATGTTTTCTCCATTTTCTTTATCGGGGTAGGAACCAAGTGCGCTGGCGGCAATCACACACACACAGATTCCACAGATCGATAATTATAACATACTAGCTGCGCTCCGCGGTGTTACCCGCTACATTTTTTCGGGATAAAAGTAGCCTATATGTTAATCCAGAGTGTTAGCGGAGGTATCCATATGAAATTTCATTAAAACCCATTCTGTAGTTTTTACGTGAAAGAGTAACAAACATCTATCCATACTTACAAACTTTTCGCGTTTATAATATTAGTAGGGAATGTTCACGTACAATACGTAAGACAATATTTTGTAATCGGTCACATTCTGCGAAGTAGCCGTGTTAATAGGAAACTCGTGAACTTTTTACGGGTTAGGTATGAGGACGGATTAAGGGGATTTGCGGACCTAAGTTTCCTGTTACATCACCTGATCTAATTCTGTAAATGATGTTCAAGGAATTACTATATTATAAATGACGGATGCCTTATATAACAATGTTGCAAGGTCTAATCGAAACGTTAGTTTGTATAGGCTTCCTTACACATATAAATTACGCTAGTCTGTTGTGAATAACCAGCCAAAATAATGGGTACTATCAATACTTTTTCTTTACAACGATTACTTCCGCGTCTAGAAATGTAAACAGGTTATTAAAAATATTACTATACTATCAGTACTCGTAGCAGTATGTTTATAAACACAATTTTCTTGTGAAGAAGGTGTAATTATAGTGTTACGGAGACAGTACACAGATCAACCCCCACCACGTAATGTACTGTTGCATTACGAACTGTAGTAAAGTTTTAAGCGAGCTGCATGTAATAGGCGAAGAGATTATTCCGAGCGACCAATCGAACGGGACTATTTCGGGAATGAGGCCGAGAGGCGGACTCTGCCGAAGGCGGGATGGTAAAGCAACACCCCCGCTGAAATTTAAACGCATTTCTAACATGGCCGAAATGTAATTTAAAAATAACTTAACAGGACTTCACTTGAAATGACAGAAATTAACCGCTACGGTAGGAGCGCACACTACATTGTGTTCAGTTACGTATGTGTAGTCATGGCCTTCGGCTTACTTTCGACATCTAAATAGAAAACAAATCTTTTTTAATTTGTAAGAAACAATAGTAAAATATTAAATTCTTTTTTCAACTGAATACGTCCCTGGACTTATCATTATTAGATTAGTTAAGTTCAGGCAAAATAATATCAGTTCTTTAGCGCAAGTGATTTTTAAATACGGTAATAGGTTTTATTTTTCTTACACAATTATTACATTCCACAGTATAAGAATATTTTTAGTAGTTTTATTACATAGGTATGTATACATAATAATTATTTTAATTTTACAATACGACTACATTTTTTATGTAGCCTGTTCGGTGACCCACTGCTGAGCAAAGGCCTCCCCATTATTCCTCCACAAAACCCTGTCCAATGCCATTTCAGGCCATATTTTCCTGCAAAGATGTCTAAATTATCTAGCCATCGCCTTCTCGGTCTACGATACGAACTACGACTACTTACGAGTTAAAATGTTAATTAACTAAATTGTTATATTTAATTGACTGATGATTGTAATAATTTATTTGTCGTTGGTTTCATTAATTTTATCAGTGTATAATACTTTACCTCTATTTACCTGGTTGTTACGTCAATGAAATAAAAAACTTTATCTAAAGTTACGTTTACCTCATTATATTAGTGACTATTAAATATTATTTAATTTTATTAAATATGACCAACATTATTGGGATTTTTTGCAAATAGAAACAACAATGTTTCACTACCTATTCAATATTAATATTTTTTTTTATCTATATGAAATAAATTACAAAAAGAATCTAAAAAAATCTAGACTGAACATCAAAGCCTAAAAAATGTATGAACAACGGCCAGTGATCGCATTTTCACACACCTCCTGAATCTGTTTGTTGCCACATGTATTTATTTGAACAAGCTATTGCGTAAGAGCATGTGCTCGTTTACGTCCTAATCGCGATCGACGTCTTATCCGTGACGTAATGGCGCACGGCGGGCCCTCTAAATTAAACAATCGGTTTTTTGCACCCTTTATCACGGGAGCGCCGACCGGCCACATAAAAGCCGTGGAAATCCGTTCAGGACACACATTACACGTAACGCGGCGAACTGAACGTAACCGCCCGACGAGATCTCGTCCTGAACGCAACGCTACATTAATCACGACAACATTTATTAACAGAATACGTACGCAAGTGTTTTCACCTGTTCTACATTTGAAAGTGAAGTGATAGTGATATTTTTTTTTATGTGACAGTATACGCCAAAGAATATTTTTATAATGATCTGTGATAAATCAAGAAATAATAAATTTTTCGATATGTGCACTTGTTGCTGCAGCGGATGTTCCTCAAGGAGACAAGGATATACTTTTAGATTATGTAAGAATTTATTTCATATTTTTTATGATTAGATTACTATTTATTACAATTTAAATAAATATATTTCATCTTATATAAATATCGGTATAAAAAATAATAAAGGTGGTGAAATATTTACTTAATTTAACATTAGGACCTTTAAAAGTAAAAGATAATAATATCTAATTATTTTAATAAAATATAATGAGTCAAATACTAAATATGAAAACAATTTAAGCTTATTTATGACTAATTGAAATAATAAGTAACATAGGTACTATTATTTCAGTCAAAAGTAACACACGTAATTATGTGATCTAATATAACTTATAACGGATGTGACGCAATTTTATATCACTTTCTATTCTCTGAAATATCACTGATAATACAAGGAAATAACTCGTTATACCGTGAGTGATTACTCATTATGTGTATTGTATAATACGTAATCCCATCTCTAGTGTAGGAGTGTAAGAAACGCTCGATGCTTCGATATTTGAAAATTCAAACATAGTTCTATATCTGAAAAAAGTTCGACCGGAAATACGCACGATTTTGTCGCACAGTCATTGATAGATTTTAAACTTAATTTTAAATCTACCAATGACTGTGCGACAAAATCATTGTTATCAGAAATACCGATCGTATTTTGCATCTTAATAAATATTACATATAGTTTCATGATTAGTAATTGGGTTATGAATTTGTATATTTATATCATAGATAAGTGAATCGGTTACCTCAATTGACCATTAGTCATTGAGTAATTGTTTCTGAAACCAACGTTCTCAACCGCGAGAGCTGTAGGTACAATTTAAAACAGTTTATTTATTTTAGTTCAAGGTAAAAGAGCTTTTTGTAAAAGGTTTCACTTACACACATCGATGAACTAAAGCTGACACCTGGCTGTCATTCAATTATGTACATATTGATAAATAATACGGATATTGGTACTAAATCTCCCGTTTGTTCGATCTTCAGCTTAGCCACAACAGTCAATAGCATTAGGTATGAATTATACACAAACTTAACCCCGTCTATGACCGCATACATTATAACCAACCGTACACTTTTCTTCTACGCTAAATTGCCTTATTCAGTTTTGAGAACATAGAGTAAAAAAATTCCTCCCGGATTATTGGCAAACTGCACGTTTGTGAACCACGTAGTGTATATTAATTTAGGCTGTACCGCGAAAGGGGTTAAGGGTACGTGCACAACGAGTAAAAGCTTTCGAATTGTACGCACAACGTGTGATTTATATTGTGGCTCGCAAACAATGCCATTTCGCGTATTGGCAATGCCCAGGCGGCCGCAGGCGGGCTCTGTCGCGGAAGCTAGTCTTTAAGTTTACGGTAAACTTAAATTAGTAGCTGAAACTATGTTGGTAAAGGAATTTTACGGTGGATTATTTGCTCGTACAAGGTTATTGCACGAAATATTCACTTACACACTGAGAAATACTTTCTACGTCACATCCCTAAGCAATAAATCATGTTAACCCCCCGAGTGAGCACTGAACTTGAACTTGACAAGCCACTGTAACATTCGTCTGTATCCGCCTCTATCCAGGTCACTATCATAACAGAGCACTTTAGATTTCAACAACAAAAACTATTTACACAGCAATGGCAAACCTTTTATCGGTAATTTTAGTGCTACAGTTTTTTAAAAGAGAAACAAATCTTCATAAGAGACGTAACGGACGCCGCGGTTGACGGATAGATTGATTTTATTTGCTTAAAACAACGTGTTACATATCAACGTGGTATCACAGGTTAAATATAATCACAACTAGTGAGCACACGTATCTCCGCTCGCAATATCTTATAAAAACAAAACTATACAACTGTAGTACTCATTTTACTTTTCCTAACCAAAACAAAACGTTATTGCAACTAAAAATAATATTTACAACTGGTAACACTCCACTCTGTATCTACACATGAATTTTAAGCCCCTTTCTGACAAACTTACAGACGAATTGAAGTATTTTTTTACATTAATTGTTTAATGGTCAGGTATCACGTAAATAACGGATCCCGTATAAATATCAAACGAATAACAAAAGCCCGTTCTATTTCAAGTAGGTATAGAAAAATGATTTCGTAGCACTTAAAATTCAATGTTTGAAACATGACGAATAGTGTTACACGGATCTAACGTTTAGACTTTCTACGGCGTGAGTAATAGTGAGCTCATGCGACGGTCTTGTGGGCTTTCAGTGGAACTTTGGTGAAGTTAGTGTAGCGAAAAATTCGGAAAATCCATGAGTCATGGAAGAAACAACCGCCGGAAAAGCCTGTATAATCACGAGCTACGAGCATACTTTCGCATAAAAAGTTAATAATGTAATAGATGAAAGGCGTGTCATTATGTCACTAGTCGGAAACGATCGCGATGGGAATCTCCTTTGTATCGATGAGAGATGATTGCCGCACTAGGTCACTCGGTGTCAATGTTAGCACGCGTTGGCCTTATTAGTTCGCCTCCCTGATTGTTGGACTTCAGTTATTGTTACATTCTTTATTTGTGCCAAATACTTGATATTGAGTGAGTAATTTTGGGTTCATCAAATACTTTTATAATGTTTTGATATTTATATATGATCTATTTTTGGTTTTTGTAAACATACTTATGAAACGATTTCAAGTATGTAACAGTGTTACAAAACCAAACATAATTATAAACAAATACAACACTCCAAATATAAATCACACGCACAAATAATGTTGTATTGACACTATCACTAAGCAGGCGTACAATGGCATCGCCTTGTTAACCACGGAACAAAAAACGTGTCAATGTAAATACATCGAGATTCTCGCTCATATCTCTAAACCGCAGACCACATGCCACACGTAATACCCACAGAAACATCTCAAAACAACCAGTATACCAATACATTTGTTCGGATGTTCGTTTGACGTCATTATGTTACTTAGTGACCGAAGGATTTGTTTGACCCGAGTCACACGTAGACCTTCAAATCTGTGTCAGGCGAGTCTTTCCCAGACTCGACACACTTTTTACTCTCAGTTTACTTTCTTATTTAGTCCTTGGACTCTTTCTCTTGTATTGTCGGAAGTACGATGACCAATCATTGACTAGTGAAAACGAAAGTAGTTTATAGATTAAACAACCTCTCAATCTAGGTGGCCATTTACATAAACTAGTTAACGAAACATTATAATCATGAACGATACAAGTTACCACAGCCTATAAATTACGGACAGAGGTTCAATCCAAAATTGAGAAGACAGGTCGAGTCCTAATGACGAAAACAACATGAGCATGCTCCTTATCGTTCAACGAGATCGACATGACAGGTCCGAGCAATAAGTTGTTACTACAGATTATAATATTTACAAATTCCACCTTTAGCATTCAATCGCCTACGCAATAAAAACAGATAATAAATATTTAGAGTACTGTCGCGTGGTTATATGATAATTATTAAAATTTGCAAGTATTAGTGCGGCGCGGCGGGCCGGTGCGTGGCGCGACTAATGCCCGATAAAAACTCACTTCAGGATAGACTCATCGATGAATCACCGACGAGGTCTAACCGAATAAATGTTCACTTGCACAAGATGTGGACACAAGCAACCGTGGAGAAGAAATATTATTTACCTTAAAATAAGTTATGTTAAATATAATACATTTCAAACTCATTATTTTGTGACTTTCAATTCCGCCGTTTCTGTTCCTCCAATAAGTTTGATTCACATACCTAGATTACATTGATACATTACAGTCACTCAAAATTTGAGAGTGTAGCAGTAGACATCTGTCTACCCCTATGGGGATGGCAGGTGTGATTATATTACAAAAGTGCTGATTAATTATGAGTTATGCTAAACGAATGTGTTACTAATAGATAGATAATATCCGGGCTACCTGCCCGATAAGCGCGAAGTACATCAATTTCACAATTGTTAGTAATTATTTATTAGACATGATTAAACAAGACCAATAAAAGTTATGTAAGCTACGACAATTTCTTACAAGTACTTGCATCATGCTAATTTATTTGTAGCACTAATCAAAATATTTCATAAAAAATGTAGGATCAAGGAAGTCTCCTTGAGGGTCGAAGTTCACTTTCCGGCAGGCGGGTAAGGGATTTCGCATAGTGTTTGACCGGCTATTTCACGTACGGTGCCGCATTTCGGTGGCCATTCAACGAGTGGAGGCTGCTCGCGCGCCGGTCTCGCACACTCGCTCCTCGCACCACTCCGGTGACACACGCTCGACAAAACACCACACGATTTATAATCCAGTGCAAATAATACAACAGTACAGTGACTTCGAAATACAAAAATAGTGTTCTTAATTTTAAGTGTTCAAAGTTTGTGAGTGGTTTTAATCGGCCAGTGACAATTAGTTCGGTTGGAAAGTTCTTATATCATTTTCCGACATTTCGTTTATCGGGATTATTTTGTTCGCATGAACATGGACTTGCCCAAAGGAGCTACATCAATGCGTTGTTCATGGATGTCTTTTTAACTGGTGTGTGTTTACATTATAATTTTAATTCATAGCTTCGAAGGCCATCTCGTCTTAATTATTTGTTTGCCGAACTCAAGTGTGCGGCTCATTCGCAAGTCGAATGTAAACAATTGACATTCATTTTGTGGGTAAGCTTAAATAAACGCAAACATAATAAAGCTATCACATTACCGTCTACACAGATTTGTTTAGTTAAGATTTTTCTTATTTCTTAATTATTCATTATAATTATTTACAAATAAATAATGCAAATATAAAACTAGGATATTGAAATGTCAATATCGATAAATGTTCAAACGATTTCATTTCCTTCATAGCGGTAATTTTACAACTTGCACTGAGCTATAATAATAAAAAATAATGCAGAATCTTTTCAAATATCAGCCAGTGAATAAACTTTGCAGTCGCAAGACTCAGCAACTCAAACATGCGACACATCCTAAAGAAACATTTACTAAACTAAACAAAATCTGGTTCTCTAAGGCATGACTAATTGTAGTACGAAATTGATGTCTAAGCGAACTCGATGATCATTTTTGGAAGAGAACAATGTATCGAGAATCGAGTGCAGTGCTCGGATCGTGTGAGAATGTTCAACATTGGGCCGTCGGCAATCGATCAAAGGGAGTTTTCGCTGAAACACGCCGGCGATGTCATCCGATACAGACAAGCTTTGCTTTCTGTATTCGTAACATTTGACCGCTCAAATTACTTTGTTTTTGACAACGATAATTGTTTAATTTATCCCAAGTTGTGTCGTGTTCTTCGAGTTAGAATTTACGCAATGTAATGATAGAAGATCTTAAGTACAATAATGATTGTATTTGGGATTACCGCTTGAAAATCGTGTGAGAATCCAAATTGTAATATGATGCGAGTTGTTTGAGAATTTGCGCGATAAAATGCCAAGTAATAAATAAATATATAAATAAACCTATATAACTAAATCAGTGAACCAAAGCCAAGATCATATGAAAAACTAAATAGTATTGTACAATTATATGATACACATTTTTTAAACTAATGATTACACAGATCGCGGGCGGTTGGGGAAACCCCACGATGGAAAAGTCAGTATATACCCGTTTTTCGCGGTAACAATTATATACGTTAGCATTGTTTGATGATCTCGTCAATGTTGACGACGCTACTGACCATTCACAACGGCCACAGACTAAAAAGATTTGTAACAGAATTACCGTCACAACTCAGTATGACAATTTTTTGCACGTTTTTTTATGGTATCGGCGTTACGCTGTATTTACTTAACATACATTAAATTGTCAACGACACGAATTGACCTAATGATTCACTGACCATAAACCTCGGTTTATCCTCGTCTGACGTAATACAAAAGTGTAAACTCACTGTAATATTCAGCCGATGTGATAATACATGTAACATGTCCAATATGTATTCTGAAAAACCACACAGGATAAATTAAATTAACGATGACCGCATCTCTAACCTACAAGTAACGTGTATAACAAAATATTTTAAAAATAAATGAAAAAAAAACAAAAGAAAATAAATTCGAAATGTATTACGAAAACCAATCAAACGTATTTCACCAACTTAACGTCGGTATACTCTTTGTTGAGACACGCAACTAATAAAAACTGCAACAAGTACTTTCTATGTTTTAGCACTCCAAGTGAACAAAGCTGAGCTTTCAAAGCCGGTGGTGCTTCCTTTTAAAAGTTTGAAAACATCGTCTCAACAGAATTGCTTGGGACATAAAATATATTTTATGGCGTCGGCGCGGAACATCAAAACCTTCAATAACTGTCAAACGATAAATCGAACAAGGCAAGCATATGAATATTTGCGCAATAACATTAACAATAGGCGTGACGCGAGTGACGTCAAAATATTTCACCGCAAACTTGTGAAAAGCCATTTCCACAAACATTAATTACTGTAAGGCAACGTTGCAACGTTTATCCTATAAAGACAAAAAAATTAAGGTGATATTAATACATAAAAAACCACTGAGTACCTACGTAATAATATATAAAATAAATAAAATAAAATAGTAAATCTATTTCATAAGTCGTAAGACGCAAATTGAAAGAACTCCGTAATTTAAATATTTTTAATTGCTAACTTTTCACGAAGCAAAGAATCCCAAAAATATCTTATTTCCCACAAGTCAAAATTGATTACAAAAATCACGTTCCTCTCACGCATCCCACCCCGGGCTAATGGTCGGTGTGAAAGCGGCTGAGAGATGAAGATCGTACAGCCTTACATACGTGTATGTAGCAACGCTTACCATAATCACGCACCTTATTATTTTTTATGTCTCTACAGAAACAATGCCTACGCGGCTCTAAAGCACTCCTCTAAATGCGTGCCTAGATATTCCTTAGATTTTTTTCTAAATTATGCAACGCGCTCAAGAAACACCTCTTACTAAATCAGAACAAAAATCAAAACGTGAGCAAGTTACACAAACTGCGTCCGATTGAAAAGATTTTGTATTACCTTATCAATTCTTGTTAATCACTTACTATCATAAAGATAAAGACGATAACAAAACAATAATTAATGTTATCGTTGGTATACTTATTGATTTAGTATCATTTAACGTCTTTAGGAAAAGAAGGTTAATAGTGTCCGTGTTTGTTGCAGGTTTTCCCAAAAAGCTTTTGGTAGCTACTTCAATATTAGTGATAATAGCAATGGTTGTGATGCCATCGGAAGCGCGGACGCTTGAACACAAGATCAGGCATGAGCCGGCAAGATGGCGGCGGCAAGACGCGCCAGCACTGACCAAAGATATGAGGATGAAGCAGGAACCCCGCGTGGTGGAGCACAGGCGGAAACCGCACAGAAAGCAAACCGACCTGCCACAGACCAAAGACACGCCCGGATCGGCGAGGATGCAGAAGAGCATTCAGGCCGACCGCTTCAAGAACGCCACGAGGAAAATTATCAAGAAACTGAAGAACACGAGGCGGTTCTTCAACGAGGAGCGGAGAGTGCTGAACGAGACGCGGGAGTACCGGGACGGCATGCCCGACTGGCTGCCCACCATCAACTTCGTCGACATACACTTCTTCAACTACAAAAAACGCGGCGCGACCATCTCGGAACGCAAAGTGAGTCTCTTTTTGCACTGATTAATTATACACCTTTAGTTTTTGCCGCTACAGCCACACGTTTCAAAGTATGCTATTATATTAATAGATAGGTATACAGTATTTTGATAATAACATAATTTAAATTTGTGTCAAATATCTCAGATAGGTTCTAGGTAAAACCGTGTTTTACTTCCTTTCCAAATTAAACTCAACCTCATTAACAACAGACAAGTCGTAACATGTGTACCTGTCCTACATTAGTCATTTTCAATCATATCAGTAAATACGCAAATCGTATCGTTTAATTGCAATATATTACATTGTTTGAAGTAATCTTAGCGCGGCTGACAGTGTAATTATTGTGGACGATCAGTCGCGTCGAGGGTGTGGTGGTCCGTCCCATCACTCTTTTTACCCGTTCAATGTTTTTACGTTATTTTTAATGTATTTTTGTTTTATTTGAGACAAAGGATCTCCGAGTACATTAGCCGTGCTCGAGGCTCCACCGTTGCAACTAAATGAGGTTCCGAGGGGCCAAATTACATGTGGCCGGCCTTTGTACCGCGTTTATTTACTTCACATTGTACTTAAGGGCAATAACTAGAAGTGCAAGCCCTTAATTTGGAAAGCCGCTCTTGTTTGAAAATCGGTGCAACTTTAAGTGTTTTATAGAGCTTCATTACGGAGCTGTTTAATCGAAATCGCTTAATCCTATACCAGTTGCGTAATAAAAATTATGAGGTAGTTCTGTTTTATATAAAACTAAGAGAAAAGTAGACATCCAAGTATGTACTGTTTCGAAGCTGTTGGCGGCCATTTTTATCGTTTGATTTAATTAACTAGGAATAAATACATCACGAAGCCGCTCCAAATAAAATTATCATCCTTTAATCTAGATGATGCGTTCGAAAAAAGATGACGCCGCCCACATTTCATTACCAGCACAAGTTGGTCCCCAATCATCAGTTCATTTACATTGTTGGGTAACACGTCGGTTTAAAGCTAAGGGCTCATTTAATACTGGTCATTATAAATCAGAGGCTTATGGTTAGCATTTGTGGGAGCAGAGCAAACTAAGGAGCCAGTTAAATGTTTCAAGGAAATTTGCATAGATTGACACCGCATGATTTCGCTCCGCACACGCGATCCTAAAACCATGCCTTAACACGCATCCTACACGTAGGTATGTCTTAGCACAACACCTTATAATTATGATAAAAATTGTATTCAGTTCACCGCCTGCCCGTACCGGTTTCGGTTCGTAAAATATAAAACACACAAGCAATATTGAACAAGCCTTCTATAAGCCTCTCTTTATTATTTACCGAACACACATCTGGAGTTCGAGACTTTCTGTTATGTATTCATATTGGTCACCCACTAATTAGTACACAAAAGTTAATGCGACGCGAGACAATAAGAGTGTGTGCATTCGGAGCGTCGCATGTCCTTACACACTTGACGAGGTTCGTGCCCGCGACTCGTCGACCAAACAATTTCCTAACATAGTGGCCCGCAGACGACCAGTACGCCAACCGATGAATATTAAATATTTCTGACGTATGTCTCGCCAGCCCGTCAATGTACGGCCACTTAAGAAATTTAAATATTTGACATTGGGCAAAGGAAAGCGTTAGAATTCAAGTGATCTGTACGCTTCGGCTTTAGTTGACATACGAACAATTTAAAAATTAAATACTGCTCAAATGAGACGTTAAAATAAAGGGCTCGAAGAAAGAATAATGTGGACACACTGTTCATATTGTTGATTCAATTGATCGGACCCTCCAAGTTTTCAAGTTAAAGCTTGGAGTGGAGGCTTGCGAAGGATTCTTTTAATTTGTAGTGGATTTGTTATCACACAAATCTGCGAGTCATCGTGCGACAGCGGCCGCGGCGCCGGTATTTTCAGTGTTTGAATAAAGGGCAGAAATTCCACAAGTTGGAACACGGTGCGCTTTCACAGTGACAAGGGGCCGGGCTTTAGCGGTCGCTCGCTGCGCTAGTGTTTGTACAGTATTTACGATTTAACAAAACAACACGAAATGTTAAAAACACATTATTTGTCCAAGTGAGACGAATGTGAACTTACGATTCCGGAGTGGCGCGTTTGTCTGCGACACGTCTCGGAGGTTAAGCTCGCCTCTTTAAGGCAAATGTACGGCGCATTGTCGGGTTTTCAGGCTTTTAATACACGACCATATTTGCTCACACAGCCCGACGCTTTTATTATCGTTCGCTCCGACAATTTCTTCGGCGTCGCGCCTTCACAATAGTTGGGAAAACGCAACGGCGAGCACTCAATGCTTTTATGAACCGTAAAATATTAACGATTAATTTTAGAATCGATCGTTTATTGCCTTCTAAATACTCGCGGAATTAAATAAAGACTATACGCATGAGCTGGTGTCTTAAGAGTTTCATAATATGCTATTATGAGAGCTGTACATAATGGAACAACAGCACTTCAATGTAATATCTTTCATACGAGTATGTTTTGTAATACCGCGCTGCCAGTAGACCGAACTACCCAAATTACAAAAGTATGCGACCTCAAAATATTCGCGGCTAGACAGCTGGTGCGTGAATCATTCACTCATACGTGAGAGGAAGCAGGCGACATTCAATCGACACAAACAAACCGAACGTCTCAGATTCATGTTCCGGGAACAATGAATGATGAGATGAGTTCATTCATTAACCGCTAAGTGGAAGCAGGAAGAATTGAAACTAATTAGTCACTGTATCCATCCGTTTACGTAATATTTGTGTTCATGTATATTTTACGTTTATTAATGAACTTATATGTACATGTGAATAAGTTAGGTTGTTGCTGCGTTCATTTATTACAGTGATAAGTGTTCTGTTACATTACATCAGGATTAGGACATAACTCTAAGATAATTGTATATTTTTACGACAGTCCGGTGACATTTAAGACCAGTGATTGTATACCGCAGGCTTTTAAGATTTAGTATACTTAGTCGACCTATGAAATAACATATCATATAAACCTTAGGCACGTGTTATGCTACTAGAAATTAAAACCGTTACGTGGTTAGTTACTTTTATAATAATTTTATAAAACGGGCCACATCACGGGTGAATAATAATTACTTGCCAGTTATTTATTTTCAATTGGCATTACAATCATCATCGTATATCAATTTACAGAATTATTATCCTCTAACGCATTGATGAATATCGTGTAACTCCTGAAATACTAAAATAAATGATACATAGACTGCCTCGTTGGTCTAGTGGTTGCTAAGCGCGACTGCTGAGCAGATTCTGGGTTCTCTGGGACACCCAGTTGATGGCAATGGATAGGGGGCGAGCCTCCCCTATAACATTGGGACCTAAAAACATATCGAGCGAAATGTGGATATACTATATGTGCATCTCTGCCTACCCCTTCGGGGAATACAGAAGTGATATTCTTATGTTATATCATTAAATATTTAAATCTTTTAGGATTATATGACCAGTGCTAGGAACGCAGACAGAGAAAATATAGCATTTTTAAAGGACAATAATAAGCGATCCATTACCAGTATCGAGGTGAACCGGCTAGTCTAGTGTTCTTGTACCTATATAACGTATATATGTATAACTACGTATAGTACCCAACAAAGTATCGCATCATTGTTTATAAACAGCATAATCTATCTCAATGTCGCATCTATGGATATTCTCGTGTATAATCTGAAAATGAAATGTTTCGTGAACTTTGATAAATATCGGTGAGTCAATACTTTGAAGTTCATGAATTGAGCTTTAAGCGCGTTTTAATCTATTGCACGTACCTGTAGAAATTCATTATTTATTTAATAATGAATTTCTACAGGTACTGTCATAACAATATAAAAGAATTACTTGTCAATAAAAAAAAATGTAGATAGATAGGTAACATATAGGTAGGTCACATTATAACAATAAAAGACTGCGTTTTTATAGATACCTATTCCTATATCTAAGTGTTTACTGTCTATGCACTATAATACTGAAATAAGAATGACTACGTAATAAATACGTTTCGCTGTGGGAATTTAAACTCAAAAACTACAATCAACAAACACATGTAGTCTGTAGACTAATATAAATATGATGAATTTCATTGATAATATCTTGTCAACGATCGACTGTCTTTCGAACGCCCACTTGTAATGGTATGTCGTTCTGACTACTTGACAAAAGCTTCTTCAAGTTACCCAAAAATATCTGACAAGCCCACTTAAAGACTAAATAACTTAAATATATATGGTGCCAATTTGAGTTAATATTTGGAGTGCTTTAAAATCTTAAGTACAAAATATGAATTGCACGATTGATTGTATTACATAATTATCTAGCATTCCAACCTTTACGAATCACACTAATATTGTAAAAGCGAACGTTTGTGAGTGTATTTGTATGTTTGTTACCTCCTCACGCTCAAACGGCTGGACCGATTTTGATGAAATTTCATATGGATCTGACCCTGGATTACACATAGGCTAGTTTACATCCCGAAAAAATGCAGCGGATAATACCGCGGGGCGCAGCTAGTAAACTATAAGTCAAGTAATTCCAACACTGATTATGTCATTCAACTGCAACTACCAAGTTTATTACGATTCTTTACAATTATAAGCAATAGTAATTACTTAAGATTAATTGTATCTCAAAATAAATGTTCGATGCAATATTGTTTAAGTTTAACATACCATTGTACCTAACCACATCTTTTATTATTGTATTTGACAAAACGATCGTAAAAACGAATTTGGAAATGACAGTCGTTAAGTATAGGATTAAACAAAATGAAATTACTTATAACATACACTAATCCATACTTTTTAAAGAAAGACCAACAATAAAGGTTGCACACGGGTATTAATTGAATATAACATTTGAAACATAATAACGCACATTGAATTTCAAATCACTAACGGCCCAACCATGTTTTACGCTTTAGCATTGTCTTATAATAAAGAAAATGGCGATGTAGCGACTAAGAGTTATAAACACGGGTACTGAGTCGTGCCGCGTATTATAATCACATAGAAAGTGGCCATTAAAGTGAATTGTTAAGTTATATTTTATTTTAACTAGTAAAGTATTAATATATTTTCAATGCGATTGTGGTGTTATACCGTCATTTGAATAGTCATTCCGATCACAAATGCCCACGGCGCGGCAGCCTCGACACGAATATGCTGCGACGTAAACTATCCACGATATGACGCGCTTAATTCACGCGTAAGCTTCTTCACTCTATGACCCGTATAATAGAGACATACGTAAAGTTACTACGTTTCTATTAAGTAAATATCAAATATTTTTAATTAAAAAATTAAGTTTATTGGTAAAATATTATTACACGTATTACAGTTAAATAGCCTAGACACTTTACTTAGATGTCGGAGTACCGCAAGGTACCATCTTAGTGCCACTAGGATATGTATATTTATTTATAGAAAAATCTTGAAAAACATGGGTTTTAGATGTGATAAATTAATGACGTTTCATTCTATAAAAAAGACAACCTTCATTACGTCGTTATTCTATGACGTAAGCGAAATTACGTTAAAATAGACAATGAGCGTAATATCGGGGTTTCATTCATTGATATCATTAGTAATTTCCAATTAGTTATTCATTCGCTGCACGCATCGTTAGTTCCGACTAGCGCTAATAGATCAATTTATTAAATAGGTTTCTCTTTTTGTTACAGTTTGCGTACTTGATGCCGAAGCTGTACAAGTCCCTGGTGGAGTTCCACGGGATCTTCAAACTACTCATAAAGGTTGAAGTGGAGTTCGCCGACGATCCCTTCAGCAGCTACAACAAAACCCGCCACGAGCTAATAGGGAAGACTATTCAGAGGCTATACAGCACCATAGCTGAGATAAAAGAGAATATGGCGGCGGTAAACATCCCGGTACCACAGGTCAACCTGAATAAGAACCTGTGGGTCTTAGAGATGAAGGTGGACGCTCCTCAATGCCTCAAGAACGACTACATCGCGTTCAGAGCGTACGGCAACCTTCTCAACAACTGGTACTCCGAGTTCAGGTGTCCTAGAGGCAAGAAAGTCATCGACTCCAACAAAAGATGCCACAACTACGAGAAAAAGCTAAAAGAAAAGAAAGATAAAAGAGAACAGATCACGGAAAGATAGAATAGTGTATGTTCAGTATTGTGACGTAAATTAATCTTCGCTTCGACTAATTATTTATTTTACAATCGGTATAGTCCCTGTTGTACTTATTTATTGGTAGGTCTGTAAGCGCACGCTCTCTAACTCGACAGATGTTGGTTGTATTCGAAGTGCTTGACGAAACAAGGTTTTGTTGATTAAGTATTGGGTACTTTCTCTGTGATATTTAGTATTCTGTAGATAGTAATCATTAATTTATTAAAAGTTTTAGTTTGTAAGTTCTTCTGCCCCCCTGGATAAGAGGTAAAACGATTGACGAATTGAAATCGAATAGAACGAAAAGTATATTGGTTAACATAGTTGGAACATTTTGTCATCCCCATACATTTATCATTCTATTCTATTTCTATTCGCCAAGCGTCTTGTCAGTTGTCTTGGGGGCCTGTTCAGTTCCTTTGTACTTAACTGTTATATTTTCTGTTTCTCGTTAATACGATGCTTTATTATTAATTTATCTTAATTTATTGGATTTTAATTATCAATATTTATTTAATTGATACTAATCTCTGTATTTATATTGCTATTCGTTCGAATCTGTTCTATGCAGTGCATTAACAAAATTCAACTTATTCTCTCTTACTTAATGTATCTCGAGTATTATTAGGAGGCAAAACATGCCGTTTTAGCCAAGAAAGACTTTTAGCCTTATAGTAAGTTGCTTATTTATGTAATAAGTAAATTATACATAAGTTTGTATAGAAATGTGCCGTTAGATGTTAGTGAATTAATGAACTGATACCATGTCAATATTACCTATGTCTTACGAGTTGCATAGTTTTCCAATGCAAATGTTGTTACTACATGTGAAGTATAAGTACATGATTTAAATAATAAAATGAAATAAATTGATTAAATCACGGAACATTGTGTTTACTTGTGTTAGTTTCACCTTTACACACACCTACCGGGTCCTCGCCGAGTAATTAAAACAAAAGGGAAAAATGTAAGGCGTTCATAAAAGCTATAGCATGAGAGAATTGTGAGACCACACACAGAGTCGTAGTACGTACATTATAGTTTTTGCAAAAGAGGAACAATTAATTAACATTTCTTACCTAAAGTTTTCTACACTACAATACAGTTTTAGACAGAAGTTAAATTTTCGTTTATTTATAACTAAGTAAACAAATAATTTAAAGTAGTACCTAATGTATCTACTAGGATCACGCCAGTATAAAAAGGGTCTAAAGACAGAATGAAATATTAATCACCCAGAATCTACATTATTTCGAGTCTGTAAGTACCTAGGTTAAACATACACAAAAGAATAAACAAACAAAATTTTGGATTAAATTCCTAGATCTCGTAGTAGTAGCAATAGGTTCAGATGCTCTATAAAAAACAATAAATCGAATCCATAGCATACAAAGGGATTTCTTTTTAATGGGATTGATTTATAACAATAAAATTTATATCATATTCCAACAAGATAAGTTTGAATGTCCGTTGATAAAAATTGAAAATCGTCTGCCATCTCGTCCCGATGTGCGTAGGCTTTAAGCTTGTGTTCTACAACACAGTGCCTACCTACCTCATTAGTGAGGTGCAGGAAGCAACAGTACCGTTCGCAACCTACCCCTTCCGGGAGACAAGCGTTAATATAATTATCTACAGACGTCACAGTGGAAGGAAGAAGTAAGAATCCAGTTCAATGCACTCTTCACGCTACGTTTCCACGAAAAGATATCTGCTACGGAATTCTACAAAAACTATGTTAAGAATATAAGTAATCCTAGTAGCATAACGATGTACGAATAGCTATATAAGAACCTTGAGCTTAATTCCTTTTAGGAAGATTCAGTTAACCTATCTACAAATATCCCACAGGAAATAATTATTGCGTATAACTTAGTATGAAAGTTACGCCGACTGTTAACATTCATGGATAAGTAATAATTATTGAAATAACCTTTACAAATACCCTAACTTGTACACATAAATTATGCAGTTATAAGCTCATAATTTGCGTCTAATCACTCAGGTATTTACCTAAATATTTTCAAGATTCAACAAGACATAAGCACTTAATAGATGCCCTTATTTGGTGAGATACCTTAACGAGGAGTACCATAATTCTGACTAAACACTTCAATATTAGCATTTTGTTTAAGATTTTCCGTTTTGTTCATTTAAATAATATTCATTTATTATAGGTAATATAAATACTAAACATTGCATTAATAAATAGGTATCCCATCATTAACTAAATACTTAGATACGTGTTTAGTATCTACCAAATACTTTTACGTAAGTAACCTAACGTACTTACAGAATTATTTAATACTGAAATATAACTGATTAAATTAATTAAGTTGTACCTTAATTTATTAGTTATATTTCGGTAGGGTAGATAGTATATACATACAACTGGGTAACATTACACTTCATAATGACCAGTACATTACTCTAAAATCAAAGATCAAGAAGTTATAAACACTTTTATGTATATAAAAAAATTTAACCATTTTAATTTTCCAAGCATAGTGACATCTACCGGTATACTATAAAAACTTTTCCAGTTACATCGTTCTTAGCAGTTTGGCTACTCGATACTAGATGGCGACACATGGGATGTGTATGAGCGCCATCTATTTTGTTACAAGTACACTACATACAACAGCTGATGTTTAATATATGTTTCAAAACATCACTAGATGTCGCTTATTTACAAATTACGTAAATTCAATTTTACAGTATTGTTACATTTCAAGTTTAGGTTCATATTAATATATCCAAGTTGGTACCAGATTTAATTATTATCTCAGTTATGAGTAAGGTGGAGAATTGAAAATAGAAAGAAAATAAAACGTCTCGTTTCTAATTCATGTCATTACGTACCTAATATTAATTTGCTTGCCTCAAGCAAAGCTATTGCCAAGAGACTAATTACTACCACTAATAATTAGCCAATATTTGGATTTGTCCTCGTTTCAAAACAAATTGCAAGAGAAGCCAACGATTAAAATATTAGCACATTATAAAAATATTTCAGATAAAGGAACGTTTTAGTTTAAAAACCTTTAGTAGGTAGGTACTAGGCATAAGTTTCTGCTTAGAACATTATAATAATTAAAATCGTTAATTTAAATGTAGGCGAGTTTGGGAAAGGCCTATGTCCAGATATAGACCGCGATAGACTGAGGAAGAGAGAATTTAGATGGTCAATTTTATATTTAGAAAAAGTTGCCCTATAGGACGGCTATGCGTTATACCAGGCTGTTAGGAAGATACCACATTATATTGTAGCACTTTTATAAACAGATCATATCTAGCAATGGATGTTTTGGTTCCCTATTCACGTGGCGCTAATGCAAGACGTAAATACTAATATATACCTAAATGTTATGACAATAGTCCTTGGTAAATAGCTTTTGGATGACTTCTCTAGAACAGTACCTACAGTACCGTGGTGAATGCCATAAAATAGATTAAAACAAACAATAATTATTTCAAGTGTTCTTAATCCCTAAACTATCTAACTAAATTAGTAATACGACCTTCGTGGATGCGTGGCTACGGTTCGGTGGTCGGCTTCCTACGCGTGTTGCAAGTTGTGGCAACACTCTAATGCAAATTGATCATATCAATACGCGAACACCCCCGGCGGACTATCTACCTAGTACCTATTATACTTATAAACAGACTAGAGATTGAAATTCAAAATGTTTTTATTTCATGTACTGGCTTATGAAACGTTAGGATGCTAGTTGCATGGTTCCAAAATGCCATTCTAATAGAGAAGAACCGACAAGAAACTCCATCATTATTAATTAATTAGTTCAAACGTCATTATTTGAGTTTTCAAACTGGCAGGGAGCGATGCGCAATCTAACAAAACGCTTTAATTTAAATCCAGCTGTAAAATTTTTAAATGAAAGTTAACCTTAACCAGCAATTTTGATGAATGTTATCCATAATAAATGGGGAGCAAGAGACCTACGTATGCCTGGATATACGATCTAGGAACAAGGTACTATAGTTTCTGGGTTGTCCAATAAATAACAGACGTGCGTATAATAATTATGTATGTACTTAAGTATAAATAAAATGCGAAGTGGAACAGAAGCCGAACTTAGTTAACGTTATGCAAACACTTCTTGAAATAATAAAAATACATGTTCAAAAATATTGGTTTAGGGCGGATATCGAACACGTAATCCTTGAATCATAATGTCAAGAGCTGAGCCACTGCGGTAAACAAGCAGTATTTAATATAAATTCAGTGAGTAGGTACCTAACTTTGTATTTAAACGGATCAGTAGATAGATTTCAGATTTCGCTTACGACTTTATACGCGTAACTTTCGCGGGTCTTTTCCGACATATAAAGTAACCTATATATATCCTTTTTTAGGATCAATAGCATCAATATAATTAATTATATTTCTCTATAATTAATTCCATTTCAATTAATTCGGTCGCGATGAGGAAAAACTCAGCCAGATTTGCATTTATAAAAATAATTGTTACAGTAACGCTTATCGAATTGCAATTAGGTTCTAATTGCGAGTAACAGCCACCTTGATTAGTCTGTCTATCCAAAGATTAGTGAAACTTGGATAAGTTGAACAATTTACGACACATAACAAAGTAAAGTACCTACGACAGCCTACGTCGCCTATTTGTTAATAACTCAATTATTATTCTCGGGCCACTTGTCCATGAAAAGCAGGTTAATAATCATATTTTTTCCTAAAATAGTCGTAACGCTCTATTTGCGAATAATCAGCGACAGTTGTGTTATAATGTATTAACAAGGCTGATAAAGGTTTGATATAAACATAAAAATAATACGTGTGTATTCTAAGTTAATGCCAAACGTGCCACAATCTCTCTGATGCCCTGATTGGCGCAGTGGCTAAGTGATTGAATGGCTGCGTTAAGGATTGCGCGTCGATTCCCTCAAAGGACAAAAAATACTTTGTAATACTTTAAATAGAAACTGAATAAAAGTAGCATAGCAAATTTAATTACATAAGTAGCATAGGCATATACATGTTGGCCGTCGTAGCATTTTGGCAGTCGTAGCATGTTAGCTGTCGTAGCATGTTGGCTGTCACAGCATGTTAGTTGTCTTAAGTAAGTCGGACCCTTCATTTAATTGACTACATCCATTAATTTACTAGACTTCCTTCCAACTCGCTTCAAAAAGTCGAATAGTTATTGCTCTAACTATTAGGGGTAGATACCCCGCCGCAACTTTGTAGCACCATTTTAACGAGAAAACATTATCGTGAAGAAGAGCGTGTATGAGGAATGTGGTGCGTGTGAATGAAGCAAAAGAAGTATGCCAGGATCGTAGCAAATGGAAATCCGTGGTCTCTGCCTACCCCTCAGGGAAACAGGCGTGACTTTATGTATGTATGTATGTACATTATCGTGCCATCTATCTATTTCTATAATTAAAATATACTAGAATAGGTGTAATTATTCGATCGAATTTAGCGTATCAATGATAGGAATTATTTCAGTTCCATAAACATGTATTTAGCTGAATTTGAAATGACAACATTGGATGTCACACAAAGCATCCCTATAAATTAAATGTCCCTGGAAATCACACATTATACTAAAATGTCACAATTACCAATAAAACATTTTCAACCCAAAGCTTTATTGGCCGCAACGTAAACCACATACTTGGCATATAAGAAACATAAAACCATAAGGTTCCAAGCCCGTGCACACCAACCTTGACCCCGTACGACCTTGAAAAAAAGGAAAGCCCTAAACAGATCATAAAACGGCATCCTTTTGTGATTATCTTTATGGGATCCCAAAATTTGGCTTATACTTATATGGCCTTCATAAATTTTATAACCATAAAAAGTTCAAGACTACGACACATATACATATATAAAAATGTACTGTAGGTACCTACTACATACATAATACATTTATTGTTGAAAGACCACATTAAATGTGCATTATCGTCAGGTGAACAAACCCGTAATTTTAATTTAGTTACGTTACTATAATCATCTTATTTAGTTAAATACGAATTCAATGTTTGACTATTTTTAAAATGATAAGTAGGATTTGTCCTCACTGACTCGACCTCACATTTTGATGAGAACTTAATTAGGTACCTACATTAATCCTTGTTATTGTCGTTCACAAAAATACTTTAGCGGATTTGTCTTAATCTTAGTTTGCGAGGTTATTTCAAGAGTATGGACTATGCTCTACAATTTAATAACTCATACGACAAAGGTAAATAATTAATAAAATTATGTGTTATGCCAGTTACTCTTCCCCTTTCGAACATAAGCCTCCTCTAGTGACGATATATTATTAGCCGAATCGATCGTGTGACATCCTTACTAGCGGTATCTAGTTTTATAATTATTTTATTTCCATCTACAATTTTTTTATTACGGTTAAGTACTGGGAACCTTATATTTCATCGTACATATCAGAAACTATTTATTAGTCATAACATTATTACAGTAACAATGCTATCAGTAGAAATAGAAAAGCGCAATCAGATAACACGACAATTTCCGTGCGTGCACGAAATAAAAATGCAAGAAGGACCACTCTAAATAACACGTGATACAATAAATCAAGCGTCTTTCATTTAATTGTCGCTACGAATGGACCTATAAATCATTCCCAATTTCACATAAACAAAATTATTGAGCGGTTTTGAGATTTATTTGACGGCTGTATGTGCGCATGTGTCGATTCAACTGGGCCTTCTGCGCACACCTTTACGCGGCGCAACCGATGCGGGTGCACCAGACATTGCTCTTGCGCATAAAGCAGATAGAAAGTACCGCACCGAGGTTTAGTCGTCCACAGTGAACGGGGAGGGAAACACGTCAACCTCGACGCAAATGTTACCGAACACACGCGGGAAATAGTTGCGTCTGTATCGTGAATTAATAATAATATATTTGTAATATATCCAAAGAATAACGTGCAGAACTGTTAATATGGGTGTCAGTGCGTGGATTTCCGTCACGTTTCTACTGATTTCTGCTGTCACAGCTGTGCCCACAGGAGACCACAGAAAGGCTGCTCTAAATATTGGTTAGTATTTTTATTAATAGAATAATCTTGCTTGCGAACTCATCACATTTAGTTTCATAATTTCGAGGCTACATTTAATTAAATATTAATAATAAAAGCTTAAATACAGGATATCCTTAGACTACGTACGCCAACGCTACCGCGTAATTGCAATACTATGCATTGTTTCAACAGATTGCACTACCAAATTAGTACGAACAATTCTTAGTGATCGTGCGCAAATATCCATTGAGGAAACCAAATAATAGCAGTGATAATGCAAACAACTAAAATAGAGGTACTCGTCCAAACAGTTTCGTAGCAAATAGAAAAAAATTACGCAAGCTACTGGCCAAAACTAGTTGCAAAATAGATAAAGAACTTTTACGGCTAATTTCACAGTGAATAAAGTTGTCTGCACGCTTCGAGTGACAATGACCTACTGAAAGTGAGGACTTCGCGGTACTAATCGCTTGGATACAAAACAAATCGAAGCTAATTAAAATTAGAGATCGGAAAATCTTTGTTTAGTAAATAAATTATGATTAAGTACCATCATAGCGCGTGATTGGGGATTGGAAAGTTTGAATTTAGTGGAATGAATCATTACGACAAAAGTAACAACTTGAAAGTAAGAGTACATTGTATTTGTAAAAACCTTTTCCCTTCATTGTATGTACCACAAGCAGTGGTGTACCCGAAGACATCACAAGGATTGCAGAAACTAAATTTGCCTCTGTTTTAATATCGAGTTAAACATCACCTCTAATTAACAAGTCAAACACTGTTTTTCTGCATTCGTGCTAATTAAATATAATGATTTTGTTTGATACTCAAAATGCATTACCCTTAGGAGTAAGAATACTTGAGGTCGTTGGATTTCACAAACACGGTAAAAAATTCAGAAATCATAAAAACAAAATGACGCAAATTATAATTTTACAAGCTCATGCACCTATTACGCACGCATTTCTGTGACCAATAAAACCCTTTTTGGGTTAACAATCTTTAATAATCGCCATGAAAAGGTTTCGATTTAATTAGCTGAAGTTACCAAAGTGATTAGACGCAAATTAATAATTTACATGCAATGCAACAAGTGTAATTTGTGCGTGCGTGCAATAATTGGCCAAATTCAGGTGAATAACTTCATAATTTGATGAAGTCTTAGTAACAATTCATCGTTAAAGTTTGGATGTAGGCAGCCTGACCTAGATTTTGGCATACAATGAAATATTTGATAACACCGTGAAAATCGCCGATGACAATCTGCAACCCAAAACAAACACAAACATCCAAACACAAGTCTCAGTTTACTATGTTCCTGCATTCTTGTGTCCCAATTCTCCGGAAATAATGGTTTAGATTGCATTGTATATAATAACCGACTTTTTGCAAGCCTTTTGTTCAACGTTATTGTCTCTTCTGAAGTCAATTTAAATTGATTTCGATAGACCTTCACACAAAAATCTGATGCACGATTTCTATTCCAAAACTGGCAGATTATAATTATATTCTATTATCCTTCAGTATCATCAAAGATGATCGTCTAAGGTGTTTAAAATGAACAACAGACACAAATGCCAGTAAATTGTTTGGATGCATATCTACCAAGGTTTCCCTTCTTCATTCCTAATATTGCTTAATTACTTCAACCTCCAGCGTAGGACGACCAACAATAGAAACTCTGCAAGGCTCTTTTACGTTAAATGTTTAAGCTGGATGATTTTCGGTACCATTGTTAGTGAAGCCGTCGGCGCTCGGAACCGTTCACTTCCGAGGAGCATTGCTTTCTTGTGCAACCCACGTGAGATACTTCACGGGTCAACTTCACTTGTTTTTGTTAGTTTAGCTAATGTCTTCACTCATTACCATTTCTATAGTGTCGTAACTGCCGTAACTAGGCTACGAACGTTCGCATGACTTACATTGTCCACGCTCAGTTCGTTTTGTTTTTGTACTGGCGTGCAGAAACTGTCGTCGAATTATCGTTCTGGTTATTTACAACAGATGAATTTATATCAGATGGTATAAGTGTCTCATATGCAATTTCTTTGGTCGGATTAAAAAGGTGTCGCTCGAATCATTGATTGGTACTTCAGATTTCAAAGTTATTCTTTACCTGAGCGTTGGCATGTATCCTTCTTCAGTTCAATACCCTGAGTTCATCGGACCTAACTCTCTAATATTGACAATGTGCTTTTTATGGTTTTATGCTAACTAAAGCCACTGGCTTGACCACATGGATGCCAAGTTTTGAAAGAAAAATATAGTCCGTGCGGCGCCTCAATTTTATGCGTATTTATGGGATCAGCGTAAGAAATTCCAAATTTCGATTTTGGAAAGAATTTTGGATGCACATTGTTTTATTTTAGGGTAAGGAGGTGACCGGTTTTTGATGGTAGCCAGTCGTTTATGCGTTTTACAAGAGGATATACGGTCGGAGGAATCGTTCTATATGCCTCATCTTTATCTTTATAATGAAGATGGAGCGCATGACAGCTACATCTTTTTATATTATATATATTTGATATCACAATACTAAATCTAAATTAAATACTTTTACGAGATGTTAACACAGCCTTGCCAGTAAGTGAATATGTTGACATTTAATCTTAACAGAACAATGGAAGAACCTCCACATTTTATTTTCGCCCTTCACAAAGTTTAGCTAATATTGTTCAGTTTTTTATAAAAATAAATATTTTCCCACACTATAGCAGGTGCTTTGTTTATGATGCAAAGGAAACATCGATAACGGTAGCTGTGATAGAGCACGATTGTCACGATCCATGCTCCGTCGATAAACACCAAATGACATAAATTAATTAACGCAACATCGCGGCATCGGTTGCATTATTTATTACAAATAATATTTTAATTTGTCGTTCACTTATTATCTTCGAAACAATGCAATCGAATAATGAATCATATTTCGATTACACGAAACCAAGTTTCATACGTTGCATTAGTATTATGCCACTCAGTCATGTTATAATTATTGTGCAACGTTCACAATCGATAATTTTCAACGAAACTAATCGACTAAGTTGATAAAACTGTATTGACAAAATTGTTTGCGCAAACATCGATAAAATAAATAATACATATTAAATAGTATTAAAGCATTTAATTTAAAAATATTAACAATATTCGAATAACTAGTCGATTAGTAGCATCACTAACGAACTTGCCTATGACATTATTCTTTTTTCTCATCCATCATAGTTCAGCCTCGGTTTTTCATGATTAAATTAAGAATTTCGCATTAACAATATCGTAATATTTCATAAGAGGGAGGACAAAAGCCGTCTCCAACGGAAAATGGCGTAAGCAAGTTAGGCGCAACACTTTAATCTTGAGGACTTGAAACTGGCAGTTTAGAAACAAGAGCTCTTTGAATGATGAACTGACGTTTTGTATTTTCCACGTACGCGGTTGTTATTTAAGCCTGTTTTTACGCAATTATGAGAAACACCTACACACGACGGCGCCACAGATTTTGATAATGCATGAGTCTTGTAGGTCTTCAGCTTGGATCTAGCACTTAAAGCTTACAAACCTAACAATTGAACATCCCAACTGGAATTCAATAATATTTCTGGACAACTGATAATAATATTAAAACTTCTAGTAAATATATTAGTACGTTTTTATGTACCACTTACGAAAATTTAAGTTTATTATCTAAATAGTAATCTACAAAAAAATCTTGAGTTATATACCAAGTCATATTGTATGCGATTGATGAATAGAACTCCTTCCAATCAATCATTACTAGCGACGCAGGTCATTGCTTCCACACGACATGGCCCAAGGTAAAGTGAAAGTAAGTAAAAGTGCCACTATGGTTCAAATGGTTTTATTGACCATTGTTTATTTACAGAGAAAAGTTCTAATAGTTTTCTAAAAGAAGTTCGTGTTGCATCATCAATTCAAAAAAAGAATTGGTAATGGCTGCTAATGATAGACTAAGAAGAAAGAAAAGCGAGCGATTGGCAGCTATTGTTTTTAAGAAGATATGGCTAAGCAAAAAGTTTAAGATGGTATAGCTAATTTCAAATTATCTCAGAATTTTACGCCACTTATACATTGTTACAGTTATATAATATCTTTGCTTGCTATTCCTATCATGCCATACTTCAATGGTTTTAGAAATACAGGCCACATCATAACATCAATTATCATTCCTATCAATTAGAAGGTTTATGTGAACGAAGAATTACAGTGTTGATGACGGGGTTTGACGTAACGGCAGATGAGCAAACCGTCAATCTTCGTGCGTATCCATCTGGAAGTGGAGCGATGTGTCAATTCGCGCTTATATCTATTGGTTTCCGTGGATTACTACATAGAAACGATCTATTATTGTTTGAGAGAAATTCTGGAAGTCGACTTCAAACAGCTTGACAATCATCAAATCATTTCTTGACTTCAAAACATTTGCTGCATATTTTGACACTTGCAAAATGTTTGCTTCTCATGCCCTAACTATATTAAATAGAAATCAATATGGTATTGCTTTGATCAATGAAGGAAAAACGCAAATTTATATCTTGATAGCACTCTTAGATTTAGCCATAACGAAAATAACAGAACGGTCTTACGCCCAAATGAAATGACTTGCTAATAATAGTTTAACTTCCTCTCTAAAACTGGCCCCGATTGTAATGCGTTTTGTTAAACATAAAAACGAAAGTATTATTGATTCATTGTTTCTGAACTATCAGTGCATGCGGGTTGTTAAAGATGGAGGTGTACAGATCCAACTCCAAACAACCACTATAATAATTTGCATGCATTTATGTTCTAACTCAAAGAACGTGAAACTCGAATTCTTACAGAATGGGATTTGAAGACGTTTTAGAGACCATGTTCAAAGTTCACAGAGGTGGAATCATGTCAAAACGAACAGGAATGCAGCCGGAGCAATCGTTGCAACATATTGTATTGCAATTCTTAAGCACTGGTTGAGATCTTATAAATTGAGTTTTTACGACAAAAAAGAACGAAAGAAAAACATAATTAATTCAAACGTAATTTTCATACTTTTTGTCATAGAAATACTTCGAAATTTAAAAAAGTAAGTCCAGGAACTACGTGAAATTAACATAAAATTGTCACTAATTTAGTTTTGCTTAAAGACTAATTCTAAGACACCACTGACTAACAGTGACGGAAAACATCGTGAGGAAACCTGGATTTAATTATCGGAAATCGCCATCCCGCAGTGAGCTACCATGGTGATCAATGCTCAATCCTTCTATATACAAGAAGAGGCCTTTGCCCTACAGTGGGACAGTTATATGCTGTTATTACTATTATTTATCGAGGTACCTTACATAATAGCTCAATGGTGTTGACGTATTCATGTGTACGTGTCTGCAAAGCATAGAAACTTAATACAGCCTCATAAAGATTTGAAATTTATTAATACCGTATAGGTACTGTCACCCACGTATTACCCAATCCATTATTCTCAGATCTGGAACACAGTAACTGACACTGATCTGACACAATAGATGCGATGCATCCGATTAAATGCATATACACAGTTATGATGGTTCATACGATGCATACGATGGCAAAATGTATTTAAGCCTCTTAAAAATTAACAATGTAGTATTTCAGTTAGAAAACCTTCATGAAGTATGGTGGGAAGTGGTAAATAAAATAAACAGTATTTGCAGAGGAAATAGTTGTTAGAAGAAGCTTAATTTTAGTTATGACAATGCCACATATTTTAAGCCAAGTTATGACGTCAGTTTCTTTGTTATTTTACTTTCCATGATAAATGTCACTTATGACGTCATATTTCAAATGTTTGACATTTCTCTTGTTTTAAGCAAAACTTTCCTTCATCATGTTTCTATTAGGTAGGTAGGTACAATATGCAACTTCTTAGGAATTTCATGATTCTTGAACACAGCCAATACATTCGTAACGAGTTAGGTGTTTGAATTTAAACTTGCTGACTGCATACATTCTCAGTTTTCACTTGCCGTATTCATATAAACCTAATAAATCACTGTTTATCATGATATAATCTCCCAATCTGGTCAATACACTGCGTAACTTTGTCATATTGTCATTTTACACTTCAAAGGACTAGGGTCTTGAAACTCCATTGTATATAAACGTTAAGGCATTTTATAATAATAATATTACATCGTAATATTTGTAATACTTATCATTTCATTTCAACACGCCTAGTGTAGTACCTACCGACAATTTTGCAGCGCCGGCGCAGCAGCGTCGAAAAATCGTGACTCCAGGGACAGAACGCAACACCATGCTAACAATTACTATGATTTGGCAAATCCTCATTATTCTGACGCTTGAAATGTAATCGAAAATGGTCAATTATGTCGACGCCATTCAATTGTTCAAATCGTCATTGGCAAGATAATTTTTGTTTGTCTCTAACAGTTTGGTTTGTCTACATTACTGGCATTGTATGTCATCGACAATCATTATACAGGTTGTTTCGAATTGTTATATTTAAAATAGCTTATTCAAAAATATATTTCGATTAGATATCCAGGTATCACATCTAATGGAACAATACCTTCTTTTGGTAAGCAATTAATCACATGTCTAAGTAGACAGCAAAACATAAACAAAATAAAAAAGGTAAATGGATGTATACCCAACGTCATTACTAAACAATATCTTAAATAAAATTACGGCCGAACATGGTTTGCCATAATAAATTTTTGACGCGATATGCATTTGAAACACCTTATTACTTTTGCAAGTGGCCACACGACTTTGCAACTGAGTGACATTACCAATTCGTTCTGTACACCAAGTACTTTGAGTTTACTTAAGGCATTCTTCTATAGTTCGTATAAGGCGTTGATGTTTTCTTACTATTTATGGGTAGCCAATGCCGTCAAAAGACTAACATTATACTTGGAGGTTGTATATTCAAGTTGTTATTTATGGACGCGCGACGCCTTTGCTATCTGATGATAAAGATTATTTGTTTGGAAACTACAATTGCCCTTCATCTTAGCAAACACTTGTACGAGACTCGTACAAATTATAAAAATACCAGAACGCAATATATTTTTTACGACCAAAGTCAAGGTGTACCAAATTTGGCATTTACAAGTATCCTAGACATATCAATACACTTGTGACCGCAAACGTAAATAAAAACTCCCGATATTGACACTGCATTCGCTTGAAAAGACCTTGATAACGTATCGCCCAGTTGCAAAGAACTTCTTTGTTAGAAACAAGCGCACTCGGCAGGCAAATTAGCAGTACACACCCGAACTGAACTAGTTTAGAACTGGTCATTACGAAACGTGTCTGTTTAGTTTAGAATAGTTATTCATATTTATAATTCTTAAATTTTACACTTACTTCTCGTCCTTGTGATTGGTTCGAACAAAATTTCGACCTACATCTAGTCATAACTGTAATTCTCGAAGCGGAAGGGGATTTCTCTTTTATTCTAGGGTCTAGGCCATTACATTTCGTATTTAATCTTTAATATATAAGTTACTCTACCATCACATTACGAAGCGTCAAGTTAATGTGCAAGAACAATGCTCGAGTTTATCAACGAGACAGCCTTAATCAAATCCTTGCAATTCTCAACGGCTGTCTCTTGCAATTCATAGTTTATTAAAATATCTACTAACGCCTATGTATACATCGTACTGGAATTCGCCTACAGTAATTATTGTCAGATATTCAAGCGATTGTCAAAGCCAGATTATGTACAAAATGCTAGTCACGGATATTGGGCAATGTTCGAAATTTATTAACTGACAGACAAAGGCTTAACTTTCGCTATGTCGTATATATACATATATATATATATTTCGCTATAAAATATAAAACATGATAACCAATCAGTGATTTACTTGTACATATTCGAATTTCAACACGCAATCTTCCGGATTATGGAGTCGTCGTTCCAAAAATGTTCTGACAAATGGGAACCAATCAGGTTTCTTATTCGGATTGCATCGTTTGTAGGGCGTCGTACTTGAATATGGAAACTAATGAATACAAACTGCTTTCCTTATTAGAGGAGAGGATTACATGGATTGTTGAACTTATTAATGTACGAATTATATTACATAAACGTCCTTTTCAGTCGCCTTAAGAGATGCGGCGAAAGTTTATACCTATTCGATTAAACTTCAAGCTGCAACTCGTAATTATATTTCTTCAATGTTGTTTTACCCGACCCTGCCTTTGTAATCACCATAACTTTGAAGTAAGCACCATATTTTTATTCAAATGAAGCCTGTAATTCGATCGGGTGTAGCTTCTGTAATGTATATTTTGTGAATATATTTAAAGTTTTTTGGTCAGTTTAGTTAGTAAGAAATAGTTATATTATTAAAATGGCGTGTGAAAACGAGCCGACAGTATCATCGTATGAACACTGAACGTCGCGGCTACTTATTTCCTCAGGCTGCAATATTTTAACGTGAAATTTGATGCCTACAAAACGCACATGTGACATTTTCCTATTTTTATATGTCCACAAACTATTTGCACTGTCACTTCAGAGTAAAAATGATTCTCGTAAAAAAATATCCAGAACACTAAATCTTTAATATTAAATTCGATTATTTATTTATTAGACAAAATTGAGTACATCATTTAGCCACTTATACTAAATTGAAGATAAAACTATACATATATATAAAAAACAACAAAAAAAAGAAAGAAAATAATAATACAACAATATATTAATTTAAACGATACCTATCTCAGTCGTCTCACAATATCGCAGTTTATAACAGCCAATACGATACCATCGTAATTGCTAGTCATCAGTCTTGAAAAGCCAAAAATACGAAATTACTTGCAACTTTTGGTTATGCCTGGCACTCACAAGCCGCAAAATACAGTTAACAAGATCTGCGGTACATATTGATTGATTAGCATTATACTTGAGTCGTTTTCTGTCCCTGAAGTCACTTTAGAAGCAAAGGTTCGTTGAGCAACGTACGGTTATTTAGGAACTACTCTCACTCACACATATATATATGGTTTCTTCAAAGATTTAGGTATTATTTTCTCGCCCCCTATTACATTGGGACCTTACAACATAACTGGCGAAATGTGGGTGTACTATATGTGCACCTCTGCCTACACTTTCGGGGAATACAGGCGTGATGTTATGTATTATTTTCAACGTTAATTCAATGCCTGGTGAACTAATGCTTTTGTTTAAACTCGCCTCTGTTAATCCAATATTTTATATTCCGAATACCAAACCAAAAGTTTTTTTTTTTTTTTTTTTAAAAAACGTCGCCCCACACTAGGAATTTCTCCTGTATCGTGGGTGCGTTTCACAAAGATGAAATATCACAAACACAAACACCCAGACTCGGGACAAACATCTGTGGTACACACAAAGTTTTGCCCCGTGCGGGAATCGAACCCGCAACCCTTAGCGCAGCAGTCCAATCGCTTAACCACTGCGCTAATCAGGTCGTCATAAAAAAAAAAAGTTTACAATGCTTTAGAAGATAGTTAGGGAAGGTCCTAAGAGGTTAACCTACCCAACGTTGGGTTGCCACAATCACGGGTTTCAAACAAAGAATGTGTTAACAAGAACCTCTTTATAACGTACACATCTCAAACCCTTGCAGAGAATGCCAAATAAACAGCGAAACCGCAGGGGTCACAAACCTTATTTCTGTAATGTCATGAAAGATGGTCGAATTATTCTCTCACATGTAATAATGCATCATTACTCAAAACTGTCAATGTTAATTTTTTTAACACTCTTGTTACTTTAGCAAATGGCTCGGTTAAAGTCTTATTTTTGCCGTTATTATGAGCTAGTCTTGACATTTTAATTAGTGTTTTATATAACTGATTAATGAATGGGCGTGATGAGCTTAAAATGCCAATTAACCTTAATTTAAATAATTTTAAGTGTGTATTTAATCTCTTTGTGTTAGCTAAAATTAAAGTTGATAATATCTTACTGTAAACTTAGATTCATATTCAGAAGTCGTAAATAAATTATAAGTCCGATCCTACATTACAAACAAATCATAAAATTAAGCATTTAATGTGTTTTTAACGTTCACGGTATTCAAAAAAGGTGTGTTTAATTTACAAAGCTCTTTTATTTTACTTACTTTATCTTAATGACACCGATAAACAACCTTATTTGTATTAATAAGTGTATATCTACACTTGTTCTGCCCTCTTACAATAAAAACTGTGCTGATGAGAAAATAATTAATCAAAATTAATAGTAATATATTTTCAGCTCTATTATGAGTTATCGTAAAAAGTTGTTTACATTATAATCGAATTATTATAACGACTCGATCGTTGACCCACAACATGTAAAATACATTGTAGAAGATATTAATATTTATATGTATACAAAGTTAGTATAATCTAGTGGTTTAGTTTTGTATAAAAAACCGGTTTTACTTCGGACTTCGTGTATTTATTACGTTACTTGTAAATTGGTTATCAACTTATTAATAGATTCGTATGTGTGTTCCTTTTTACTTTTATAATCGTCTTTTGTATTTATAGGTACTATCAGGATAAAAAAATATGTCCCAGTTTTCCATTATTTTTCAAAAATAGGTCAATTTCTTACAGATATTCTTTCAAAAATAAACTGAAACTTTGACCATAATATTAAAAGCCTCAAGCGCAACAGGATAAAAAGTGTCAAACAGAGAAACAAGTGACGTATAATTTATAGTGACGCATTCACAATAAAGTTTAGACATCTCCTTGACGTCTTTTTAAGCCTACATACAACTTTTAGACCAACCTTTTTGCTAAAATCTTCCTTTAGATGCATGATCATGATTATTAGAACAAATATAGAATTTAAAAGGCCTTGTCACAATCCTCGCAATGATTTTTAAAATACACTTTCTGCGAATAACTTCTTTTTCCTGTTAGTAAAGATTGCTTGTTTACGTTTCGCTTGTTTACGTTTCATCTCTACAAGTTGAATATCTCGTATTTTATACGATAAAAGCGGCTTGTCGGATTTATAAGTCGAGTCGGAAATGCAGTTAAATGGGTGTTAGATACTTCCGAGTGGTTAATTCATTATTTTCTTGGGTTCCCTAGGTTGAGGTAACCTAGGGAACCCAAAAGCAAAATCGGAACTCTTATAGGATCACTTCGTTCGTTCGTCGGTCCGTCTGTCTGTCTATCTGTCAACCCCTTAGTCTCAGGACCGCGAGGAGGTATCCAATTGAAATTAATATCAAATATCTTGTGTCCCAGAAGGAACTGAAACAGTGTATAAATGCTAACATAAATATTATAATTGTAATGTATAATATAGAAAGCTTGAAAGACATGCATGATTTGATGTATTAATTAGATTTTTAAATATCACTTAGTGGACTTAATTCGTAAGCTGTCTACAGCAGTGAAGCATTACTTAGGTTTACGTAAGTCCAAGGAAGTAGGTAAGTGTGGTCTTGTCGCATTATCGTTCGTTATTTTCACATGTGACAGGCAACTGTCGTGTTTGCTAGGTTTATTTGTTTTATTTTAAAAGTAAATAAAACGTGCATTCAACTCTTTTACTACGAAGTTGTTTATAGAAATCTCTGCGTATAATATAAAAGTGTTTAATGACGTAACTGTAAGGTTACTACTATATGCTATCAACAGAATACAACCAAAACGAATGAAACGATTGACATACAAATGAAACGTTAGCTAAGTTTACCGTAAAATCTAAAGGCAAGTAAAATCAAATAAGTTTTATTTCAAGAGTAAACAAAGATGAGCTTTAAAACCAAAAAATATAGCTATTGAGTTAACGATTGCGTTTTAAATAAACAACAGAGACAATTATACTTATACTCTATTAGGTATAAGCTTCTTAATTATTACTTATATATATTGGGAAAACCGGTAAGGATTACCGGTTTCCAGCAAGTAATTCCAAAACATAAGATCTAAACATAGGGGTAGAAAACGTACTTGCCTGCCCCAGGACGGAGGAAGTCCATAATGATTACCCCAGTAAGAAAATGTATAGTGACACACTGACGCAAATACTTGAAATAAACTAAATTGATATTACGACAGACGCTTGCCTAGAAATATTCGCAGCGTCATTATAAGGTGTGCGGATCATACACGTCCATGCATATTTTATGTATTACCAACAGGCAGACTCACTGAAGCGGGCGGTGCTGACACGCCAAACAATGGGCGCTAACCTTGGACAAATGGCATTTAACTCGGCTCGTGTCAATCACCCGCTGAAGTGATAAATGCTTTCACCAATACTTTACGGCCGAATAATGGATCAAATATTTGACATTTGTGATGGCAATGTGGGTCAAGAACGAAATTGAAATTAGGTATACCAGAATCAAAACATGTGTTTTGCGTGTCGATGTTTACAGTTAAAAATATTACATGAATTTAATATATTATCTATCTCTGTTATGTTACTGAAACAGTAAATCAAGTATTTAAGTTTTATAATATTTTATTAAACAAACCTCCTAAAATTTTATAATGAGCAGTAATTCGTTGCATTACGTTAATTTGTATTTGTAATCCATACATTACAGTGTTATAATTTAAGTTTATGTTACAAAAAAATGTTAATACACGCGCGAATGCAGTTAATGAGCTGCCGCATATTAAACGGTCGTTGTCTCTAAACGTCACAAATTACATGCTTCGCATATCATTTACATAAATCATTGGATACGGTTTGTTAATTGATGCAATTAAAACTTGTATTGTTGGCATAAAATCGGAAAATGTGCAATCGACTACCGGTTCCAAAATCAAATCGATGACGATGACCGCGCGATTCGGAGCGTGTACGGACGACATTCAGTGAAACTGTAGCTCACGCGAAAGTGAAACTTAAATGAGCTTCCAGCATGTTAGGCGCGACGCAGACGCCACGTTACGTAATCGCACATCAGCTGAATCGAGATATACTTCTCGATTACACGATTCCAAACGCTATTCCGGGAAATCGAGCGCGGAATCGTAGCTACTACTTAGCGAGTTTGCACATCACTCGCAGATATGCCGATGGAATACTTAACGTTTATGTATTAAGAAATCTTTCTACACTCTGCAATACGTATTGCAGTCTCATGTTTAAATAAAAGCAGTCAAAAATATTTTCAGCTAAACAAGCGGTGGCATTGACCTTATTTGATGGACTTCATAAATCACTCTCGACTCGTTGGAGCTGTCAATGCGGCTATTGGGTGTTTATTTATCCTCTTATCTAACTTAAGAATCAGGAGATATTTAACACGTGATTTAACGGGTGATAATAAAAACACCAGGAAGTTCGCCAGTTTAAATAAAAGCGTAACTAGGTTATTTTTTAATGGATTAGGTATGTACGAGTACAATGGATGACTAAGGCTGTGTAAACTTGGAGTTGGCATTTTTCTAGCTAAGCTTTTGTATGCAGTGTCATTCTGTTGTCTGAAGTGTAAATCGTTCGATCGTATCTCTGCTCAAGGCGCGCAACTATCTCCTCCATTGGCTTACATAATTTTTGTAATTGCTTTTTCACACAATCTCGTAACTTTATTCTTCCTACTTCTCGCACGCTGAGACTTCGGCCGCTTTTGTTTGTTCACTTCCGACTCAAACGATTTTTCAACACTATAGCTAGTTACCTATACGTTGTTTTTTATTTGAATATTGTTATGCGCCCTATTTTTTAATTTACAATGACAATCAATCATAATTGAATTCCTTTTACGCTCATTAATCGTTAATGTAACGTATTTATTTAAATGCGCGTAATCGTGATCACTTATTTTTTACACCGAATAACATATCATAAACCAACCATATCATTATACAGTGAAACTTACCTTCCTGCTTAATTAATTTGACGCCTGTAGACAAGTTGCTATACATATAATAATACGTAAGGACTGCCTCGTTGGTGTAGTGGTCGCTAAGCGCGACTGCTGAGCACGAGGTCCTGGGTTCGAATCCCGGGTCGGGCAAAGTGTTATTGGGTTTTTCCATTAGGTAATTCTCAGTAGCAGCACGGAGTCTGGATTTGTGCCCGGTTGATGGCAATAGGCTCGCCCCCTATTACATTGGGACCTAAAACATAACTGGCGAAATGTGGGTGTACTATATGTGCACCTCTGCCTACCCTTTCGGGGAATACAGGCGTGATGTTATGTTTTTATAATACGTAAGGCCTTTACATGAGTAAGTACTTATTTATACACAAACATACTTCCTAAGTACAGTCTTTGTGTAAAAAGATTAAAAAAAAAATCGAAATTAAATTATTACCTATATTTTTTACTAATCTGAGATAGGTTACTACTTACATGAGATCCTGAGTTAAAATCCCGGGTGTAAGTGTTATTGGGTTTTGTTTTGCTAGTTTTCAGTAGCAGCACGGTAACTGAATTTGTGCCCGGTTGATGGCAACAGGCCCGCCCCCTGTTACATTAGTACCTATCGTATGTAACAGTACCTATTTAAATTTTGTATATTTTTATGATATTACGTACCTTTCCAAGTTATTTGTTCTGGACTTATATAAAAAAGCTATTCTGATTTGTTTTTCTGATTTGTTTTGATTACAAAGCTCAAATGAATCTACTCTATCTTATGACACTGTACCTACGTGAGCACAGCACCGACCCAACAACATAATTATTGAAATGAATCGAGTCACAATGTCAATTAATCGATAAGATTGGAATCGATTCGTTGTATCATGGTCGTCTTTAAATGGGTTGCAGTGATCGCATTCAGAATGCCCTTGTTTGGAATTATTCTATAATAATTGACATTCAATTTTGTATTACCTTTTAATTGCAGAGAGTGTCGAATATAACGCATGCCTTATGATATCGAATCGATTGTTTCACACATAATATCAGAGGAATTTTTGAGAGCTGCCCCTGAAAGCGAGACGGCGCCCTCCACGTAGCGGCGTCTCGCTTTCACAACATAAACTGTCCTGCTTTAAGAATTCAAGGCTGTTCATGTGTGAATTAAATTTCCAACATAATTCCGCGAAAAATCGCCCTTATCATAATTGAATGGAGTAACAATACTGCACCTATTTTATTGTGTGTTTTAATTACCCCCAAGCAATGAAGGTTGTCAAGCATATAAATTGTAATCCTTCATTAAGTTTCGTTGCCTCCATAATCATGATAAAGCGCTTATCATATGCGAGATGCGAGTACAGACCTATAATTATATTTTACGTATAACAGTACTATGTGCCCTTTGATCACGTATTTGTTTATTAAAATAATTACATGTCACAGTTCGTGAGCTTGTATTAGGTAGAGTTAGCCTTCAAAGCTCAATGTACTACATCTAAATTGTACGTGCTTTAATTGTCTTCGAAGCAATTAAACAATCTAAGCATATATAAGTGAACTCTATCTGATGTATGTATAGTTATCGTTGCTCCCACATCACGACTGAGTCGTTTGTATGTATATGAAGGGACTTTAATTATTGACTGCCCTTTTGATAGTGTATTGGTTTATTGAGAAAATGTAATTGTTTTAATTGCTTTGGTTGTGAGCGTTTATAATGTATAGCGGCGTGTATAACCGGATCACGTGTGTCGTAATTGATTTTGTCAGATTTTACCTGAGAATCGTTATGTTTTAGTATTTGCGATCTACAAAGCTGTACGCTACATAACTTATGTTTAGCTTCCTTACATAGATCGACTGTTGAGCATGGTCTTGTGTTTGAATCCCGGGTTGTGCAAAGTGTTACTACGTTTTTTCATTAGGTTTCCATTCGTGGTAGCGACTCGCAGTCTGTATATTATGCCAGACTCATGGTAATAGTCTAGCCCCCTATTATATTGGGTTGGATCTATAACTCGACTGGGGAAATGTGGTGTACCTACCTACTTACTATATGTGGACCTCTGCCTACCCCTTCGGGAAATATAGACGTGATTTTTATGTTAATTATTTTTATATTTACTTTTATAATATTGAACTGCATTTCTAGTGTTAAATAATATCCGTAGTTTTAAGCAGTCTCATCATGAACCTATTTAATATTTTATTATTAATAATAACTGTAGAACTATATAACATATTTACTTCTGATAAAATACATTACGTTATTAACCGATTGCACATTTTATAATAGAATACTAAACAACATAAAGCTGAGGTAAGTAGCCGGTAGCTGTAAAACTCATAATAACTCTTCTAAACTGTTATATCATTCAACATTTTAACACTAACTAACCATATAATAATTTATTTCCGTATTGGACAACAATACAGCATAAAACACTCCTTGGATACAAAGAGTTGTCGCTTTTTAGTTTTATTCAACAAAAAATAACGTTAGAACGAATAAAGATGCGGTCTTTGATCTCCGTTTTTTTTTATGAATACCTGCCGACTGAAAGAAATGAATACGTTTTCCTTGTAATTGTCAAATCAGTCTAGTATTTTAAAATGGTACTGTAAAAATGCAAAACAGCTTATACTGTGTCGCTGACCTGTAGGCTTACTGTTGAATTGAATTCGGACCAAATTGCATTAGAATTATAAAGTTTCGTACCTACTCCAGAGGTACCTAAAATACATAGGATTTTCGCCTTACAAAGACCCACAAGTATTCCCCAAGAGTTCTTAGTATACACTACAATAAGTCTCACAGATTTAATGACGCGTTGATGGTGTTCATCAGTTAAAATATCAATTGACATCCATATAAAGAAACTGGTATTTTTATTATTGCAACAATAATTTATTTTGTTGCAATTATCAAACATCTTTATACGGCGTACATAATACATGGCTAGATATGACTATATGATAATAATTATGAGAGACAGAGACAGATATGGGGATGAATAACATTTTGTTATTGACAATGTTTATTCCGCCCGCCCTTATGCAGTATACACTGTCTATATAAAATGTTTTTGATCCCATGCCAAGTTCAATGCATCCTAATATTACCTTAGTTTTATTGCATAGTTACAATATATAATACTGTAGGTATGTGACGTGTTGGCGTAATAGCACTAATAAAAGTGCCAACACAATGTGATTTAAGATCCGAATCGTATTAAAATTTGCCACTTACACCTTGATATCTATTACGCCTAACCATAATTATCTAGATACTAGGTCAACTTGCACCAAGACCTACGCTTGCAAGATATGAATAAAAAATACATCAAAGTCTTTTTATGTCATCTAAACCTAAATCAAACAGCAGAAAGTGAATCGCAATACCCGGCATTAATCACACATGGTTAGCAAATAGAAAATAAACGATACCGTAATGATGTGTGCGCAAGAACTCGTTTAACAAACTAAGTTAAATGCTTGCTTGCTGTTAACTGACCTATTTGCTTTCCAGAAAGAACAAGCGTGGTGCTCAATACTCGTTTTTCTCTGTATGTGAGGGGCCTTTGACTTGCAGCGGGAGGGTTAAGGCTGGGATTATTAGTGTGCGCTTTTCAGGGTCAAATGTCAATGCAACAAAAATCACATCGGTTAAGATTGCTATAATGTCCTTATTAGATACTAGACATGTACTAGAATGGTGGGGTGATTTGTATATATGTGTTGTGCATTTTATGCGTATGTAGCGCTCACTTGATACTAGGAAAAATCTCTAGGATCATTTTTAGGATTCCGTACCCAAAGGTTAAAACCCAATTAATAAGACTTCACTGTCCTTCCGTCCGTCTTTCACCAGGTGTAAGTCATAAACCTTGATAGTTAGACAGTTAAAATGTTTGCAAGTTACATATTTCTGTTGCCGCTATAACAACAAACACTATAAAACAGAGTACAATAAAGATTTGTTATTCATATAAATGTAATATCGTTATTCTTATGCCGTTTGTATAAATAATGGTACGGAACCGTTTCTGCGCGAGACCGATTCGCACTTGGCCGGTTCCTTTATCACACCACGTTTTGTAAGTGAAATAGTGTCATTTTTTAACGATGCCATATATAGACCGCGATCTCACCAGCGATTAACACGAGACTGCAACACCTTGACGGTGCAACCAGGCGTACAAGGCGAGTCGTTGATGACAAGGCGATGCGTAGTGACGACCCTTGCCTTCCGCTCATACTTTGTACCTCAACACATTGTTATTATAGAACTTTGCTTTTCAAAACGTGTATGCAAAGATATTTACTAATTAATTTACAAGATACTTAATATCACGCCTATATTCCCCGAAGAAGTAAGCAGAGGTGTGTAATGTAATTATGTTTTGGAATAAGTACATCTTAAGTGTTTAGGAAGTCGTTAAATAAAAATTTTAGTACAATGTCAAGAAGTAACCAGCTCCCGTACCATGGACTCTTAAAGCAGAACCGTTTACTTCGGGAAAGCGTCATGCTGCTACGTTTAGTGTAATGTGGCGTCTCGCTTCCACAACGTAAACTGCCCTGCTTAAGAGTTCATGGTAAGGGGACTGTAAAGGTGAGTATAGACTAGAGCATTTTCTCGAGCATTTCTGTGTAATGTAACGTTCTTACGAATGGTACAATACAGACAAAAGCTCAGTTTCCAAAGCATTTCCATGTACCTCTGGTTCGTGAAGGGTGATACACTAGAACATACCATAGAGCGGCTCGTTGTTCTGTTACAAGTATATGCTCTGGTCTATACTCACCTTAAGATGTTATTACAATCATAAACTATCCTTGTAAAGTTATACCCAGAAGCCCTAAACGTTATTTAAGCGCGACGAAATGTTACCTTGCAATCTATTTTTAAACTAAATGGCATGTATAGTTGTGTAGGTCAAATGTAGCTTGAATTTATTTAAGTTATAAGATCTTATTTCTGTAATTAAATACTTAGGTACCTTAAGAGTAATTTGAGTTGACATTGACATTCATAAATGTCCGTTTGTGGCGCTAGGATATATTGGTATGATGTACATTACTGCAAGTATAGTACATAATAATTTATTCACGAACTTTTTAACATAATTTCTATCAAATCCCTAAATTGTGAGCTAAGTAAGAACCTGTGTTACAGAAGTGTTCTCTCCCAGTTTCGGTGGATACAATTTATCAATATAATAGTCAATATTACATTATCTACGTTTGTATAGCTTGACCCTCTGCATGCGGGTTGACAACGACGCTTTTTAATGACATTTGAATTCAATTCTCTGAGAATTTTCTCTCAACTAATAAATAAATATTTTAACAATAGCCACTATGTTTTACATTCGTGTTATATTGCCTTCTCACTATAATTTATACGTCTTACTACATTGTTGAATGAAATGAATCATCACCCATTTACGTCACAAACTCTTCACTACGTTCTACGCATGTTATGCACGATGTAAGTTTTGCTGAAAAGTTATTTTTATATAGGTATATATATTTGCTTTTAACTAGAAAGTCAGACAATCTAATTTCTTTAGTAAAAAGGTTTTATGCAGTTTTCTTTGACTGAAAACAGTAAATACAACCTTGAACTAAATGCATGTTTTATTATAAACATATTTATTTTTAAACAATTTAATATCATTCCAGACATGTCACGATTATTTTTATTATTCATTCTTGTTCATCTACAATTCATAAACAGCCGATGTTATGAAAAATAATAATGTAACACGTTAGAAATAATAAATGCAGTAATGTAGTAAAGTGAGTATGTAATATTTATGTTAATTGACTAAGTTTGCACTTTTTTCTTATTATTTTCATATTGATGTAAGCCAAGAATGTTAAGTGTCATTTGAAACCATAAATCATGTTGGGTTTTCAATTAACAAGGCGTGGTTAAGATACAATCGTGACTCTACATTTTAATACCGTACCTAATTAAAATGCTGTGCTTAGATATAAAAATTTTATGATGATAACACGACAGGTGACTTACAGTAAGCTATTGCTAGTTATTTAAGTGCAGTTTATTGCAGCATCTTGCTTTCACAACGAAAAATGTCCTGCAATACAAAAAGTGCAACTATTCTAATCAGGGAGATTAAAATAATTGCACTTTATTGCAAGGATCGCAATAAAGTGTAACTATTTAATTTAACATACGCAATACCTTCGCATTCATCATAAAAACTCTACGTCACTAGTGAATTTAAACTGAAATAACCGTGAAGTCAATAATCACTTAATCAAAGATGGTTATGAAATCCACAAATTCAATCGTGAAATGTTAATTTAACACGCACTAAAGAAATAAATTTCTTGTTTACATTTGTGGCAAAATGATAAAGAATTACTGTGCAAAGAATAATGAATTTTCATAAATAAATCAGGTAGCTGAATTAATTTTTGAGTAAAGTGCGCAGGAGCATGCCGCGGTGCGGTTAGCGGTCGGTGCATCGTGACAATGTTGTTACGAAACGAACCTTGCCTAATTAAATTACTGTCGCAATACCGTCGATTATGACCGTAAAAATTCAACTAAAATACCTATTTAAAGAAGCTGTTGCGAAGTTTATATTGGCATTATGGTCGATTCACTTCGCAATGTACTTACATCAAGTTATCAGATTCACTGAAAATATTCAGAAGCTATTTCCAAAGTCCGAAGAATATTTTCTAAATTCCAAATTTAAATAACAACCTCCATATGGCCAGTTCTTTCTTGCTCTCGACTCTGCACCTATTTTATTGGATAAATCCTCAAGTAACGTAAAAGGAGATTCAGTAGATTACAATCAGGATCAAAAGGCCGTCCGACGCTAATGAAGCAATTACCGCACTGTCGTACTTCGCAATTAATGGTAATAATCCTTTTGTAACACCAACGGATAGAAAGCTAGCTAAAGGAAGTGTTAAATTAATGAATTGCGTGTAATAACACCATTCGTTAATATTTTCGTTACTGAATTTTAATTACAAGTACTTGTATAATCTTCGAGAATGCTGGTCCGTTGTTGATTTTTTGCGAGTTATGACAACAACCTCTTATGTCCTTTTTTGCTGAGTATTAGAAGTCTGTATGGCCAAAGTAACATCGGACTGGACCCCTCAACAAGGGAGACGACAGCGAGAAAGACCCAGACGGAGATGGCGAGACGAACTCGACTCGTTTATGCAAGGCTGGTCGCTGGCAGCTGGTAACAGAGAGATTTGGAAAGAGAGTGAGGAGGCCTTTGCCCAGCACAGGGACATTCCAGGCTAGCAAAAAAATCGACATACAGATTGGACAATTAAACATAGAAACTGAATTATCATGTATCTCCAAAAAGGTATTAAATATAGCAATACAAGACGCTTAATAATCATTATTAGTCATGTCAGCCAAGAAAACAGCATCAAGAGTATTGAAAGCTATCGTAAATCAAAATTCCGACCTTTGTAGTGATTACGCCTTCATATGTTTCCGACAAACATGTGCCTATACATTATCCCACCAGAAAACAATAAATTAATAGGTTTTTACGTAAGTTTATTACGGAATGCTGACACACATTATCATGTTTTATTATTATTGTAATATATACAGCAGCTTCTTTAAGACTTTAAAACGTGATAATTGCAGGTGAGTCTTATGTATGGACCTTCCTGGACATAAAAGCTTTATATGCGTCGTCAACTGTTGTAAACTAATAATTATATAATGTTACGCCTATTTTAGATATCGAACTCAACACGAACTATATTCGTTACTGCGCCCCGCGGTGTTATCCGCTACATTTTTTCGGAATTAAAAAGTATGTGTTAATCCAGGGTGTTAGCCACCTCCATATGAAATTTCATCAAAATTGGTCTAGCCGTTTGAGCGTAAAGATCACAAACACACTCACAAACTTTCGCCTTTGGCAGTTTTATCCTCTTGGTCCGATAGTACCATGATCTTGGCACATCCTAAGTTTAGGGTTCCTCATTAACGTTTGTTAAAGCTGCATAAACAAATGAAGATAACCACATACAACCTTATTGCATACACGCCGCATTACGTTTGTTAAATTAGATTACATTCACTAGTTTACCTCTAACTTTATTTGCAAGTATCTGCTTCATTATAAGTAGATTGATATGATTAGGCCAATTTGCTTGCTTGGTTTAAATTGCTGGGTATACATTAGTTTGTAGATTAGATAATAAGAGCTATATATCAGAAGTGATTTTTCATTTAGATATGATCTCATTTCAAACTAATCTGATATTACACACGTTCATTCCATAATTCTACAGTTTAGTTCTGCAATACTTGTAGACGTTATTGTTATATATTACTAGCTGTTGCCCGCGAATTTCGTGGTATGAAAATAGATGTTGGCCGATTCTCAGACCTACTCAATACGCTCACAAAATTTCATGAGAATCGGTCTAGCCGTTTCAGAGGAGTATGGGAACGAAAACTGTGACACGAAAATTTTATATACATAGATAACACTAACTTTTAACTGTGGCTTTCCTCCCGTGAGTCCCAAATATTTTAATAAGTAAAATGTATTTCCCTTCTTCCATAAACCCTGACTGGTGGTGTTCCGGTTAAACAGTTACGTTTCTTCTAGTTGGCAAGACAAAAAGTGAGAAATAAAAAGGTAGAATATCCCATAAACTATTTCTCCGCAAAAATGTCGTCTATCTGTAGCTATACGACGTGGACGAACCCTACATACACTCGAACTTATATATTAGTAGTAGAATTTGTTGAAGTACTTGGTAAATAATAAAGTCGTGATCTTAATTACACTATACGTTAAACTAACAACAGTTATATTATAAACAACCTTCATAAAACTTCAAGCAATTACTGTGTATAGATATTATAAATTATTTAGACAGTTTGCTTTAGTCCTTGTAGCTAATTAGTACGGTGAGCAACTGTTACAACAGAGCTTAGCGAAAAATCGTATATTTAGATAACTTTATGGTAAAGAAAAACAAATTCAAAATTGTTTGATATTTGAATAAATTAATGGTCTTGAATAATAAGAATAAATTAATAATCATAATATATAATAGATAAATAATCATCTTTGTCATAGTAAAGGTTGCCTTTTTCAGGCAGGCTCTCGTAGCAATCGTAGTTACTTGGGAGTTTATGACTGATTAGTCGCTAGTGCTTAGACTGGCAGTCATCATTGAGAGGCCAAAAAAAGGCCAAGCAAAGGTTTAACCAAGAATATAGACGAAGTCTAATGACTACGTTCATACATTCCGTTGGAGGAGTTTACGTGAATTTGCAATGTAAAAGAAATCAAGATCAGAACGATGATTATTATTTTTTAAGAGAAATAAAATCCAACAGTTCTCTGTAAGCCTGACACTATAAGGTGACAAGCAAAATTTCACTTACACCACTAAACCATTACAATCAAAACTGGGCGAGAGTGCGTAAGCGCATATGACTGAGTTACCTAACAGTCTACCGTGAGAAAAACGGAATTAGCGATCCACTCATCGACGTAACGTAACGATTACAAATAGCTCATAAACGCAACGTAGACTAGTATTTTAGAGATGAATAGTTTTAACGGTAAAGGAAAACATCGCGAGGAAACCGGCACACCTGAGAGATTTTTCAACGGTGTGTAAAGTCATGTCAGTGGCCTATAACAGGCGGTTTCAACTCTGACACCAGGTTCTTCATCAACCATACGATAAGAAGAAGTAGACTACCACCTGGCGTGGTGAGTAAATGATTGAACTGCAGCGCTAGCGGTTGCGGGTTCGGTTACCGCACGGGACTAACATTTGAGCGATCCGCAGAAATTTGTCCCGAGTCTGGATGTGAAACACACCCACGACACAGAAAAAATTCCTAGTGTGGGGCGAAATTTTAAATAAATATATATATGTATAGGTAGAGAGAATCGCAACTTACGTGTGTATATGTATCTCTTTCCCCTTTGAGTTACGTGTGTTTGTTTACTTGGCCTAAGGCAAACAGCTGCGCAGCAAAAGCTATGTACAGGTAACTAACGAGTTTCAACTAGCTTATATCAGGAAGCGGAATTTCAATCGGCCATATCATATGCTTATATAGGAATCAGAACTCGTTCCCATAGTGGTAAGCGAGAGTAAATCTCGCATTAGTAGGGATGCCAGACGACTGGTTCAAGAAATGTTTAAACGCTCACACCTACGTCTAGCTTACGTCCTGATTCACCGCATTTCGTTACGTATAGTGTCTCATATATTTAGGAGTGGCGGTTTGGAGTACAGGGTAGGACTTCGAACATGGACTTTTCACGTGTTTTATTTTTCCGTACACTGAGATTTACTCTTAATGAGAATGTTTAGAAAGGGGTGTGGAATTGCGAAACCCCAATTCACCTTACCGTGTATTTGTAGAAGAACTTGAGGCTTATCTGGGACCAATGGGACAATAATGGTAGGTACCGCGTTTATTTTTTGACGTTTTATTTTATAACAGTTTTGCATTATTGCCAGTAATCTTCAATTATAATTATCTTCTTTTATTTCTGACAACCCTAACTATGTATAGTTATTTTTTTTCTAGCTTAACGTTATGATTGATCACTCACGTCTTTCTTAATGCAATGCAGCTACCGACTCAGCTTCTGAAGTTAGAATCTAATGAATTGCTGTCACAGCCCAATGATTGCTTCAAACGGGAAAACAATTTGATCCATTAAGCATCACATTTTCACGATATTTAATAACATAAAGCAAATTGAACTTGAAGTATACACTTGTAAATATGTAGGTATGTATGTATAATAGGTATGAGTTTTATCTATTAAAATGGTTCCTGTGTCAGTAGAATAATACGGATTTATTTTTAAATATTTTAACCATTGTTTATTTTATTTTGATATTTCTCGTGTATTCAAAGATTTCAACATTGTAGTAATCGTTAGAAGTATCTTCTCTGTACGAGAAGAGTCCTTTTCTGAACAGTACTTCATCACCATCAGCCGGAAGACGTCCATAGTTTAACAAGGCCTTCCTATAGAACGTCACAATGAACAGTCTGGATATTATCCATGTTTTATTGAAACTCAAATTATTTCATTTGCCAGAATATAGCTTACAAAGTATAGTCTTAAATATAATATTTAGTCAATGGTGGTATTACAATTTGACTCTACTTATGCACATTTTTAGCATCTTCAACATAGTTAATATGTAAATTTTGTACGATTTCAATAAAGCTATTGAAAGTGGAAGTGAAGTAAAAGAATTCATAAATAAAAAATGCAACTCATTTCGTGAGCAATGTCATTGTTAAATAAATTATTCCCATATTTTCCTCCTCAAAGAATAGAAGGTATATTAAATAAAGTACGAGTGTATATCAGAAGGCTTGTCAGCATCAATCACAAAAAACATGTAACACATAATTTTGAAGAGCAATAAACTCAACAATGACAGCATTCGGCAAAGCAAACTGTGTTATGACTCACTGTTTGACTTAGAAATATTGCATAAATATTGTCAGCGTCAAATATCTAACTGTTCGCCAAACCGCTAATATATACTAGATAAGTACAGAAGTTCCACATTACACGGTACTGCCAATTGTGCTACGTTTCAAATACAATCGGAAATACGAAGTACAATTTTCTTGATCATACCGATGGCAGACTGCATTTGTTTCTTAAGCAGGTTTTATGTGCACATGGATGAAGTCCAGAATGTTGTGGTATGGACCTTCTAAAACATAACATAACATCACGCCTGTATTCCCCTAAGGGGTAGGCAGAGGTGCGCATATAGTACAACCATATTTAGCCACATATGTTTTTAGGTCCCAATGTAATAGGGGGCGACCCTATTGTCATCAACCGGGCACAAATCCAGACTCCGTGCTGCTACTGAGAATTACCCAATGGAAAAACCCAGTAACACTTTGCCCGAACGAGATTCGAACCCAGGACCTCGTGCACAGCAGTCGCGCTTAGCAACCACTAGACCAACGAGGCAGTCATGGACTTATGTATGTAGTAGTATGGGCCTTCTGTTAGTTTATTTATCAGGTAAAACCACATTAAGCACTAAGCTTTGTGGTCTACTAAACTACTGCCTCATTCGAGCCTTAATATTTCAAACGCGTATAATATAATAACGAACCTATAGATCTAAATTGATGTTATTAAGCTCTAGTTCTGTTTGCCCTTAGAATACTAAATGCTTGACAACTGACTGAATCATTCATCAGTCTATAAAGGGCCGCTGGTGCACTTTTGAAACATAATAGTATCTATTTAATATTGAGCATTACAATGATCGACAGTTGTTAAAGAATATTTTTGTGACATTAATCAATAAATTAAATGGAATTAATAAATTAAATGGAAAAGAAAAGATGATCGGGACTAAGGTAACCATCATCATTACGAATACTAAGGATATATCCTTGTCGAAGATAATAGTTTCATTGAAGAATATGCGTAGGAAACCATGAAACTTATTATATTGATTATTATAATAAAGATAAACCAGTCATTGTCTCATTGAAATAAAATAAATAAATGAATAAAGTATGATTTATTCTTTAAATAAAACCATAAAGCATAATGTCACGCCTGTATTCCCTGAAGGGGTAGACAGAGGTGCGTATATAATAATCCCACATGTCGCCACTTATGTTATAGATCAGACAAACGTTAATTTTAAATAAACAAGAAACTAGATTGCGTCGGCACTTCCTAACTGACTACCTCTGAGAAGAAATGCGGAAACAAACTCAGGGAAATTAAAAACAGTTCTTTATCAGGAACCAATAAACGGCCGTTTATTCTTTTACAAGCAAAGGGAACTCTTGGTTTGGTCGTTTAGATGAAAATGAAAGTGACACTTAAAACAAGCTAGACATTACAGAGTTTTACCTCATTCGTATCTAAATAAAGTTAGTTTTCAGATATTTTGTTAAAGAGTTTCAGTTTTAGTAGACATTTTAAAAATTCTTGCTTGACGTGTCAGTATAGTTATGTACAATGAGCAAAGAACTTTAAAAATCCATATTAAATACCTACTAGGCATACTCAACAGTATAAGGAAAAACTTTGTGATGAGAACTGCAGTATCTAATTTCTTACACTAAAAATAAAACGGTGCTAGTAGCGGTAAATATACCTCAAAATATTACTCAAGCAAATGTCAGAATACAGTTATCAAGTATTCTATTGATGACGTCATTAAACCTCATTACCTCTCAGCAAATTGAAATAACATGACATCAAATACTTCTATCTGACACTCATAGATTTAACGTTGCGGTTTAATACACTCTTGGCATAGGCATAATGGCATCGCATAATGGAATATATCTCATAATTTGCTTCATAAATTATTGTAATGTAACGGGAATTTAATTCAATAAGATTTATTATATTATAATTTATTTATAAGGCGCAGTCGTGATTTTAATTTTGTTGCAAAAACTCGTTACTATTGTCGGTACTAAATCATTGCAAAGAATGAAAATGATAGAGACAACGAGGTGTGGCGAAGGCGGGTTTTTATTACTGTAATCTTAAACTTGAGGTTAGTAATTAAATTTTGGATTCTTTTGAATGTGTACAGCACCCCATGCATTTAGGTAAAAAGATATATTAAACATGGATTTATAATTCAAAGGAAAAAAAAACCAAGAAGCAGAGGGCTTATTATATTGAAAACCAAATTGTTTCACAATATCTAAGCAGCATAGAATTTGCTACAAATTAATGTTATAATCCCTTGCATAATGATGCAACAGCGCTTAATATCACAGATCGTTTGTTACCCCTGACGATGAGAGTCAAGAGTCAGCTGAAGGATGGTTACAAGCGATCGCGTGTAATACACTAGGAAACTGTCAGTTGTTATACACTACTACGATTTGCGATCTCTGAACTCTACGCTTTAGCGTTACACGGTTTCATGCGGTAATAATCTTTATATTGACACTTCTTGAGGGATCGTCCGGTTAGGTAGAAAGCATTCAACGGTTTATGATTTAGCTTTGTAGGAATCTTTTACTTTGCGTTTACTTTAATTTTTCTTTTATTAGTTTTTAAAACTCCTTATGTGTCATTTTGAACTGTAGTAATTTCGGGGTTTTTAATTATTATTTTTTCCTACTTCCTTCTTATCTCATTTCAGACTAGATTATTTGGACTAAAAAGGTAAAAATCTAGACTAAAGAATTTAAGCAAATATACAAATAACAGCTAAAGAAATAAAACCCGAAAGACCTACATTTCTAAGGAAGACAAAATATACCTCCTTATTCATTAAATATGTCGAATTAAACCATGGACACACTAATATCCGTCACTGTCGTTTACATGTCAAAGAATAGAGATGTCAATAGACTTAATGCGGGGTTTAATTAATGCCGGTAAGATCCTCGTTTGTGAATAAGAGGGGTTAAGTTTTAAATGTTAGTATAGGAACGACGTTGATAAACATATAACATGTGTTAATGTCTATGTGAAGTGTGAACCCATACATTATTGTGTCCTAAATAGTCAGTAACCAAGACCAAGTTCCCACAGTGAGTTATGAGGCGGCATCTTACACGCCAGCCATTGTTCGCTGCGGTCAAGGGCACGATGTACTCACTCTTACCACTATATCACTTCGTAAACAATTGTCTTCACTTTCTAATTGTTTAAAATCGTATACATCACAATCATCACATCACAATTAGACTTTGTTTCGTGGTGCTTTGTAATTTGGTTTCAATTTAATGTTTATGACTGATTTACAATGAGACATAATTCAATTATACACTTGGTACAACTACAACAACAAATATCTTTATTATTACATAAATTTTCATTAGTGTACAAAAAAGTTTCTTGATTTAAAATCAAGAAATCATCACTAGGATAACTCCTAGAATATCCATTATTCTAAAATCCCTGGTCCTACTGTACAGTCGAGGATTTTAGAAATATGGATATTCCACTCTTCCCAATCATTACCCTCGGTAGCGTTTTAAAGGTTTCCCATTCTCCTTTACGAGTATTGTCATTAAGCTCAAAACAATGTACTGCTCTTGCAAAATCGCTTCATTAATCAGAACAACGATTTAGCAACTTGATTACCTTTATATCACTGGTGAGATTTTCATGCTTGCAAACTTGACCAAACTTCTCATATCTTCCTTATTTACCCTATCTCGGATCGTGGAAGTCAGCGTGAGAAATATTCGCTGCAATTAATTGTATTTCACACCTAAGTTTTATTTAGTAATTTATCCTTGTGTTCAAATAAAATAGTTCTTTGATTGAAGGTTGTTTTGTTTTCACAAACAATTTTAAAATAAAATTGTAAGGTATGCAACTTTGTGGCACTATAAATGACATTGATCTATATTACGCACATTGGTTGTCTTAAACTGCTGTAATTTTCTATGTGATCTAGTAAAATTCTATTAACGTTAAAGACTGCCTCGTTGGTCTAGTGGTCGCTAAGCACGACTGCTGAGCACGAGGTCCTGGGTTCGAATCCCGGGTCGGGCAAAGTGTTATTGGGTTTTTCCATTCGGTAATTCTCAGTAGCAGCACGGAATCTGGATTTGTTGATTAGTTTTGAATCAATTAAGCAATCAACTATTTTAGTCCCCATTCGTAAATAGTATTCTGAGCATATCAGCTAAACCTGTCGATCCCATGACGTATCCTCGCCGGCCAGGAGCATCGAATAACTGTTACGAAATATCAACAACTAAGTATGCATTCTTTAAACTGCAACGTGTGAAAGTTACATAGGTATTAATTATGCACGATAATTACAAGCAGGCTTCGAATGAAACCAGCGCCGCATATATTGATACCGATCGAAATACCAACGATGTATTTAAAAACTGCAACATTGCACAAGTTTTAGGTTGCTGACCCATCGCTTGCAGGCAATGTAGCAACCCTCTTTCCTCACTTGAATCTTACAGCTTGTTAAGAGCGACAAGAAACAACTAGACTGGATTTTTTAACACCTAGATCAACTTGGGCAGTTAAAAAGAAATCTAACAAGATTCATGGTTGAAATACGCTTGTAAATGTATACAGTAAGTACTTTAGTTACATTGTTCTTTTACGCACAATAATTCAAAGTTTTTCAAACGGAACACTGGTGAACATAACACTTCATTGAGTATCAGATTTTCGTTCCGGCATTTATGATAAAAATATTACTAAGTTAGAAAGTCGCCGAGCAATTAGTCCAAGGTTAATGGATAGAGTAAAAAGTTGTAGAAAAAAACTGGCGTGACTAATTCGGCGCACGCGCCATTCCGCAACGCACATTTTACGATTATTTTGACAGAAAAAATGCCGGAACAATTTGACACTATGGTTTAGTCACGAAATAAGGCATTTTGTTCACATTTCTGTAATAACTGTACGTGTGCTAATCGAATATGTGACACCGTTGTTTAGTAGTGCTCGAAATTGAAATGTCAATGAGAATTTGGGTCACTCGTACGAATTATACACAGTGTAATTGTAGGACAGAAATAACATCCATGCGACTGCAAATAACGAGTGTATGCGACTTGATATTTTAATGCTTTATCGAGTCCTGTTTACATAGCTGTTGTGTTAAATAAACAGACGTCCCCAAGTGCCATCTACTTGACATTCAGTGAGTTGTAGACATTTGTCCGATAGTTCAAGGACCTCGTTTTCGTGTGGTTTACAATGAGGAGATAAATAATGTTGAATGAACGACACGTTCACGCATCTCGGTATCACGTTCTCTTGTTGACCATTAATTCCTTTACTGGTTTATTGTAGGATTCATTACTAAAACGTATTTATGATCATGTAGCTACAATGCTAGTTTTTAGATCCACTCTTAGCCAATGGACTAATAATGAGAATTAAAACTGCATACCACCATTTTTTATTTGCCTTTTCTTCGTTGTTCCCTAACAAATAGAATATTTAGAAAACGTAACGTTTAAGATTTTAAGTAATATTTAAGATTTTAGGGTAAAAATAAATGAAGTACCTACTGAAGAATCATTTTTTAGCTGCCCCACTGTACCAGTGGCATTCATTGGACGATTAGTCTTACTAGACAATTGGCAAGATGCTAGATGAATAGAATAGAATTTATATTATAGGTTTCACAATGGGTCACGAAGAAAACGACTGATTTATCTTAACTAAGGCCTATGAGCAATATTTCACACTTCAGGTGATTAGGAAATTTACGTAGCACTTTTATAACGTAGGTAGCTGTCCTGGTATATTTTAATAACTCATAGTAAGGGCCCAGGAATACTTTAATGACTATCGGACATTGCTCCTTCGTAAAGCATAGCTAGTGTACAGCCAAAGTGGTAATCTTGGTAATTAGGTCATTACAGGTATTTTAAAAGAGTTTAATAATGTACAGTCATCATATTATTAAATTTATCTTAACTTATTTTGATATGATAAGAATATTTACCAGTACCTCTACAAAAATATTTACGTGACAAAGAATTAAATTCATTGTAAAAATATTCATAATTTGTAAAATAAATGTTCCCACCAAAGTTATATAAATATAATTAACGGAAGGCCATCTAATAAAAATAACTCAAATTAAAAAAAAATACCACTGAGAGGTCACTTTGTCACAATTTATACTCACGCACCTATCTATATAAAATATAGTAGGTACCTAGGTCTATCCGAGGTCAAGTCACCTCGGACTTGACATAAGGATACTTAAGCAGGTATTGTCAATTTAAAATTACCGCAATTATGATTTGACAATACAATAGTTAAAATAACAAGGTTTGTCAAAATAAAACAATTTAAATGGTATACAAGGTTATACAAAAAACCTTCCCCTTGTTCCTATTACTAGACTAAAACTATTGGATTTAAAAAAAAACTTTTCTTCTGTAAAGGTCAGTTTTTATAATCATCATCATCAGTTAGAAGACGTCCCTTTCGTAAAGTGGCCATAATCCCCACGCTTGGCTAGCGGCTTGGGGATCCCACTATTGGTGGTTAAGTTACACAAAACGCTGCTCATTTTCATTCCTCAATTTCCCTTAATCGTCTCTTACGACACCCGTCGGAACAAATGGAAAGGATTTTTGCTTGGCATGCCACAGGACATTTTTATAATATCTAAGCATCAAATCACGAAAAAAAACTTAACGCATCATATTCCTTGACACTACGTTCAGAAACATAATAATTGCAGTAGGAAGCCATAATAAAGCTGCATCAGCATCGGCGACTGCGCAGTGCGCGTGATCACCGCGACATTCAACTACGTGCACGACCTATCGTAAACGTTTTCAACACTACACCGAGGGGCATCGAGCTTTGTTCAAATTGTAGGCAAATTTATCCATCAGAAATACTTGTTAACAATCAGATTAAAATCAATAAAGGACTAGATTTTATGAGTGTGTTGTCGACACTTATTTGTCTTATAATGGTAGAAACAAAACCACATAATGTACAGCTTTTTAATTAAACTTCATCAGTACAATCAAAATGAAAATATGCAACAAATTAAGCGGAAATATTTTATAAAAATTGCCGGTGCAGTGTCAAAGAGTGTGTTTTTTGATGGGAAACACGCTTCACAAAGTTTCGGTAATAAAGCGATTGCCAAATGTTTCTGATTCATATCACGAGCTCTTCCCCGCGCCCAAGCAATTATCAATTACCTCGTAAGCTGCAAACCTTGACGGATGTGAACTTTACCAGAACCTAGCCATTGTTATTGTTTTATAATCAAAATTAAGTTTTAGCTGAGACAATCGTTCACAAGGTAATAATAGAACAACTATTGCAAACTTTACCTAATGGATTTTCACATGGTATTTACAAACAGTGTTGTCGGATTGGTGACATCCTAAAATTTTGAGTTCGAATACTTTTGTACATCAGTGATACTTTTGTGTAAAGAAAAACAAAAAACTTTTGCAAGTTTTCGTGTACGTTGCATCAGTTGAAATATTTTGGCATTTTTGAAGATCTTCTCACTCAGCTTAGGACTAACATACTTAACTTACGTACTTACATAAGAAAAACACTTTTGCCTGTCACATACAGCTGATTGAAGTCTTCTATCGGCTGTAGTATTTCTAAACGCTGAACATTGCCGCATGATCAGTGTTTCAAATTAGCAGCTACTGAGCTATTTACAATGAGCTTTTGTTCCATATTTCAAATCAATGCTTGCTGGTTTTTTTTTAATTTCTTTATCTTGCAATGACTATTAGATTAATGAATCAGAGGGATCGATAAATCTGAATTTCGAATTGGCACTTTTATCGGCAACTAAATACTCAACTCTACACAACATCAAAATAGAAAAAAAAAACGTTAACATATTATATTTTCGCACTATAAATATTTTACGCAAACTACACTGGATTAACAAGGTGCATTCTAATTTAAACATCGAAGTTATCAAGACAAACATCGGTCGCATGTCAATCCATCAAACCGTGTCGTGTTGTAAACTGTGACCTACTGTTTCGAAAAAAAAGGAACGGTTGCTAAGCAACAGCCTTGGTGATTTCTCAAAGCATCACGAAGTTAACAATAGTAGGCACTGGCGAGTACTCGAATACTGCTAAGTAAACACGGTCACAGCGACCATCTTACTTTAAGCCGAGCAAAAAATGTGGTAACCATTTATTTGCTTTAGGTAAAGTGCAATTTGAATAAAATTATATTGCAATTTTTTGTTTGACAAATTACATTTTCTCTTGTACTGATTTTTTGTTATTGCTTTGCTTAACGGAATCCCAAGGGTCTCTAGAATTCTGACAGTATACATTTCTGTACTTCGTATCGTATACTTTTTCAGAGACTCCAATTTATACTTTGGTACATAGATGAATATAGCGTCCTTATTTCAAAATAGTCTTACAAATATGCAAATATAAACCTCGGGGTATAATCATGTATTTACACTTGATACGCATATGAATGCATCCTCGTTATGATCTCTCATTGTTCTTAGCCTGATTGACATTCCCATACAACGATGATGACGTTTAGAGATAACTATTTACGTAGGTAACGGTGTGGGAGGAAAGGAATCCTTGTATTTGTGCCTACACCAAAGAAGAACAAGATTTATTTTTGTTTATAATAATCAGGTACACTTGTTACCGCGATAATAATTGCGGTGCATCTTTTTATCATTAGAACCAAAAAAGTATCAATATTTCTACGAATACTTATTATTAATGGGAAAGTAGAGTTGTTGGTTTTTCATTATTTCATGTAGGTAACAATTAGCAGCAAATAGAGGCGATTTTTGCATGGACATAGAACGACAAAAATGTAACATAAATAGCAACAAAATAGAATATTTCAAGAAAATCAGAAGAATTACTGACTAATCTTTAGGGCCGTGTGTCGTAAAAACAAGAATCAGTTCAAGCGAGGCGTGGCCTCCTTGACTTAACGATTTTAACGACACTGAGGTCGATGGGTTAGCTGGTTAAATGATTCACTTCAACTGCTTGCACCCTCAAACCAGTTAAGCGTAGAATTGCGTATGAGGTCAGATCATAAAGGTTACTTTTAAGACGAACAATAAACGTGGCTGGAATTCAAAGTTCGTTTTTCGTTTTTTAATGCTTCCAAATTTGTAATTTGAAGGTATCCTTTAATGCAGCGAAAAATAAATAAAAAAATAGTTTTAGTCCTCCAACGGCTTCGAAAAAAAGGGTTTGATACGAATACTAAGAAAAAGCGGGTTTTACCTTCACACCACCGAATTTCGCATTATGGATAATTGGAATGATGCATCCAAAGGTTTAAAGTTGTTATTTCCTCTAACGGGCTTGGTACAGATTTCTGGCATAGAAGTGGTGTTATTCCTGGTGTGAACCAAATGTAAAAGTTCCATTTGTGTGGTCGTAAGTAGATTCTTCTACAAGTTTTAGTTGTCGTAACAGCTAAACATGGATTGAAATGGTAAACTTACAGTCTGCGAATTAGTTCCATATGGATAAGGTGAAATCAGAGCGTTTACCTCACATATTTGCATATCAATAAATTATCATAGTAAATTGGTACGACAGTTCCTGCTAATCAAGACTCCAATAGATAATAAACATTACGTTAAGTATTTATTACACTGTGATTAGGCAAGGTCATAAATGTTTCTTACATAATTAAATACTATCAGTCTAGCTGTTTTCCGCGGTTTCATTAGCATCCAACAGAAACTAGTTCATCATGTGTCTTTATAAATTATAACCAATGTTTATTGTGATTAAAAAACTATAAGTATAATACATACTGTAAAACTTCATAAAAGTCCATGTAGAGGTTTTTGGCGCAAAGGAATAATAAACAGTTTTACTATAGTAACTTTCGTAAGCGTTGTCCTTATTATTTACTATATGGTCCGGTTATACTCATGTGTGTATTCGGGAATGACCGACTAGTTTCGAACTCGAACGGAGCGCCTATTCATGAGTTGGTTACGCAGCAGAGTCCAGCTCGCGACTCTACCGCGTAACCAACTCATAAATAAGGGCTCCGTTCGAGTTCGAAACTACACACACATGAGTAGAACCGGAATATATAGTAAACTAGCTGCGCCCCGCAGTGTTACTCGCTACATTTTTTTGAGAAAAAGAGTAGCCTATGTGTTAATCTAGGGTGTCAGCAACCTCCATATGAAATTTCATTAAAACCCATTTAGTAGTTTTAACGTGAAAGAGAACATCCATCTATACTTACAAACTTTCGCGTTTATAATATTAGTAGGGATAAACATTTAGTTTCCTTAAAAGTTATAAATAAATAATATAAGGGTAAATTTGTGACAGCTAAAGTAGTATGGCCGAGATGTCCAAGAGGTTGGCAAACCTAAATATTTTATCTACAAATGGGCAACATTCTTACGAATGTAGGACAAAGGTATTTTTAGTGTTTCTTACTAAGAATGGTATAACTAACTGGTTCTCTCAATCAGTTTTAATGATGTCAGAAACCTACTTTGTTTGCAATATTTATGTAACATGCAAGAACAATCCGCCAAGCGGCGGATGTAAAGCAAATAAAATACTTTAATTAAAACTTGTTTTTGAAAAATAAATTAAATTCAAAGTAAAATCTTATATTTATTATATTAACTGGTTGACAGTGCGAAGCAGTCATAATATCCTTGTACATTGTACTTGGTTTCACATTGTCGCATCTGATTGTATGGTAACTAGTAGTGGTGGCTAGTAAGTTCAATTATATCATTTAAAATATACATAAATGTATAATATACATAATCATCATTTAGTATATCTCTTGGCATAATAAAGAGTTTAGTAACAGAGATAACGACCCAGGGGTGCTCACTGCTCATGCAAAAAAAAAAGTTTAGTGTAGTTTTGAACAATAGCTTTTCCTCTATAATAATCTTGTTTTCTAAAAATCTAATTAATAATTTCCACAAAATAGATTTCTACTATACATCTCCAATCAAGTGCGTAAATCTCTAATCATGTGCCTGAATAGTCTGTATTAAGAAGTAACAGTTCCGAACTTTTTCATCGATATTTGTAGATACGAGAGATCTCCAGAACAAACTGAGAGACATACATTTTTTGTACCATGTACTGTTTAAAGGTACAAATTATCAGACATTTTAGTTCAATATGTGCCGCATCAATAAAATTACAAGTCTTAAATTATTATTCACTTAAGGACCTCCCAGGAGACCAACTAAATCGTTTCAATTGTGCAATTTTATTTGTAGACAAAACCGCAGTTGAATTATTAATCATTAGTCATACAATTAAATTATTAAAGCTAATAGTTTATACAATTGACGTTAATCAATTCCAAATTATATTTTGCAACCTTAATCGCGCGGATTAATATGTAAGCGTGTGCATATGATGGGTTTATATGGATGTATACTTGCGTGGTCAGCAGACCACTAAAGTAACTATGTCCTAAGGGATAAGTTTTATTAGTAGCGCTATACAACGTGACATACCGCTCAGTCTAAACGTATTGGGTGAGCCAATTCTTATAAAATCACATCCTTTTTTCAAAGGAATTGACAAAACCCCCTCTACCATGAATACTAAAGCAAGAGTTTCCGTTGTACTAAAGAACGTAAAGGCGTCTTGCTTTGACACTAGAAAATGTCCTGCTTTAAGAGTTCATAGTAAGGGGGCTGATAACTGAATGCTACGAACTCTACGAAGTTATTGAAAATGTATGGAATTATATGAATTTGTAATTTATTTTTCATCCATAAATATTTTCAATTTAATCCCATCTTAGAAAATTTGATTGGCTATAGTATCAAATACATTAAATCGTCGCGGTTGTGTTGTATAGAAGACCACTTAAGTAAAACAGGCGACTATTAATTTGTACAATGCATTAGCGACAAGGAAAAAGCAAAAAATATATTACACTGGCTTTTAAAATCGATCATAATGTCATAATTGCGTTGAAAAATCAAGGAACTGATGATATATTGAAACAGTTAACAGAAGATAAACGTTCTTGTCAGTAAGTACTATAGGAACACATTACCTTAACAACCTGCTTTGCCCGAAGCAACTTGACATTATTCAGTAACCGAGACCTGTAGTTATCGTTACCGAAGAAGCGCCATCATTTCTATATAGTGTGTCGTGAGATATTTCAACACGAATTGCGAACCACTTGTTTTAGCTTACCCGACTGGCAAGAAAAGATTTTCGCGCGTATCTTGTATGTATATCTGTAAATTTCTTTATTAACTCGCATCTTCCAAAAGCCTGGAGGATCTTTAATATTATTTAACTACATAGTTGGGAGCTATTAAAATCTCGACCGGCTCAAATCTTCTCAAGAATTTCTCCCGACTGTTGAAGTCACTATGTTATTACTTAACTTGTGGAACGTGATAACGTTTGTCTCCTTTATAAAAGCTTGTTCTTGGTCTTCCTCCACTTCTTGTTCCTTCTATTTTAATCCGGCTACATCATACCACATAAATTAAAATGCTTCCCCAACAATAGTTCAATACGTAATATCCTGCTTTACAGTTAGTGTCTCCAAACCTTACGTGAAAATGGCCTAACAGGATTTCCTACGACCTGAGCGAAGGTCGCCAGAACTCGACACAGAGCTCACAACAAATTACTTTAATTACACTTTTGTTTGACCCAATCCGCTTACTTTTGACCAATCGTCAAAGTACGGAGTAACTAGCACCTTTTGTGGAGTGAAAGAAAAAGTTGAAACTCCTTTTAGGCTTTCCCTTCAAGTACCTCTTTTGTGTTTTGCAGATTTAGGAAAACACTGGATACTTATACTGCAGCTTTGACCCGCTTCTACTCGTACGTTTTTAGGGGGATAAAGTAAGGTTCCTATGTACCTATGAAACTCTATTTTCATAAACTTATACAAGAAATCACATCCGTCCACAGCTCTCTTGCTTCGAAAAATAAACTTACTAGACAACTAACTTACAAACTTTCGCATTTATTATATTAGTTGGATATGATCTGGGATGGGTTGATGACGAGATGATGACTATATTACTCATCATTCCCCAGAGCATGTCACTTTGACTGTTAGTGTAGTCATAACAACAGCAGTTGAAGCAATCCGTGTAACTAAATGGTGCTATTATATTTATTATGTGTAATCATCGCAATAGTTAACCACATTTTGTATTTAATTACGTTTAGTAGGCAACGGAAACAATTTAAATACTTACATGATTAGATCTATGCTATAGTGTCATATTACGTACTAATGTAGGTATCTTAGATCATATGTAAAATGGTCAATATAAATTACCTACGTATACAATGTTGCAGTCTCGAATAACTAAAAAAATATATTTTTTTTAAATTTTCGCCTTATGATTAACAAACTTTTTTCCTTAAACCTCTTTCTTCTGTCACTACATTTTTTTCTCTCCTTCCAGTGTTTCCCAAAAATAATAACTTTTTTGCTATAAAGGCAAACTCAATATTAACGTCTATTATATATTTAACACTAACACTGAGTGCATAGTACAACAATGCAGCAAAACCAACAAATCCTTTTCAGAATTAATAATAATTACACAATTATATTAATCACCGTTAGATACTACGGTAAGCGCAATATTCTCCAAGTTACTGGATAAGTGGATTGGCATTCCGACTGACTCAATACAATGACATTACAGTTATTCCAATACTGTAGATGAATGTGTTTTTACTTGTTAATATTGCCAACATTGACTTAATCAAGATTGTTTAATTAACGGAGAATTTATGATAAAAAAATGTAAATATTAGTTGGAGGTTAGAATGTCGTGTCGTTGGCTGATGTCTGACATATTATTTATGGTCTCATTCGTGGGAATCTCTGTGAAGTCTGGCCAAATAAGTAAATAAAGAAGGATTTAATCCTCTTGTGGTCTGGATGTGTAGTGTGTACCCAGACTTGGCTCTGCTATCTGAATGCAAGGCATTTTGGATTTCTTTTGTTTATTCTTGACAGTGAAGAGTCATAGGTGCTTATTCATCAACTTTAAATTTGTTCTGAGTGTTTGCGTACTATGTATTTTTTATTATCACTTTACAACCTTTTATGTGTTTGTTTTACACATGTTAATATCATATTTTTTATTATTTCAGGTACGTATCCGCAACTCGATGGTGACGCTAAAGTAAACAGGTAGATTGTTACGAATATCTTGACTCCTCGAGATCTACTGACATCGAGATACAAAGGATCCCTAGAGATAACAGCCATGTGTGTAAAACCAACTGTAGACCTATGTCTTTAATATCGTTCTCACGGTTAGGCAACTCCAGAACTGACTTTGATGAAATAGCTTAAACTATGAAAACAGGTCACGCCTTATATAGCGGCCCGTCTTCATTTTATATTAGGTATGGTCCAGATCCCTCCCTTTTACGGTAAAGTATTTCCCACGAAAAAAGTCGCAAAGAAAATCTAGGCTTTAATTTAAATCCTCTATTAGCTTAACGACAGAGAATTGCTAAAATTTGCGATCATTACGATGAACGCCGTTAACAAAACCTCTTTCATAATTTTCCATATTCGAATGGTAATGAATGCCTACATGCACAATGCCTCCAAAGAGAATGAATGGGCATTTGATGATAGTTAAATAGAAAGCTAACGTGACCCGTCATTGCTTCACAACCTTTGGCCGGAAGTAATAAATGATTACCAAAATGATTGAGATCAACGCGCATACTCTTTGACCTTATAAGAATGCCTATTGATAAGCTGTAGTAACGAAGAGTAATTTTTTGTATGATTCAATAATTAATGTTGATTTTCATTCAAACTTCACTGGATTTTAACATTAACTATTAAGATTGTGTATAGTATGTACAAATATGATATTGTTGTGTGTACAATTGTACATAAATTCATATATTATATGTAGTCAAGTTTGGGTTATCTATTTGTTGTATAGTCATTTACGCACACACAGCCACGGCTAGTACTAGTCTTTTGACACATCTTCGCACGAGTATTCATTACAATATAATGGATAATAACGATAGGTACAGGAATGTCAATATTATATATCATAATGGAACAAAATATTTATAATTGAGCACTATCTATCTATGAATGAAAAAACAGTGAATGAAGACAGTATCTATAAGCCAAGTCACAGCAGACAAAAGAAGCAATCGTTTTACAATGTTATATAGAAAAACAACGAATACAAAATCAATACATCATTAACATTTTTACATAACTAGTTCGTGTTAATTAGCAATAAATTGAGAAGCTCATCAATTCGAATACCGACACAATAACAATAGGTTGGGGAATCCTTTTAATACATTACATAACACATAATGACATAACATCACGCCTGTATTCCCCGTAGGGGTAGGCAGACGATTGGCGTAGTAACTAAGCGATTGAACAGCTGAGGGAATAAGGGATACGAGTTCGATTTCCGCACGGGACAAAAACAGTGAGATCCGCAAATAGTTTTCCCGAGTCTGGGTGTTTGTGTATACATATGTTATTCCGTGTTTGTGAAGTGCACCCACGGTACAGGAGAATTTCTTCTGCTATAGGCGACGGTTTTTTTTAATATTACCCTCACTTTTTGCCAGTTATGTATTAGGTCCTGATGCACCTAATAGAGGGCAAGTCTATTACTATTAGCGGGGTGGTAATCTAGTCTCCGCTCTGTGACTCAGAATTACCTAATGGTTTTAATAACCCAGTAACACTGTGCCCGACCTGAGATTCGAACCCAGGACCTATCAGTCGCACTTAGCACCCACTAGCAACGAGGTAGTCTCGTATTAATAAACACAATAAATTAGGTAAAGAGCTACCTACGGAGGAGAAAGCTCCATTGTATAAGTCGTGATATAATACTTTGGTATTCAAGGCACAATGTAAATGTCGCGAACTGTAAGGACGCGCGCAGATGGCCGACTTGGCTATAGACGATGAATATTTTACATACTATTATTCTCCCTTATGAAAAATGCTGTTCCCTTGAAATCGGTTTCCGTCCTTTTTCTTCAATCTAATATAGTTCGCGCAAAGGTTTACGAGCCTTCTGAAGTTACGCCCGTTTCAAACCCGCGCAGCCCTCTTACCATGAACGCTTAAAGGTCAGTTTACGTTGCGGAAGCGACACGCTGTATTACACGTAGCAGCGTCTTGCTTCCATATCGGAAAATCCGACTAACAAATCATCCATCTGACTCTTTTTAATTGTCCTGAAAAAGCCCTACTGCAGAACCTCTCGCGGCTAAACCTTTTCATACAATAAAGAAACTACATATTATTACTGCTGCTACTAATTTTGAATTGCTAATTGGTGACATTTTACACATCAAGTAACATATTAGAATAGCAAACATACTGTTTAGTTTAAGATTGCGATGTTTTTTTTTTTAAACTTTGCAAACTTAAACTATGCAGTAGCAGGAAAATGAATTTGATTCTCAGAGCTTTTTAGTATTGTATAGTCACGCCTTAAGTGGCATTTAAGCCTATTAATCCTGATTCAAATTAATCCGATTTTGCAATAACTAAACTTAGAGACCGGAACTAAGAAATAGTTCTACCAAAACTAGATTTGTAAACTTCGTTGTACTCAGAATGTAGATATTTATGCAAATGATTGGACTATTGTCATTCCCAACTCGATTTACGTAATAATTTATTTTACCACTCAAATCCAATGGGAGATATAAATTAGATTATAAAACTAGCTTGAGCATTATGATTATTATCTATAAGCCAACGATATTATAAATTAGAAGAGATAATAGTATAGGTTACTAACGCAAAATTCATTTTTCAATAACGGCATACAATATAGTAATGTCACTACATTACACATCACGTGAAAGTAGACGCCATGTCGTAGGTAATTATCAGGAGTGAAAATGAGATGAGCAGAATTTGAATTAGTCTAATATTTATGTGCTTTCAGACCGCGCATTACCTATCTATCTTTTATTATCTTGTTATTATTCTTGTATATAAAAATGAATATCTATTCGTTAGTCTTGCTAAAACTCGACAACTGCTCGATTTGACTAATTTTGTTTTAAAATATTTGTGGAAGCTCAGAGAAGATTTAAATGGTGAGAATCGAAAAGAGTTCGCCGGATCAGCTAGTTTACATATAATTTGTAGAAGCAGTATAAACAGCGCAACATCAAATACGTGCATGGCGCATGCGCTAGTTACTTGTCAGATGCAGTTAGCTGCGAGGTCCTTGACGTACGAGTGTTACTGCATAACGCCTACACTGTTCTAACAAACAAAGCCGTATTACCCAGATAAGACAAAGGCTTAGAGTTACTGAGCTAATCCGAGAGATACACTGACTTATTGCTGTATGATCAGGTCAATATAGAACAATAAACATTTTTCTTAAATATGTAGAGTCCGATAAAGCTGCAAGCAAAATTTATTTCCAACTTTATATCTAGACTTAATTTTCTTTGCAATACCTAATTTATTTTATTAGGGATAATTATATTTATTTATACCTCTTCAAATTTAGGCTCTATGACTAAAACGAACGTACTTGAATCTGGATCGCGACCTTAACTTTTCCCTTTTTCACAACAATAATTACATTTGACACCTCAATAGTTGATTATTCATATTGTCCATGGCATGTTGGCCAACAGAATTCCGACGAATGCCGAAGTTTTCCGACCTCCCACAGATGACGGTCATCAGGTTACGACTGCGTACGCGTCAAAGACCTCATTAGCCCACATCCCAACATATTGTTCGTTATATCATCGATTCAATTAACATAATCTTTCGAAATGTTATTAGAATACCGATTTACTATTCTCACCTAGTGATCTAGTAAACTTATTTTGTTTATTGATTAAAAAATTATAGTTTTTGTACTTAAATCATCTACTGCACTTTGGCATTAATTGATGAATAGATTGAATAAATATTTTAGGTAGTTTAGAGTTATTATGCGCAAAACAGACGCAAGTTATTTTTTTTTCAATAATACAAAAATATTACGCCTCATTCATCTTGGCGGGGGCACTACCATGCTCCTAGATATTTGAATTATTAGAGCCTTCTTCCTGTAAAAATGTCGGCAAAATGTTTCCTATAAAAACGAAGTAATATTGTATACAATAAGATGCTTATCCCAATTACAAAATATATTATTTTACAACTTGTACTGAACAACCATAATTTTATCAATTTAGGTAGGTATATGTTACATGGATGTTAACTAAATACTATAAAAGTCTTAAGCTGCATTCTTCTACAAAAATAAAGTTACATTTTTGTTAAAATATTGTTGAAAGCGAAACTTTTTCGCGGACGTGATTCATATCCAGACAGATTCGGCGAAATTCACGATTACGTGAGCGGATATGTGAATTTCAAGTAAAACCATATTCATATAAGACCTGATTTGGTTACACAGATCAGACCAGTTTGTGTAGTTTTTACGTAGCCGGGCCCCTTACCATGAACTGTTTGAGCAAAACATTTTCCGTGCAGTGTAGTGTGGCGCTTCCACTCTCCAATCTCGCTTCCACAACGGATAATATCCCCTTTAAGAGTTCATGGTACGGGGCCTGGATAGTTAAGCTTCAGCAACGAAACTGTAGCAATAAAAAATGGTAAATCTTAGGCATTTTCGGAACTGCCTTAAAAAGCATACACTCGCGAGCATAAAAAAGGAATTATTCACACTTTTTACAAGCTTTTATTTGACTTGCAATATTTGTATGTATGTTTATCAGTTTGTTTAGGTCAAAACTTGCAATCTAAATTATAGCCACTTGACATCCGATTTTCCTTTTATATTGAATTAAAATAGAATATTTTATTATCAAGTATAATATGGTACACACAACTTAAATATAATGCAGTTCTTAAATAAATAATAATCTCTTTATAAATAAATAATCCTAAATATAAATAAAGTCCTAAATAAATAATAACACGTAAGCTTTCGGGTGATAGGAGCGTGACAGACATACATACCTGCGTACCATGAATGTCTGTTAAAAATGAATAGCATGTAAATGTGGTTATTACTTACAAATTGCTGTTCAAACTGCCGCTTACAATCACGATACCAAATACAGTACCCGTGGCGGTTGAATTTACACTTTCGTTTTGTGATGATAGCCTGATATTATCCCATCATCGTTATTACGTTTTACCTCCTGATAATGTTAGGTATATTATTTTAATACCGTTCGGTGGTTGATGTTATAATCTAGAGACAAGTCACGACGATTTACTGAAATTATGTTTCAATGTGCAAAAGATTATGAAGACTACTATTGGTTCCAAGCTTAGTGGGCTTTAACTAATATGAAAGTACCTATAGTTGTTTGATGAATAGAACATATCCGCCAAATAATTATTCGATTACTAGTCAAGTTTTTAGTAGATAGACAACAAAAACTTGATAGATATAACAGTATTGCAAAACTAATAAATTCAAAAATATAAACACTAATTTGTACGTAGGTACTTATTACATTTACATAACACCTATATTCCTCAAATTGTCACCTATATTTTACCCGATGTGTTTCACACAAATACTTAGTATAGTCCACATTATAAATAGATTGTAACGTCCCACTGAGAGAGAGTTTGAGACATAAAAGATAAACGTGGGATTAAATACGTCCACAAAACAAAAGATTAAAGGCATAAGCTATAAAACGCGTAAGCTCTACCTAACAATTTGTTTTCTTCTAACTTTGAGAACGTTGGCAAATAACAGAGCCATAAGCTTTATACTCTTTGCTTTAGCTTTATACTTTTTACTCTTTTTTTTTTGCCGTGTGGTATCCGGCTTAGAATTGACCACCCCCTCTCCTCCCGTGGGTGTCGTAAGAGGCGACTAAGGGAAAAAATCCAGTAGATGGGCAGCAGCGTCTTCTGTAACTTAACCACCAATACTGCGATCCCCAAGCCGCTCGCCAAGCGTGGGGATTATGGCAACCCCCCCCCCCCCAAATGACAGACAGAACGGCGCGATGGCCCCCAGTACCCGGCAGCTCCTCTATCCCTGGCTATGGTAGCGGGCCAGGTAACGGAGGAGCAGGGGGTGCTAAGAATCCCCGGTGGATTTCTCGCTACCACCCCCACCGGACCTTGGCCCTGGCAACACACAACGTCCGCACGCTCCGGACTGACGAGAAGATTGTCGAGCTGGAGGAAGAATTGAGCAGGTTACGTTGGGACATCATAGGATTATCTGAAATCCGACGAGAGGGGCAGGATACGATAATCCTTGATTCCGGCAACATGCTCTTCTTCCGGGAAGGAGACCGAAAGTCCCAGGGTGGTGTTGGGTTTCTCGTCCGTAAGTCTCTCATTAACAACGTGGTAAAAGTCGATAGTGTGTCAAGCAGAGTAGCATACCTGATACTCAGAATTACCGACCGGTATTCGTTGAAGGTCATCCAGGTATATGCGCCGACCTCGACACACCCTGACGATGAAGTAGAGGCTATGTATGAGGAGATCTCTGAAGCCATACATACCTCCGAATCCTACTTCACCGTTGTTATGGGAGACTTCAACGCTAAGGTGGGCACTAAGAATGGCGATGAGTTGAGAGTAGGGTCGTTCGGATATGGGCAGCGGAACCAGAGGGGCCAGCGGCTGGTCGACTTTATGGAGAAGGAGGAACTCTATTTGATGAACTCCTTCTTCCAGAAGCGACCATCCAGGAAGTGGACGTGGATAAGCCCCGATGGTTCAACCAAAAATGAGATCGACTTCGTCATGACAACCAAGAAGCGTATATTCAGTGATGTCTCTGTGATCGGGAAGGTCAAAACCGGTAGCGATCATCGCATTGTCAGAGGCACACTGAATATCAATGTTAAGCTAGAACGGTCTCGTCTGATGAAGTCCACGCTCCGTCCTGCTCCTGCCCAAATCCAGAACCCCGAAACCTTTCAACTCGAACTGCGTAATCGTTTCCAGTGCCTAGCCGAATGCGAAACAGCGGACGAGATAAACAACGGGTTTGTGGAAGCTGTCCAAGCAGTGGGGTCCCAGTTCTTTAAGACCCCACGCCGAAGAAAACCTCAAAAGCTCTCCAATAAAACCATTAGACTAATGGAAGCCCGGAATGAGATGAGATTGCAATCTTCAGCTGATATGTCGGAATACGGCCATCTCAATAGGCGGATTTCAAACTCCACGCGACACGATCTGCGCTCCTTTAATACTAACCGTATAAAGGACGCAATAGAGCGGAACCAAGGCTCCAAAGTGTTCGCGAGGAATTCCTCTATTGGGAAAAGCCAAATGACGAAGCTGAAGATCGACGATGGCAGTATCATCTCATCAAAACCGGAGATATTGAGAGAGCTGGAGAGGTTTTACGGACAGTTGTACACTTCGACACGGAAACCCGTTGTCGGTTTGGCTCAGGACTCTAGGGCTAAACTGACCCGACACTACACCGAGGACATCCCAGACATCAGCCTGTACGAGATTAGAGTGGCTCTGAAACAGCTTAAAAACAACAAGGCGCCGGGTGATGACGGAATTACAACAGAGCTTCTGAGAGCGGGTGGAAAACCGGTACTTTTAGTCCTCCAGAAGCTATTCAATTCCGTCATACTCGAGGGTACTACGCCAGAAGCATGGCACAGGAGTGTGGTGGTGCTCTTCTTCAAAAAAGGTGACAACACCTTATTGAAGAATTATAGACCCATCTCGCTCCTGAGCCATGTGTATAAGCTGTTTTCGAGAGTCATTACGAACCGTCTCGAACGCAGGCTTGATGACTTCCAGCCTCCCGAACAAGCCGGCTTCCGAAAAGGCTTTAGCACCATAGACCACATCCATACGCTCCGCCAGATTATACAGAAGACCGAGGAGTATAATCGGCCACTGTGTCTAGCGTTTGTGGACTATGAAAAAGCCTTCGATTCTATCGAAACCTGGGCTGTATTGCAGTCCCTCCAGCGATGTCATATCGACTATAGGTATATCGAGGTGTTGAAGTGATTGTATAGTAACGCCACCATGTCAATTCGGCTACAGGACGAGAGTACGAAACCAATCCAACTGCAGCGTGGTGTGAGACAGGGAGACGTTATCTCTCCGAAACTGTTCACAAATGCGTTGGAGGACGTTTTCAAGCTCTTGGACTGGAACGAGTTCGGCATCAACATCAATGGCGAATACATCAATCACCTTCGTTTTGCCGATGATATAGTTATCATGGCGGAGTCGCTGGAGGAGCTCAATACTATGCTCAGCGACCTCAGTATCGTCTCCCAACAGGTGGGTCTTAAAATGAACATGGACAAGACAAAGATCATGTCCAATGTCCATGTCGCACCTGTACCGGTTGTCGTTGGGAACGATACCCTCGAAGTTGTCGACCACTACGTCTACTTAGGACAAATTGATCAGTTAGGCCGGTCCAACTTCGACAAAGAGGTCGCCCGAAGAATCCAACTCGGATGGGCAGCGTTCGGGAAACTACGCGACATCTTCTCGTCCAAAATTCCGCAGTGTCTGAAGACGCAGGTCTATGACCAGTGTGTGTTGCCAGTGATTACGTATGGCTCAGAGACGTGGTCGCTAACGGTTGGCCTTTTGGAGAGGCTCAGAGTCACTCAACGAGCTATGGAGAGAGCTATGCTCGGGGTTTCTTTGCGCGATAGGATCCGGAATACGGAAATTCGCCAAAGAACTAGAGTTACCGACATAGCTCGAAGAATATGCAAGTTGAAGTGGCAATGGGCAGGCCATATCGCTCGAAGAACCGATAACCGCTGGGGAAGAAAGGTTCTCGAGTGGCGACCACGAACCGGAAGACGCAGCGTTGGCAGGCCTCCCACCAGATGGACCGACGATATCGTCAGAATTGCGGGCAACCGGTGGATGGAATTGGCAAGCTGTCGTTCTTTATGGCGTTCTAAGGGGGAGGCCTTTGTTCAGCAGTGGACGTCTTCCGGCTGATGATGATGAAGCTTTATACTCAGGGACACAAAAAGAGTATCACACCAAAAACTTGAACAATCCTACCTACAATACAATTGTCGGTATCTTGAACTCGATTATTATTAGAAAAACGTGGGACGTTCGCTTCCTATGTTTACTTCCGTGAGAGGCTTGGCAGGTACTATAGCTACCGGTGCCGATAGAGAGGTACTTCAATACCTACTGTTACGTCACACCATGATGTTATGGCAACGAGCTATTAAGGGTATGTACACATTAAGCTAAGAAATGAGCCTCAGTGGCACCTGAATTGGCTGATCACCTGCTAGTCGGTAAAACGCCCTTCTGTATAAAAATGCGTGTGTATGTAAACATTGCATGAGCAAAACTGTTAAGCCCATGGATCGACCAGTAAAACTCCGCCATCGGACCACGGGCAAAATACTAGTAAAACTACTTTTCTTAGTCGTACACACCCTAATAGTAGAAGCCAGAAAATGTAAACATTCATACTTTACCTTAACTTCTCATCTTAGATAGTGACACGTAATAGAAGCCCTTGTATTTATATTATAATACTAGCTGCGCCCCGCGGTGTCCTCCGCATTTTTTCGGGATAAAATGTGAAAAAGTTTTTGTGTTAATCCAGGGTGTCAGCTACCTTCATATGAAATTTCATTAAAATCCATTCAATAGTTTTTACGTGAACGGATAACAAACATCCATCCATACATACAAACTTTCGCGTTTATTATATTAGTAGGGATTTTATTGACTGTCGTTATGAAAGGAGAATTGGTGCAGCTTTTGTTCTTAAAAGAACCTCGATAGAGTTTATATTTGTAATCAAACAATAGACATCATTTTGACCTACTTTCAGTACTTTTTCCCTGATCAAGAATTTAATAACAATCCTATATCGCAATCCATCTATATCTGCCTATCTGAATTCTTATTGTATTCAAATTATGCAACAATAAATCGTAAGGAATGTTAAGTAGTGTTCATACCTCGAAGGTTGTTATTATTGGTTCAGCACTAAGGTCGTATGGTAATATTTAACGAAATAATTAATTTACGTGTAATTTTAATTACTCTAACACATTAATGATCACGCATATCATCCTAATATAATTTATGAATGAATGCTTATTTATAACCGCAGTTCTAAGAGTATTTGAAGTACTAGACAGCTTTTATAAAGTTGAAGTTACGTCTGCTTACTGTCATTCAGCCTAGGTTCTATTCGTGGATATTCGTTTTAAGTCCTGCTCCCTAAAATTTTTGATATACCTTAATATGTAGTTAGAAAGATAACACGATACCTACGTTAATATTAAAATTTTATGATTATTGATATTGATTGGCAAAGCACTATCATATTAGACGTCGTAACCTTGTAACTGATCATACATTTCTTATATCATTTGATAACTCGTAAAGCTTTCGTCCACAACTTGTTCGCTTTACATTTTCCTATGTACTTGCTAGAGGTCCTTCATATCCAACTTCTTTATATTGATTTTCCAGAACATTCCTAAAGAAGTAACAAATAAACAGACGGACCGAGTAGCTTTCGCATTTCTAATGCTATGGATGCCTACAGAAATGTTATATTTATCACTCACGAAGACGATTCTTGTCTTTGATTACCATGGTGTTACTTGATACTCAAATGTTTACAAACAGTAAAAGCCTTGAGTTTTAATGACACCAAACATCCGGCCTCGAGTAATCGATCAATCAACGCATAAAATCGATGTCATAATCTTTGCTGCACGTTAGTTACGACGACAAGCTTCGGCTTATTATATAAGACTCCGTTGTGGTAGATACGAACCTTTTTACAATTAATTAAGTTGATTAAGAGGACAAATAAGTAGGTAATAACAAATACACAACCTTTGTCACTACCGTTGAAGTAAAAGTAGCGTTTCCGACAGCCTTGACTACACAAAAGTGCCTGTAAATGGTCTAATTGAAATTATTGCTGGTCTATTAGAATCGATATAAATACTTTACTAACAGATAGCCTTTAAACTATAGAGTATAAATTGTCATGCAACAATGTTTCAGTAACTAGTATTTTACCTAGTTTATCGTTGTTCGTATGCAAAGCTATATCTATATATATAAAATTTTCGTGTCACAGTTTTCGTTCCCATACTCCTCCGAAACGGCTAGACCGATTCTCATGAACTTTTGTGAGCGTATTGAGTAGGTCTGAGAATCGGCCAACATCTATTTTTCATACCACGAAATTCACGCGGACGAAGTCGCGGGCAACAGCTAGTAATATATATACTTTCCTATGGACCTTTAGTTCTTATTAGTGTCATATAGCTTAAAGACTTACATCGGATTACATGATTCATCATTATAGAAATTACATCAAACCACGTGACAAGTTAAATAACCATACGCTTTCATTTCTGTAGTCAAATTATCGTATCTAACAAATTGACAGTTGTCAATATGTCATATTCCGATATAATCTCAAACTTAAAAGACAACCGTTCTATTTTTTCTTCATTGTGACCTCACTTTCTTACTGAACAGGACATAATCGATTATAAATGTGGTCAGTGAATGTAGCATAAATGGATATTAATAATACATAAACTTAGTCACTTTATTCCGTATATTAAACAGGCAATAAGGATTTACCGATGTTCTGGTTTAATCTTAAGAAAATAAACATTAGATTTATTCTTTAAATAAACATAACTCTCCTTTTGGCGCAGTTGGGTAAAAAAGTTTAATAACTGTTGCGTGGACAAAGCAATTTATTGATAATTTAACTACCGCACCTAGTATGTGACCCTGAGGGACACCAGACTTGAAAGGAAGATATTGCACATACTGCTTGAAAATATGAAATTTTGTCTACAACGTTATAAGTCTCGTAAACCAACAAGAATAAAACTAGAAGAAAACAGGGATATCCTATACACTCATGTTGTTATTTATATCATAGTATCATGCTTGTATTTATCGAAAGCGTACAACAAATTTTTCTTAAGCAATGTCACGTCTCAATAATTATGAGTTCTAATGTAACAAGCGTACCGATTACCTTTCGTTTGAAATTTCAATTCCAATTGAAAACAAAACCCGATTTCGAATTTAATTTAAAAAAAACCAAAACTCCGAATTTGGGCTTCGTTATGCATTTAGTATAAACGAGACCAGCGAGACGGATCATATTTTTAAAATAATTGAATGGATCTACTTAATTACTGCACATTCTAACATCAAAACCCATTAGCCTTACACTCAAGATCATTAACGTAGTTATAAATTTCGCAACATCTCATTTCCTTACTAATGGTTTAATAGATCTATCTTCATGATTTATTGATGTCAAACAGTTTTAATACGGTTATACTAATTTGTTAAATTATTACAGTGATTAAATAATTTAACTCGTAAATTAAACAGGTCCTATAACGTGTTGTTAGTTTATTTATCTAACTTAATATGTGAAGTTTAATTTACTTTTATTATACACAAGAATGTAAATATTGAATGTTAAATGGAATTATTTTTTTGAAATCTCGTTGAATAATTTCGCAAAGGGACTGACCATTTCTGGAAAGAAGATCTCTCTTCGACACCGTTACTACGCCCACGAAGACTACGATGTCTATTCTTGGTCATTTATTACCTGACCCAGAAAAGGCCAAGACGTATTTTAATAAATAATAATAGCTTTAATTCATACACCTGCGGATAATGCATATATGTATTGCAACACGTAAACGTCGAATCAAGCATTGTTTATGTAACGAACAACAATTAGACATCAATTTTGTTCTGACACGCCTCCACAATAAATATTCATCTTCGTGTACGAAAATCGAACGAGTAAAAGGGTAACTTGGATAACCCATAAAAGCATCTATTGGAACCTTACGTAAGTAGCTGAGATGCCATAAAAGTACGGAGACGACTATGGTAATAGTTTAGTTAAATTTATATAGCTGACCCGGGGTATGAAAAATAGATCTTGGCCGATTCTCAGACCTACTCAATATGCTCAGAAAATTTCATGAGAATCGGTCAAGCCGTTTCGGAGGAGTACGGGAACGAACATTGTGACACGAGAATTTTATAAATAAGATTAGAATTTTATATTTTCAAAACCACTTAAACTCATAATTAAAATAAGAACAGCTGAAAATAATAATGTGATTTTCATAATTATAAATTACAGACGACTATCATTCATCTTAATGTTCTCTGAAAGATTGCAAATTGTCTAAATTAATTTAAGTTTTTATTAAAAGCACAATTATTATTCATATTTTTTGTGTGTGACTATGATGTAGCTAATGTGTCAACAACTCTAAGTAAATAGACAACTTATTTAATGGACTTGGCCTTGGACAAAAAGCAATTGTTTTAAGCACATGACACAACGCAATAACCTGTATTTTCACAACTATCACCTGTTCTAATTCGCCAAACTCTTTCTCAACTCAAAATTGACAAACACAATAAACTCACGACTTCTCACATAGAACCTAACGCCTACGTAACATTAACAGAACAACTAAACTCTTCACATATGCTTTGTGCTCATAATCATTGTGTGCTTGCACAAAAATTCATTAACCAACATTTAGAAGAACACGACTGAATGATTTGACAAATGAGATCGATTACTTATCTTACGTCATCGGGAAGTGAGCTTGCTTCAAACGAGGTACTTTCTACCTTTATGTACTTAAGTAGGATATTGTATCATCTTCATGAGCTTTTGAAATTTCTGTATAGAGTCGTGACTGCATTACTGTTGATGATTTAATCCTGGCTGTCGACGTGTTTTTGATATTGCAACTGTTCTACTTTCTAGATTTCCTGTTAGAAAATATTGCTGAAGTGGGTAGCCGAATGCTTATGATCGATCTAAAAATGTAATTATCATAATTGTATTACTTTAAGACACTAAAATTGAACCTCATTCTTGTGAAAAAATCTTATAACCAAAATGTGTTACATACTGTATTAGACAATGATTGTATATATGCAATATCAAAAGACGCTCAGATTAATTAATTTCGAATGTAATTTTAGTATTAATAATTCGCCTCGCGTGAGGTCATAAATCATTAACTTATCCAAACCAAGCGAATTCCTTGAAAGTCTGAGATTTAATAACATTGGCATGTGTTATATTAATCGTAACACAGATAAGTCAATCTGCTAAATGTTTTATAATCATGATCAATTATGTTTCAAGTTCAAGACCAACCTAAACCGTTTGATTAATAAAATGAACATTCAAATCAAGCCATGAATTTAGCTTGAAGGCTTTGATGAATAAGAATCATAATTTGGGAAGCGAGTCCGTCGTGACTACGTGTCAAAGTTTTGTTACATCTAAACATGCATTTAAAGCTACACTCAAATGGTATGAAACGTGCTACCACACAGTACATAAAGGCTATTATTTTGCAGTCACGTTTAATAGTGCGACACTATAAATTTTGTTCTAGCAATGCATCCTTGAGCGTGGACCTCTCTAATACCAATGATGGGATAATGCACACAGAACAGTCAATATTATAGACATCGTTAGCCGCATTGTTGTTACATTCAGATAAATCAGTAGCAACACTAACAACCCTCAGTTGTGTGAATGTACGCATCGTGCGTGTATTGCCTAAATAAATTGGCAGTTAGGTACTATTGCTTACCCATACAACTTCGAGCCATACATTGCAACCACATTGCCTTGAGACAAATCAATTTCCATTTATCTGGATGTATTCCAACTCCGTACTGTTACAGCTTTTGCTTAATCAACATGTAGTTATAGATAAATATCATTGTTTGATAACAATTATGTTATAAATATCGCTTCTTTATATCGCTGCTTTTTAGAAGCAAACCTATCATCTTATGCTTTGTATTGAATTAATGAGGCCACTGTCTTACTTTTACCGTTTATTCAATGTTTTCGACATAATATTTACTCTATAAAACAATTAAATGTCGGGATCGTGCACACATAAATAAAGATTTTAACAAATGGTGGGTCAGACAAGGCTTCCCTAAGCCGGGTAGACCTATTGGTGTCATAAGGGGCGGGGCCAATTAGGGACTAAGCAGATATATATATGAAATTACAATCGAAATTTAGGTAGACATAACAATATTATGTTAACATCTTCTTGTAGAAGATTACTACAGAACAGAACCAGCTTGTTCGTGTAACAGTCATGAGGTAATACTACGTGATCATTCGCCACACTTAGTAGTTAAACTGTTTTCACACAGCAGAGTACCTTCTCGATGTATTTAATCGATTATTCGATTACCGTCGTTGACACAAATCGAGCAAATTTAAACTACAGGCAACACTCGTTTACTTCGCAGATAATGATCGTTTGTACTATGTAATCGTACGAATGTAGAAGCACGAATAATCTGTATTGCCGTCAATAACATTGGTTTACGAATCAATCTAAGATAATCGCATAGAATTAGGGATGGCACACAGAAACACGAGTCTATAGTGTACTACTACATAATTACATAAACAAAATAAACAATAAAATAAATCGAATGGCCATGTCTTGCCTCAGCTGCGTCAAAACACTGGCAATTGTCAAAGGCAAATTCTGCGTAGATACAAATGAAAAAATATATATACAGAGCACCTAAACCCAATTCCACAAATATATAAAAGATCACATTGAAAAACCCTTTCGCTATATCGATTATGAAATATAAAAATAACGTTTTGACAGAACAACTTTCTTTAAGCCGCAAACAATGATATCCGCGAGATCGCGCAGGCGCACGCAACATTACGCGTCACTAATCGACAAACAAAACGTCAAGACAGTAAACGTAATGACATAGTAAAGTAGTAGACGTAGGTTACAGCGTTATGTAATGTAAGCCGATAAGTCGAAGTACTGATGCGGAAAAAATCGCACGCTACGACTCACTGACTCATCAGGCGTTCACATGGTGCGACCTAGAAATGTTTGTAAATACAAAACAAATGTAAAGTGACGTTTATTTTTATTGATACACAGTTTTACGCATACTACAGTACGTATGAGATGATGGATACATTAAAATTTTAAGAAACTATGGCCCACATACCAGAATTTGGGAACTAATCTTTTCTTGTTAATACCTCTAAGTTTACCTTTTTACAGTTATTATTCCAGTCTTACACAGCCATTTTAGTATCAATTTAAGAAAATAAATGCTCGATTTAACTTCGAAAGTTTCGAATTTAACCTTTTGGTACAGCTCTTATTTAAAACGGTAACAAATCAAACAGTTCCGATGCAAAATAATTTACATCGGTCCCAAACAACAGTGACACCTGCAATCTCCGAACTTATTACTAAAAAACTTGTATCACTAAAATGAATACGCTAACATCGTATGGATAAGATACACTATACGCATTCCTTAAAACCACTTTCATAAAACAGGTACAGGGATCGACACCCACTTATTTACGATGCGAATCCCGAGTCGATAAAAACCTGATACAAAATACTTGGATGTTACCTGTACCAATATTAAATATTGGATTTCGAATATTGGGAAATGACCTTCAAGGCCGTGATCGTGAATCTGAAATTGCAACAATTTTTTTTTTCAGATAGTGCAATACTATACTTTTAAAATCACAGCAGTAGGATAAAAACCAACGAATTTATACGAGAATCTTTGGTGTTATCGAAAGTACATCCCTACTGCTCTGCTTGAGAACGTCATAAGATACGAGAAGTGAAGAAGACTTCTGAAAACCATCCTTATTTTATTTCGAAAATTCTTAAAATGTACCTAGACGAAAGTTTACAAAATAATTGATTATATTTCATTTGATAATAATCCATGTACAAGTTACAAAATATGTTTTACCATTTATTCACGTGTAATCCTGGCTGGAGGCCTTTTATTAGGTCTCGCCAAACGACCGGTTAAGCAGTAAGAGCTCCTTCAGAGCTAACCGCGAGAGACAAGTTCGAAAAAAAAAGAGACATGTAATGCTCGTGTTTATGTTTAAGAGCAGGAAAGAAATTGTCTACGTCTGGTTTAAGATTAATTGTCTAAGTCGAGCTTTTAATGGATATTATGATCGTATAGTAAAGTCGCTTGTGCGTCACGGTAATAACGTGTGTTCCGTGTTTCTTTATGCTTTAATACGACATTGAGATGTCGTGATGATGTCGTGCCTACACTGTATATGAATGATGTGTGATGTGTTGGTTGGTAGGCATATATGTATGTAAATGTGATTGGAGAACCTAATCAAACTTTTCTGAATTACTGCGTAGGTATTTTCAGTGAGATACTCAACTGTTGGTTTGAAAAAAGTAGGTTCACAAAACGCATTATGCATATGTTTTTCGGTCCCAATGTAATAGGGGGCGAGCCTATTGCCATCAACCGGGCACGAATCCAGACTCCGCGCTGCTACTGAGAATTACCTTACGGAAAAACCCAGTAACACTTTGCCCGACCCGGGATTTGAACCCAGGACCTCGTGTTCAGCAGTCGCGCAACCACTTGACCAACGAGGCAGTCTAGCTTGATAGTATTAAATAATACCAGCCCGTACCTGCCGCACTGCAGGGCTTAGGTCAGCCTCTTCCCATACACTAAAGAACGTTAGCAGAATTAACATGTTTCCATATTTTTATAAGTATAACCAGCCAACTATCACTCCTATATAGCACAATCAACAAGGCACAAAGAAACCATTAACATCACATTCGCACATGTCTCTGAGCATTTGATAACTGTAGCCGCTTGCGTACAATGGTTCAGAGAACTGGCACTCATATCTTAAACCGTGCATATAACACGTCACACAAGTCCTTTGTATTTCTCACGCCTACATTAGTGCACCATTTCAACACTAGTTTTACAAGAACATAATGGCAGTAGTTTAAGATGAATCTTAATGTATGTAAACATTTTGGCTCTCGAACGTTACTCTATAATTGTATGTTTCTATCTACAAGACTATCGACTGATACAATTAATGACGCACCAAATTATAATGCGGAATAGTAATATACGGAAATAATAATTCATTTATCAAAGCATTAATTAGAGCACTCAAACAATAGCATATACCTATTTAAGTAGCTCAATTAACAAAATAGAAAAACTGACATTTCGTAAATTGATTTTCGCTAGTTCGTACGTTTCAGTGTAGTTAACTTTTCACTTTAGCTACGTAAGGCGATGTCTACCAAAAAGAACTGTTTAAAAACCAACGTATAAAACGCAAAACACACGTCAAACCTGTATTTAACGATCCCACATGTCCGCACTTTACGTAAACGTCACGCACGTACCGCAGTGTGTTGACATTTGTCACATAACTGGTGTACGCGTGTGCATACTAAATCGATGTCACGCTCCATATAGCTGTAACGAAGCTCGTACAGATGAGTGCAGATGCATTGGGTAACGAAGAGTCAACTAGTGATTTATGACGCGACTGTACAACTTGGCTTGTGAAAATCGCGTTTTAATGCAAACATTTATGGTAATGATAGCACCCTGTAACTTGTCTCTAAAGGCCAATGGCCTCTTTCTCTCTTATACAGAGCAATAAATATGTATATAACCTACATTATGTCATACTTTTCGGTATGAGAAGAGATCTTTACCCTCTTGTGGGTCGAAGCTAGAACAATACTGACCCGATTGGAACAGTGGCTAAGCGATTGGTCTGCTGCGCTAAGTGTTACGGGTTCAATTTCCGCACGGGACATACATTTGTACGATTCGCAGAAGTTTTTGGGAGTCTGGGTGTTTGTGTATGTGGTATTTCATGTTTGTGAAACGCACTTACGTTATAAGAGACATTCCTAGTGTGGGGCGACTATTCTTAAAAAAAATCACACATGTTTTCTATAAATTTTACCAACAATAGTTACATTGATACTTGCCTAGGTTTGCACGTGAACCCAGCACAATGCTAAAATACATTATGCATATTGAACTGTGATGGCCGTTAGATAAGACATAAATTTCAATGTAAGTACATAACAAAGTACAAGTACATGCAATTTTGCTTACCTCAGGCAGTTAGGAAAACATGCTTTTGTAATTTCATTTGCAAAGGGAAGTCATTATACGCAAGAATTATAGAAATTCCGCAACATTACAGTACCATAATCTGGTCATTTTAAGTATTTATTACAATCATATGGTAATCATTAATGCGGAAATGTAAAAATATTGTGAGTGATTAATTCAATGGTAAATAATAATTATTTGTACATTCTTTTGTACATACCTTAGTTAATTAATTGCGTTATGTTAGTGTTTTAATCAAGTCATTATTAACATAATTATTATGTTAATCTTGTTTATTCTTCTTTATGCACATATCTTATGCAAAGAAGGTCTTATGTCATACAGGATAATAATCTGGACTATTTAAATACTATAAAATAACACTGGCACTAAACGATTTAGTAAAAAGAAAAAGACTTAGAATAAATTCGAATTCAGATTTTGAACATCGATATTCTGCCAAGTAAGATTCTTTTGTTTTGTTTCTTAAGTTTTACACAAAATACAAAATATTACCAGAGAATGGCAAAAAATTACCATACTAATAGCCAACTCCATGGCAATGCGTTAATTAGTATAATGTTGTAACTGCTTGATGTTTCACATTTATTCCATTCATAAGCCACTAAGTACAAGTCGGGGCAATCAAATCATTCTGCCCTAAATAATTGCTTTTGCCCCATAGTACTTAAAATGGTTGCATGGTGATATTAAATGTTACACAAACTTATTTGAATTCTTTATTAAATTCGTTATGGGAACCATCAATATTATAATTTTGCTTTGTAAGTTGTGTGATGTAACTCAAAACTTTTCTTGCGTATTCGAGTTAAGTCAACAGACTCTTTACCATGAACTCTTAAAACAGGACAGTTTACGATGTAAAAGCGAGATCCTCTACGTGCAGTGTAATGCGGTGTGTCGCTTCCACGACTTTAACTGTCCTGATTTAAGAGTTCATGGTAAGGGGGCTATATTACGTGCAGTTGCAGATATTATGTGCATCATTCAGGAACAAGCGCAATTCAGTTCAAACTCGCTACTTGCTAGTTCACTTTAGCCACTATTTTGACGAGCCTAACTTAAGCAGCTTGAGATAACCTCCAAACTAGGTTATCGGCTGAATAAGACCACGTTGTTTATAGCAAGGTAACTTTGATAGCACTAACATTTTCTTTTAATGATGCGTATCAAAAGATTTAGCGCCAACCCTGACATTGTAAATAATGGTTGAACTGCCTAATAGACACATTTCGTGCACACACAATCTATCGTTGGGAGATTCCACTATGACTAATCTGGTCAAAGGCATAATGACCTTTGACCTAAAGAAAAAATTACCGTTAACACTACCACGTTACTTGTAAATTAGTACGTTCATAATAATACGTTCGGTAATAGTTTATGTTACGGTCACTAAATTATTTGGACGCGTGAGGTCAAGTCATGACTATGAATGACCCGAGTCTCGACTGTGACTTGGTACACTTTATCTATTTATGATTTCGTCAGTCGATCCATCAATATGTTATGACTATGGCGTCTCCAGTTTCGATGATGAAGATCAGAAGACGTCCACAGTTGGACAAACCCCCCCCCCCTTAGGTGAGGGGGTGTTGCCATAATCCCCACGCTTGGCAAGCGGCTTAATAATCGCATATTGGTGGTGAAGTTACAGAAGACGCTGCTGCCCATCTTACGACACGCACGGGAAAGTCTCCACCATAAATCGGTGTAAAACTGAAAAGTAATTGTATTTTAACATGTTACTGTAAACATTACAGAGTAAAATGTCAGTACAATAAAGTGTATGTATATAGGCCAGCCTCATATACAAACACCATATATACTACAACTCCGTTTCACGGCTATAAGTGAAGGTGCAAGGGTATGCCAGCTGTCGTGTTCCATTAGCAGTCATATTGTATTAGAATATTAAAGCAAAATAGGCCTTTGACACACATCGGACTGTATTGCGATGGAGTTGGTCAATTCCTCTCAGCAGTAACACGTAGTTCTTGTTGCTATTGGAAATGTATTGAATAATTACTGTGCTTATTGAATTACCTTCGTAAATGTATTAATGTTGCGCGTCTCTCGTGCGCGGAAGTGAGGCAGTGCCAACACCGTCCTGGCGATGATCGCCAACAGACTGAATTGCCATTAAACCCGGCAATGCTGCAGCATACATATTGTTACCTAGTGACTTATGCGTGTCATCCTATCCCTATACATTTATGAATCTTGATTTTATAAGTCTTGTTACTTATGTACTACTTAGTTATTATCTTATCTTATCTATCTTATTATTTTACCTTAATTAGTATGGAGATGCTTAATAAATAATAAACATAACATAACATTACGCCTGTATACCCCGAAGGGGTAGGCAGAGGTGCACATATAGTACTCCCACATTTCGCCAGTTACGTTTTTAGGTCCTAATGTAATAGGGGCGACTCTATTGCCATCAACCGGGCACAAATCCAGACTCCGTGCTGCCAATGAGAATTACCTAATGGAAAAACCCAGTAACACTTTGCCCGACCCGGGATTCGAACCCAGGACCTCGTGCTCAGCAATCGCGCTTAGCGACCACTAGACCAACGAGGCAGTCTCTCTATAAATAATATTATGGAGAAATCTAGAGACTATTTGCTTATGTTTTAAAAATTACTATTTTAATCTCACAGCACATCATTACTCAAAGTCTCAACTAACAAACATACTCTGACAGAGTTGAATCAGCGTCATAATAGGAAGCTCCTAGCTACCACGCTCATTACGCGATGTATCTAATCTCATCGCATCTTACTTATAATATAAATGCAAAAGTTAAAATTCTTTGACGTTTGTTACTCAATCTCTGGTCCAATGGATTTGAATGGCATTTGGTGTAGTATGTAAAAATGACCGGAATTATTAATACGTGCTAACATAAAATAAGAAGATATAAGGTAATCTATTTTTAATTAGTCCGGGTGCTTGTGCATTTAATATTATTATGTCGGTCGAATGACCCACAATACAGAAGTTCTACTGTAGGGCGATGTTCATTAACAAAAGTTAATAATCAGAACTAATAACAGGTTAAAAATACGTGTTTATATAACTATTTATTTTATTCCACGTCGAACGATTGACCAGCAGATTTGGCTAATAGTATTTTTTTTATATCTTTTAAATAAAAACTAAACATTTGTTATGTACACTTTATTATAAAGTACTCTTGTATAAAATTTGAATGAAGTATAGTCTGATATCAATTAACTAAATGAACTGACTGTCAGAATTAGAGTGGACTTCAAATTAAGTATTGTTATAATCTCAGACGAAGTATATGATAGACCGGTTCTCATGTAAATAAGGCGAGACCAAAAATGAAATGAGTGCGTGTTTGACATATAGTGCTGTGACACGCACTCTCATATTATCGTATGTCGACAAAAATCACAATCATGAAAACAACGAAGTTAAAAGAAATTATCTAAAATCAATATAGTAAAACAAAAGAATCCATAAATCATCGTCGTTTATTAAATCTTAACAAAAACATAAACCTTTTAAAGTTAACAAATAGTCAAAAACATGAAATAAAATAAAAGTCGGCGTTGGTTTCTAACGTCATTAATGCAGTAAGCCCAGTGATCAGTGATCACACTGTTAATAAAGATTTCAACTTCATATCGACCCTACCGCGGATTCCCGAAGGCAATTAACATATTACAGAATCAATACATAAATCACTTATTCTGTTGAATAAGTAAGTGTATAATAGTCAATTATTGCAGATTTTCCGTTTTTACTAAACTAACTAAATTACTATTTAGTAATGGTAATTTTTATTACCATAAAAAAGTACATATTAAATACTTATAGTCGTATTGTCTAATTTATTAAGTAGTTCTGTGGTAAAAGGTAAATTCATAAAATAACATACCATATTCATAAAATAAATAAAGTAATGAAAATCGTAATCTGATTGTATTTAGGGCATTTTCTAAAACAAATTTGTTCAAAGTGCTTACTGCAAACTGATGAATATTTTTTGGGAATCCAGTTACCTCTATTTAACAGGTTTAGCCATTTTTGGCGAAACTCTTCATTTACAGGAAATCTTCAAAATATTTTTTTACATTATTCTAAAGAATTATAATGTTTCTAAATAATTATTTTGGACATTGATTGATTATAATATAATATGTGTATTAATTTATTTTTACAATAATAATATTATGTACCTATACTAATTAATCAACTTCTCAAAATAAAACGTCAAGTAGAATATCGAACAATATCGATAAAGTCTCTGTCAAGGTGGTCAATCTCTATTCTATGATATTTGGGTAAAAAATACACAAAATTTACGTACGTGTTATGTCTTTTTATAAAGATCTACAATATTAAGGGTCACTATGTGATTAAACGCGATACATTGGCGTACCGATTGATATACGCAACGTTAGTAAAGGCATTTGTAAACGTATTGTAAATAGCAAAATAACCAATTGTACTTACAAGTGAAAACTGTAATTATTTATATTATTTCTATGATTAGTATCACATCCGGGTACTACACACGAAGGCATGACGAAGACAAATAAATAAATATAATTTACACACCAAGCATATATTTTTTCAAATTAAATAACACAATTTATTTTTGACTAATTTGAAATGTGTCATTTGGTGTAAAGTTCAGTCAGTAACACGTCCAACTACCTTTCTCACTCTAACCTACATTGTACTCAGGTCTTTCTGTTTCAATCACCCCATCTATAGTAGGAACTACTTGGATCCTATATCTATGGTTATAATCGAATATTGATTTAGACTGTCAATCTTACTGACGGATTGGTGTCAAATAATGAATGCAAGGGAATCGAAGATTGATTAGACTCGATTTATACACGAGACGTGAATAAACATACGTACTGTTAACATGCACACCCAAGAAAATGATTAAATACTAAAATAGATATTAACCTTCTTGTATATATTATTTTTTTATAAATGACATTACTTGATGTCAAAATGACAGTTTAAATTGCAATGACAGGATTCTAGTAACGTCGTCGTTCTAAATTTAAAAAAATAAAGAGAAAACTTTTTCAGCGGTGTGTAAAGCGATATCAAAGCAAACTCTGACACCAGGTTGTTCATCAACCATACGAGAAGAAGCATATTTCAAACTAATTGTCCATATCGGATGTGCTGTTTATATTCCCTGTCATGATGCTGCAGTAGATAAATTCATTCAAAATATTTTTATTCTTAACCATCGACCAACGAGATTGATAAGACGAAGAAGATGATGCTTACATAATAGATAGATACTATATTATAATGGTCGTAGTTCACAAACATTTCAAGTCCAAAACCGTGTAGTTATGTCACAAGCAATAAAGATACACATCATTATACCGAGTAGCTCTAAGGTTACTGGTTAATGCGGTCAAACTCCACGTTTTTGGTCAAGTTCTGACTTTCTCTTGAATGAGTATTTAAAGTAAAAAAAAAATGATTGGTACTTTGTTCGAATTATTTGTTTAAATATTGCGTAACAGGTGCCCCCAAGGTATTACAAGAGCATACGCATGTATGTATGGGAAAAACTGTAGTTCTATAGGTATCATTGCAAAATATCTGAAATACAGTCAAGGTATTCATAGATTCCAGACATTGTACATACCACAGAGAAATATAAAAGGAATAAATCACAAAAGTATCAGGTACCGACAGAAAAGTGTATGAAAGGTTCTCAGCACTTTAAGCAACCAATTATAACCTTAAATCATCATCATCAGTCGGAAGACGTCCACTGTTGAACAAAGGCCTCCCCCTTAGAACGCCACAATAAACGCCAGCTTGCCAATTGCATCCACCGGTTACCCGCAATTCTGACGATATCGTCGGTCCACCTGGTGGGAGGCCTGGAACCTTAAATAATATTTTATAATTATTACCTCCATAAATATTAATGTTTTAATCGACTAGAGAATTGGGAAATCCGTTGAGCATTCGGTAACTCACATTCACTTTCCTATATTGAGGAAATTTAACTTTTACAACTTTTATATCGCAATTTAACACAATAAAAATATGTTTAAATGTAATATTAAGTAATTTTGTTTTATTATACCAATCAAACAAAGGGCTCTGGTTTTCCGCATTGCGCCTAATAATGTGCAATTAACTAAAGTTTACGCATAAAAAATGTGGGACATGACAGTTTGGACATTAATTTAAATGTTTATTGTGTACCTTGGGTAATACTATAACTATTAACATGTGTAATAGACAAGATTGTCTAATAAAGATTCAACATTTTATATTACAAATCGTCGTAAGTACGTCAAATATTTTATTAAATCAACTAATACTCTCCCATTGAATAAGTTGAAACTGAATAGCTTATAGAATCTATTTACACAATTATGTCAATATAAAATAAAATATTATTATTATTTCAGCCATGATCGTCCCACTGCAGGACAAAGGCCTCCCTTTCCTTCCTCCATTCCTCTCGGTTGTGAGCTGCAATAGACCAATTTACTTTAAAGGAGTCCAGCTAAATAAAATAATATTTACAAAAAATATTGTTAAGTCTCGCAAGATCTGTATATGTGAATAATCTGCAACACTTATATCCCTTCATGCATTTTCTTATATTCAAAAATGCAGGTTATTGAAATAACTTGAAAAATACGTTAATTATCATACGCCAATTTCCTTCATTCCATTAAAGCACATAAACTACGGCCGATGGTACGTGGCCAGCTTGAAGTATGGCATAGACAAAGTTTTGCGCATGTCACAGTGTCCACTCCGCGACATACCGCTATATTGTGCTTAAAAACGCTACTGCGCAGCCATCTGCGCAAACTTCAGTCCGGCCAAGTTTCAACAGCTGTACTGTATATTTCTCCCCTAAACCACGATGCCTCAACACCACGTATGATTACGTCACAGCCATTATTCACTTCAATTAGCGCTGTCACGGTATTTCGAATTCACCCGCGCTCTGTTTCAACCCGGGCTTTCTCCTATGACCTGTCAACCTGTGACACTTACAACATACACACTTGGCAATATTCCTTCAAAATGTTTGTTTTTAGACCTCCTATGTTAGTAGGCCGGGTTAAAGGTGACTAGCGTAAGTGATGCTTATTAATAATACGTAATAATGTAAAACGTTGTGTTGCAAACACGTGTCTGACGTAAATTAGTTCCAATCGAACGTTGATTGATTTTATAGAGAAGATGTATAGTTTATTTTATTTGTTTTACTAATAAGCTAATCAGGCGATGCGTTTATATAGTTTTTGTAGAACTGATTAATGTCTATCTAAATTTAATCTTCTCAGTTTACTGTAATATGTATTTGAGTTGATAGCTTATTCTCTATGAAATTAATGGCAAATATCTGATTAAATTTATATTACCAACTATGCTATACACGTATATAAATTAAGTAAATTTAGTTTTCATATCACAAAACCTAAGAACAAAAAAATCAATTATTACTTACATCAGAAATAATGGTCCTATAATAGAATTGCCTGAATTTCAGTAACTAGTTCAGTACACTAGATATAATTAATATTATTGGTTGCACATTACAAAGCATCGTAAAATTGTCCAATCAAAATTCTAGTGTATATCCATTAACAGTACCACCCAATCAACGATTTCATTCCAATTTGGGACCCCGGCAATTGTTTTTAGGTAGGAAACACGAAGCCTAGACCGCAAACCACAAACGGTCGCCGTTCGGTGCCAGCGTGTGACATAATACCTCCGTTTTCACTCACTGTTGATTTCATACCAGTATCTAAGCGTTAACTACCTGGGGACGTGGTTTTATACCAATATTTTAGTACCAAAGGAGTCCAATGTAGCATCATAAGGTATTTACCCATTAAGTCCGCCTTTTACACTTTTGTACATATAAAGAATAAATATATTTATATTATTAGCAGATAGAATGTGCTGATTTGAATCTAAAAGTTGTGAAAAATGTCTCCACATCGCTGCTCTACCGCATAACGAAACCATTTTTGGGAATCAAATTGCATATCATAAAACATGGTTGCACATAGTGTGACAGTCGTGTCTCATATGATTTATAATGAAAACTATAATACGAAACGACACCTCAGCCAACACGTAACCGTACGTAACTGTGCGATAATGGCAATTACAACATGCTTATTAATATTATAATCATAATACAAAAATACAAATACAAAATAATTTATTGTGCCAAATAGAAAATTACATACATTTAAACGTGTTTGGAGCCTCCTTTTAAGCAAACAATGCCTGTATTAGAAGGCTCCGCTCTTTCACATCATTGTCGTACACTGTACTAACTTGAGTCAATACAGTGTACTGTGACCTTAGGGGTAAATATGTAATGTAAGTACATACATTTTCATGTATTTAGCTTGTATAAACTAATCTTGAGAAATTAAACAAATTAAAAAATTAAAAAAAAAAAAAAAAAAGGTTGCAATTTCATTATTAACAGTAAGGATAATATAATTAAGGTAATAATAAAAGTAAAGAAAAAAAAAAGAAGAAACATATTCCTAGTTAATGTATGTGAGGTAGTGTATAGTTTGGTGTGGTAAGTAGTGCGGCGTATGGTATGGTATGGTATGGTATGGTATTTGGTGTGTGATGTGGTGTGGTGTGGTATGGTGTGTGGTGGTGTGTGGTGTGATGTGGTGTGTGGTTTGGTGTGGTGTGGTGTTGTGCGTGTAATGTTTGTGATGAGGTGTATGGTGTGTATGGTTAGGGTCATAAGTGTATATGTAGTATGTTTCGGCTACGCAACCTGTTGCAGAAGTGCCTCGGTGTCATCATAGGTAAGTGGTTTTATCCATTCTATTATACTTTTCTTACAGTCGTGGTAGCTTTTATTATATACATAAACATGCTTGTTAATTTTGTTATAGAGCTGAAATGAGCGTTTCTTAAATTGTTTGCAGGCAAATCTAGTTTTAGTTTGGGGAACTTGTACAACTAAATCTTTTCTCCTTTTAAATTTTTCTTTATATGGTAGGGTTTTGTGTATTTTGAGAATGGTTTGAGTTACATACAGTTTCCTTACAGACAGTAAATCACTTATTTGGTACAAGCTAACGGTGGAGAATCTTTTATTTTTAAAATACATTATTTTTATTAATGCTCGCTGTGCTCGTTCCAAGCCTATAAATTTAGTTTTTGCCGCCCCGCCCCATATTGGGATACAATATAATAATACAGACTGGACAAGTGCTACATAGATATCATTTAGGAGATTTCTGGGACGGCTCTTGCAGCTCTCTGTTTTAGTTGGAACAATATGTCTGAGAGTTTTAAAGATCCAACTGAGTTTTCGTATTCTCCCGGCAACTTGCTCAAGGTGAGGGTACCAAGAAAGTGCTTGATCTACTACAACACCAAGATATTTAGTTTTGGCAACCTTCTCAATGCACGGACAATTACAGCTTGTAGTAGGCATGTCTCCACATATGTGTACTTTTAAATCTAAGTCTTCAACAGGCTGTGTTCGGTTACTAATACTAAAGCACATATAGTTTGTTTTATTAGTGTTAAGGGAAAGTAGGTTACATTTCAGCCATTCAGCAACCCGAGCCATTCCTATTTCAGCATTCAGTTTAACTTCGTGCCAGGATAAACCAGAAAACACAACAGATGTATCATCGGCATATGAGAATACTTTGGCATTTTTAATTTCCATATTACAAAGGTCATTAATGTACAGAAGAAATAGGGTAGGCCCTAAAACACTACCCTGTGGGACGCCGTATGATACATCTACTTCGTCACTGGAGTACTGTCCTATTTTTACTCTTTGTTTCCTGCCGGAGAGGTAGTCTTTGATTAAACTGAGGGCCGTCCCTCTTATTCCGGCCGTTTCCAGCTTGTTCACAAGGATTGGGACAGAGACGGTGTCGAATGCTTTTTTGAGGTCTAGGAAAACAGACAGGCATCTGTTTCCCTTGTCAAGGTGCTCAGCTACAAGAGAGCTTAAAGCAGTTACCGCATCTTCAGTACATACACCTTGCCTAAAGCCAAACTGTGAATTTGATAGAATATTAAATTTGTTGAAGTAATTAGTCAGTCTGATATTTATAATTTTTTCAAGCACCTTAGATATCGATGGCAAAACGGAAATAGGCCTGTAGTTGCTGACATCGTCACTGTCCCCTCCCTTGTAAACTGGGGTTATTACAGACTGTTTCAGTGGAGCCGGGAAGACACCCTCTTGGAAACAAAGATTAGTAAGATGAGTTAAAATAGGAACAGCTTCCTTTCTTATGTATTTTAAGAATTTTGTCGAGACATTATCCCATCCAGGGGCACTATCAGTTTTCAAGTTCATCAGAATACGATCTACTTCAGTATCGTCCGTATCTAGTAATACAAAGGAATTAAGTTGTGAACGCACTGTATTCGTTTGGTTATGAGTAATATTATTTAATTCCGGGTAAATTTTTTGAGCAAGTTGTTTTCCAATATTAGCAAAATAATCATTAACGTGGTTTATTGACTCCATGGGGGTTGCTTTTATGTTTAGTAATTCTATGTTTTGAGTTGTTGATCTATTAGTGTATGTGATGGTTTTTATGTTTTTCCATAGTAATTTGTTGTTCGATACTGATTGTGCAAGTAATTCTCTTTCATATTTTCTTTTCAATTTTTTTATTAGATTATTGCAGTAGTTCCTGTACCTGGTATAAGTTATTCTTAACATGTCGTTATAAGGATCATTGCGATTTTGTTTTTGCAGTTTATTTCGGTTTTTAATACAGCGAACAATGCCTGACGTAATCCACGGTTTTATGATGCGTTGATTGCTTGGAATTTTTTTAATACTAGTATTTTCATTTACAGCATTGGTAAGCATATTAATAAAGCTGTCGATTAATAAATTTGGAAAATTAATAATAACTAATATATATATTAATAATAAATAATATAACGTTTGTATTGAAAGGTGTATTAGTTACGAACATACAAATGAATAAAGCGTATAAAGAAAATATAATCAAGTAAGCTAGTGTGAATTCTTTGACGCATTGTCTGTAATCTGCCATCATAAAGACATCACTTAGGAACTTACTTCTATATCTGCGGTAAGATTTAACACTAGAGCATAGGAAAATGACTTTTGTGACAATGTTATTGTTTTAGAATAGCCTACCTGTATGTATTACAGTTGGTAGCCTACGAGTTTCACATAACGCTACGAGTGTGTTAAATTTCTAAGGTTCAGTTCGTCTTTTGTTTTACATCGGATCAAATTAGGCTGATATATCCCTACTAATATTATAAACGCGAAAGTTTCTAAGTATGGATGGATGTTTGTTGTTGTTACCCTTTCACGTAAAAACTACTGAATGGATTTCAATGAAATTTCTTATGGATTTAAGCTGACCCTGGATTAACGCATAGGCTACTTTTTATCCCGAAAAGATTTTTTTACAGAGAAATAACTACGACAATTCTGACCTGCCCCGTTACCACGAACTTTTAAAGCAGGACAGTTTACGTTGTTAAAGTGAGACGTAAAGGGGGCTGTACAAAATACTATTTGATGAGATCCTTAAAATCTGTAGCATCCTTCAACAGATGTCATTTTAAAACACCCTGTTTTATATCCTTACCAAACAACGACTTCGGCTCATAGCGTTTTCAAGAAGGGTTAAACGATTTTTAATATTGTGCCGTAAACAGGTTAGGTAAATATCAAGTCTACACGACATGCCATTTGAGAAGTCGACAACCATAATATTCCATAGAAGCCTAATGCATTTCTATGGAAACTTACCTACACGACACAGTTATATATATATACATACAAATACTTAAATATTTTTTAGTAGATACTAGATGATATTTTTTAAATAAAAGGGTCGTACCTGGTATTAGACAAAGTTCCAATTATGAATCAATCAATCTCATAATGGAAAATGGACTGATCCCGTTCACTGCTTTTTGAGATTCACCTATACATACAGACTAACAGAGTCGGACTCTATGTATATTGTATATTTGTCAACATTATATTTTTATGCGCCCCGCGGTGTTACCCGCTACATTTTTTTGGGATTAAAGTAGCCTATGTGTTAATCCAGGGAGTCAGCTACCTCCATATGAAATTTCATCAAAATCGGCCCAGCCGTTTGAGCGTGAAGAGGTAACAAATATACAAACACACTCAAAAACTTTCGCCTTTATAATATTAGTGTGAAGTGTGTTAGTGTGATTGGGACTACATAAATTAATGCTACATAAAATAATAGAGGAAATCTCACGAGCACTATGTATAAAATATATCAAGTTAACAAGAGCAAAACGTATTCTATATCACATACGACATCGACCACTAACCACATCACTACACGTAATGGCACGTAACTAGAGACGCCATTAATGGCATATTATTGCAACACCCGGCACTCCGGTGGAATATATTTCCATACATTGCCCGATAGCTTTTACCCACGATCATTTAGCTGTTCCGACATACATACATTAGACTACACACGTTAAATGAGGTGTTAGACAATTGCTTTTTGATATATTACGCATTTTGTATGATTACTTTATACCTAATATTGTTTTCGATGTTTACATACATACCTATCCTGTTTCTAAGATGGTATGCTAGGATCGTAGCCACGCAATTCGTGGTTAATCCCAGCATTCCCAGCCATTTTTATAATTACATTCAGAGGCAGTTAATTAAATTACAATACATAATATCATGGACATCTTATCCTATTTATTTATTTTGTAAAAGTGCAGCCACAAACTAAGACGTATAGTTTTACATTAAGATTACATACAATATAACATTATTCCTACATCAGCATCATCATTAGCCGGTTGCAGTCATCTGCTGGACATAGGCCTCTCCCACAAAGCCCGGTCTGTTGATTTAAGCATCCAGTCGCTGCCGGCCCTCTTACGCAGTCGTCCTGCCATCTGGCCAGAGGCATCCTTACATAATTTATTTAATATAATTTTCTTACGTATACGACAATATTAGCGTACATAACATTTATAACTAGATAAATGGTTCTGAACAAATAACTAAACTAAAAACAATAAACGAAACTTTAATTAACGAAAATTCAAACCGAAGGGACAATGTATTCAAGAATAGATATATGATGTTTTGTATCTTTTTTTGCATGTTGCCATGCTAGGCTTAAATTTTAAAGTGATAAAGGAAACTTGAAAAATGATGGACACGAGCGGTACTCGAATCCACGACTTTCGCCATACAGTGGCGCGTAAAAAAAAAAGAATATATATAATAAGAAAAGGACAATAAGAAAACATAGCAACATACACTCTATAAACTTTTTTCTATATCACGTTTTGTATTACAACTTAACATGGGTACATTACGAGTATTAGACAAGTTGTCTGTCGCCTGTCGCAACAGCAACGCTTTTACTTGTATATTGTTTAACAATGTGTCTCAATGCTGTAACGACTGTGAATTTCTCTCATACATAGTCAATAACACGAAATGAACTTGGAGTGAGTAACAAATGGTTTTCGCTGTCATAATTTATATTTATAGGTATTGAGTTGTAGTAGAACTGTGTAATATGGCGTGTAACGGGGTAATGTGGTCAGTTAGAATTGTTAATCACCATCTTAAAATGATTGGACTATACAGTGAACTGCAAATGTCTTAAATTATCATCGTCAAACAAAAAATAGGACTAATTTTATGTAATCATTATTTTATTGTATTTGGAGTAAGTCCCTACTGGCAAAATACATCTCAGCTTACCGCTTCGGAGGAAGAAAAGCGCGATGTTATATTATTTGTGGTTATTTTTTGGATTGTGCGGCTGTATTGAAAAAAAATATGGATCGACGAATGCAAGACAATGTTAAAATATATAGAACTTGTTGTATTAATTGAATATTGAATAAGCAGTAACTTAAATCCGGCTTTTCAAAAAAACATTGTTTTAATCACGCTCCTTATAACTTGACAAGAGTCAAATTATTCAGTACATAAGAATAATTAAATTTATTCAAACAGGAACCATGTTACTGGGCTCTATAAGGCAGCGGATTTCTTTAATAATACGTCATGTCTCATGTCTACAGTGATTAGCAATCACTCGTACATGCAACAATACAACGTCAAACGTTTTTTGAACACCCACAAAATTTACATACTTCTAAGCTACCTGAATATGCTAATATATAATCTGATATTTTGTTTTTATTTCTTTTATTTTTATTGATGAAACAAGATCCTTTCTTTTAAATAATTACAAAAGAGGTGCTTCTGCCCCCTAAAAAATGTTTGTCACACATTCCCATGCATATATTTTTTGTTTCAGATGACACAAAAGACCTCAATGCTGAATCATCAGAAATCATATCAGAGGCGGTGGCGCCTCCACCCGGCCTTGTGCAGCACTACCAGGAGCCTGAAGCAGCTGCCTCCGACGACCACACCGACCACTCCATAGAGCTCGTGGGGGGCTCGCAAACATTCTTCCCGTCATTCGCCAATCTCTTTGAACCTCGCCAGCAAAACAACAACTTCAGACTCGGCTTCAACAACCAAGAAGCAGCTTACAGCCAAAGACCAAACTCTTACAGATCACTCCTCAACTACCCTCTGTTCGGAGGCTACAGGAATTTAGATAACTTCGCGAAACAAAGCACCCCCACCGCCGCACCAATCGTCGAAGCCAGCTCTAGTTTGCTTGGCTCCGGAAACTTTGGAATTATTAGGGGTGGCACTTTCTTAGCCCAGAACGATGATGACGAATTCGGCGATGGATATAATTCCTACTACAATAACGGTCACGGCAGACCCTCGTACGAACTAGGGTACATAGCAAACCCCAGGCCAAACTACAACCAGGATCAATTCGCTAACTTCAGGGATTTCGCCGACATCAACACTCCTTCTAACTCCGCCTACTCACATTACGTCGTTGTCTATGCAAACAAAAACTCCACGATGGACGAAATAAGCGAGGAGACAAGAAGAGTAGTATCCAAACCGAAGAATATAATTGAGACATTAGAGAGCATTGACAAAACTACGACTAGCACGCCAAAAATATCGAAGGCTAAATCAAAATTGGAGGCGACAAAGCAAAAAATGTTAAACAAAAAGGAGCAATGGAAAAAGACAAACTCAAAATTCGTCAGCCACAAACACGATGCAGAGGAACCTCTATTAGCGTTAAGTTAATTTAGTGACAAATACAAAGACTTGCGTTATGTAAGTGATTTAATACCAGTAGAAGTGTGTGCCAGACACGTGTCAGCACACTTCGAGTGCGATGAGAGCTGGTCGGCTAAATTTAATTATATATAAGTTTGTGGACAAATTGTGTAAGTGATTCGAAATGCACATGTGATCGAAGTATGCGAATGTTTGTAAATGTATAAATATTAATAACGAATATTAAATTAATTTCTAAATATGTGTACGTCTATAATTGTTTTCCAAACCACCTTATTTACTAGTAATCGCACCTAGTTAACGATGTACCCAACTACTAAGTGCAGTAAACAAATATGTTGAAACTAGAATATGGTTACAAAATTGATCCAGATTTAACGAACCGAGGTGTTGCTTACTTTTAACACTCGTTAAATATTTAGTAATAATTAACAGTTCTTGACATTTAATAGCGTTTTTGAGATTTATGGATACAAGGTCAAACGGGGAAAAATACTTTAATAACGGCTTAGACAAAAACTTAGGACTTAAGGAGGAGGAAGTCGGTTGAAAAAACTATTGTTAGATCGTGGCCCGCCTCCTGTGCGCGCTATGTGTGTGAAACTTTGGACAAATATCAGGGTATAGATCTTTACAATGTGAGGACCGCGCCTACAACAGTCCGACGTGAAGTAACAAGCGCGGCAGTCATTTAGCTACTACACATTTCAAGACCAAGTCCTGAAACTGGTGATCAACAAAATCAAGATAAACATAAATTTATTTAATACGTAACTTATCCCTTCTTATATTATAATAACATAAAAAATAACTGCAATACTATACCGCATTTTAAAATTGTAATTAAAATAAATAACTCAAATCAAACAGTACAATTATTGAGGAATTTGCCATCTATTGTCTAGTTGCTGCACTACTTTTCATTTTTGTTTTAGTGTAGCGCCATCTATCAACAGAAAGATAAAATAGTACTTACTTAAGTTTACAATAGATGGCGTAAGTAATACGATATTACCATGTACGAAAATAGCAATTAAAATACTTATAACGCAAAATTTGAAAATTTCTGTAATCATTAATATAAATAATTTCCTAATTAATGTAGGATGGTTAACACCCCGGTTCAGTTGCAAAATGGAAAATGTTGCCACAAACAAAACTAAACCATAAACAACCAATGTCTACGGTCTAGAAAAGAAAAAAAAATATTTAGTCTATTAGAAAATGTGCTGATTTGCTGAGGACAGACAAATCTAAAATGGTTTTTTATTATATGTCTAACTTAATTACTCTCGACAAATAAGACAATTACATATGTAGTGTTAAGTGTTCTTAGTGCTATGAGGACCTAAAAACATTTTCTATTTTAGTGTAAATTTACGTATTTCTCTATGATGTATTCCGGCAAGGATGCCGCAAATACTGCATATCCCACGCAGTGGGCTCTGAATCCTACTGCGTATCAAAATGTAGATTCAAGTCAGGTTGACTGGGCTGCTTTAGCCCAACAATGGATTGCTATGAAGGAGGCGGCGGCGATAGTGACAGCGCCGCCGCCACCTTCTCTAAAAGTTGAAGAAGAGGGCGAAGCGCCGATGGAAGTAGAAAACGCTGATAACCACGCTGATGGACCGCCCGGTGCTGAGTGGAACGCTGCTACCAATTCATGGGGAGGATCCTGGAACCAGTGGGGTATGTTTTAAGGTTGTAATGTAATAATTGTAACATCTGGAACAAAAACCAATATTACAAAAACATTTCTGTCTGTACTTTCATAATTTGATACTGGTGTAGTCAGATATTATATTGTTGGCATTGTATTGAAATGAGACTTAGAATATAGACTGTTTTCCGGGGTTAAATTTGTGCTTTATCTTAGGTTGGGGATGGTCTGGCTCAGGGCCGGACTCCAAAATGCCTCCAGACCCCTCCATCGCCATGGCTCCCTTGATTGAGGGGTACCCTGGCCCACCAGACACAGCTGCACCAATTCCAGGGTAAGATGTTTCTAAAAAATTGTTTAGAGTAAGCATTGAGTGCGATAGTCTTATTTAGAAAACAATCAATTTTGTGTCCTCGAAGCCACTATTTTATTCAAAGACAAATTATGTTATCATAACACATAACATTGTATTAAGATTATTGTTAGTTCTTACATTACACAAAATCTTACCTTGTTTTACGATTCAATATTATCTTCTATACAAGCCTGTGGCACTCAAAGGGCTAATGTGTAAAGGCTTAATACATTCACATATTTCAAGCCATGTATTTCTGCATGGCTTGTATTACCGGTAAAGCATCAATGAGCGTAGCATAGTGATTAAAATTATTGATCTAAGTGACATTTCTTCAAAGAGAAAAATTATTTACTTCGCGATGCCTATTCCCTTCTGGAAAACGTGTGAGTATGAATGGATCCCTACAGACCACCAATAATCAAGTATTATTATTTGTAAAGCGTAAAATTAACAAAAGAATAATCTAAGAAATGCCTTTCAAAAGCAGATGCGGTTGATAATGATCCATATATAGATTAATTCGCTTCCACATCGGAAAATGGCTATCATATGTGTCAATTATTGCAATCTATTTTGATTCCTTTTTTAAAATATATGTAATGGTGTGCAATAAAAAGTATTGTATGTAGTAAATCATCATCATCGGCTTTTAAATGACCTACTGCTGGGCATAATCCTCCTCCCTGTAGTAAATAGTAGATTATTTCATCTCTATATCCAACCATCCAACAACATTGTATAACATAACCTATTAGGATTGAATCTTGTAAACATATCCTAAGAATGCCACTCACAGCTGTATGCTGTCTACAGGCCCATTAATAGAAGTTATAGTTTATGGGCAGTATACCATATTTATACTGTTCTATGTATGCAAGACAGCATTTTGATTTAATACATGACCTACAAAGTTGATGTGTGCTGAGCTATGATTTGTTATCTTTTTGATAACAGTGTAATCAGTAGCATTATTTCTGTTTTGCTTTTTATATAAATTTTATACTTGAATGTATGAGGTAATTCCTTTGAATGTTGCTTGGTTACTGAACATGTTGGAAGTATTTTTGTCCCTGCAATTTTCTACATGATCTTGTTGAATGAGAATATATGACTTTGCTAATCAGCCATCTAAAATGATATCACTAAAAGTGATGATAGTGAAGTAGTGATAGTTGATGGTAATGCACTACCATATCAGTTGATTACTTAATTATGTTATACTTACCACATTTGCAAAAAGGTTCGTTTTTCCTAGTAATCTATATAAAAATAGCTGCCATTAGAAATATGATTGAAATTGGTGTTAAAGAATTTACCTGACCTATCAAAATTGTGTTGCATAATCGCTGAACTGATAAAGTCTACAATATTTAGGTATATTAAACTAATAATATACCTATATATATATATTTCAACGTAATATCCATGCAAAATACATTTTAACATAATTGCTATATGCAGTTTTTTGTATACAAATTATTGCCTGAATTAATTACATTTTGTTACATTGTTTACATTTCAATATTTGGCTCTGTGTAGTTGGACTGCAATAGTTATACAATGTGCTATTGCTATCTACTGACTTAAATGCAATGCAAACTAATCAAATACATTTGTAATGTTAAAATTAAATATAACAACTATCTAGCCAATTATTATACATAATTATGTGGCTCTTTTGGAATAACTAATACATATATTTGCATTATGTTAGCATGCATATTTTAATATATAGATAGATAATTATTCTTTGTTGCACACCAAGAAACAGAATACACAAAAAACTAATAACAAAATTGCAGACAAAATTCTATTTAAATATGAAAGTTGTATAATAAACACAAACTGCTTTCTTGATTATTAATATAACTGTGAATGGTTTGTTTAAGATTTCTTAAATATATTAATTTTTTAAGCATAATATTTTTTATGTGTCATCCCATTCAATCCGTGAAACCAGAGTTGAAGATTGTTTAAAACAAAAATAGTCTTATGATCCATTTATACGAACATGAACTATCAAAGAATTGTTACAGTATTATATGAGACAATCACCACACCTGATGAATATTGCAAATAACATCATTTATTCTCCAAAGGAAATTTGTAATAGCGGAAAGCCTATTGCTATCTAATAAATATTTTAAAGAGTATTTTTCTGTACTGCCCTATTTGGAATGGGGCATATTTTTGTTCAATCCACTTATATCAGTGCAATCTAGGTCATGGTATCTTGACCATGTAACTTTTAACTCTACAGATACACAACAGGCACCCCGGCGCCTACGTTTCAGCATGGGTACTGGACTGCACCACAAGTTGATCAGCCTAATAGCAGAAGCAGTAGTTCTGGTCGTGACAGACGCTCAAAAAGCAAGAACAGAGATCATAAACCTTCACGGAGTTCCAGATCACAGAGGTAACAAAGCTGTATAAAGTGTATGAAGTTTTCGTTTAGTTACACAAACTTGTATTGTAACTGTTACATTGTATATGTTCCCAGATACTGTTTGTTTTATAACAAATCTTTAATGTATTTGTCGATTCTTTCAATTTTGTTATACCCTTTCGTATTTATGTAATTGTTTTTCATGAATGGCAAATTACGCTATTATACGTAATAGGCTGAAATAATGACAAAAGCTCGGCTGAAACAATATTTTTCCTTACTCCACCTCTACTTCTATTATAATCGCCACACGATTTTTATGTAAAGCCTGAGTTGTAACAAAAACAAAGAGCGACCTTGTTACGTAAGCGGCACTCCAACGTAACAAACAACTAAGCAAACAAAAGGTTCGAAGTCAAGCTATTGTTTCCGAACAGTGCTGGTGTAGTCAAAGGCTTAGAATTTCATTACAGCATGCCTTTATGCTTGCATCAAGACATAAACGAAAATAGATTATAAGTTTTATTTAAAAAGAGAACTATAACGTTATGCTTATATTTTTTAAACTTTCGGGTTTTGTAAGGCTTTTATTACACCTGCCACTTCGCCATTAACTTTTTAAGCAGGACATTTTCCGATGTGGAAGCGAGACGCCGCTACGTGCAGTCTAATGCGGCGTCTCGTTTCCACAACGTAAACTGTCCTGCTTTAAGAGTTTATGGCAAGGGGGCTGTATTCCCTAAAGAGATGAGGGGATATATGAGTTTTTGCAATCCCACATTTTAGCAAAAGTAAAGTCCCTGTCTTGTAATAAGAGTGAATATTGCCATTTATCACCTTTACTGAAAATGGGTACCTGAAACTTAGATAAGGGGTGCAAAATGTCAATCAATTACATTAATATTACTTTCCTGAAAATATCTGGGAACTGCCCAGTTTTACTGATTTCGTATTCATTTATTAAAACTGAATAGAGATTTGAGTACCTTCGTATATGATGTTAACTTATAGCCATAGCACACAATCTGATGGATCGATCTAAGTGACGTCAATAACAACTTCGCATGCTATTCGAATATGTATATCGATTCAATAATCGATTTCTTTTGGATACGATTACGATGTCACAGAACAGTGCTTAATATTATTATTTTCTTTTTTCAGAGACAAACCTCCCGTGATACCCCCAGTGATTGAGCCGATAGTGTTGGCGAGTATGCCCACATCAACCATTGATGCTGCTAAACGAAGACAGCTTCCAGCTTGGATTAGAGAAGGTATATGATAGATAGTTCATTAGTAATGCTAAAATAGAAAATTATATTGAGCTTTTCCGCACTTATTGTTGCTTTGTAAAAACATAGCCACACACTAATTACCCTTGAACAGATGGCGCATTTTAGATTAATATTATGACATACATGCACAAACACTCGTACTTGGAACACATATGAATCGGGAATGGGGATAGAACCTGCAAGCCTAAAGGCAGCAATCCAATTACTTAGCAACTACGTCAATGGAGTCTAACTAGTACAACTAACTCATGTGGTTATACAAAAACTACTTAAAAAAATGACTAATACCAAAACAGTCTAGATGTTACTTTTTTTCACTACAATAACAGTTTACTTCAATTCTTACAGGCCTAGAAAAAATGGAACGTGAAAAACAAAAGGCGATGGAGAGAGAGCACGAGAAGCAGGCGCGCGAAGAAGCTGAGAAAGAAAAGAAGAGATTAGAAGAAATAGAGTTAGAAAGATTAAAAGCAGAAGCAGGAGGCCAGCCAGTGTTGCCACCCAAGAGCAAGTTTGTTAGTACACCCCACTTGTACAATAATACCCACACAAGACATCACGCCTGTATTCCCCGAGGGGGTAGGCAGAGCTTTTGCCTACCCCTGCCTCTGCTGTATATTTCACCTACACCCACATTTCGCCAGTTATAACATAACATAACATCACGCCTGTATTCCCGGAAGGGGTAGGCAGAGGTGCACATATAGTACACCCACATTTCGCCTATTATCTATAAATATTTGTCCCAATGTAATAGGGAGCGCATCCATTGTCATCAACCGGGCTCAAATACTAACTAGTAAATTTTGATCTTAAGGTTAGATCAAATCATGCCAACCAGGCATTTGGCTAGCCGACAATATGTTCTGGCAACGCTTCCTGCATAATTTATCCTAGTATAATTAATTACATATTCATATAGGTCGGGATTTGATATTCATTTCACATGACAATAATAGCAGCTATTCATATTGCGACCGAGTTTTCCTTGTCGTAGTTATTAATGAATGGTTACTGATTAATTTCAATAATTATATATTTAAAGCTAAATTTTAAATAATTTAGCTTTAAATTAATCTATATAATTCTTAGTATAAAACGCAAACTGACTGTCTTAAACAAAGTAATATTTTACTATAATAACTTCGGCTCGCGACCCCGCCGCGTCACCTGCTCATGAATAAGGCTCCGTTAGAGTCCGAAACTAGTCGGGCATTCTCGAATATCGATGCGAGTATAACCAGTAAATAATACAAAGTAAGATTTGCGGAAGAAAAATCTAAACTAAAAAATTGCCCCTAAATCCTGCCTTCCCCACTTATTAGTGTTAATATTGCTACACAGCTATCTTTTCTTTCGAGGTTGCAACAAGTTCCATGTCTTGTCTGGAATTTAAACTATATCTAATTTATTGAATTACCTTTTTCAGGAATCGGACTCCGAAGGAGAGACAGCCGACAAGGAGGACCCAGCGTCATCCAGCCCCGTGAAGGAGGAGCCAGCTGAAGCCGCCCTGCACATCAAGGAAGAACGCGAGGAACCGCCTCCACTCGCCAAGAGAAGTAGAGAGGAGATCATGCAAGAAGTGGTATGAGTTTCTAAAACAGCAACTTTTCTGTCTTGGCAACCCTGAATAACTTAAACCGCGATTTAACTAGGTGACGATTGTCTCGCGACTCTGTTGCTCGACAGAAAGTTTACGTGTACCGCGCGATGTCGCCTGACGTCGCTTGCGACATCTACGGGTCGCGGGACTTGTCGCAAGTCGCGACCTCCGTGTCCCTCGACAGTCGCCCGACATGTTTTGAATAGCGAGGACGCGAGTCGCACTGAACAATACTAACTGCCTAGGGCGATACTACTCACCACTGGGCAGTGTGAACAAGGCAAATGTCGAGCGACACTGTCCCACAAAGTAGCTAAGACATACCACGTGAATTTTGGGCGGAAAACGCGGCTTTAGACCTTTGTATAGTCATCAATAAAAGCTTATAATCAGGTTTAAATTGTACTTGAAAATCAATTAATTAATAACTAGAGCACTCAGTCACAATGAAACTTAACAAACTCGTCTGAATCTGTTACAGCAAACGTTAAAACAATGGTTAATTAAAGCGCATGGTTTGTGTATGTTAAGCTCTGATCCGCAAAATTAATGTGTGGGTACTTCTACCTACCCAAACGGTGAACCTTTTTAATAGTTGATCCTATTTCACAGATGCTTACTGTCCGCCGCTCACTCACAGAAATACTCCTTGAGGTGACAGACCAGGAGATTCAAATGGTGAGCCAGGAAGAATTGGCACGATATACCGCCCTACAAGGTATTACGCTCCAAATAAGCTTTACCAAAAAGGACCGACGGTCTCTCTCAAGATGTTACTTTGTACTCCGAGAAACTATCGCGTACTGACTGTATCTGTGATGCCATGCACTGTGATTTTATCGTCTCATATTGAGACCGTCTTATGTGGACTTGAAGAATCGTGTCGTGTAAAATTGTGTTATATTTTATCGCTAATAAAGTCTTATTTCAGATGTTGCCTGTTGACAATTGAATACATGTGGTGTGTGATTAATGTTGGTTTTATTTATATGGTAAAAGCGTCGCGCCTCAACGCCATGAAGGCGAGCAAGTCGAAGGCACTGGCCGCTATCGCCAGTGGTCTCGGTGAGTTGCGTTCCTAATGCCGTGCAAGCACAAATATCTCGCAAACTTACTCCGACACGTCACTCGTGGGGATCTCCGAACTCAAACATTTTTTGCTAATTATAAATAAATAACTGCTAGGCATGCTGATGTTTCAACTGACAAACAGTTTGCCAGATATTTGGGTACAGAACATAAATGGTGGTTTTTCTTCTAATTTTGCAGAAAAACTATCAAAAATGTCTAAACTATTTTCTAAACCGCCATGTATGTTACATGAATTTCTCATTTCAGCAGTCCAGCCTCATTTTTTGTAATATTGTATTGCCCATATTAGCAATACACATTGTATCAACAGTGTTTAAATGCATTGTGTTTAGTGGATAATTGGTAAGAAATGTACTGAATTTATTATAGATGTTATATAAGTATGAACATTTATGTAAAATTGTTTTATGAAAGTGCGTTTTATTTTTTTGACTGCGAAGTTCTTGGCTGCTAGTGTTAGTGTATTGGATTTATCGTTGAAGAGTCTTGTCTTTGTGAGCAGTGAACATCGATTGGTTATTGAATGCAAATGGACTAACGTTTTAACATAAATACTGGGTCACCTCCGTGTTTCGTACCGTCTTCTCGGGTGGTTGTTGTGGGAGCACGTTGTTGACTGTGTGTGTATGTGTGCAGGGCTGGGCGCGTACGAGAGCAGCAGCGAGGACAGCGAGGAAGAGGAACAGAACGACTTGACCGACCAACAGCTGCATGTAAGTTTTTTTTTTACAACACAGGTATAAATACGCGTAGTGCAAATTTAAGCCATACTACGTACTAGGGACTTATCTTTAACCGTTATTAAGTGTATATAACACTTTATATAACGTGTTTCAAAAACTGTCTGATCCAAGCGATATTTTCGTTTTATTAGACAAATTAGGTTGCTAAAATATTAAAATAAAATACAATACAAATAATAGGGCTTCGTTTGCGTTGAAACAATGTATTTTCTAATAAACACGTGAGTAAAAGCGATAAATGCTTCAAGGTTATAAACGCTATAGTTGAGAATAGATGGATGTTTGTTACCCCTTCACGCTCTCAACTACTGGACAGATTTTGATGAAACTCAATAATAGTATATACATCATTATAGCCTATGTGTAGGCAGTAATTAATAACGATAGTAGCTTTGCTTCACGATTTTACAAGATAATTATCAGTAGTACCTACCGGTTTCAACATTTAACACGGGCAAAATAAAATGCATAATTATAAAGGAATTAAAAAGTTATTGTCTTTTTACTTACCATGGTAAATGTTTTAGTAGTCACAGTATTTCTTTTGCAATTTTGCAAATCCCAATTAATATTATAAATGCGAAAGTTTGTAAGTATGGATGGATGTTTCTTACTTTTTCACTTAAAAACTACTGAATGGATTTTAATGAAATTTCATATGGAGGTAGCTGACACCCTGGATTAACACTGGCTTTTTATCCCGAAAAAATGTAGCGGGTAACGCCGCGGGGCGCAGCTTGTACCTAATATTTACCCCTGAGCTAGACTATTGTCATTATCGTATTATCCGAGTAATTAATGATTTCATTAGTTTGTTTATTTTAATTGCTACTACTCTGTTACGTTTGTAACGCATCATTGCCACACGATATAATACCGGATACATCCGATAACAGTAAAAACATAAAATTCTAGTGAGTGACGTGGCATTTGTTGTATTTATTCAGCTGGCTAGTAGTATCACGACTCGATATTGCCTGCTACTGATTAGTGTGAATTTATGAGACACATGTCTTACTCATAAATGAGTACGCTTCGACGTAACAAGCGATAATATAAGCTACGTGGATTCAAATAATTTCTGAAGAACGGGATGGATAATTATTTTAAGGTTAAAAATTAATCAGATCCTATACCTACATAGGTAAATAATTTACTCACAAATGCACATAAAATATGATAATTTATACTTATTGATAAAAGTTGCATAATATTCATAATTTTATAGATATAGACATAGAATCGATAGCGATTCTCCGCGTCGTTACATGAATAATGTATCCCTTTATTTACTATTATTTCATCACAAATCAATTCAGGCCGCATTTTACACAACTTACACTTTCCTCCTTAATGTGCAGGAGATCATAAAACGCAAGAGGTTAGACTTCGAGCGCACGTCGCGGGAGATCGAGGCGGAGGTGCGGCGAGCTGAGGCCAGGGAGGCGAATGAAGAACCCACCACGCCTGTCTACGTCACGCCCGACAGGCCGCGACGATCGCGTCAGTATACATGTTGTACATACTAGATTAGTTACATGATTGATTGGTAACCCCTAAATATCACCTTTAAAAAAAAAACATAATTTCATGAGACAAATTCGGATGTGTAAATTATATAGGTGTTAAGACTGGTAATGTTTGATTTATTTATTTAATCTTTCATCTGGTATTATTAACTGAGAAAAAGGGACGAAAGCGATTGATAAGATTGAGAACTTATTCGTTTCAATTGTATTACAGGATCCTCTGCCACGCCACCGCCAGCGGACAGTGAAACCCCGGATAAGTTACCCGAACGCCGCCCATCTAAAGATAAGCGGAACAACCACAAGTCTGATAAGATAGATGTAGTCAGGAAATTAGATACCATTATGGAAGAGAAAGCTAAAAAGTCAACTAAGAGAGATCGCACTCCAAGCCCTCATGCAAAAACGTCAAATAAATCTAACCACCATAAAGATAGCTCACCTTCTACCAGTGACTCTGAAGATGATTCCTCGTCCAGTGCGAGCGAATCATCGTCAGAGACAGAACATGACCCTGCTATAGCCGGAGCAAAATCTAAGAAACGTAAACGCCGAGGCTCAAGCTCTAGTGGCTCTCGCAGAAAATCAAAGAAAGAAAAACATAGAAAAGAAAAACCACACAAGTCAGGTGATAGAAGTTATTCCAAATCAAAATACTACGACGAATATGAGCGATCTGACAAAACTAGGTCCAAAAAGAAAGAAGACTACTACGACAAACACAAAGCGTCTAGGAGTAGGGATTACGACAGACATAAAGAAAAATATAGGGACGAATCCGAAGAGGAGCGTCCTAGAAAACGTACAAAGCGGTCGCGTTCGATTAGTTACGAATCGCGTTCGGGACGGAAGAAGGTATCGCGGGACCGGTCCGAAGAACGTTCGCGCAAGAGGGACAAGCGGTCCTACGACAGGGACAGCTCGAAGCGGGACAGGTCTTACGACAGGTCCGGCCGAGACTACGACAAGTACGATAGGTATGAGCGGTCTAGGGACTACGACCGGCGACGATCGCGAAGCGGCAGTCACTCCCGTCATCGCCGGTGAACATCAGGTTACCAATCGGACAGGTTGTACTTTTATCTATCTTGTTATCTGTGTGTTGGACTTAGAAAAAATATTTATTGTTTGTGCAAATATAAATTAACTCTATCCAAGTTAAGCTCAATAGAATAAATATATGCCAGTAATATTAAATGTATGATATGTATATAGAAATACTAATAACACTAAAATTACAAACTACCTCAAGTTCAATATACTAACATTGTATATGGAAAATAGGATGATGTCAGAAATGTAGTTATTTCAAAATGATTTTTTAACGAAAAATTCTGTCACTATGATGGGTACTCGTAACTAGTTTTATATCCAACATTGGTTGTATAATTATTAAGTGACTTCAATAAATTACGTAATCATACTCATTATTACTTTTATAAATATACCATGCCATGAAAGTAAGAAGAAAATCTCTTATGTCATTTTTTATCTTTTAGTTCAATCATGTAGATAGTGGAGTATGTATATTTAAAACAATTCGGTAAGTTACGCGTTACGAGTATCCGTCTCTTATCGTTGTTTATGTATAGAGATAACATCTGAAGTGTTTATCGAAGTGAGACAGACATGCATTTCTGACATCAAGAAAGCTAAGGCTGTGATATATTATTTTTATTTTTCTCTTGCAGGTTGGGAGCTTATCGGTAGTGCGTGCGACATGTAAATATTAGTTAATGTGTATAGTATTTTGGTGTGCACTATTATCGCGTAATACTTTTAATAAATACTTCACTTAATATATCGTTTTATTTCTTTTTGTTACTAAAACCATATTAGTTTAGGACAGTCCTGATTGTTGTATGCTGATGCTGTATGTTTGCAAAGCTAATAATAAATTATTTTCATATTTGTAGGATGTGTGAAGGTTACTGTGTACCTTAATGATCTCGCTTTTTTATATCGGTGCCACAGAATACAGAACAGAAATCCGCGCAATACAAAACAATACTCGCTACCTAAGCATGACCATCTTTCTTGAAAGGGAAATAGAGGTCAATGCATTTCACTCATAATAATTTTATTTTTATCTGTTGATTGTCACGGGAACAGTTCAAGGGCAATAGTAGTATAACATATACTACCAGTAACAATATTATTTCAATGCAAATTAACCTAATACAATGTCGAACTCACAGATAAAAACATTATTTACGCTTTATCTAACATCTGTCAGAAGTAAAACTGTGCCTATAGTAACTATATTCTAATTATAATATGTAGGTTTATTTATACCCATATATACACAAAGCACGTGTCGCATCATACCACTTATAAATCTTTGTGTTTAATTTTAACTACATATTTACTTTTATTCCTGGGTTCGAATCCCAGGTCGGGCAAAGTGTTACTGGGTTTTCTATTAGGTAATTCTCAGTAACAGCACGGAGTCTGGATTTGTGCCCGGTTAATGGCAATAGGCTCGCCCCCTATTACATTGGGACCTAAAACATAACTGGCGAAATGTGGGTGTACTATATGTGCACCTCTGCCTACCCCTTCGGGGAATACAGGCGTGATGATGTTTTTTTTATGTTATGTTATATCTAACATGAAATAAATAAAACTATAAAAATCGATCAAGTTTATATATTTTTATACTTTAATAATTATAAATAAGTTAATATTCAACAATTTCTATAAAGATTGCTCATTGCTTTCAGTGTGATAGTACTTAAAACGGGTGAAATAAAATGAATACAGTTTGAGATAACATAGGTAGATAGCTTTTACACCAATTACAGTCATTCATAGGCCTTGGCTAGTGACACTTTAAATTCATTGATCATTTTATGGTACTAACAAAATCATAATTATATAAAGCACCTATTTACACACCTACACTTAGGATGGTAAACCCATTAGATATTGTCTGTGTTGCTGTCATTTAGAATAAGATTTACAGACTGATACCCATTTCAACTAAAACTGGCAACCCTACATAATGTAATGACTAACCATTTAAACCTTAGCAGAAAAAGAGCTACTTCTGTAGCCCAAAGTAATTAACATCGTCAGTCATCAGTTTGGGGTAAATAAACTGTTTACACTAGGTAACTTTAAAGTCAGTACATGAAGATGTTGACTAGCATTAATAAAAATGGGTTAAGCAGCCTTACAATACACTGCATAATTACACACTTATTGCTCTTTTTTCATTTGTAATTTTATAATTCAAAGTATATAGTTATACAACACAGTCTAAGTGTTGTGTAACTATATTACTATATACAATATTAATTAATAAGGGCTAAATGTACTTAAATACGGGTAAATAGACAAACATCCTCATTTGATAAAATAAATTAATTTGTTGGTAACCTAAAAGGCACTTTGTAGTTAATCACAATAATAAACTGTGGAAATGTGTCTTAATAACCATGCCTCACAGCTTACCAAAAAACGTGCTTTAGGCAGGATAAGTATAAAAATATGATTAATTATAGCTGTCAATATTAATAGAATATCTGGAATGTTTGTCTATTTACCCTCATTTACCTATCTGAAATGTGTTTTATCAAAATCATTTCTTATTTTAAATGCCTTCAACAACACTATAATGAATCTTACACTTAGGCCTATGTTTGGAGACTCACCCCAACCTCACTTACCAAATCTTTGATCACATTTATTGTACCTATACAAAGCACCTACATAATTGTTAATATTTACATTATGGTCAACTGACAGTTGTATGAACTCTGTGAGTCTTATTTGCCATGGCAATAACCCATGAGTGCAACATAATGGCCCAGTGTATAACACCAAGTCTGGATCAGGAATGGTAGGGTACATTAACATAACAGCTTGGTCCAGCTCTTGGGCTGTATACTCATTAGATTCTCTACTACATATTACTTCATTGTCAGCTATCCGACGTATACACTGTGCAATAGTTGGCTGACCATCTTTACTAGTAAATATATTTATGTAGACTGTGTGAGCTTGCATTCCATTAGTGTAGCCATTTAAGTCAGGCTTCCTATACCACTTAATGCAGCCTGGCACACCCTTTTTATTACGTTCTACTTCAAGAAATAGCTTTTCTTCATTTTCTTTTAGTTCCCCTGAAATGAAAAAAAATATTATTAATGCTGTATCTGAAGTGTAAATAGGAGTGAATGATTGTAGTACTAGTTATCTAATGTCAATGCATTATTCTTATCTAAATACTTAGGATGAGGCAATAGTACCATCTAATCAAATAAATTAGTTTGACATGCATATAACATTATGAAGAGAGAAACTAATCGGTTATGTATTAAAAAATAACAATAAAGTTAGTCATTTTAATATCAGACAATAAAATGCTAAATAATTAAAATGTAATTGAATGAGGTATGAGTAACAATAACGTACCGTAAGTTTACGGTAATAATGAATGGTTGTGTGCATTGAATTACCTGTTATATCGTAGAAGCTAACGTATGATATTCCGGCTACAAGGCTCCATATAACCATGCGAGACAGATCACTAAACGAGTGATGATCAGTGTCTGTCAAGATCACCAAATGTTTTAGTTTCTTTGTAACTCTAGGCACATGTTCTAATATTACTTTTATGTCACTTTTGGTCACCTCATCTTGTAGAAACATGCACTTTTTACTCCTAATTCGGGAATAAACATTTTGAACAGCAACAAGTATATTCACAACCAAATGCACTAATGTAAACAGAAAGTGACGGATCAGGTTCGACAGCATGTTAAAGAATTAACAGAATAGTCCTAAATTATTGCTCAACTAATTCGTTTTATTTAACCATTTTCCCTCAAAAGAAATCACATCGAAATTGGACAGATCACACGGCACAGTCAGCCGCTTTTTTCAGACAGCCAATCACGAGCTTTAGGGTGGACAGCCTGTTTACCAACGTTTAGAAACCAATCGCATTGAAACTCAAAAGTACAGAGTAAATTTAAAAGGAATTTATAAATATTTCATACATGATGCAATTATTTATTTTAAAATAATCACACACCTCATGCTTATTATGTTCCCTCATAAAATTAAGTTTTCTTAAATCTTAAATTTCTCAGCATAACTGGTTACTAGGACCCTAAAATGGTTGGTTAAATGCTCTAAGGCTTGTGTGCCCTTCGCAAGGTCGCACAACGTATATTGAAAGAGACATTAAAATTTTGTTATGTGTAGCAAAATAAATGATTAATATGATTTCTATTTATATGGTTACTTATTCATCGATTCCTTGATTATCTTATAAGAAAATATTAAATAGTCGACTGAACGATATAAATTGCTGATGAGCTCATAAGGCCGGCTGGGCATTGTCTATTGCTGACTTCTATCATTAAATTAGTAACTAAAATAAATAATTAAAATAATGACTTTTCATACATTTATCAACGTCCGTATAAATAATTTTCAGTGAACACCCAGAGAAATCTCTGTTGGCAAAACGTACTAAAAAGTTGATTAGTTGAGTCGATTAATTAACCGTTTCCTTTTCCGTCCACCATTTTTGTTTCTTTCGCTTGTCAGACTTGGCTGATAAGGTTAGTAATTCTCACGATTTTGCTGTTTTAAATAAGTTTTGAGTGATTATCTGGATTTAAAAAGAGTTTTGGTGTCAGTATATACCCAAATAATCGTTTCGTTAATAAAAATGTGTTAAATTTATCGTACTCGTGGTGAAACTGTTATCATGTAAAACTGACCACGCCGTTGAATATTTCGTTTGCATTTCAGAAGCCTCAAAATGCAGCTGCACATTAGAGGACAGTCTACGCACGTCTTAGACGTTAATGGTCAGGAGACCATTGGCCAGATCAAGGTACATGTATTGATGTAAAGTTAAATCGTACTAAGTCTGATGTGATGACAAAAATATATTTCACGAAAACAAGGCTCATGCTTAATTTATACCACTTCTATTTGTACATTTTTACGCACACTTATTTCATAAAATAATTGTAATTATTATACATAGGTACCTAAAATTCTGTCTACAACAGAACATCTGCAGTGACAAATTTAGGTTATGTTTGTGGTTATGGTCTTGATGACATATTGATCAGCTAATGTATAATTACAGGAGCGCATCCGCGCCCTTGCCGAGGTCGGTGCTGAGGAGCTGACTCTGTCACTCTGCGGTGCCCCCGTCGAAGATGCATGCCTTGTATCTGAGCTGTCATCTTACGAGCTCGACCTCACAGTGCCATTGCTCGGTGGTAAAGTGCACGGATCCTTGGCTCGTGCCGGTAAGCTTAATATTATACTCTAATTAGTCTTCATTTATTGTTGTATTGGAATATTTTATGGTGGTCTGTGAGTACCTCATTGGATAGTATGGAATAATACAAGTGTTCATGCATATACTACACAGTTAGGTGCCCACTTCAAGTTATAGATAACAATTCTATTTAGATTAGCCCATAGTGATTTGAATATTTTTTCAGATGTATAGACATATACAATTAAAATGTAGGCCTAATAGGTATTGATGAAAAAAACTATAACTAAAGTAACAAAATTCAAACACATGCAATTCACCATTTTTATTTAATGCATAGAGACCAGATATTATGTTTCTACTGTTCTTTGAGTAATAGTAATATATATTTTGAAAACAACAATAAAAATAATTTTCTTGAGAGAATAACCAGGTTAATCTTACTATTTTATCTTTCAGGTAAGGTCAAAGGTCAGACCCCCAAAGTAGAGAAACAACAAAAGAAGAAGAAGAAGACTGGCCGTGCTAAGCGTAGGATTCAGTACAACAGAAGGTAATGTATTTTTTATATACATCTCTTTGTGGATTTTGTAATTGACAAAATAAGCACAGAAAGCCTTGATGAACTCTTAGGCTGAGGCTGCACGATGGTTTACCATATAATTTTGTGAGTCACAGAAACTAATACATAATTATGCTTGCATACTTGCGGTTTTTCCTGTGGGGACGTTTTAGTTTTCTGCTATGTTATTCCGTAATACTTCTAGAAAGTCAACTCGCATGTCACCTTTTATACACTAGTGTTGAATCTCACCACAGATTTAGTAATGACTATGAGTCTTTAAAGGTAGTCCTCAGCCTTAAAGGTATTATGGGGTGGTACCACCAGTTTCAGGATAGAATTGATACTATTTGATTGACACATCCACTATTATGAGCATAACATTAATTTAGACGTATCCCTCATCAATTGTCTATATACTTCATATTGTTACCCACTATAATACATATTAGTTGCAGTTTCTTCATCACATGAAAGCTTTACAAATTTTTAATTTATTCTACTATTAGTGCATTTTGCCTAGACAAATTAAATAATTTATGGTTGTATTATTAAATTAGTATTATTCTAAAACCTGATTAATTATACTTAAATACAAATTGAATGTATTATTTCAGATTCGTGAATGTTGTTCAGACATTCGGCCGCAGACGTGGACCCAACTCCAACTCGTAGGTTTATCTTTTGTAAATAAAATGCAAATATAACATCTTTTTGCGCCAATATGTGTTTTATTGTATTTACTTATATAAAATCTAAAGCAATTCAAGCAAGTTTATGTGGATAAAATGTTTTGTTATGAAGATGATATTAACCAACCAACATAATTATGCACCTATAAGAGACGCGGCGATCAGTGGTAACAACATTACACCTGTATTCTCCGAAAGGGTAACCAGAGGAGTAACGCACCCACATCTCGCCAGCTATAGGTCCCATGTAATAATAGGGGGCGACCCTATTTCCATTTTCACTCCGTGTTGCTATTGACCTAATGAAACCATAGGGGAAAATCCTGAGAATCAAACCTAGGATTCCCAAAATCAGCAGTCATTGCGACCATTAGAAAATAATTAAGACAATACTATAGCCACTGGCTTTATAATCGAATTTAACTTATTTTGCGGAGAAGATGTAGGTATGTACATTAGAACTTGTGAAAAGGGTAACTAAAGTATGGCTCTGAATGTACTAAATTAAAATATTTATGTAGGTACTAGCCTAAAGCCAATGAAGAAATATGTTGTTCGTCTACCGAAAAATAAGCTAGAACTACATCACTGATGATCTGTTTGTGCTAGAATGTCGAGTTAATCAGACGTGAATAAAAAAAGAGCTATGACTTACTACGTGTTGCACTGCCTGTGTACGATCGCTCACTGTACTAGCGGGTACCAACAACACTAGCCTAGCATCAAACACTTGAAAAGATGATGGATAGAAGGGGGGACTTAGGTGCATTTTAAACAAAATAAAGAATAATAAAATTATGTATTTCCTGCATGCCGGGGGGTGCACTTGCACCCATGCCAGCGCCCATGGTAAAGTGTGTCAGGCGCTTTAGTTTCGTATTGGCAGTTGCACAACTAAAATCGACTTCTATTTTACGTAGCATAGTTTGCGGTGGACGCACATGTATAATAAAACTGGCTCAACAATGCGAGCCAAGCTAAACCAAGTTAGTTTAACTGGTGGTGGGCGATCGGCTTTAGACGTTCTATAGCAGTGCATTAACGATAAGGTTTGAATAAAAATAACGATCTTATGTGCACGCGACAGCTTCGCACAGTGATTCTAATAAAGGCCTAGTTTCGATTCCAGGTGGTGGGTCAGCGATATTGGGGTTCGTCATTATTTTATTCTTAGTAGCAGCAAGGAGTCTGGATTATTCAAACACGCGATACCTATTCGGCGTCATATTTACCAAAACGGTGTGTCATTCTTGAGGTTGCAGTAGCACGTTCAAAGCTAAGTAGGTACCTATACTACCTAGTCATACTATTAGGCTCTGCGCAAACGGGCCACCGACCACGGTCACTGGTGGGCCAGCGACAGCTACTTAACGTCCTTTTTCATACATTTTGTATAGATGCGCCACGCACTTGTAGCCGGTGGCGGCCACACGCTGCAGAAATGTCCGCGACTTTACAAATGTGGCCGTAGCGCGCGACAGCCACCGGTGGCTGTGGTCGGTGGCCCGTTTGCGCGGAGCCTTACTAGGCGTGTTGGGAACAAATTAGGGTAATAAAAAGTCAGTCATCTATTTGGCAATTATCGTGTATTTTAAAAGGGCCAAGGAAGACTTGTTTATATATATACTTCACAAAACGAAGGCCCATTTCTCGTGACATACCGTCATGATATGCGGCAAGACAGCTCAAACGCGTGTAGTAAACATTCCTTATTTCTTTATAGGTACTAAGTAAAAGTAAGTATATGGCACTGTGGCATCGATTAACATACAGAACATAAAAAGTCATAGTCACCATCAAAAATAAACCTAAGTACATCAAAAAGTATTTCCATAATTTATAACAAATAGGTGAAATATCTTTTGTACTTTTGTACCTACAGCTCCCTTACTATGAACTCTTGAAGCAGGACAGTTTATGATGTGGAAATGAGATGCCGCCGCCGCTACATGATGCAGTGTACCTAATGCGGCGTCTCGCTTTAACAACGTAAACTGTCCTGCTTTAAGTGTTCATGGTAAGGGGGCAGATATCGCAAAAGATCAAAATTAAATATTAGTTCACCAATATCATTCATGGCAGGTACCTAGAATTTAAATTGGTGATGTGAAGAGATAGGTAATGTAATTATGGATTCGTAAAAAGACAAAATTAGGAAGGTATTAAAAAATTATAATATAAGTACTTACTTATAACAGTGATAAGAAAAATAATTAATGAAGTAGTAGGAACAAAACTATTTTATTAGGTATCAAATGTCGTAAGAACCTACTATAGAGGTATGGTACCTAGAGATGATTCTAAAAAAGTGAGTACCTACCTACCTTTTATAAGGACCAAGAAGATTTTCGGTAGGTATTTCGAAATAACGGAAAGCATGCGTAGTATAGGGCCCTTTAACCCTTTGAGCGTAATGTCTTTTATAGAAGTCAAACGTTTCCGTGGTCTCCACGCCATAACTTTATTATAAGACAATATCTAACCGTAACATTTGTGTATGATAATATCTATACAATAATCGTAATAAATGTTAAGATTTGAAATTGTCTTAATAGAATCGTAGGGAAAATGTAAACGTTTGTTTTCTATATATATAAGGCCGTGGCGCTTAATAGGTTAAATGCCAATATATTATTCTAGTGTATCAATTTTATTAGTATCAAATATCCATAAATTAACGTGACAAATTTGAGGTCAGCATAGGTATAGAAACATTTTGTAGAAACTAATGATTTATTATTCGGAAATAAATGACTATGATTTCTTATTTACATTTTAGAATAGATACGCTAGAAGACCACAGCCACAGTAATAGTCCTTATTCTACATAATATGCTAGTAACACTAACACATTATTTACATATTTTAGCCCTACAATCACGTTATGTGATAGATGCATCAGGAAATATTCCCAATTTACAATGAAACTCTTGTAATAACAACCACTTGTTTCAAGAGTTGAATTTATTAACGTACCTACATACATACAAACACATATCCATACTTCCATACTATTTTTAATATTAAAAATCTGATAGTAACTCTGTCTGTCTGGTACGCCTTTACGACTAAACCGCTGGACGGATTTTGATGAAATTTGGCAGGTAGAAAGTTTAAAACCCGAGAATGGACACTTACTTTTTTTAAGATTCAACCCTCTATGGGACTTAAACTTCGCCAGTTTTGAAACTAGAGCTATTAAACTGGGTATTTGGCAGTTTAATAAAAAAAATGATACGTGTATAACTGTATATGTACTTGGAATTGGAGAATTCGACACTTACGGGGTGAAAGATTTTATGAGAAGTTAAAACCTTCAAAATTGATATAGGTTTATAGTGGGAAATAAAAAAACATCAAACCATTCATTAAGGGACTTACGTAAATTAATCCCTAAGGGGTGCAAAAGTGGATGGAAGATTTCATGAGAACACAATATCTTGCAATGAGAAACTTAGGTATACAGTAGGAAATACATAAACAATGTTTAAGCGCCTTCAAAAACTTTAGTAGTTATTTATTTAAATAAACTAACAATCCAAATTAACGCGGGCGAAGCCGCGGGCTATAGCTAGTTTATAATATAACGAGTCACTTCACGCAATAAGGCACCATCGTAACAAAATTTTAACCCATTCCTATATTTATATCACTCATCTAGTACACTGATATGCAATTTTAATTACAACAAATTACCTCTATAGTAGTCTTATATTATGCACCGCTTTTTAAGTATAATCTAAGCACACACTATAGTATCTAAACTATAATTAAAGTACATTTTGGCTTTCGATTTCCATCATATGGGGTCTTAACTTCGACAAAACTGTGAAACTAACATTGTATTTCGAGTCTTTGTACTTTTAAAACCTCTAAACCTACTTTAAATGCATTAATCTGACTTAACCGAATCATTGTAAACTTCTCCATAGATACAGTTTTGTCAAAGACTATTGGGAATGTTTCTAATTCATAATTTATTCGAGGTACATATTTAGGACAGTGTAAGTATAAACAATAAAATAAAATTACATGTAACTTGATCTCTCAAAATTTGACTGTATAAAACTAACATTAAACTAGGTACATTTAGTTTATAAAATATGTAATTCCAAAAATCCAAGGCTTATTATAATAATGCCGTATTCATGAACGAATGCGCTAGAGCAATGTTAAAACCACTGCAATAGCAGTGATTGAATTCACTTACGTATAAGGTCATTCATGAATACGGGAATAAGGCTGGCACTTAACTATTAGTGAGCCCATGCATAATTAAATTAGTGATTCATGCGACGCAATAGTGTACATTCATTTTCGCCAGGCGGTACATTTGAATGCTGGCTACGTTTCGTTTGATGCACTCATCCGGCAGCCAGAAATCTGCGTTCACTATTTTTGAATACTTTTAATTCTTTTGGCACCAATATGTTGTCCGCAACAATGTGTCCTTTTGTGATTACTTTAGTCATTAAACTCCTGATTGCATGGCTGTTTTCTTAGCGCGGGCTTTCTCCCATCTGCTTACCCTATTCACTGGGAAGCACATAAGTGACGAGAGGACGAGGAACCCACCAGACACGCAGAACGATACGTTGTAGTCTAGGGTGTAGTCATACAGTTTACCTGCGAAACACCAATAATTTGTATCAGACAAATTCATTAGGTAATTTATAAAAATATATCAAATATCTATTACTACAATAATGAAATTATACTGAATATTTAGCACCCAACTATATAAAATACATAATATCTTAGTTTTAGTTAAGAAAAGAATTGAACATTTTAGAAACAATTATTTGTTCGATATGTTATTTAATTGTTATAATCTAGTTACGCGGCGCGTTATTGACCCACATCTATAAAACAGAACGTCGATGAGGTATGCCAATAAAAATATGTATTCCAGACTGTGTCGTGAGTAGTTTTATTACATATTCATATTATTAGCCTAGGTCATCGTTCAATAACCATGCGGGTATGCGTGAAGGTAGGAATTTGGCACTGCACCGCTAGACAAAGGACAAAAATAGCCGGGCGCCAACATTATGCAATGGATAGATGCATTACACGTTAATTTAGTTTCAATTTAATTAAGTATGATTCTTAGCTAAATTTACAGTATCGTATCTCACCTGCTATAGGTGCACCGAGTAAAGCCCCAACTCCTTGGAAGAGTAGGAACAGGCCGTAACAGTTAGTTAGTCTCTCCAGACCCAGATACTCAACGACCAGGATCGATCGGAGAGATGCGAAGCAGGCTGAAATAGAAGATAATTATATTAATACCACGTACTTAAAAAAGGTGAAGTTAGGAAATCATTGGAGTTGCTAAGAATATGTTTCCTGGTTTAGGCTTCTAACTAGGGATAATATATTTACGCTTTATACTGATACTTGATGAAGTTCGTTTAAACCTAAGTTAAAGTTAGTTAAGTACTTAAATGATTTTCAACTCACCAACAGAAAGGCCGAACATTACACAGTAAACGTACTGGAAGATGGTAGCGTTACTGAGTCCGCTTACCATGGAGGCGACCCCACCGATCAGCAGCGCACTGTTGTTTACCCACAGCGGAGAGACTTTGGGCATCGATGATATCAAACCGCACACCACACGACCGACAATGTTGGCCACTCCTATCGATGACACCAACCACACAGCAGATTCCTCTGCCATTCCGTTCGCAGACGCTCTCTGTGCAACGTACATAAACGGAACAAAAAATCCTAACATCGTGAAAAACCCACTTGCAGCTAGGATTATGAATGTTATAGATTTGAACAAGCTCACATCCAGTAGAGTGGCCAATGCTCTTCGCACCGATTCAGGGCAGAAACGACATTTCTTTGAGGATTCTTCATTTGCGTCGGCCGTAGTAGGTATATGAGTTACAGCCAAATGATAGCCGAGGGATGTTCGTGACGTGTACTGTGGCAGCCTGTTCAAGCTGGCTCCAAAGAAAATGTCATCACGGTATAAAGGTCTGGCGATTAAGTCATGTGCTGACTGCCGTTGGCTGTGGTAGCTAGTTTGTGACGTCACCCTAAGCGAGGATTGGATTAATGGCTGAGTGTTTTCAACGTTGCTATTAGCATCTTCATGCTCGTCTTTCTCAGCGACCGGCGCGTCAATAAACATAGGTTTACCGCCAAAGGAATTTTTTATGGTCGTAGCAGTAGTAGAGGATCTTCTGCGTTCAGTTAACTGAGAATTGCTGCCTTGAAACACTTCTTCCGCTGTCGGATATCGCGTGTTACTAGGAACCCCCATCCATGTGTGAGGGCTTACTTTGTTAGTAAACTTCATTTCTGGTGGCATTGTGAGTCTGGAGTCCATTTTGTTATGAAGTTTTAACATGGAGTTCAGTTTTTCCACTGCCTCTTCGTGGCGGCGGGCAGAACTCCCTTCTGTTTCATCTGCTAAGGTTACATGAACTGGTTTGATTGGCCGGAAAGTGCATCCGAGAAGAATAGCTATCAGTAACATTCCTGCAAAAGAAAAATAATAACTTAAGATCTTTTCAAATAGCGATTAGGCAGCAGCAAAACTTTCAGTAAAATGTAGGCAAAAGATTAGCTTTTTAGAGCTTCTTTGAAATTAATCATCATATTTTGTAAAGTAACTAACCTGCTTGAGAGAAGATAGTCATTCTCCAGCCATAGGTTTCGTTTAACCAGCTGGTAACAGGTGACATCAAGAAGCAGCCCACTCCTGAGCCACAGAGCGCCAGGCCGGTCGCTAGTGCCCTCCATTTCTCGAAGTAAAAGCCGACGGTCAACACGGCTGGCATGAATATCATACTAATTCCAACACCTGGGAACAAAACATTTATGTGCACACTATTCTCATTGACTTAATATGCGTATGTGACAGGATTGACAAATAATTATCTTTGATTAAACTATATTACTGAATTTGTATCTCGTTATTTCCTCTTGGGCTTTCAACTATGTAAACAATACCCGTTCTTTTAAAAGGCATATGTGGGGACACAGGTCCAACACGCAGAGGCCCGTTGAGAACTTTAATGTGAAAGGACACCAGCTAGAGCCAACACACAACTGCTCTATAAAGCAGCCATGAAAAGTACCCCGAAGGTGCGGGACTATTGAGAAAAATGGATACAAAAATGATTTGGTCTATTGTATTGGGATGTTACTGAATTATTATTGATCACCAGCTCATGCATGGATATTATCGAGAAATATACGAAAGATTTAATAATTAACCCTTACCTCCTAAAACGCCGTAAACAATATATAAATATAAAATGCTTGTGGCATAATAAGACGCAGCAAACGAAAGACTCGCGAGCAGGCTTCCTAATATAGTCACCGTGCGGAATCCGTATCTGAAATAAATAATAATAGCACCTAAATTCTTCTAACAATGAGAGCCAAGTACATGGTTCGAAAAAATTACAGTTTTACAATATTTAAGTGCACATACATAACAAAAATAGACATACGACTGAGTTGAATACCTCCTCCTTTTTTAAAGTCGGTTAAAATAATAGAAGAAAGTGAATGTAATGTTAGGTAGGTGCTAGAATAAAATACGATACTTAATTGGGTGTTTGTAAACATGGTAATGGTTAATAATAATCTCACTTGTTCGATAAAGCTGATACGAAGGGACCGCCTAGAAGATAGCAGCCTGCTAACAAAGAGTTTACTAGCGCCACTTCACTTTCTGTGACCTGCAAAAAAGAAAAAGTGCTGTTATTTCGATTTTAAACATAAACATAACATCACGCCTGCATTTCCCGAAGGGGTAGGCAGAGGTGCACATATGTAATAGGGGGCGAGCCTATTGCCATCAAACGGGCTCAAATCCAGACTCCGTGCTGCTACTGAGAATTACCTAATGGAAAAACCCAGTAACACTTTGCCCGACCCTTGCTTGATTTGACCTATTTAACATAATAAAAAAAGGTTTTATACCTTAGTATTAATACATTAAAACAACATAACCGGGTCTGAGGTTACGTCCTTTTAATGCTATCGACTGGACTATTTAACTGCCCACGAAGTTTTATATGGCAAAAATAACTATTGTTCTAAAATCCAAATAAATGCTTTGCTGCTATACAGGAAGTAATGGCACATACGAGGGTCAAACTGAAAGTTCTTAGAAAATCAAAAACTGATTACATTAGCCAGTTATTAGTTTTATTATATCTTTTCAAAATATTGTCCAATCACGTCAATACACCGCTGCATGCGATGGAACCACTGGGAAAAGCACTTTGCCCACTCGTCTTTAGGGTTCTCTTCAATGGCATCGCGATACGCAGCCACCGCTTCTTCAGCATTCATAAACCGCTTTCCTTTAAGTTTTTCTTTAATTTTTGGAAATAAATATAAATCACAAGGGGCGAGGTCGGGGCTATACGGCGGGTGACCCAGTAATTCAACGTTTGATGTCGCCAAATAGTCGATCGTTCGCTTAGCGGTGTGCGACGAGGCGTTGTCGTGGTGAAGGAGGATCCTACTGCGAGGTCGTTTCTCTCGAACTTTTTCCAAGACAAGTGGCAAACAATTGGTAGTGTACCATTCTGCAGAAACTGTTTTTTGATCCTCTAACACAATTGTTGCGAAATGACCTATCCTTCCAAAGAACGAGGCCACCATTTTTTTTCCCGCACTTCGATCTCTCTTCACTTTAGTTGGCAACCTCTCGAAAGGAAACACCCACTGAGCAGATTGTCTTTTGGTTTCAGGATCATAACAGTAAATCCAGCTTTCGTCACCTGTTAGTATGTCGAACACAGCATTTGAGTCACCTCCGTTAAATCTTTCAATCATTTTACGGCACCAATCCACACGATGGAGTTTTTGAGCCTCAGTCAAATTATGAGGTATCCACCGGGCGCAAAGCTTCCTGACTGCTAAATGTTCGTGGAGGATTTTGTGCACTTGACTCATACCGATGCCTAAGCTTGTCCGAATCTGCTGATAGGTCACTCTTTTGTCAGTCTCTATCATACGCCGCACAACACAGATGTTATCTTCAGTCGTCGCCGTAGAAGGCCGTCTCTCACGTAAATCATCAGTGAGATTAGTGCGACCACGTTTAAACTCATTAAACCAGTTGTAAACTGTCGCACGAGATGGGGCTTCATCGTGAAAGGCCAATCGTAGTCTATCATAACTTTCTTGTTGACTTAAATGACATCGAAAGTCATAAAAAATCATTGCACGAAAATTTTCTCGTGTTAAATTCATGTTGACGTGACACAGACAATTTTCAATTTGCCGCCAAATCGTAAAACAAATGACAAATTAATGAAATATATACTCAGTAATATTGGCAAAGAGTTCTATTTTCAAATTTTAGAATTATTTTTTTATTATATTGTTTATAAGTGGCCAGTTCTAAGAACTTTCAGTTTGACCCTCGTATTATATCGGACATACAATTAATAATCCTACAAGTTCCCACGTCAAGAATTGCGCAAGGCCGCCCACTCAGATGATATCGCTAAATATAAAAGCTACAAATAAGTACTTTTGCTTACATTGACTGTTGGACCTGTGTTTTAAATACATTGACCATTCAAAGTTCTCAATGTAAAACTTGTACAGCTTTCAAGTCGTTCACAATCGAATGCTTCGTTTGAAATGGAAGTAAATCGTTGACTTCCCGAAGCCAAATTAAGTTTCCGTTGTCAATGCTCTCTCGTGTGACCCAATGGCCTTCTTGTCCTCTGCGACTTGTGACAGATGCTGTACGCTATATGCACTTCTAGATTTAATTAAGGTGAAAATAAATTGAAAGTTACGTCTCGTTTAACAACGTTTATGGCCCGTTGGCAATTTGGGCGCGTTGCCAGATTGATACATTAGAACTGTCACCGTAAAGTAACCAAATCAAAAACCTGTTTCGGCTAGCCATTTAAATATTGACTTGCGATAAAAATATAATTATATTCGTAATATAGTTGTTAATGATATAACTGATTCTCCTTTGCTCATTAATTTGTACTGAGTTTTTTCCATTCCGTAATTCTGATTACCAGCACGGATTCTGGATTTGTGCCCGGTTGATGGCAATAGGCTCGCCCCCTATTACATTGGGACTAACACACCTGTCGAAATGTGGGTGTACTATATGTGCAGGGGCACATATAGTACACCCACAGGCTACCTACCTCTTCAAGGAATACAGGCATGATGTTGGTTTTAAAAAAAACGACGTCGCCTCTTGGAATTTCTTACGTATCGTGGGTGCGTTTCACAAACATGAAATATCACATACACAAATACCCAGACTGGGGACAATCATCTGCGGATCGCACAGTTTTTTGTCCCGTGCAAAAATCGAGCCCGCAACCCTAAGCGCAGCAGTCTAATCACATAGCTACCACGCCAATCAGGTCACATGTCACAGGTATATATCCAGTACTACACCTAATATTTTTTTTGAAAAGTAGAAACTGAACTGCTAGTTTCTACTTTCAAAAAACTGTATTCAATAAACTTAAAACTTTTAGAGGCGAATAGAAGGAATGAATGAGACCAACTAAAGAGACTAGCGGCAAGAATAGAGTAAGCTGCGCATAAAATAAGCGTATTTGTGAATGTAACTGTTGTCCGAGTAAATATAGGAAACTTGTTACTACTAGTAAAACTGACACAGTACCGTTATCAAGTTGCATCGTCTAGACACGTTTAGTTATTTTAGCTGAAGTCTATGTGTGGTCCTATTTACTTTAACATGATGCATAGGCTGTGTTACACAGGCCCACGACTTTGAATGTGAGTATAACGGGCCGGGGCAATGGCGGCGTATGTCACAGATATTGAATTTCAATGAGGCCCTCAGTACTACAGAGGGCAAGTGCATCAAGCGAGACCACTCTAAAGAACAACTTCCGTACTTTGTTATTTTTAAACGTCGCCCCACACTGGGGATATCTTCTGTTTGGTGGGTACGTTTCAAAAATATGAAATATCACATACACAAACACCTAGACTCGGGACAAACATCTGCAGATCGAACGAATTTTTGAAAATAGAATCCTAAGTGCAGCAGTCTAATCGCTTAGCCACTGTGCCAAGCTGCCCCCTTACCATGAACTCTTAAAGCAGGGCGTTTTCCGTTAAGGAAGAGAAAGGCACTTTACGTGATAACTTTAGAGTAAGGGCCCAAATTGTGAATTATTAATTGCTTACAAAAACTAAATAATCTGCAGAAAATAATCGAATCATTCGTTAATTCTTCAGCTTTTGTTTGCATACTCAACTTAATTCTTCAGCTTTTCAATGCTTATTTTCCTTTGATCGTATGGTAGGTACTAAGTAAGTACGTACTGTGAAAGATTTAAACCTTCAAAATAAATATTTTTTTCATCCTTATTCCAGTGTTATAAAGTAAGTGCTTATGTCTAATATCTATAAGCATATATGTAGCAGAGACTAGAGATACCACGTTACGCATTTGTTATTGAAAATCAAACGGAAAACAAGCAATTAAGTTGTAACTTCTACGCTTGTTTACCTTTGAATTCAATTAATGCATTTTCCAATTAGTATAATTATAATCGGTTTTCAATGTAAATAGTCTATAATTCTATATCTATAAGATAAATGTAGATATATCCATCAAACAAAAAGCTCATTAATGGGGATTGTTTCCTAGTTTTCGGGATACCTAGTTCGAATTACGATAACGGGTTGCGAGTTCGATTCCCTCACGGGACAAAATTTAGTGTGATCCGCAGAGTTTTATCCCGAATCTGGGTGTTTGTGTATTTGATTTTTCATGTCTGTGACACGCACCCACGATACAGGAGAAATGTGTTTCGTTATCCATTCCCATCCTTACTATTGCTATAGCTGAGAAGAAATGGCGCAACTATCTACCACTCGGCACCCAAGTTGTCTGATTACAATTAAGTTATAGCTTAAATTAGAACTTGAATCAAATTGTTACGGCGATTAACTTATGAAGTCACTTCGCATGTTTTCAGTACAAGAATTAAACTTGTTTCTAATTGGCCAAGGTACAGGCAACAACAAAAGTGCTGAACAAACGTTCAGCATATTCAATTGAAGAACAATTATGTCACATAGTAAAGTCTTAAATATTCTAAGATCAATATTTGGACCCACTTATATTTCTGATTGTAATTGAATTGTTTTATATTTTTTCCTATCATTAATTTTCAAAACTAGTTGAGCTACATCTGTTGTTGACCGTACCTATCGAGAGTCCATATTTAGTCAAATTATATAGTTTCTAGTAATCAGAGTGGATGCGATATGATTAGTTCAGATTTCTTAACGCTTTAATTTCTCTTTTTCTATTTTAAGCTTGATATCGGCAAGCCATGGACTTGCATCTAGCTTTGCTTATGACTGTTACTTAGACAGTCTTACTCGTTAGACTTATTCGTTAGATGGTTTATGAATGTGAAACCAACGTCTTTAATAAAGAATAATCTAACCTCTTTTTATGTGTTTGTGTTATAGAACACGACTGTAGCCATTATGTTGGCCCACATATAGACACTGGAGTCGAGCTCGATCTCCTATCCAAAATTGTAATTGATTTAGCATACTGAACTTTCACCATGACAATCGTGACAAAAGTGTAGGTGGCCTGAGATGTGGTATTCTGAGGTAACAGCACCACAGCGAGTTTGAGCCGACCTGACAGACGCCCCGTCTTGTACCATCTGGACGACATTTGCGTAAACCGCATGAAACACTCACTGCCAGACCACAATAAGAAAAAAAAAAAGAATAAAATAAATAAAAAAAACCTACACCATGCTTACATTTACAATTTTTAGTTTGTACAATTAGGTCGTGTGTGATAGTCTTTTGAAGTAAGAACCAAAGCAGATTTGAGTTAACCTGTCCTGACAGACGCCCCGTCTCGTACCATCTTCAAATCTGTGGTAAGTTGGTATGTTACGTGTTTTACGTAAAAGGATCATTTAATAAATATTAACATAATTTTCCTAAGTAAACTGAGCCTTAACAAGTAATTATGGAATTCTACCAACGAAAGTTGCGCTTAAGGTGCATATGCACTTAACGCACTACATGTGTGCTTATAAGTGCGTGGTGGCGTTAACGCACTATGGTATTACATAGTCTGAATAATTATTGACATTCCGTAAAACGTACGCACAATTTTCAACCTTATTCCAATAACAATAAAAACTTTAAGCAAGTTTCGCAAAGGACGAACTCGAATTGTTTTTGTTTTTGTAACTGTAAATCGGTTGACGCTGGCTTGCATACTTGACCCGGCTATTAGCATTGCAAATTGTCATATTTATGTAATCGAACGTCAATATTGTTGTAGTTGCTAGTTATCATAATAATATTATTTTTGGATTAAATTAAAAATAACAACGCTCGATTTAAAAAGGAGTTTTGTTCCCCTAATACTTGAATACCGATTTGTTGTAAACATTCAACATTACATTGTTTGTTATTTAATGCTGATGAGATTCAGAGCCTGTGGTGTAAGTATACATACATAGATAAATAGATCCTTAAAGTGGCAAAGTAAACTGCACGGCAGATGACTACAATGTTAGGTTAGGTTAGGCATATGAGAAAACAAACCATTACAAAGGTAGCGACTCTTTCATTTTCTAACAACAGATTTTTTTTTCTCGTTAACAAACTTTCCAATTTTATTAAAGATCACTTTTGTTAAAGTTTTTTCAGCCATACGCACATGTAGTTTCCCGTGCCTTAGTAACACCATTGAATAAAAAACAGTAATATTTGCTAATCAATGCATTATATTGAATACAAATTAAAACACATTAAAAATGCAACCTGTTCATTTTAAATGGCGTCTCGAGGCCGAGATCGTTCGTTGACCTCGCACTGTTATGTGGGAACTTTATGTACTTTAGCATTGCAAGGGTTAGTGCACTTGCGATAGTGGAAAACAGTTAATAGAGCTGTTCTAGACGACTTGACCGCTGTGTTTAACATTCATCACGTGGCGTCGTCGTGAGAGAACTAGACGAGCTTTGAGCCTTGCTTTCCATGTTTACAAAGTCTTTATCTCGTACGCACCTATGCACATTTCAGTTTCAAATAGGTGTATTAGCTTTATAGTAGGTTGCATTAGGTTTACATCCAATATCCATGAACAAAAAATTATTCTTATAACATGCCTCCATAAATGGCGATCCCTACGCATACTTATTTCCGGCGCATGCTAGACAGTCGGCTCCGTTACAAACGTGTTCTCTGACTAATAGAATATCCTTACGGCCGGTGATACGACGATAGAACTTTTATAAGTTTAAATGTATTATCAAAATTAAATATTCGCTAACGAGAAAGAATTCGATATAATTATATAAAATATTGATATAAAATACAATTATACTGTACGCGGAAACTATAACATATTTTTGTATAAATCCTTTAATATTTCAAGGGACAACCCTAAATGGAAACGGTCATGGCAAATTCCATTAACTGGTATCGATTTGACATCGAACTGGTGTAAATTGTTTTATTAATTGCCTTTAGCTCGAGAGTGGGCTTCATGACGCTGACGTACGCGAGTACCCGGCAAAATGTTTTCTAAACAATGTTGTCCGAACGGAATACTTGGAAGGGGAAGACCAGATTGGAAATTTATTGGCGAAGGCCAGTTTGGGAGTACCTTCAACCAACGTGAATGTACGAGAAATAAGAAGAGGGTGAATGAGGGCAAAGACGTATTTCAGGACCATACTGTATGGAAGTGATCTCTGTCTAACCCAATGGGTAACAAGCTTGTGTTTCGTGTTTTGTAATACAATACATGTACCCACATCGAACTATGCATGCCTGAAGGATGACCTAAGTTTTATTTCCCGCTAGCTTGCAAGTGAATTCCATCATCTTAATATCAACTAAAATAAGCTAGGAAATTCACCATTGTACACTAACTGTAGGTTATGTTGAGGCCGACATGGTCTTATAGACTAAAATTCCCTAAAAAAAAGAAAGAAATTATTGTACGCAAACGTGCCTACCATAGGAATATTTTTTTAAATATTTGCAATAAAACTGTATGTATACTAGACATTTCTATTAAAGAAATGAATGTACACAGCGCGTCATTGATGATTGAATGAATGGAGTGGTATGTAGGCGCTGTGATTGGAGCCTTGGCCTTCGCTATGATAATTTAATTGTTGGAGTTGGACACAGCATTGAGAGGGTCATGTCGCAGTGTGCTATAAAACTAGATTTAGATAGGTTTGCTATTTTATTAGTGCTTATGGCTATTGGCTATCTTATGATCAATATCTGATTACATGGTACGAATTATGTTATTTTAAGTAAACACTCATCGGTGAAGGATATAATGAGAGCCCTGATAATACGAGAGCCACAATGTATGGCGATACATAAGTAAGTACCTACGTCTCGCGCACCCTGGGAGAACAAACTCCCTATTTATCCTTATTGATTGGCCATATTTTAACAAGTTCAAGCCATTACGAAGAAAGCAAGGATAGATACATTATTTCTGATATGATACTAGTTTCTCTACAAAATGATAACTATTACTATAACTGCCTCGTTGGTCTAGTGGTCGCTAAGCGCGACTGCTGAGCACGAGGTCCTGGGTTCGAATCCCGGGTCGGGCAAAGTGATATTGGGTTTTTCCATTAGGTTATTCTCAGTAGCAGCACGGAGTCTGGATTTGTGCCCGGTTGATGGCAATAGGCTCGCCCCCTATTACATTGGGACCTTAAACATAACTGGCGAAATGTGGGTGTACTACATGTGCACCTCTGCCTACCCCTTCGGGGGATACAGGCGTGATGTTATGATGATAACTATTACTTCTTCTATTTAAAAACTCAGCTCTTTTTAGTAGAGAATCGCTACTATTCTATATTTCATTATTGGTTTATAAATGCAGCTTACTACCGTATTATTCCTATATTGTGTCCACACGTGTGTAATAATTTCCTCCTGTTGGCATCAAGTAGGTAATTGATGGTATTAGGTACCCTACACATGGTTTTCCATTTACAAGAATTAAGTTACTATAGTTTAATTTTGTTCCTTTTTATTGCAGTATTGGGGAGTCTTATCTTTGTATTGTTTAAGTTCTATGCCGGTTTTACTCACGTCAATATTCGGTAATGCCCGACAAGTTTCGGACTCAAACGGAGCCCCTATTCATGAGCAGTTGACGCGGCGGAGTCGCGAACCAAAGTACCCGAATATTGCCGTGAGTAAAACCGGATACAGAGTAAATAATATGGATAACACTCACGAAAGTTATTACAGTAAGTCTTATCTTTGTGTTTCTAGTTACTGTTAAAATTATCCTAAAGTCATTGAAGTCGGTATTATAAATAATGTCAATTTTATCGCGTAATGTGGCGCTATTGCGGAATTGCGTCGCATTCGCAGACGTAATAAAATGAAACGTCTTTTTCTATCTATAAAATTAGGAATTAACTATATTTTTAAGTGTTATAATACATGTAGTTTAATGACTAATATTATTTACATTTACCTGTGTCGTCGTTCGAGGCGCGTGTATTAAATTTATTTTAAGAATCACGTGCTAGCATATGCTAGCATATCTCGTACCATAAAAAGTTTAAGCCCGCTCTTGCACGTGCCTTTAAGGAAAATGCGGTAGGTATTGAGCATCGATATTAATACTTATTAATAATATTATTATTAATAATAATGTTTATTTCTAAAATAAATCCATTTTAACCAATATTCTTATTGTTATTTTATATCCAATGTCGTCAGTCATTTTATTAATGTTTTAATTTGAAATCAGAAAAGCTTGATGAACATAATTATAATTATTATTAAGAGTCATTCATACTTTTGTTCATATATGAAATAATAAGAAGGAGTTATGATCTGAAGACGATTCTGATCTCCCTATACAGTTCTATATACGATTTAGTAAAATAAAATATAAAAAATATATCTTTCAAACATTCCTTCTTATAGTAAGAAGAATATAACCATCTCACTAACAAAGAAAGTCATTTCAATTATCGAAATACGCATGGTTACGACAACAATGCGTGAGAGATGAAACTTCAACAGGATATGACGTTCAGATGCCTGCACAAAACACCCGTCATCTGGTAATACTAACACAGTTTAAACTTGAGTAACCAAATTAAAAAGAGCTCGCATACTTACGGATCGCGTAGATGTCGTTTACATTTTATAGATCCATTGAAAGTAGTCGCATTATAGAGTTATAAAACGGAGGCACGGCAATGACGCAAGTCTGTGTAACTCTGCCGATGTGCGGGTGTGGTTGGTGCCCGAAATAGAACCGCACGAGACGACCGTCTGATACTTGCAGCTATAAATTTACTTTTACACGCTTTTTTTTTAAACCATCCGCATATCGTAGCCAATTTCTTTCTTTAGCTGCTCAATAAAATCTTGTGTTTACAATGTAGCTTATGTAAGCGAAGGAATATAGTTAAATGGAACAGTAGAATGCATATAAGGCGGCTAGTTTTGGACGGATAGGTCTCTCTTGACAACAACATTTATATTTGAACTTACATCGAATTCTTCTCTTATGGCACGGTTAAGAACTCCTCCCGACAATATGATGCCGTCCACGAGGAAGTTGCATAGGAAAGAGGCAGCGACTACAACCCAGCCCCAACCGCCGTCTGGAGGTACCACCTGTAATGATATTGTTTGTAAGTTTCATATTTGGAAGAAGGATGTACGTATGTATGTACAGAATATGCCCGAGTGTAACTTTGATAATGTAGTTGAATATCCTTGAAGTCCAGAAAATGGGCAGCAGCATCTTTTGTAACTTTACCACCAATACTGCAATCCCCAAGCTGCTTGCCAAATGCCGTGGGGTTTATGCTAACCCCCCTCTCCCACTTTAAGGGGGAGGCGTTTGTTCCGGCTGATGATGATGATGAAGATGATGAATATGCTTTAAGACAGTCCGTTAGTAAATAAGCCATTATTTACAGGACAAGCTCTTTGTTGAATCCACTATTTTGAAAGCTTGCTATGGACGATACGTTTTTAATTTAATTTATTTTACCATCACTGATTAAATAGATAAAAGTAACGGTGATTACACAAAAGAGCGAAAAGATACGTCACGCAGTCTTCTTCAAGGCCAGTCCATTTTGAGTCACCTTCACCGCCGCTGGTGATGTCCGGGATAACATTAGACATTATCACTTTAACAGTTCTTCAAATTCCAGTTATGCGAATTCCATCAATAGGTAGGTAATGCTGTATTATAAAAGAGTACTTTGATGATTTGGCAAGATATTTGTTGCTTATTTCTTGACACTGACATTTATCAATGAAGCTTAAAAATATCGAGATAAGTTAGAAAAGTTTGAAGTAAGAAGCCATAGAGAAATTGCCAAAAACCTTTCATACATAAACTTTAGTAATTTATTCAGTTATTTGCTAGATTGCTGCTATTATTACCCACATATGTGTGTGTATATGTTTAACCTCTTGAGCATCAGTGATCTAGCTTAATCCAATGATTTCTTAAACAAGCATGAATATTTACTGAAGTCTGCTAGAACCAGTTCAATAGATACATTTTATTTGGTGTGGACAAAATATGTTAAGATGTTACTATACTACTTGTATTACACTCTAAGTATGTACAGTAGGTACACATGACTATTTTTAGCAAAAATGAAACAATATATAATAATTTTATAAACATATTATATTGTCATTTGAAGTATTGTGGTATAGTATATTTACACTTCAATGAAGTACAAAAGTATCTAAGAACGGAAGGTAGGACAAGATAATTTTCAAGAGTAAGATTTTAACTTCTTAAGAATTGTTTCCTGTTACCACAGCGTTTATAAGGCTGAGAGGTTTGAGATGAAGGATATTTAACAAGACAACAAAATGTAAGTCCCAACTATAAGGGTTGCCCAAGCCAAAACATCTAGAACGACTTCGGCTGCTTTTTGCACGATCTCTCTCCTCCTTTGCCACATTCTATTAAACGCCATACTCAAATACTGTATAATAATTTCACAATATATGCAGGTCTGGTTAGAACATAAACATCTATAGCAACAGTATCAATACAGTCATAGTGATCTCAGCAAACGCTAAAGAAATTGTAGCAAGAAGACATGCATTTATAATACGTTCAGCAATCTTTCGTATTATTCTATTCCTCCTAAGTTTCTTCTCAAGTGCCGTCATCTTATTTCTGCTACTGTACTGGTTGTTTTTGTGTTTTTATCTTTGTTGTATGAGTACCTTGTCTATTGTATGTTCATGTTCACGTTATGGCGGCTCACAGCTGCAGGTGCTAACACATTCGGATTTTTTCTCTATATCAGTCTGAATTTGTACAGCTTTATCACAGGCTCCACAAGTGATTCGCTCGAAGCCGAGCAGGACGTAGCAGACGTGAATCCCAACAATTAATGGAATTAATTTGTTAAAATTCACAAAGTCTGACATAGCCCGCTAGTTGGAAATAAGGGGACATCGCGCTTCGCCCCATTGACTCCAAGCTTTTCCTTAAAATCTGTAGGCCATGTTATTTTAATTTCATGTCACACACGTTGCACTAACGAATTCCTTGTCACTAAATGTTTTCTTTTCATTATGTGGTTGACTGTCAAAAGGATAGTAATAAGGTTCTACACTTAGAGTCTGTTATACAAATTGTCCATACTAATCAATATTATTTGAAACATTGTTCCACATGGCAAATATGTTATTTACTAACTGCGCCCCGCGTTGTTCACTGCTGATTTGTTTTCGGGATAAAAAGTAGCCTTTGTGTTAATCCAGAGTGTCAGCTACCTCCATACCAAAATCTTATCAAAATTGGTCCAGCCGTATGAGCGTGAACAGGTAACAAACACACTTACAAACTTTCAAATTTATAATATCAGTGTGATAAAATATTGTGATGTGATAGTGTGATAAAACACGTTAAGTGTAGATATTAAAATATAGGTATCCCACATGTGACACTATGTTTTGTTTGTCATCGCCTACCGTTACACAGAAAAGCTAGTAGACGTTGCAGCGCTGCACTCTACTCTATTAAAATACGGGCAATGATACTTACTAGAACCGCTTCTGGTTCAGTGCCTCGTTCACTAGGAGAGTCCCGGCCAGTTCCATCTGTGGAGGCTGGCTGGAACGGGCGTTCATCCGTAGCGACCCGTTGCACCATCGTGTTTTAATCCTGCAATTAAAGTAAACCGATAAGAACTCTATGGTCTTAGTGAACCAAGTTACTAACAAGCTTACGCAAACGTCAATGGGATTATAAGATAAGGTGGTGAGTAATGTAGGTTGCATGGAGCTTATCCCCGTAAGGACGACCATCTTTTTGAAGCGTAGGTATAAATAGACAGAATCATAAGTATTCCAGACTTGATAATTGTATTTAGTGTTGTATTCATAACTGTATTCGATTACTCAATGCGAGACGACCCTGTTCCGATACTTTAATCATCAAACGCAATGGAATAGGATGTTGTAATAAAAGGTAATTGGTACAACCTAATATCTTAATCTGTTCCGATTTCCGACCAGTACAAAATTAAGTTCCATAATCTAATCTACCAATTTCTACCCACGGATTCACGCCCCCATAAACTAGAGTGGTATGTACTGAGTACTATACGCTTTTATGTACATTATGGGCATACTGACAGGCATATTACTGCAATACTCTGTAGTGAAACTTAAGATCAGTTAATTACATTAGTTTAGCATCTATCCTGAGAATTTGCTATGGTAGGAAATAGATGAAATTGCATCTTCATCAGCCGAAAGACGTCCACTGTTGAACAAAGGCCTCCCCTTAGGCAAAGGAAGGGGTTGCCATAACCCTTGTTGATTGTAGTATTGGTGATGTGGTTACAGAAGACGCTGCTGCCCATCTTTTGGATTTTCCCTTAGTCGCCTCATACGACACCCATGGGAGGAAAGGATGTGATCAATAATTCTGGGCCGGATAACACTCGGCAAAAATGAAATTGTATAACAGACATGAATATAATCCTGTTATGTTTTAATCTCAGGTTTTTATTGTTAAATCATATTGATTGTTGACTGCTAAACGTCATAATTGGTTAATTATATAGTGAACCAATAGATGGCCTGTAGGTACTATACACAGACTGAAGAGGAAGAAGAAGATTATTATTGCTGGGGATATCGTTGCGCCGCGTCTTTTTCTCTCCAGCTTAACCACCATGATGCGGTGCAGGGCTGTTAGACCGTATAATAGTCTATTGTGAAAAGATACATGGAGCTTTATCTTTTCATATATTTCTGAGTAAAAATATCATCCAGATCTGTCGCTACCGCACCACTTGCTTTGTGAATACACATATTTATTTACAAACTAATGGTGTCTCCGTGAGCTAGTAAACCAAAATATAATCGTAAATACATCCTCGAGCGTTATTATGTTATGTCTGGCTGCTTGTCAATCATAACAAAAGCAATAACATGTCGAAATAACGTTGATTAGAAGTACGTACGGAGTAGTATGTATGGACTTATGGAATGGTATATTAATAGTGTTTAAGATAGTTTGGTGACGTCACACTCTGCGAGGAAGTACAAGTAGGAGCAGGGTGACTTCATTTAAGTGAACTATAGAATTAATGAAAAATGAGCAGGGACGGATCAAAATTAAAACAGACTTAAAAAATTGCAAAAGTCTCATTATGATGTCAGCCTACTAAGGATCGAAAGCTTCTATGATAGTTTTTATAAGGTTAAGTTTTTACATTTTGTTTCATGAGGAATATGTACAATGAATCGAAGGTGAAAGAACTACCGTATCTCCTGGTATTCGTCTATCATTACGAAACGGTCGTTAGTTCTCATGTACCAAAATAATGCTGGTATTTCATAACAGATCTATCGTTCACTGGTAAACATAACTGCATTTATGCATTAAATTTCAATATAAGTACGCGAATCATTCAAATATATGCGAGTGCGTAGTTGTGTACGCACAGTTAGGTGGATTGACCAGTATTTTAATGCCGAAAACAATGTATGTTAGATTAATTAATGCAAAAACAGTGTGTGACGGAGCTGAACGGAGCTACGCCATTGAAACGGCCTCATGTATCGCTAAAACTGCAAAACAATTTTATGCTAGTGATTACAAGTTGTTTTTCTTCCGTATCACGTCAGTGGCGGTAAACACCAGCGTCAACATATTAAGGGTTTGTTTTTGTATTAATAATGAAGTCACATAAGCTTACCTAACCAAGTTTTTCTGAACGTGGGTAAAGTTTACCCCATAAATGTAGGATAGGAGCTACCTAAGTTTACTTCATGGATTCAACACTTTTAAAAACATTCTGCTACTGAGAAAATGTAGTAAATGGAAATCCGTGGTCTCTGCCTACTCCTCGGGGAAACAGGCGTGACTTTATGTATGCATGTACATAATTGATAGCTTATAAAGCTAGTGCACCAATGAGGTACGTCTAGAATCGACTCGACGGATAAATCGATGACGATAATGAACAAACAGACAACATTTGTTTAAATATTTGGAAAAGTATTATATCATATGTGTAAAAGGTCATTCAAGTATAAGTGAAAATCCGCCAACACTGTATCACATTCCTGAATGTGGATAAAAAGGTGTGATGTTTGTACAGGATTTAAAACTTCTGAATCAATTTAAAAAAAGTCGCCAATAAGATATGTCTATACATTTTAAATCATTTACAGATTTAGTAAAAACATATTTATTTAACTAGTTATTTCAATTACTACGTACTTTAAATATTAAATTTGCGTTATACGTTACGCTTATATTATAAACACATCCTGATTTTTTTAAAACATTATGTCTACTATATTCCAACCGTTTTGTCATCTACTGACTATTCGACTGTGGTGTGTAATACCAATTGTATTATTATACAAATTGTCTTGTTCATAACCTTAAATTTGAGTTCCATGGATGTTCTCTACACCACGTGCTTTTATAATGAATGCGTAAACGGTAATATACACTTGTTCAAACAATAACAACACTACAATGAGTTCGTTAGTTGTGAGGCAGCGTTCAAAACTAAATGGAGACCGATAACGCTTAATTATAGTTAAGGATGTAACTTGTTTGGTCGAAAAATTGTCGGTTATATGGGTTTATGTGAAACTTCGAGCAAAATATGTGTTACGTATACTTGACTAATAATTAGGTACATGATTGTGTTTTTAGGGTTCAGTACCGCAAAAGGAAAAACGGAATCCTTTCATGATCAGTTCGTTATCCGTCTGTTCTGTCTTCATACCAGCTTAATATTATTTGTGACAGGTACTGTTTAGTGACTTTAAGAGCTCTGGTTCATCTTTAAAGATATTTTATATCGCCGCGATATTTTTTTTTCCTGATTGAGTTCCAATAATACATTAAAGAAGGCTTGATGTCTATAATAAGAAGTTTGTTAAGATGGCAAGAAAACTGACACGTCTAGAGAGGCGTTGAACTAAAAGCTTAACGTAAAGTCCTTTCCAAAGGACGGAGGGGCTTGGATGTTTGAAGACCTATTTCCCAACCTAAAACTACAACTACGGGCTTTATAGTTGGATGTAGGTACCTTGTATTTAATAATATTCAGTCGAATTGTTCTGAGCCATTGAGCGAAAACGCCCATGGAAGCACACCACACAGCCGATTATTTTGTCCGGTCCAATGGTTCTGAATATTGGGGTTATAATAATAAGACTCATACTTTGAATCTTTAGATATAAACAGACTTACTAGAGATATTAACTTAAATAAATCAATATAAATACACAAATGAAGTCTTCAGTCATTCTTGAGGTTTAGACTTTTTGTATTATCTTCTTTGAATATTTAGTTAAGTGGCTTTTAAGTTGAAAAATAATGAAACCAGTTTTATTTTTATTTCAATATTAACATATAAATACGGGCAAAACCTAGGTATGAGGTAAAACTGAAGTAAAATAGGATATATTTATATAATAATATATAATGAGTGGTCAAACCAGGAAAATAAAATTATTGACGAAATATTTGATACACAAACTGAAACTGAACTATATTGTTATTTTAGATCGATGGAGAAAAAATAAGTAGGTACGCCGTACGCTTCATGAATAAGCAAGTGATTCAGTGACCTTGAATTTCGAAGTAAAACAGCGCGGCGTGGGCGCAGAGCACATTGTCAGAATATACTCGTCTCGTCTCGTAGCATTAAAATTGCAGAGCTTTTTAACTTTGAATGTTTTTTTACTACAAGTTGATGATTTTATTAAAGAAATAATACTGACGCTCTCGCTTTCTTTGATGCATTTATGTATCAACTCAGAGAGCAATGAGCATACAGCAGTCACTGACGTAAAAGGCCATGAATATGAACCGCTCTTTAATGTAGTGGCTTAGTACGCGACGGCTTTTATTTATAAAGCTTGTAACATACATAACAGCCCCCTAACCATCAACTCTTAAAGCGTAACAGTTTACGTTGTGGAGGCGAGACGCAATTACAATGGACGTAGCGACGTCTCGCTTCTACAACGTATACAGTCCAGTTTTAAGGGTTCATGGTAAGGGGACAGTATATTTATTTATTTCAGTTTAGCGCAGTGGCTAAGCGATTGGACTGCTGCGCTAAGGGTTGCGAGTTCATTTCCCGCACGGGGCAAAACTTTGTGCGAACCACAGATGTTTGTCCCGAGTCTGGGTGTTTGTGTGAGTGATATATCATGTTTGTGAAACGCACCCACGATACAGGAGAAATTCCTAGTGTGGGGCGACGTTTTTAAAAAAAAAAAAAAATATTAATGTACCTACAAACGAGAGAACCTCCTACATAAACACGTGAATACTCAGCAACAATTAAAAACAAATAACAGATTGCTTCAGTATTCGATAGAGCACGTTCGTCGACCTGTCGACCCGGCTGACATAATAGCCAGCGGGTGTAAATCACGACCATTGTGCACTGATAACAGTGATAAGAGCGGACGTGGCGACCTTAGTGAACGTTACTTAAATGTTTACTTAGCGTTGTTAATGATTTATGTCATGGGTGTGTGAATTATTTTAGTTTGTTATTAATATTAGGATAGTATAACTACACCGATATCGCGAGAAATAGATGCCACACCATAACAGAATTTTCAGTAACAATCTTATAGTTTATTTCAAGGCTTATGCCCTAGCTAGGGTATGTCCGAGCCCGGAGGATTTTAAGTAACTCAGTTATTTTTGTTATGTCGTCTAGATGTAAAATAATAATATTACAATCAAGGCTAATAAATCTAAGGTAATTGTAGCGGCGAAGGTGGTGCGATGATCTGAGAGAAGAAAGGGGAGGCCTTTGCCCAGCAGTTGGAAATTAAATAGGCTATGAAAAAAAAATTGTAGTGTAGTTCAGATTTCAGCGTTACGCTAAGGCATGAGGCCATTATGTTATTAAATATGAAATAAGTTTTTTCGTTATTACTTAAATAAATTAGTATTCAAAACAAGACTAAGGATGAATTCTTATCTTAATCGCAAGTCGTAGCAGTCGTTCTCAGAAAACAAAAAACCGTATTCACAAATACATAAGCCTATAAAGAAACATTGATAGCTTGCAACCTTCACTTGAATGCGTGTCCATGGCATATCTGAAACATAAAGCTTAATCAAAGCTTTTATGATTGAGCCGTAGATAACAGATACGTTATCAGTATGTAGAATATTACACCTACTCAATATATTAAACAGTATCCACGTTATGTTTTTATCAATAGGGGGCTATGTACAAAACTTTAGCAAAATGTAGCTAATGAAAGACATAAGGTCTTTCATTAGGTACATCATATGTTAATGCATAAGACGGCTGTGATCAATTTTTACAATGTTGCTACGCCAAAAATCCTTGCTCTACCGCAGTTGTTAGTGTGCACAAAGTGTGTGTGAATAATTGAATGTTTTAATCATATTCCGGATAGCATAGCTAATGAAAAAAGTTCATTTGTTGTACATGCAATAAAAAAAGAAATTTTTTAGGTTTTGCATTTTCTGATGCAATAAGTTAATTTTAAACCGTTCTTCATCCCTTAAACCGTGTATAAAGGGACATAGTAAGCCGTATTATGATAAACACAACAAACAATCATAGCATCAAATACTATACCGAAATATGAGTGGCACTCTATTGTATTCAGTATAGGATATTGTGTTGCATAATTCAATTTGCATATCTATGTCTCTTATGTAACTACATTGTTTCGGTGAAGTCAAACAATAGGCCGACTATTCATGAATAGGTAATGTGACATCAGAATGATGCGCCCTTATTTTGTATAGACTTGCAATTTGAGACCGTTATAAAAGCCTACATAATCAAAATTATCAATTAAGCCATTCATCATCATCATCGTCGGTCCATCTGGTGGGAGGTCTGCCATTATACATACATATAGTATTGTTTCGCCTGTTTTCCAGAGGGGTAGGCAGAGACCACGGATTTCCATTAGCTACGATCCTGGCATACTTCTTACGCCTCATTTACACGCATTATATTCCTCATACGCGCTTCACCGCTTTCGTCCGAGTCTGCGTCACGCTTTTTCTAAACATCTCCGATTTGGTCTAGGTATGTTCTCCGAGGTCTTCCCCTTCCGGATATACCACTAACATTCGTGTATCAAGCCTGAATTTTGGATGTAAACAGAAGTAATGTTTGACCGTATATAAATGCAAGCACAGGTGTAAGAAATGTATGAGAAGCGGTCGCCTACCCAAATTCAATCCCAATAGACAATCCAATTAGATACGACACCTACTCTCAAAGTAATTAATATTATTAAATACAATAACAATGGTCACGTTACAATAACTAAGTATTCGAGTTGACCGACATTTAACAGACGTTAAACAGCACTAATTAGTCACGTGACATTATAGTTATCGTGCATATTATCTATGATTAGTAAACCTCCCAATGACGTATTTGAATTTTGATGGAGGCTGAATGAGAGCATATCAGATATCCGTGACAGTCTACCAAACAGTATAATCGACATTATTATGTTTACACTCGATACAATGAATGAAGTTAGAGCATTAGCCGATCACGTGACGTCAGGTTTTATTGTACCAATAACATCAATTTGTATGAGGATATAAATGACATGATTAATGACTATTAACTTAATATGGGTGATGTTTAGGCGTATTTATGAATTGTTATAAAACTTTACGAGCATAGCTTTTGTTTTAATAATTTCGCTGCTTTTGCATCGTTTTCTTCTTCGTATCGGCATGAGTGGTATTAGGAAATAAGCCAAGCTATGTCTTAATCTTACGTGTTAGTATGTCTAAAGCTCACGCTTTGATACCTAAATGTATTGTTAAGATGGGAAATAGAAGATGTTTTCAGGTACCTATTAGGACACTTAGAAGCTTTGTTTGCAAGTTTTAACAGACTTCAAAAAGGAGGATGTTATCAATTCGGATGCTTATTTTTTTATGTACATGCATAATTACGTACATGCACAATACAGGCATAAATCTGTCATACAAAGACAGATTTGTAAAAATATTTTTTTTGTTCGAAAAGGGTTTTTGTAATAATATTTAATTGTTAATTCTAAGTTCAACCTAACGAGATTATCTCACACAGTTGCGGCAAAGGTTTTAATTACTTACCTATTCGATTCGACCTTTATGTTGTTTTGACATTCGCCTGACTCTACTACGTACGCCGATATCAGTTGCCAACCTAGTATTTTCCATAATGATACTCGTAAATATAATGAAAGTTAAATAATATTGTTTGTCATTCGCGTGGGGCCCTATAATTGTCGTTTACGGTCAGCGCACCGAAGATATGAACGAAATATATGTGGGAAATTGTTAAACAATAATAATGATATTAATATCATTGTGTGCGACTGTAAATTTCCAGAAGCGTATTGATTTTATTATTACCTAATAAACGTTACGATTGTTATTTCATATTTTAGTAAGCTTTTGTAAGGAAAACAAGTTTGTTTAAATGCCACGAGTGAACGTATGTCCATCTGTAATAGAGACAGTCCAAAAAAGAAACTATTTGTACTAACTAACCAGCACCTATTCTATTTTTTAGAGACACTATTGTTATGATATTATATTAGTGAGGGTATAAAGTTTGTTACCACACACACACACACTTATGATGTAATATAATACCTAGATGACACCTACTATTCATAATTTTTGGTGTGTAAATGGAATACTATTAGTCTACAGTGTCATAGATGGCGAATTACGGCAATATCAGTGACAACTAACTAGTCTACACCTCACGCGCATATTTTTATACTCTTTGCTTAAATGTACCAAAATCAGCTATGCTATTTTATAGACATCACTTAGGAACTCACTTCTAAATCCGCGATGAGATTTAACACTAGCGCATAGCAGGTGACGTACGAGATGATGTTAGTGCTTCAGAATAGCATAAGTGATTTCCTCTGTGAGGATAATGGTTAATAGGTAAGAAATATATGTATAATTAATTTTGTCTTCAAGTTTGGTGCACGTTTGTGTATTTAACCTCTGATATTAAATTTATTGACTAGAGATAAGTAGAAGCAGTTTATAATTTATATTAAAATATTGAATCGTAGTGGAAAAGTTGCTGGCGTTATCTTGGTATACCTACAGCTCAGTACTTTAGGGATTGTCGTCGCTTCGTAAGTACCTACTCAGACTTAAATAACAATGGATCTACATTTACTGGAAATATTCACTTTCGCATTCACATTTTTCTCTAGAACTTTCCTTACTTTTCCGCATAAATTATTTGCATGAAAATATTGGAATTGGTATAACTATTTTCGAAAGTTAATTTACCAATATAGGTATTAGCGTTAAGTGTCGTCATTAACCTACAAACCGAACACAAGGTTACAGACTTATCGGAAGAATTTTAGATTTGTTGATGATAGACTAAGACGAAACAAAAAGACTTAGCTATGCCCCAACCAATTTTCCTTTCTACTTAATTACGACAATATTTGCTAGACGTTAATGACCTCATCACACTTGGGATTTGGCTCCGGATTAAATATCAGTAAATAAGAGGACTCGTGACCGATGTCGAACAACAAACTCGTCATTATGTTGATAATTATCGCTAAAACTGTAGAAAACCGGTATTAAAGTTAGCACATTAAGTACATAGAGTCGCCGAAAGATACATAAGTATTGCGAACTTGAACTTGGCAGTCACAAGCGAAGCGTAGATACATACGTAATTATATGTAAATTAGTGTCTACCAAATGTTTTAATTACTAACCAATAAAAAATCGTATAAAACTTAATCTATATACATAGATATCACACTGACACTGCCTTTCAACTTTTCTACGTATGTTGGGATGCAGTTCACAAAACACAAACCACTTGTTATTAGTATGGAAGCCGATTGGTGACTGTGTTGAATAATATCGCGATGATTATGTTTATATCTCATAATGCTATGTAAATTTTCAAGTTCTATGTCATTCAGAGCACCGGTTGAGCAGGTTTCGTAGATCAGGAACCTACAGACCTTATTCTGTTTTTACTTGAAAATGTGGTGTGGACAAATTACACATTACATTTCTTTTGAGGTAGTCTCCGAAAATCTAGACTTAGTCTAAGTCTCAGAAACACGGTTCATACAAAGTTCCTAAGTGGAAGTTACAGGGTGCAAGTTGAATGCCTCCTTAGTCCTCCAAATCTGAGTATCAAAGATCGGCACACCTCGGGTAGTCAACCTCGTTACCGTCCCAGTTCACTGGTTTCTATCTACAGTACTAACTGTTTTCATCTGACATCTTGTTCATTACGATACTAAGTAGTTATCGAGAAATCGATGATTTTATTTCTAACTAAGCATGTAATGACTCTATGCCAGTTAATTTATATTTAAATGATATATTAAGTCGTATCGCGATTGGCTTAATTAGAATTGATTCGTTAGTTGTCATGTATTATGGGATGCGGGTGGTGTTAGTTTACGAGTAGACTTATAACACAGATTATTTGTTTTTTTTTTTATAATAAAGATCATAGTGTGTTTGAATTTTTTACATGCCTACGTTTATTTTAGGTATAAGTACCGTTTGTTATAGTAAAATTAAATTAAACTAAACTATCGTTATTAACAAAATGTTAAAAAATCTATTGCATTGCTCCTGTTCTAGCCATGTATAATGTAAGAATAAATAACTAATTTATAAAGGAATATTTTGCATGTCACGTTGCTTGCAATTCCATATTGTGTAACTAAGTAATCTATTTAAGTATATTGACAATAAAATAGATTGCTAAGTTACACAACATAAACTGCTGAGTTTTTTGTTTTCATCTTTATTAAAAGAGGAAAGAAAAATAACGTCAAGTTTATAAAAAGCTGCACCTAGTCCTAATTTCGCTTGAATTAAAAACTGCAGACTTATAAAATTAGCAAATACACTCACAACAAAAACTCAATATTATAAAAAATAATATCTTACATGACAATGAAAGCGACATGAATTGACTCTACAGAAACTTCGTACACTTGCCAATTTTTTTACTGATGAGAAGTGTGTTTGCTTTTTCTAAAAAACTTAGCACGAAGACATCTAATTATGATTAATAGTTGTAATAATGATTAATTAATTATTCAAAAACCCAGGACTAATATTAGGATGTACAAAAAAGGTACATTCAGGTACATTTGATCATATTTAATGAATGTTAAAAAAAATATCTTAATGTAGTTTAGAAAAAAAAATACCAGGAATGAGTGATTCTATTCTAATCAGTACCTTTTTTATGTACCTACTTTTATATACTATTTTTTTTATTTGAATCCTATCTTTACATGTCACTTCAAGCTTTTATAGTTATGGTCTCAAGGCTTGCGGTATTCTCAAGGGACTGCGTAGATCGTTATCTCAGTATCGAACTAGTAATGAGACTGGTATCGTATAAATCATCAGATGTCGGCTATAAATATTATAAGTCGGTTTCACACAGCCTCTATAAGCACGTAGGGCCTTCTATGGCCAGCGAAGAAGCCTTGTAGACACAGACATTACATCGATTATCTGACTGGTTTGTAGACAAGTCCTGATAATGTCTTATAAAGCGAGTTGGAGGAATTATAACGTTATTTACTTGCGGTTTATTTCTGACTAGCTTCCGCACGTTGCTTTGCCCGCTTACAATTAATTTACTACAGTTTTTTTTGGGAATAAAACGTTGCTTACGTCGTTCCTCAGGTTTTGACCTATCTGCACACATTTTTTTATAAAATATGGATTGATAAGTAAAGGTTAGCAAACACGTTTTCAAGAAATTGGCGATTTTTTTAAATATGGTAATGTATTTATACATAAAACTTCACTATAAGATGAGTAAATTTATGGTAGACACAAAGAATGTTATTTTGTATTTAAATATGCATGTATGATGATGAATTTCGGTACTTATAATTACAATCATGTATGTTTTACCCGCACAGGCGTAGGTACGGGTAAAAATACAAAACATTGCCAACTACAGTTTCCTTATTCAAGAGCATTGTTCTATTTAAAAGACATTGCTATAATTACCCCAATTTTCATCGCGGAAGAGTAACAGACCTCGAAATAGGCTACCAGTGTCTTGAAATGCATACAACGAGACAAATGAAGTATGATATATTACTGACAGTAAATCTAAATACTCAATTGTCATTGATTTAGATAATAGCCATCAATTGTGTTAGTGTCGTTTAACAAAAGAACGATGTTAGACGTTATTACATCTAATGGTGTCAACTGTGACGCATCAAGTGGTGAGGTCGTATCTGACGTTGTCTGTTTACGTTTCGTAGTCACCGCCCCAGCGGGGGTCAAGTCTAATATCGTTCCTTGCGTGTTGTCCCGCGTTTCTTCAAAGAATTCACTAATGGAATAATGGACTTCATTGAGCTTAAGATTAGTTCGTAAACTTATGAAGTTGCTATAATGGTACACGGATGTCAAAAACCTTATTATCTACACGCACGAGGTACGCTCCAAAGAAATCTATCCAAACTTGATTCAAAAACTAGTTCAGAATTAAAAAAAAACATATTTAATTTTAAATTACGAAGTCTATCAAAATATTGATTTGATTGGTCGGTAATAAAAATGCATTTGGAAATTTTAATAGTTTCTGTATTGTTTTTAATAGAGCCTTCTTCTAATTTGTGACAAAACCTTTTGATATAAAAAGATCGACAAAAAATGTTAGACAAAGAATACTTTTTTCTCTATTTAGTTGAAATATATTTCTTCTACCTATTTTATATTCGCCAGACTTTAAGCAATAGGTAGATATTTTTTGTATATTATTAACATAGACCCAATGTTATTAGGTTAATTATTAAGTAATAATATGCAAGCTAATTTTGTAATGAACTCTTTTGTCACAGTCATTCTATATACACTTGTAATTGATTAATATATCTACCTCTAGTATGTATTTCGAGTAATTTGATAAAAAAACTGCAAGCTTGACGACGAAATAAAATCAAAATGATCCGGTTTCTTTGCCTCTTGATACGTCTAGATTATATTACTGATTATAAATAAATCAAATCGTTTTGCAAGGAATGTGGTCGAAGCGACTTTCCATGAGTTCTACAAGTTGCGCGTGATCTCGACTTATCATACCTATTAAGTATGCTACTTAAGCGTACGGCAATATTTCGTCCTTATTTTTTGGACTGCAAAGAAAGAGAGAAGAGTTTCGAAAAGTATGTCACAATTAAAACATAAATAAAGTTAAAATTATAAATACAGCTATTGTGTCGAGGTGTCATTGGTGTCTCTGAAAAGTTATATTTGTACAATTGTGAAATGTCACCCGGTTTAGCTAGTGTGGTATTTTCCATTAATTTGTGTCGTATTCATAGTTATTTACACGACACTGTATCTGATGAATAGCATTTGAATAAAAAACGTAGGTACCTACCTGCTGAATAATTTCCTCAGTTTCAAATTTATTTACAATTTTGATGTCGTTTGGAGTAACGAGTCTTCATACCTTTATTAATGTTGTTATTGTTGTAAGCGAGAGTAATAAAAACACTGAAATGGGATCATGATGAATAGTTTTTGTTATAAAATGGTTTAAAGTAAACAAAGCATTCTGAAATTTATTTATTTAATCTTCCCACGGTTTTAAGCGAAAATAATACAAATGACACTTCAAATAACAATTATTCATTTATATTAATTAACAACATTAATTTTAAAATTAATAAAACAATGAAAAATAGCTTATTTTTGGTTTTAAACGAAAAGAAAATCACTCACCGTAACTAACATTATAAATAATTTATTACTGTGAAAATAATTTGTTACTGTGAAAATAATTTATTATTGTGAAAATAATTTATTACTGTGAAAATAATTTATTTCTGTGAAAACTATTAAGAGAATTCTATTGACAGAACAATAAATTCTATTTATGGTAGACATTAGCAACATCTTCATTATACTTAAATGGTCATGTGTTAAGTGCGATTTACATATAAATAATAATATACACTGACCTACAAAACTAAGTAGGTATCACACTTTTAAAATTGCAATAACTTTTAAATAAATAAAAAGGATTGAGAAGAAGTAATGTTCCTTATGTATAGTTTTCAAAAGAAGCTAATATTTTATTATTTTATATCTCTAACGTTATTTAGTAAGTATATTTAGTTTTGCAGGCCAGTGTAGTTTCTCATTTTGAAAAGAATTTTTAGATTTTTAAAAGATTTTTAAAATTTGAATTACTCCCGGAACACGATACCTAAAACTAAAATTTAATAAATCATCTTGTAACTACATAAGTATTATGAAACAAAGAATCTAAGTAATAATTCTTTGGATTTAAACATTTTAAATTACCTATCTATCTTCTACAAGTATTATATAAATAAAAATCAATGCTTGCATGTTTGTCATCTATGCACTATTGAATCATTGATCAGATTGTGATAAAACTTTGGTAGGACCTTCTGAGGACGTCCGAGAGAGATTCTTCGCAACAAATCTATAATTTATACTTACTTAATATTTTATGAGTACAGCCTTTTCTGGTAGAGATTTAGTGTCAAATAGAAACACCAGGGATTGTACACTAGATATGTATTGCCGTTAGATCTAATTTGACCATTCATCCGACCCAGTCTGCAGTAACCCGTTGTTTCATACATCATGCTCACATACCTACGTTATTGCTTACACTGCATTGCCATTCATCGTGTCCCGATATACGATTCAGCAGTAAGAAGAAGATAAAAGCCCCCTAAAGGCGATGATGAAACTAAAAACACAATAACCCGATCTATTTATAAACTCAACGTGATGCTGTTTAAAAATCCACACAATCAGTTTGTAACTGCGTAAGTATTTTGTATGTTATCTAAGTTCGTGAGCTTTGCCATTGCATGTAATAGAGGATGATAAACGAGACTTAAACACAATCATGTTTTTGTTAATTAAAAAATTTGATTGTCATTATATTTTGTGTATTTGAAAACTAGTGGTCAACCTGTATAAATGTGACTGTAATCAGTTAAAAGTTAGTTTGTTGCGTACGTTGCGTACGTGGGCCAGTATGTTGATACCATAACTTATTTAGTTGTAGTACAATGAATCGACATCTAAAAGTTTTATGATCAAGCATTTCAAGCAATGATGCCTGATACTATGAATCCAAATGTTTTCTATACGATACGTCATTAATATATTAAGATAAATGCAATTTACTATTTATATGACGCAGATAAATGCTAAGTCGAACTGCCGCGGAAGCAGGTAAATATAAAATATTTAAAATAAAAGATTAGATACAGGCTGTAAATACATTTACGAGTATGAAGCAGTTATTTACGATCAAACTGTTACCTACACTTGAAATTCACATCAGAATTTATTGATTCTGATCTAAACTGGTTTTTATTGGCTAATATGCTCAGCAAGTTTACTGTCTCACACAGTTTTGCTAATTATATACATGTCCGTGTGGACCGAGCCTTATTTGATTATGTCATGTGATAATGATTATCCAGCCCGTATACTACAAATTGATGATCAGTGTTGGTTCGACATTATGATGTCCTTGTTTGGTTTTTACATACTGCTAAACACACAGTTAACCTGTATGAAGCAATTGTATACCTCAGACTTTTTACTCTATAGTATTAGTAATATAATTAACTATACGATGGCGATTGACTGACAAAAATATAATCCCTTAAAAGAAGCGGTAAGTATACAAAGACAAATGCTAGAAATCATTATTTTCTATTAATCGCTTATTGAATGAGAACCCTGTTCATTATCCCAAATAGTCCGCTTAAACAAAAAATATTAAGCTTGCCCATGGGCGCCGGCGGCGTGTAATTCAAAAATAGAAATGAATGGCGCTTTACACCCATAGATTACCTCCTATACAATTTAGCGCCAAACATCACAATGTTTGTTCTCAAAGGCTCCGATTTTTTTCCAGTGTCCCACGCTAGGGTCTGTACTTCCGAGAAATAGCGCCATAGATATCGTTTTGGGGTGATGTTTTTTTAGAGATAATATTTCAAATTATGAATGAGAAGGCGGCGCCTTTATTTATTTGTCAGAAGGCACGCTTCGCCACGTGTAAAGTACGACACGAAATGACGGGAAATAAAATGTTGAACATTTTTAAATTACGCTCAATATCTTATATATAAAATTCTCGTGTCACAATGTTCGTTCCCGTACTCCTCCGAAACGGCTTAACCGATTCTCATGAAATTTTCTGAGCATATTGAGTAGGTCTGAGAATCGGCCAACATCTATTTTTCATACCCCGGGTCAGCTAGTTATGATATAATATTTAGATTCCGGCATTGTTTTTACAATGTCATTGTTTGAGTGTAATTTGGCAGCAGAAACCTATAATGTTGGGACGTAAAAAAGCGATAGTGCCTACATTACATTATTCGAGTTATAATAAAGAACTGAATATATTGTCAGATCAACATGTCCGGGCAATATCAGTTATATGTATTTGGCGACGCGACATATTGCTAATGTCACGGTCGAAGTCCTCATCTAGTTGATCAATTGGCGAATGATATATGCGTACGAAAATACTATATTATATAAGTTATTGTGGTTTAGCTTTATAGCTTCTTTTAATTGCTTCCTAATATTTCTTCAAAAATTAATAGATATTATTATTGCGTAGTTTTAACTCAAAGACGTATTTGTCACGATTCTTAAAAATATATAAACTACAAGAAAATCACGTAATATTTATAGGTGACATTGTACATGCGAATCAATGCTTCAATCCTTCAATCAATTGGTGCACAATTAATGTCCGATAGCTGGCGTATTGCCGAATAACAACTAAACAACAATATTAGGCAACCGTGCGCAAAAAACTGCATTTTAAAAGGCAAACACAATTGCTACACCTCACTGCGACAACATTGATGTAGATAGGGGCACTTTGTATGGTTTTCCCTTGTTGAGTCAATAGTTTTCCTCGTCCAAACTTTACCTTAAGCTTCTTAAGTAACGTATTACTTAAATAGAATGTGATGATAGGTTAATAACTACATTTATCGCTAAGTACTAAAGATAGAGCTACTGAGAATTGTTGGTAATAACAAAATTACGTCGCTACATTCGGAAATCCCCGATTTAAATCTAAATGGTTATTTACGTCTTAGATCCATTAAACCATAAAATGATTTTGCAGTTTTTAAATTACATAGCCGTCATGCCAGCCAGAAATTGTTTCGTTCGAAAATTGATTGGTTCACGTCAAAACTGTTCATCACTAAATAATTTAATTACAGATGCTGATTGATATTTTGTATTGAGAATCGTGTCTGAAAGATATGGGTTGGAAACATGCAAAATCAGAGTATTCCTCGATATTAACATTCCTCGATATTAACATTCCTCGATATTAAAACTGATGTAGCTTACATTTATTCGTAAATATTTGCTAAATCTTTAAGTATACTTACAACCATTTTTATTAACTATTTTACAAATATTTACAACTTAATTTAAATACAAAATAAAAACAATATATACAAAATAAAAACAATATGTACAAAAATAAAAAGTAAGTTGCGTCAAAGAATTCATCCCCATCGAATTATTGAATTCAGCTTCAAACATCTTCAGTACTAATAGTGTGTTTATAAAGAAATCAGTTAGCCACACATTACAATGCCTTGTCTGTTTAATTAATTAAATCTAACCTCGTAGGTAGTCTGTAGACTAATAAAGTAATTAATACCATAATAGATCAAGAGTTTTAAAACATAATTAGTAATTAGTAAATTATACATTAATTGTACCAAAACCTTTGTCTGTATAATAACACAATACACGTCAGTTAAACCAATTAGGCCATAAAATACTGCGTTTTGTGCTATGTATTATTTCTTCGTAGCACTTGGAATTCCGTGATCAAGGTAGAAAAAAAACTATTTTTGATTGTAATTCCCATTTCTACTTACTTTGGAAAAGACTGAAAGTAAATTCCTTAAATAAAATTAATAACTTGCTAGGTATACATTGATTAGTATTCTGTTAAAAATTTGAAAATTACGATATCGTATTGACTCATTCTTCTCGTGTGGTCAAGAATGAATGGCGGGAAATCAGGTGACTAAACCGCAGTAGGAGATATGTACAGTGTACACTATATACACGTAGACATGTGGTATGGTAATATCCTAAGCTACTACAGAAACAAAAAATCACAAGGCTTTTAAAAAATGTTCTAGAACGTATTTTTTTTTAACAAAGTATAAAAGCACCCCAACATAAAATAACAACTAATAAAACGAACGACTCAACAGTAATGGACTGTTCACAGCATAACGAAACAAACAGTAAAACTAATATAAAACGTAGACCTTATCTTTTTGGGCCAGTTTGTTATCTAAATCAAGTAAACAAGAACTATTTAGTCATGTTACTAAAATGAAGTTAAACAAATAAATAAAAGTCAGCCGACGAATAAAAAAAAAGAAGTTCTATAATTTTCCAATGGTATTTACAAAAGTCAGGTGACACGAGTTCATTAAAATATTCTTGTTTGGTTAGCACACGTATATAATGTATGTATATATATTACGTTACATATTATTTAATGAACAAGTAAGTAAAATTGGTTAGGTAACCGCATTCGCTTTTCATTTGCATTGTTTTATACACGTTTCCACACAAAGCATTTTACAGTAATGATGCTCTTTAAAGTTAACGTAAAATGACTTTTGATTGCCGTGTTGGTCTAGTGGTTTGCTAAGCGCGACTGCTGATCACAGGGTTTTAGGTTCGAAACCCGTATCGGGCAACGTGTTACTGGGATTTTCATGAGATAATTCTCAGTAGCACCACAGAGTCTGGATTTGTGCCCGGATGAAGACAATAAGATCGCCCCTATTACATTGGGACCTAAAACAACTGGTGAAATGTGGGTGTACTAGATGTGCACCTCTGCCTACCTCTTCGAGGAATACAGGCGTAATGTTATGTTAAAATGAATACTGAAAATTGATTCTGTTACTGAAGTTACTGGCCTGAAAACCACACCCCTTTTTTAAAACTCTTTTCATTTACATTTTTCAACTTGTTACAGAACTAAGGCCTTATGCCCTTTATCAGGCTCATTATGGATTCATCGGCTCATACGTTTCGGTTTTGTTACTAAAGAGGTTACTTCGATAAAACCTAAATAAACTTAGTTAACTAACAAATATCGACAATTGCTATTTTTAGTATATTATCCAACATTCGAATGTTTCGAATGTTATTTTTAAAAATTAATATTCGAATGTTATTTAAAAAAAATTGTTGTCCCAGTATACTTAGGCGCCATTAATGACATATCGTAGCTATCATAAAACAATATGTTATCGTGGGGATTGATATACAAGCATGTTACGTCAGTAAAGGTCCCGTCGGGTCGCGCCCACAGGCTTTAAACCAACGTGCTTTTAATACGTTCGCAATAAACTAGTTTTTTTTTAAACTCAAGGTCTCGAGCTTGCTCCCGCAGATTTTTTTAACCTGTATCATCTAAATGTCATTATTATAAAGAATTGCCACCGGCTGTGGTCAGTTACATTATCTTAATTGTAGCTACTTTATTTATTTATATACCTAATAATTTTATTGAATATATTATTAGTTGATATGTTTGCACGTTTTAAGTGTAATATTTTTTGTACTTAAGTTTAAGTTTGTTATGTAAACATGAGGTTATTTAATCTTTATTAAAATTTATGAATATGTAAAGGTATATTATTTAGTACACTTTCTTGTTTTAGTCAAATTCATTTTTATAATGACGTAAATATTGCTAAACATACATGTGCGTTTCATCATGAGGTACTTACAGTCAACATTTTCTCGATTAGAGCGATATAAAATTAAAAGTTCATTGACATGTACTGACATTATAACATTGCATAAATTGCACTCTGAACAATGCACATACAAACATTATATTTCTTCCATTTGTGAAAATTAACCTTCTGGTACTTTAGTTATATGAGATGGATAGAAATATAAATAAAATAAGTTTTAATTTTAATTAAAAGCGGCACAGATCGTCCGCATAAGCATTTAATTGGCTATCGTACGTTTAATAATACTTTCCTTAATGTAACTAAACGTTTATTTTATTCGAATACTATAAGGACGCTGGTATTTCGTATTCCAGTAATCTGTCACTATTCCGGTGTTTACCGACATGTAGTGCACTGAAATTATGTAAAGCGTCCGCTTTGAAGTGAATGAACTCATTAACAGAACGTATCAAACGAAGGTGCATTGTACAAATCAATCAGCATTTCTTTAGCTATTAAGATATGACAATATATTTTATTTTATTAAAATAATTTATTAATATTATGAACGTAATTATTGTTTGGTTTTACACTTCATTGAAAATAAGTAGCAAAAAATACCGGTTGGGAAATACATGCCGGACGCAGTGGAAGTAAGTATTGGTGTTTCTGCATAAACAATAGTGTTAATATTATCTACAAACAACAATTTGATTCAGAAAACGTTTCTGTGATTTTTAAATTTGGCAAAGTTCCTATTTATTTGCGTACACACGAAAACAAAAAATCTGAGATTATTTTTTGTAACATAGATGGTAACAAAAATAGTGGCCGTATGTTATTTTTTTTATAACTTTCTATTATTTTGTAACTTGAGATTGTGGTTTAGAATATAGGTGTGAACGTTTCATGAACCAAAAATAGTTGCGGCCGCGCATCCTAGCGTTCTCGTGTGTAAAAATAAAGCTGTGACTAGACGAACCTTACAGGATGTCACTCACCCGGGGAGCACGTGAATGAATCCAGGATACGAAAAGGCATTATGCACAAAAAATATGTATGTAATCTAAATACGAACCTTGACAAATTCGGATAATTTGGAATGCTCCGTAACGCCGGCTGATTAACATCCACACGAATGCGTCGAACACTCCCGCGCTAGTTTACTTTTAATTCACAACGAGTTTTTGGAACTGGTATGAGAATTCCTTCCGCACATGTATTTATTTTTGTAGTTTTATTTACTAGTCGGCAGCTTGTTGTAGAGCGTGTTGACGCGTGCGCCCGTCACCGGTCGCGAGTACACTAAGCCTGTGGACTAAGCAGCGGCGCCCGATCGGCCCGCCGGCCATGTAAAAAGCACACGCCAGGCCGGCCCGATAAAAAAATCAAATAGGATTTCAGCGTAGAGCTGCGTATTGTTTACAGTCGCGTTGCGGTGATAGGTTGACTATATGGATTTTGGGATTATAGCTTTTGTATATTAAGCACGGCACTTTATGTGTGGAGAGTTTTGTTTAACCAGGCTTAAACAATCTAGCCAAAACATACCTATACATACATAGACTGTTAAAATCATAACTCCTGTTGGCTTTGCCGTAGTTACCTAAAATATATATAGATGTATATATTTAAAGTAAAAAGCACTAGACATATTGAGTAAATAATGCATGCTTATGTAACTCTTACGGCAGTAAAGACATAAGTAGAGAAATGCACAAAGTTATTTACATATTTTATGTATGTTCGATAAAAGTCTTAATAAAAAAAAAATACTGGTTGAAGATAATAAGAAAACACTTTCGAAAATAAAATTACTTTTATCCTTAATAAACATAAACATAGAATATAAAGTTAATTTAATATTTTGAGCTAAGCACGTGACAAGTTTTAAGTTCGTCGGTTGTAAGTACCGTTATCGAGGTATCATTAAGATAATATTTCCATTAGTTGTCTTCTTCGACATTCTCAACAAGTGTATGTAAGCAGTAAGTAACTTATATTATTCTTTAATTAAATATAAATAATATTTTTGAGCCCTATTGTATACATTAAAATTATCTTATTAAAAATATCTATATACTATAAATCTTCTGTACCTGTAAGTGTGTTTGTCACCTAACTCCTAGTAAACGGCGGGACCTATATGGACGTAGTTTTGTGCGTATATTTCATTGAGTTCTTGGATGGTATAAGGACACCTGGACCCGGTACGTGGCGCTGCTTTTCCGGGCGTGACGACGCGCGACGGCTGCCAGGTCCGCTATTATTATTATTAAATACAAACCTACAAGTTTTAAAACACGTTCAAAAATATATTTTTTAACCATTTTCTACTGGTTACCTCGGTATAATAAAAGGTCCTACATTATCGTAGAGGTCCACTCTATGTGACTCTACAATCTACATTTCATATATGCATTATGAAATACAAATATTAATGGTATCAACAATATTAAATAACTGTTGTTATCTCTATAAAAATACTCATTTGTATTTAGAGGGCATGTATATTATCAAATAGTGGTAAATATTTAGCGTTGGCGGTTTTCGTTATCGGAACGGAACTTGATAAGTATCTCACAAAAAGTGTAAAGCTGGTGTAACAAGGTTGGTTAAAATATTCAATTACATTCTAGCCTCTAGTAAAATGTTACTAGTATATTTATAATGTACTTATAAGTATACATTTATACGCTTCTACACCCACATTTCGCTAGTTATAGTTCTCAATGTTATAGGGGGCAAGCTTCGATAGTGCTATCAACTGGACAAAAAAAGGCTCCATGCAGCTTGTCATTTTTTTTCTAAATTAAATAATAAAATAAAATAAATAATTTGAAATTCGTGTGTTGATTCTTGAATATAAATTACTTCTTCGAAAAATATAGAAGTGTTGATTGTGGTTTAAAAATCCTTCAGTGTAAATTCTTTTGTTTACGTTTCCTCCTTTTTAATTTTATTGCCCGGGGTCGCTAACTATTATAATGTACTATGTTGATGATTTTCTTATATAAAAAACCTTTTTACAATATATTTGTTTCTCGTCGTCTAGACAACTTAACTTACTCGTTGTTCTAGTTCATTTACAATTAGTTGTCTCTACATTTAAAGCGATAGTTGTACATTATGGACTATATCGTTATAATATATAGATATATTTCAAATCTTTTACATATTAAAAATTAAATAGAAAATAGGTATTATCAAAAAGTATTCAGTAGTTCAAAATATTTCACTTCTTTTACTACGCATTGTTCTTCTTCATAAAATTATTGTTGAAATATTGTGTACAGTACAAAGATTATTTTTAGATCTGGAGACAGTATATTCGACGCATGCGCTCATTAACTTACCTATAACTAAGTAGCCTTCGTTTATCTCACGGCTGTTGACCCAAACTATTATCGTACGCATAAACTTAGCATACTATAGTTAGTGTTTTGGCTACGGTTGGCACGTGAAATTAGATCACGCAGGTGGAATAATTACCGCCTACGAAATTATTCTTAGAATAGTTTTATCATTAGCTTAGAGGCTCAATTTAGATACTTTTGTAATCTTAGAATTGCAATTAGCGATGTGAGTTTTATTAAAAGTAGGTACTGTTGGGTCTAAACTGGCAGAGCGAGTTCGCCGCCTTGTACGACTCGCTTTTCCTGCGATTATCGGATGGAAATTTAATTGTAAGTAGGTAGTTCTCATTCCAAATAAATCCCCCTTTAAACGATATAATAAACTTTGGAACGAATGGCTATTGTACTGAAATATTATTTAAAAAACTCAATAACTGAAAAAACGATCTAAGATATAAAATAAACAAGCCTGTCAGACTGTTTCGTCTTCCACAACAGAAAATGTCCTGCATTAAGAGTTTACAATGCTGCCAGTCTTTTGGGCACGTTACCGGTTGACATCGATGGGGATGAATTCTTTGATGCTTTTTAACTTTTTATTTTTGTATATATTGTTTTTATTTTGTATTAGAATTAAGTTGTATATATTTGTAAAATAGTATGTTAATCTATAATTAAATAAAAGCTTTATATTCTTATGTATACCTATATTAGAGTTTACTATATGGGGACAGTAGGTACAACAAAATAAATGTGTCGACAAAAACAAAGATTAGTTAAATAAAATAAAATTAAAAATATATTTTTAACACAAGCTTTTAAATCAAAAATGCCATAATATTGTATTGTCTCCTAACCTATTAAAGTATGCAAAAACTATTTCAATCGGATGTCAAATTCAAATACTTTATTTGTGTTAAAAAGTTGTTCTAATTTCGATTGCAAGATTTGACATAAACAAACTCACATACATACAAACATTGCAAGTTAAATAAAAAGCTTGTATAATAATGAAAGCTGGATTTCAAAAGTGCTGACAAGGTTCTCATCCTCTTTATCCTATTGTTTGAGTAAGGGTCACTAATATACAATGTAAGTATTAATATTAAGTTATTTAAAATAAATCTCAAGTTTGTTTTCCTTTAGTGTTAATAGCATATTTCTTGCTAAACGATGCGTCAAGAACCAGGAAGAGTCATAAGAGCATAATATTATTATCAATAACTTATCGTATCATTCATACCTTGTTATCTAACAAGCTAATTATGTTATTGTAAAGATAAAAACAAGCAATTGCACTCTACATATAATTGATGATGATGGATTTATGGGTAATATTATTTAATGACATTTTTATAATAGAAGTTATAAACGCTGTTCGAGTAGGTCAAACTTTATCAGCGATATCATTTAAGCTATGGCAATCTTAAGATTTATACCGACTATGGTGAATAGTAGATGGTAGATAACACTCCTATGCCTGCATACGCCTTCAGCTATGCTATTCTCTAAGGATTCCGCCTTGTGTACAGCGCTGCTGCAGCGGTGATACTCAGTTTACTCAGCGTATAGCAAAATGCCTCTATAATTTGTTTTCACAGACATTTTGCAGCTTATAAAAGGACCCATGTAACATAAAAATGGTGAGCATATAGCCAATTCATTAGGCCAGGCTTATTGCCTCTTACGAATCTCTTTGGTAGCTACGGTACTCACTCAGATTAAGTCAAAAGGTAAGCCGTTAAGACTTAAGAATATAAAGTCCCATGGTTGCATATCAACATAATTATTTTTTATTATTTACTTATTATATGCCGGTTTAACTCACGTGTATATTTGGGAATGCCCGGCTAGTTTTTAACTCGAACGCAGCCCTTATTCATGAGATGGTTACACGGCAGAGTCGCGAGCCGAGTTCGAAACTAGTCGGGCATTCCCGAATATACACGTGATAAAAACCTGATGAAAATAATATAGATAACACTCACGAAAGTTTTGTAGTTAGTAAAAAAATATGTCTTTCAATATTTAATATTCTACTGATAGTATTTAGTAGAGCATAAAATTGCTCTAAACTTAAAGCCAGCTACTCGAGCGTGCTAATCAAAGCTTACTTTCCACACGCATTATTAGACTCAATATTTTTTGTCACCAAACATCGGCTGACTTCAAGCAAACTCTACCAAATATCAGAATGTTATGTGGGGCATGAATGACGTTTGACGGAACATGGCAATTAATCGAATTTGCATACATTCCAATGATTGGCGATCACTTATCAAAATAAAATTTACTAATGTCAATGCGAAAGCACGTTTGATATGTTACCTTTGCTAATATGTCTTCACGCAGCAAGAAGGTAGTTGTGAGCAATATTTAACTACGAAAATATAAAAGCAAGGTTTTCTAAGTTAATTAGTATTACAAATACACACCGACTACATACATCACCTTACTTATAAAAATGATTAATGTTGAACAATTGATACAATTATACGAGTCACTGTCGTTTGCATGTCAAAAAATAGAGACGTCAATGGACTTCAGAAATTGGTTACTTAAAACATATTTTAGCATTGTTTTTAAGTAAGAGGGATTGTGTGATGGAACATTTATTAAGCCGAGTGTGCAATAGCACAAGAATATAGGGAGTAGGAGTGGCTGAACATCAGCGCTGGACCAGGTCAAGCTCGTCCCGGTAAAACATTCGTTGAGCCCACTTCCTTTTGCTACAGTGTAATTTCTATTTTTATGTTTATTTTGTATGTGTCTCGTTTTTTAGGTAGCAATCAATGTTTTTTTATTTTAATAGGACACCTCTACGCATCTTTGAGAAATAGGTGACGGAGAACTCATACATGAAGACTTATCTGTTCCACATCACGATATTCTTCATAAATACATAAAACTAGTAAAACCAGTCGTCTTTTTATATAATGTGTGAATGTCCTTCAATGTATTACGCATTCGTCAGTGCGAGAAGCTCGTTGATGTCTTTTGTAACGCAGCCGTTTTAAGTAATTGTTTTCTTGGTTTTTATGTAATTTCCTTATATTCAACTTTCAGCTTTTTGCCTGTCTTTAATTGTATTAAAATGATATCTATAATCTGGCCTAGTTGATGTTATATTTCGGCTAGACGTACTCACTTAATTAATCAGGATTGGTGCAACCTGACCGCAGCTTAAAACCTAAAAAGTTAGAAACATATCATTACAGAGCTATATAAAAAAATGCCTACCACCCACATGATATTGCTTAAGTCGTCTGTAATAGATGCAAAGGTCAAAGATAGATGGATAGATTAGTGCAGTGGTAAAACCTACTCAAAAAAGTCCCGAACCACAGAGTTTTCCTTCCGTCTTTGTGCAAATAAGGTTGATGTTCAACGATCAACTAATTAAATGACTACGCCTACTACAAGCTTCCTGTAATACTAAAATTAAGTAACAAACTGCCCATAACTTACGTAGCATCGACATTACCAATCAGGTAAATTACCATTAACGTTACCATATTACCATGATTGGTATGCGCGTCATCTCGTATGCGCAAAGGTCCTATAGCTCGTGACTGGCTCCCATCAGTATTCCATGGGCACCGTACGGTTTATAGTGCTGCGACCTCACGGTACCGTGCGAAGTTAGAGTGTATGCCCACTTAGTACTTGTAAGTGTGTTCATTAAATTATATAACTCGTTGGACTCTATAAGTGTTGTTCTTTTTACGTTGGTCACATAAGGTCACCTGCCCTACTCCTAAATGTGAGTTACACCCACAACTTTGATATTGGTTGGCGTTAGATTTGGGTGCTTATATGACAATCCTAATCGTAATAACGATGACAGACGATTGGTGCAACCCACCCTAAAGGTTTTGATAATGACAATGAAGGAGCGTTAACATTTACAATATTAGGCAACATTATTTTGAAGTTAATGCTGATAGTGAGATTAGCATGGCGTACACACACCTCTTTATACGTATCAATGTTCAAGGTTAACATAAAAATGTTACATAAAATGTTTAAATGCCTTGTTGGTCTTGTGATCTTTAGGCACGACTGCTGCGTATGGACTCCTGGATTTAAGTCCCGGTTTGGGCGAAATATTATTGGGATTTCCCATTACGTCATTCTCAGCAGAGTCTGGACATGTGACCGGTTAATGGCAATAATTTAAAAAAATAATCATTATCATCAGTAGATATCGCCGTTGTAGTCCACTGCACTCTTTTGATAAAGGATATCGTTCTATCAACAAGAAACGTGGGAAGAGTTGCAGAAGTAAAATAATATTTAAGTATTTGGACCGACGATATCGTCAGAATTGCGGGCAACCGTTGGATTGAATTGGCAAGCTGTCGTTCATTGTGGCGTTCTAAGGGGAAGGCCTTTGTTCAACAGTGGACGGCTTCCGGCTGATGATGATTTGGATTTTCTGCTATTCGTCCTAAACGGGCCGTAGCCGTGTAGGATGAGTTGACGAATTACTCTCCACTGCTGGATATAGGCGTCTCCCAACCTACCCATTTGTATTTAATACCCATTAAAACTGGTACAGTACGGAACTAAGTAACGGTTTGGTATGTTAAAACCAGCTACTACTGATTAGGTTAATTCAAAATGTAATTTAACTCTACATTTAAAAGACACGGAAGCTAAATGATAAATTGTGAATATTAAACATTGTTGAAACAGAGGCCGAAAATGTTGATTATCAGAATAGTTACGACTAAATGCGCATTAAATTTTCTAACAAATTTCACTATATTCGAGTTTAGGCACTCTGAAAGACTAGCCTCAGTCTATGTGTCCCTATAGCCCCAGATAAACAACTCATTTGCGCTCCTTTTAGCAGCGAGGACGAGAATAGGAGAGCCAATTGAAAATGATTTAACGAACTATAGAATGCCTAGAACCTTATAATGTCTAGGCGAAACGTTCATGCAACACTAATGGAAATTATCGGAGTAGTCAGGAAATAGAGGCGTAATAAAATCTATTACTGCCTCCTTGGTGTAGTGGTCGCTAAACGCGACTGCTAAGCAGAAGGCCCTGGGTTTTGAATCCCGGGTCAGGCAAAGTGTTGTTGAGTTTTGGGTAACTCTCAGTAGCAGCACGGATTTGTGTATTATATATGTGCATATCTGTACGTTTACTCCTTCGGGGGATTCAGACAGGCGTGATGTTCTGATATGTAAAATCCATAGCACATTATTTTCCTACGCAGTACATTTAATGCGCACAGTTCCACTAGTTTCAGGGCAACATTGTAGCAAGGAAATGTCTAGAGACGTGTTAGAGTAAGAATGCTGATGATGTACTACATGTACGTCCCGTCCCGCCTTGACATTGTTTTGTTGCCAAAATAAAGTGTCCGCTTATGTCAGGATCCATGGATAACCTTTATGATCGATCGTTAAATTCGACAGGCAACAACGGGTAATTTTCCTTTATTCGTTAAGAAAGATTTATTACTAAGATTGAGCTGCTACGCTTTGTTTTTAACTGACTTAAAAAAGGAGGTAATGTTTTAGGGCGTATCTGTTTGCCAGTTTCCTTAACAGTGCACACAAAATATTGTGTAAATAAAACCTAAACAACTACATCGTATATAGGACGATAGACTTGCCAACCAGGAAAATGGTTTGAATAATATCGATTTTTCATAATCTTTCATGTATTCCGCCATAGGTATCTGATTAATTAGACTGTAGGTACTCGTAAAATCCTGGAATAATATTATTAACCAATTTTACTCGTTATTAGGGAAAATTGCGAGGAAAACTGAAGCTAATGTATTTAAATGCTAGGTAGGTTATATATTTAAGGTAGGTTAGGTACATTCGATAAAAGTGTTGTTACAGAATAATTCTGTGTTACAATTGTAGCATTATAAATTACACATTTTTAATTTGTATGCGTCTAAATAAAACCTTACATCTATTGATAAGGCTAAGATTTTCTACCATTTATTGTTTGATTGAAACTCACTCACTCAGACCTGAAACAACTCTTTTTTTCGTTTCTTTTATTAGCATTACCCAATTTTACAAGCGGTAGGTAACTCATCGCCTGAATTCGTGGCCCGTAATTAAAGGGACTAAATAGTCGAGAGACATAATAAAATAAAATAAACAAAAAGGTACTTAATACATACATACATAAAGTCACGCCTGTTTCCCTGAGGGGTAGGCAGAGACCACGGATTTCCTAGGTACCTAATATTTTTAAATTTGTAAAATGGGAATGCCACTTCGTCCACAATAATTTTGGTAAGTACATATAGGTACATATTAGATATGTTAGAAGAATAAAACTCCAAGAAATAATTGTTTTTAATAAAGTTTAATTACAAGTGACTAATGAAGCTATTTGTATTACATTAACGTTACACATTAAGCATAGCTGCTGTAAAATACACCTACAATCTACATATAGCTTGACACTGAGGAACATTGAAATGTGCGTCTGAATAACTTAACCAAACTTTTTTCCTACTTCTGAAAAATAAAAACGAAGTACCTACGGTTGCCAGTTTCTTTGTTAGGTATACTGTAGAACAGTAAGGAGCCTTATTTTTTTTGGGAGTATCTTTCCTGCTCTCATCTTATTAAGCGTAACAATGTTCCAAAACGTTCAAATTTGTTGTATCAAGTATATTAAAAATATCTTTTAAAGATCTTCATTGTTCCTAGTTATGTTCTAAAGAAAATAGAGATAATAAGAAAGCTTTTGCTAAACGCGTTGAACTAAATTTACATTACAGTATAATAGAAGTAAAAAGTATTACAAAACACCACATTCCTGGAGTCCAGGCGCGGCGCATGCGCGCTGCTATTTTCGTCCGCTTAATTACAAAACGCATTATCCCACATTCTTTGTTTAAACGCCAGATTCATTAGATAAATTTATTTTACATTGTGAAATTTAATAATACTAGCTACGCTCCGCGGTGTTACCCGCAACATTTTTGGGATGAAGCCTATATGTTAATCCAGGGTGTCAGCTACAAATGTCATGTCAAATGAAATTTTACCAAATTCGGTCCAGCCGTTTGAGCGTGAAGAGGTAACAAACACACTCAAAAACTTTCGCCTTTATAATATTAGTGTGATACATATTATAAATCGTTTGTAATTCGACATGTACGTACCGCAAATTAGTTTAATTGCAGGCACAATTCTAAAATCGGCGTTGGTTTATTAGGTATCTTTTACCCTGACATAATTAAGACCATCCACTTTGGTAGCAAGGTATTAAAATCCAGTAGTAGGATTTTTTAAACTGATAAATAAATAAGAAGCTGAATTAGCGATAAGGCCACTTTTAGAATTAATATAAAGTTAAGTACCGACCTTATGTACCTAAGTATCTCTGGAAGTATCACACGAATCAAATCGTGAGTTCTGTCGATCTTCATTACGTACAATAACAAAACTTTTAACATGTAATTTTCTGGACGCGTGATCGTTATAATCTTGATAAGATTTTAAGGAAAACGTAGTTCTATTATTTACAAGGCGCAAATCGTGTGCTGTGTGAGATAAATCATACTTAGCTAGAAATAAAAACATCATAAAACATAACATCACGCCTGTATTCCCTGAAGGAGTAGGCAGAGGTGCACATATAGTACACCCACATTTCGCCAGTTATGTTTTTAGGTCCCAATGTAATAGGGGGCGAACCTATTGTCATTAACCGGGCACAAATCCAGACTCCGTGCTGCCACTGAGAATTACCTAATGGAAAAACCCAGTAACACTGCCCGACCCGGGATTCGAACCCAGGACCTTGTGCTCAGCAGTCGCGCTTAGCGACCACTAGACCAACGAGGCAGTCAGCTAGAAATAACTCGCTACTTATCAAATTTTGTAATTATGTACGGACATTTAATTGTATGTTTACCAGTCGAAAAGTTTTTATGTAATGTTTTTGGTCGTTAAGGTAAATAAATACTGTTATTATTTCTATAGCTACGAAAACAAAACCCACTGGAGGTAACGCGATGCTCTATTATCTGTATGTAGTATTCAGAAAACATTCTAAGGCAATTTTCACAGCACAAAATATTTTCATATAGGATGAGAGAACAATGGCAAAAAAAGGCAGGCCTATACCCAGCAGTGGGCGATACCGGGCTGAAATAATAATAATGATAATATTTTCAAATATTCACATGCCCGACTAGTTTCGGACTCTAACGGAGCCCTTATTCATGAGCAGGTGACGCGGTGGGGTCGCGAGCCGAACTGGCTGGAATATTCACATTATTTTGTATTGAGGTACCTATGGGCTATGGTATCTATGGTGGATACACCAAAGCCCTAAAAAATGGTGGACGCACTTAGCCCATTTTCGGGTCGTAGCCAAGTGGTAGTCCGAGTATGAACTCGCTTTATATGATTCGCTCAACTCGTAAATATGTTTGTTTGCACATTTAGACAAAAAAATACTAAATCATTTAGTTTATTAAGGCATTGTATACAATATCATCAGCTGATCGACCTCAAGAGACCATAGAAGTGTAACTTCCCAAGTCTATTAGGGCATGCCCATCGTACCCACAACGGTGGATCCGCGCTTGCCTCCAGTTATAACTATTTACTTATAACTTAACCGTTAAGTTCGCAGAATTTAAACATAGCAGGGTGTTATCGTTTGCAACGAGGTCGTGCCCCATTAATAATAGCGTTGCTGATTAACTGCGTGTACAAACGCGTTTCAATAATATCGATATATTACTCGTTGTATTAAGGTATTCCCCGCGTAACAGAAACATTTCATGGTACAGATTAGACGTGTGTATTTATTAATTATCGTGCAAATAAAAATTGTCATACCTACACGTGTTATGATAAGTACAAAGTAGGTTATGGCCTCCCAAAAAAAATAACAGGCCTATGACGCATGCGTATGTTAAAAAAACAATCCAAAACTAACTATCGAATTTATGTGACCTGACCAATGTGCCCCCTATGAAAGCTGTGCTTATGATGATTGACCAAATGTGGGTGATTAGACTCTTGATAAAAAAATACCTGTACATCTATATGTACCTACCCCTTTAAGGATAACAGGCGTAATTATATATAATCGAAAACCATTTCATTTATTAAAATACAAATCTGTTTAATAACAAAGTTAGACATGTGTGCAGATAATATTTGCGAGCATTTATTTTATTATCGGAGATGTTCTGCAAAAAGGGTAAGTGAGGAGTACCCTCAACCGACGAGCGTGTATGAGGAATGTGATGTGTCCGTGGCCTCTGCCTACCCCTCAGGGAAACAGGCGTGATTTTATGTATGTATGTATTTATTTTATTTTCAGATACATTTGTTGTAGCCGAAACGAATTATAATTTCCATAAATCTATAATCACAATAAAGTAATTAAAACAAACAATAGCAAACTAGTATTTAAAATCGTTTAGAAGATTACTTTAAATGGGCAAATTAGACGCTACGTAGCTACTACGTTGTAACGAGTAAATTCACGTTTTCCCCCAGATTTATAGTAATGCACACTTTTTACATTAAAACCCAAACAAAGTTACATTTAATAGACATTAGTATCAAATACGAACGACATTAAAGCTGACTCAGAAAGTTAACAATAGCATGCGCGATCCTTATCTCCGATCGTGTAAGCAAATTGTCGTATAAAGATGTGATGAATTGAGTATTGTGACGCAGACTTCCGTTGCGTCAGTATTGTTTGTTTACTATTGTCTTCAAGTTCGACATCGAATGTAAGCAGTTTGTAAGTAATTTCCAAGATTCTATTTGTTTACGTCAAAGGAAATGCTGATTTATTAATCAATTTTGCGTTTTTTACGGTCGGATTGAATCTAAATTGTTACAGGTATCTTGAAAGATCATGGACATGACCTGGACTCGATTTCAGATTTGTCGTTTTTTTATAGTCAGATTGAATTCTCGATAACTGATTCTTTTCGGATTCTTTTTTTGAACAGCCGTACTATGTAAAGTCATCATCAGTACGAAACTAGCCTTCGATCAACAATTTACTAGATTACCGATCAACGCTTCAAAAACGGCCCGAGAAATAAGACCACAAATAATTTTGTGGTCTTATTTGAAGTTAGTACGCTCCAATGGTAGAAAATTAAGACTTTATTACTTCTTTCTGGAAGAAATACAAATGTTCACGTAAAGCGTTCCCGGGCACTTGTACGATATGATTTTGTTATTAATCTAGTATATTGTTGATCGAAGACACTAGCGCATATCATGCGAGATGATGTTAGTGTTTCAGAATAGCGTAGCAGTGCACAATCTCTCGTAGACTTCATATCGAAAACGGAAGAGCCGACATAACTTGTTTTTGTGTTCTTGCGTAAATGTTTTAATAATAATTTACTTATTGGTATAAAATAAAATTCCTATTTCACGTTAATTATCCGGTTGTGTTGGTATTTCCTCTTAAAAATACATTCATTTCCTTTTTACAGTTTAACATTGTTTAATATTCTAGAATGTAGATTTTAAGGAAATAATTACTGCACTTGTGCATATTTTTAAACTAATTCACTGAAGCAGCTGCATCGCGATCTACGTTAATTAACACATGGTTTTTAAACCTGAAAGGCTGGTAAAAATATAAATCTACTAAAGAACCTGACAGAATCAGCGCTGTCAAACCAATTTAGGTTTCTAAAAGGATTATTGAACGGAATATAATATCCTCCTGACTGAATTTCGGTCACGGCACGCCTATCTCAGTTGAGACTGGCCAACTACGCAGGAGATATTATAGTGCACAAGTATGCGCGCAAACACAACTTCAGTCCTAATTCCTTCCTCTCATAGTCCATACGGTAGACCGACACGACCGGAGAGAGTACAGGCGCAGAACCAACGGCTTAACGTGTCTTCCGAAGCACGGGAACATAAGTAATAGGACTATTGTGCATCTTTCCCTTCTCCTTACGGAGATCCAGTTGTACATACATACAAGGTAGTCTTGCTGCCTGCTTCCCCCAGTTAGAAGATATTGTGATTCTTCAACGGTAATATGGATTGTGTTCTTTTTTATATGTTTAGTGTAGTAGGTATTTAGTGTTATAATAAATAACAGTTTAATTTAAATCATATAACTCAAAATGTGGGTGTACCGTGTATCTCTACCCTACCAGGAAATACATGATGTTATGTTATGTTGAAACTCCTTCTATTGCCTAGAAGCCTTTACAGGGTGTGCCAGATCTGGCCTTCGCTCATCATTAACAAGAACACAGTCGGTTAAAAACAAGTCACGATCATCAGTATTTTACTCTATCATGACGATGATTTAATGTTTACATTTGACATATAATTATGTATTGTATTATACAACAATAGCTACAATAGTATAAGTTCATGGAATCGGAACTATGGTTCCGGTTGTAGACACCCCTGTAATGACGGAAATGTTGAATATTTTATTTTTATTACATTGTGCTGTATCAATATATTTATTAAAATGGAATATCACTACTAGACAGGTTTACGTTGCAAGTTTTATTAACCTTTATTATTTTTATAGCTTATATTGCTGGTTAGTTAAACTACTTTTATAATTGGCACATGTGTCCTGTTTTGTTTCTTTATGAAAATGCAATAGGTACGTCTAATGACCTTTTCGAAATGACTGAGTAGATCACAGCCACTCATCGTATCACACACTTTTACTATTTAGTAACAAAATAAAAGAAAAGCTACACGTAAGAGTATAATGATAGAAAATCGCTTAGCGACATCGTGAAGTAAGAGGCTCTAAATCCGTTTATTCCATTTTGAAATTTACCTAGTTTTTTACCTCCCAGTAAAGGTGCTTTCGAACAAACCTAATGATATTGGTAAAGAAGTTGAGACAGAGCTTCTGAAAGTATAAAAAGAGGCCTGACATTTTCTAATTTTATTATAATTCGTAATTTGAAGCTTCTGGCTTCATTATAATGCAATTAATAATATAATGGGTACTCGATATTTTTTGTCCAATTTAGTACGTAGTTAAAACGATTCTAAATTATCACATAGTGGGCCTTAATTATTAAATTGCTGAGAATGGCCTAAGATAATGTCTAAAAGGTTGTCATTCTGTTTAGTACTGGACCGACCTCCTTAGCCTGCCTTGGCCGAGTTACCCACTCCGTGGAAAATCTTCCGATAATAATACGGCTTGGGTCCGAAGAGTCGGTCGGTTCGACAAAAAAATAGCGTGTTGTTAACGTTTATCAATGAAAGTATCGATTACAAGTTACAACGTTACGGTGTCCTTACAACTCTATAGGGCTATCACGACAGGATAAAATAAACTAATTAACTTTGAAAGTTTTTTTTATAATTACTTGCATGCAAATTATTGTTTTGCAGTTAACTTCCGCTTAATTGGACTGCGCATAACTTTTTTATAATTACAATCTCCCGTTATCTTATTTCTCCAGCTGTCAAACGTCAAGGTTGATGGGGACCAGTTGCATATTTTTTGCTAATAAAAGTTCAAATGTTTCTTTCATGAGAATTCGTCTGCTGCAAGTTTGAGAGATGTTACATCATCCACGTGAGTCACTCGGTAGCGATTGACATTTTTGTTACTCGATTCATTGCCGTCAACATTTGTTGACGTCGTATGCAAATGAACCTTAAATCTTCAATGGAAGGTGTGTCTTGTTGATACAGTCGTCACTTTCGTCACATAATATGCTTGAGTACGCACGTTTAGCATCATGTTGCGTGTTCTCGTTTGTTTATTGCTATTTGGAATTTCATCCAACCTCTGTTGATATAAGAGTGATATATTCTCTGTGATATTTAAAGCTGAGTGCGCATTTTTCATTTATCAAATTTATTTTTGCATTCATAAGCATATAATAAATAATTTTGCATTCATAATCATAATAGAAGTTCACAATACTACGTATCTGCTAATGAAAATGATATGCCAGCTAAATGTTAAATAGACAGTTATGTGTAATATATTATTTACATTCTGGAAACACAAGATAAAAAATATTCATGGAAGCTGGAATAATTAATGCCAACTGAGAACTAAATGATAGATTGTGACCAAGGTTTTTATAACAATTAGTTGTATCCATATAAATCAACATTATATAGAAGAAAAACCCAAGATGTTGATGAAATATCATTGTAAAGTTACGTGATGCATTACCCAGTAATTTAAAATGATTGAAGCCACCACGGCTATTTTTTACACTAGGCAAAAAATAAAACAAAAACTTCGCAAATTCAGCACGGGAAACTCATTAGTCTCACTACTCTAAATTAAGGACACGAAAATAGCAAAAACTACAAGGTTTAATTTAGTTGTAAATATTAGCTAATTGGTGAGGCTTAACTAGAAAGTTATTAAAATCCAGGCACTGTTACTGCACTGATTTGATATAGGAATAAATACCTATGACTTATGTAAAATTAAAACCATATAAAGTAGGTTAGTTATTATACTGAGATTGCCTCGTTGTCGTCGTCTAGTCATCTAGTGGGTGCTAAGCGCGACTGCTGAGCACGAGGTCCTGGGTTCGAATCCCGGGTCGGGCAAAGTGTTACTGGGTTTTTCCATTAGGTAATTCTCAGTAGCAGCACGGAGTCTGGATTTGTGCCCGCTTAATATCAATAGGCTCGCCCCCTAATACATTGGGACAAAAAACATAACAGGGGAAATGTGGGTGTCCTATATGTGCACCTCTGTCTACCCATTCGGGGAATACAGGCGTGATTTTATGTTATGTATGTATTATGATAATATTATAAACAGCCTCACTTAAGAGTACTTAATTAAAGTGTTTTAATTATTGCACGTCTACTCCAATTTGAACATCATGTCAATATGTTTAAAAAAAATTGCGTGTAAAAGTGTTAGTGTAAAACCTATTTGCAAATATAAAATCATTTATCATTTAATATTTTAGAAATTACATATTATATTCCTGAAAAATAAAAATCCTATAAAGAACATTATTTCTTAACCTTCTTATTATAACCCTTCAGGTGATCAGGTTCAAGAGATCAACCTGATCTCGTTAGTACCTGAATTTTGGTATCAAAAATTAGGCTTTTTCATTTTCTATCCAATTCGAAACCAAAATGAACCAACGAAATATTTTTTTTCACAAGTATTGTATTATTGTTTATCAAGCAATGCGAGGTAGCTTTCCCTTAATAAACCAGAATATTATACATTCGTAAGTGTCATTTTGTGCACAGAGCTTTTATTTATTTACGTTTTTTTTAATCAATCAGAACGTGTAGGAGGCATCACGAGACCTATTAAGGTCATATTAATTTATCTTCTTGGTTCGGCGCCGGCGCCGGCGATCAGAAGCAGGTTTTAGAAATCCTTTCGGGTAAACCCAATGACGTGATTGGGATTCATTTCTCATCTTTTCATCTAATTTATTTAATTACTACAGAACAAAAACGAACCGTTCGTTATGAATGGAATCGATTAGGAAGGGAAATCACCAATTAGTATTTACTTAAACCAGTATATAAGAGGATGCAATAAGAGGTGTGGCCATTAGACATCGTAATATTTTCGTGAAACGTGATTCAAGTTCAAATACACGAATGACGGAGTTGGTCTGCCGAGCCTTCAATTGAACGCGACCTTCAGTAGGGTGACCGTGCTTTCGGAATATAGAAAACTTGATAGTAAATTATTTTATTGTAGCATGGTAGGGATTTCTGATTAAAGTTATCGATGGTTTAATAAAATTAACAGTATTGTCTCTTAAGATTTTTTTATATTGATGGACAAATTATGTCTGTATTTTTCAGTTGCTTTTTTGGAATGGTACAAAGGTCTCAATTGTGGTCTGTTACTGAAACGGCCACGGGCACTAGTTACATTACAGCACTGACTGTCATTGTTCCGTGTCGGACAAGGTCGGCTGATGTAATACACGCGCCCATTGCACCAGACGCGCCGGTCAATGACCTTGCGCCGGCATGGTCTATCGGCGAATGAGAATTATGGTGAACATCGTCTACCTATATACATTTATGTGTTTGCTGTGACGTGATGTGTAATGGTATACTGAGTTATAGAATGTAGAGCATCTCGCTTCATTATTATTCTTATTTTCTCACACATCTCGCGTTCGTAGCACTATCCTCCCTTGATACCTTACTAGAAATTTTACCTTAACTACTTACCTTACCGTATACTTACATAAGTAGATAGTAGTTATTGGGAGAGTTAAATAATTACCACAATAATATCGTAATGACATCAACGGGACATGGAAGTTACAAAGGAAGGGTTTTTCCTCGCAGCAAAATTATAAGTTTTTTGCCTCTCTGTGCCTGTCTTTAAGTTCCGACTACGCAAATTAAGTTTTCACAAAATATACCCACACACGTGATTCATCTTTGTTCAGCTCAGTTGGAAGCATATACCCAATACTTAATCAAACTAGCTCAGTGTGTCAGAATTAATGGATGAATGTTGACCGTTAATGGCTCTAGACAAGAAGTACAGGGATACAGCCCCCTTAATATGAACTTCTTCAAACAGGCCAGTTTACGATGTAGAAGGGAGACGTACGTTACGTGAGTTGTAATGCTGCGTTTCGCTTCCACAACGTAAACGGACCTACTTTCAGAGTTCATGGTAAGAGGGCCGGATACTTATGAATCTGTAGTTTTTCGTAGATTTAATTCAAAGTGTAGATATATAGGCTGTTTTAGGTAGATAAGTACTTACTTACATATCGACGCCCTCTTTTATTTCATATGCGTTGTCGAATCCTGGCGTTTAGGATTCCGTCTTGATTGAAAGTTGCGTCTAATCTAAAGGTATCTGGCTTATAAAGACACTCAGATTAACACTAAGCTAGTTAGAACTGCTTGTAAAAAAAATAATACCGATATCCACGTGCTCCTAATACCGGAAAATCATTTTCCATAATCCCTATACCAAGCTTCGCAAGTACTGCTTATTAAAGCTGTCCACGAGATATTTTTGAATAGGCATTTTATCACAGAGTATGTAAACAAAATAGATACACAATGGTAGATAGAACTATAAGATTAGATAAGTAGGTAATAAAAATAGAAATTCATTCGCAGGAACAGTCATCTTTACATTATCGGTCTACGGTACCTAGTATAGATGGATATTCTTTGATACGTATTACATGATAACGGCCTAAGTAATAATCATGAAAGCTCAAAGCTTAGGTAATGTTGATGAAATGTTTTATGAGATACTCATTTAAATTCTTTCCTTTCGAAAATATATTTTATCCAACCTTGAGTGTCACACGACATAATATCGGTTACAAACTTTATGACGTCCTTTAGATTATTCTCGGAAGTATATATTTTATCTGCAAGATCACAAGTCAAAGAAAAAACCCAAGTCTATGGCGGAACTAAACGCAGGAAGTGCTTATGTCGTAGCTATATTAATAAGCTGGTATGTTACCGGTATTTTTTTTTATAAAAATACCTACAGGTAAACGATAAATTAAAGGTATATAGTTGCCGAGTCCGCGTATAATCTGTTAAGAAATAGATTAAGTATCGGTACCAAGGTATCATTCTTCAACTGGGAAAGCGAATCACATTTTGAAAATCCATACAATACATATATTCAATTTATCTCTGAGTGTGTGAGCTGCCTCGTTGGTCTAGTGGTTGCTAAGCGCGACTACTGAGCACGAGGTCCCGGGTTCGAATCCCGGGTCGGGCAAAGTGTTACTGAGTTTTTCCATTAGATAATTCTCAGTAGCAGCGCGGAGTCTGGATTTGTGCCCGGTTGATGGCAATAGGCCCGCCACCTACATTACATTGGGACTTAAAACATAACTGGCAAAATGTGGGTGTACTATATGTGCACCTCTGCCTACCCTTTCGGGGAATACAGTTGTTATGTGTGTGAGCTGTAGGTAGGTATTCCGAGCCACTTATAAAAAGTGATGTAGGATAAGGTATTTGCACCCATCATAATGTATCTTATTTCCAATCCTGTATGGCTGTATGACAAATAAATTAACTTTAGATCCGTCTGGCTAGTTTTGAAATGTAGCTGCGACACGGACCAGGAAAATCTTAATAAAATCCTTATTACTGCATATTAGATATTATCCACATTATGTTGTCAGTCTAACATTCCACATTCAATCAATCACGTTCAGGCCTTTCATTGAATAAATGTATAAATATTTATTTAGATAAATCCCGCCATATCCCCTAAAGACTTATTTTACGAGTTTCTTAAAAGGTTGTTAAAAACTTCTGCCAGTCTATTGGCAAATTAAAAATATTTGTGAATTGCACATATGTCATTAGTTACTATTTATTCATGCGTGGATTAAACCTGGGCCCCGTGGCTTATGTTTCAAAAAGAGGTTTAATCTGCACTCCAGACGTCCTAACCTAGTCCTTTCCGGTATTCATTATTCGTAGTAATTTGTTCTACCTATTAGTTCTGACGTAAGAAATGGCCTCTGATACAGTACAACATGAGCATTCCTCGACAGGTATCTAATTTACTAATAAAAAACAAACATTCTTCCCTTGAGATCGTAGGATATAATTGAAAGTGTTGAACTGCTGATGTAATGAATTAACCCGTTAGAACGCGCGTAGACGGTCGGGTATCAATTCGTTTGGGTCAATTGTACCGATTGTTTCGCTTGTACGATATTACATTGATAGTAAATACGACAGACAGCCTCGTAGAACGTAGCGGTGCCCGGACCAATCATAATAAACGTGAATGATAGACGTACATTGATGTATTGATACGACGTATTGTTGATTGTGATGAAAGCAACGTGTAGGTAGGTACTATACTACAATAAAATGATACCAAATCATGAAATGTCTGTTCTGGACTAAATTTTTATACTAGCACGGAGTTCGTATTCGGTAGCTGGTTGATGGCAATAGGCTCGCCCCTTATTCCATTCGGACTTGCATTACTGGCAAAATGTTGGTGTACTATTGTGTGCATCTCTGCCTAACCTTTGGGAAAGACAGACGATAAACGTATGTTTAAATGTAGTATTTCTATATACAATACGTATGTACTCACTGATACAAATAAGAACTTTGTTTAAGTTGCATTCGACTAATCAAAAACTTTTGTGATAAACTATTTACAAGTAACATTCAAAATATCGATAATTAAAACACAAGTGTCCTGTTCTGTAACAGTAAACTACCAATCACCGGAGTCATACATTCTTTAATCAGGATTCAGGATCAAAAATAAAACGGCCAATGTCAGTCATCATTATCATTTAATGAATCTGTTATTTACAAAAGATTTCGGTGGACTTTGTCAACAATAAGCTTCTTTGCATCTTTACCTTTAGCGCAAGCGAGGCGTGCGCGTCTCCTTCAGTTAATAATCTTGTATTGTATATATTAATATTTTAACTGCTTATAGCTTCTTAAAAACAATTTATTTCAGTAAAACACTTCGAAATGTGACTATAAAGTAAATATTTTAATAACCTTTTTCTCTTTTAGAGCCCAAACATTGTCAATATTTAGGTTAATCTATTTGAACATGTTTAAAGATGATTCTAAATGTCCATCAGTGTTCAAAGTGAGCTAAGTAAACCGAATTTACTTTTAAATGTCTTAGGACAAAAATAAGCCATGCTTACATTGCTTACTTAAAAAAATCAAAGTCTCACGAAACAAAAAGGTTAGTGTGATGCCTACACACAGTTAAAATGTTAAACATACAGCATATAATACACCACTGAGCTGTTTACATACATAAAACGGTAAAATAAAACTATATGTCAATATTATTATTTAATAACTAATAATGTAATACGCATGCGCTCAATCAAAACAATTTCAACTAATACATTATCACAAATACAACTAATAGGTAAACAGCTCGTTAACATTTTTAATGAATATATAAACAATACTTTGAGCCAATACTGAATAATACACTGTAAGTAAATACATTTAATAGGTATTAGACATTCACAATGAATGACAATGTTATAGTGTGCTTCTCTGTGCTTTCATTCAATGTTAATACATAAAAATCGCTCTAAAAATAATCATGAGATATTACAAATTCATGATTGTCTCCACGGTCGTTTTAGTAAGACCAAAATATATCGTAGTCAACATGATTTATTTCATTTTAATCTTTACGACCGACGATAAACTCTTTTGATATATTGATAGTTCAGTTACAGCTCCGATTCGACTCCTAAATAATTTTTAATCTTAAAAACATAATAACACTTTTGGTTTTTACATAAAGCTATATAACAACAGTAACATTAATTCATATTTTCTGAATATCCCTTAATACGTTCTGTACACTTTGTAACGTCATATCAGATTACATTAAACCTTAAAAAGAAATTCATTAAAATTATCGTTTACTTACAGGCATACAATACAGGTTGTTAAAAAAGAAATATTCTCAATATATTTTTTTCATGTTTATCACATAATACCTTCTCCTAACAGTTAATTGCCTTTCACATTCCTAATGATAAAGTATATCTAATGCTTAAAGCTAAATTATGCAGTTTATTGACAAAAAATATCTATGACAAAAATATATATCTATAGTTCAGATATATACACACTAATGTGGCAAGTACATAAAGCCTGTATATGACGACACCTAACAACGAATGGTTTGGTATTGCATCTATGATTCGCTTAAAATTGACTGCGTTACATTTTACTCAACATTACTCATCTATGTAAACTCACTTAACATTAGCGTATTTACACAAATTGTTGTTCGTTACAATGGCACTATAAGAATTCTATACAATGTCAAAGATTGAAAGTGAAGATTGTCGCTGCCGTTCGCATTGTACTTTAATGCTTAAAAAGTGCTTTGTCGAGATAAAAAAGTGTATGCAAAGTGTATGAAAAGTTTAGCAAGTTTAAAAGGCAATTGCTACTCTAACACCATATACACACTATAAAATATAATAATAGATATAATCGTAATAATTGATAGTCCCTAGCCTCTTCACTAAACACCAACAAACACGTAGACAGCCCTATTTTAATATTGGCATCTACGAGTAGCATACGTTGAGGACTACCCACTTTCAGTCAATTCATCAATCTTTGACGTAAAAGTCGAAATATTTAAGCCGTTTTGTATCTTAACGAAACGTGAATTTCACTCCACTAAGTTCCCGATGTCCTTACTGCAACAGATATTTACAAATGTGCATGTTATTTACATTGTTTCATTTGTAAAACTTTGATTGAATCAAGACTTTTAATTAAATAAATATGAATAAATTTAGACCTTCTGAGGGAATCTTATTGTCCGTTTCCATAGAGAAATTAAACCATCACGATGAGTTTGTATAGAAGGTGAAAATAGTTTCTACAATTCTATTAAACTCTTCTAAGTACTTAATAGCCTATAAGTACTAATATTATTGCTAATGACAATATGGACATTTTAGTTTGTGTTCACAAAAACTCTGCAGTGCTTGAGTATTAGTCACTGAATGTTTTAACATCGCTTGTAACTTGGGTTGACGTTAGCACCACGACATTTATATGGCACGTTGGAATATAGAACCTTACATATCCCTTCTAATATTTTAAAATGCAAAGCGAATATACGCTTTATTGCTTGCAGTCAATTCCAGTATTTAATTATGTCATTAACTTATGGTAACTTCGTATAAATCTTCACATAGAAGTATTTTTATCACTTAATATGTTCATCGACAAAATGAGTCATTTTCTAATATTAACCTAATATTGAATAGCACTGTACATTACTGTCAGAAAATAATTCATTTCGTCGGCTCCTCTTTGCAGTTTAATCGTACAAGAATTAATAAATACCTAAATGGATTTCAAGAAACCTTTATCACAGCGTCTCCAATGTAATGAGATCGTTAAATTTGTTTAATTATTGGAGAATAAAAGGGTTCTTGAAATCTAGTTGTATACCGAATCACTTATAATTCCGTTCACTAAACGCTCATGATCGGAGGTAGAATACATCGCCGGCTAATATGAGGTGCCAAGATTACATAATGCGAATGCAAAGATCGAACGATAAACAAACAAATTGTCAAGTCTTATAAGTACTTTTGATAACGATAAAACATCAAAGTAGATAGTATACATACAGACTTAGAAGTATAGAAGTAGAATTAATCAGTTAAAAAGTTTCTACAGTATAGACCGAAATTGAGGAGGACGCAAGTTTTATTGGTCACCTGATTAGCCGACGAGATAGATTAGTTAATGATGTGTCAGCGTGAGCAGTGTCATGCCTGACATGTTACAGCACGCTCTCCCGCTGCTGCCTCTCGTGTGCAGGCTGGCCTGGCAGGCCGGGCTGGCCGGGCAGGCCGGGCTGGTCGGGCGGGGAGGGGGGCTCGGAGGGGGAGGCGGCGGTGCGGACGATGGCGGGCGGCCTGTTGGCGAGCGCCGCGCCCATGGTAATAGGGGTGTCGTCCTCGTCCTCCTCGTCACCTTCCTCGAGGTCCTCGTCGATGGGCGTCAGGATGTCCATCGGCTGCTGGACCTCCTCAGGTTTTCTGTGTATATTAAAATGTATATATTGTACAACGCTTCCAATTAAACTTGACAACAACTTGTTTATAACATATCCCCTTCTGGATTTTTTATAATCATAGCGATTAAGCTAGTATGCTTCTAAAAATCCGGTCCTTTTTGTTAAGGAACTTTATGCCAGACTTTTATCCGCTGAAAGTGTGTGTTTCTCTCACCTCGTTGGTTATGGAGTCGTAGTTACAACCGACTATTATTCCACAACCCTAGCTACAAAAGACTCTTACAGGAGTTAAGTTAGTCTCTTCTCAAATTAGGTAGAGAGAACAAGTCCAGCAAAGTAATATGTAATTATAGTCACCCTAAACGAAACCAAACATCAATAATGTACCTGCGGAAGAGCGGCGCCGCGAAGGACGTGAGGGTACTGGCGAGGAAGAAGGCGGCGGCCATGTAGAAGGAGGCGTCGTAGTTCTTGGTGGCGTCGTACACCGCGCCGGCCAGCGGGGATCCCACCATGGCCGCCGCGCCGCGGAACAGGATCAGCAGACCGAACGCGTTCGTCAGCTTGTCCAGCCCCAGCAGGTCCACCAGGATGATGGACGTCAGGGAGATGTAGCCGGCTGGAGAGGGACACTTACTTAGTTAGCTTATTTCATACGGTGTGTTTAAATGATGTTCTAAAGAAGGTTGTTATTTACTTAGTTATCTAACACTAGATTATTTTTTAATTTTATTTACTTTAATTAAACGGTGTACACCAATAACATAATTAAAGAATATAATATAATATAATCAGAGAATAAGTGATCTGCTCCAAAAATCCGATCTCAGTATGAGACAAATTTTGAAGTGATCCGCCGACACTGAGTTGATTGGTATAATATTATAAATACATTCATGAAATAAAGAGTAAGTATGTTGATACTTACAGATAGCGATACCGAACGCAATGGAGATCACGACGTATGTGGCGTACGAATAACAGAAGGGAGTCAATCCAACTGATATCTGGAAATATACAAATACTTGTTATACTCATGATTCTAGCATTTATGGCTATTAAACAAAAGGACATTTGAGATTATTAAGCATATATAGTGTAGTGCTTAAATAATATTGATGTCCTGATAGGCGTAGTGGCCTAGCGATAGGACTGCGCTAGGTGTTGCGGGTTCGATTCCCACACGGGTTATATATATAGTGTTATCCGCAGATGTTTGTTCAGAGTCTGGGTGTTTGTGTCTGTGATACTATAATACATGTTTGTAAAACGAACCCAGGATACAGGAGAAATTCCAAGTGTAGTGCGACATCCATACTTCCATACAAATAATATAAATGTGAAAGTAACTCTATCTGTTACGCCTTCACGACTAAACCACTGGACGGATTATGATGAAATTTGGCATGTAGTAAGTTTAAGACCCGAGAAGGGACATAGTGGGCAAAAGCTCGTAAAAAATAAGTTTAAAGTCTAATATAATATACCAAAATACCATCAAAGACAATTGAAATGTTCAGATAATCTTACCGTTGCAAGAACAAGGCAGACATTATTGAGCAAGAGAGAGTCCATCCAAGGAAAGTCGGCCACCCAGCCACAGATGATACGCCCGAACGTGTTGGTGATACCGATGATCGACAGCAGGAACGACGCTTGAGAAGGTTCCACGCCCTGCAATGTTAATTAAAGAATATTTGACTTTATCTAAGAACAAATAAGGTTCAAATTCATATGTATATAGCTTTATCGGTTAGGAACCTGCCTGCCTATTTATTGCGGACTTTACATAGCTAGTAGGAGAAATACGTTAAACCTTTATAAATCTATTTATAGCTATTCTCATGTGACATAAGACACGTAATATTTTGCTCTTGTTTTTTTGTTTGACAAAAACATTCACGTGACCAAACTACCATATGCCAAAAGAATAATTATATCATCGCTACCTAATTAGACAACAACAACAAATCTAGTAGGTATGTATATGCAACTAGTAGGTATATCCAGTAAAATGTTATACATTTCTTGGACACTAATTACTGCAAGGTAATTACCAAAATTTTTTTGTACACACGAATATTGTGCAGTGTAACATTAGTCCGAAATAATATTAATGGACATGTATGTACATTGTACATAGATATCAGTTAACAAGATAATTACTAAAAATGTTATAAAAATATCTCACTATTTAATTAAACAGGAATTAATATATTTGAATATTTATTTTATATTACAAACAAATAAAGTTTTACATGAGAGGATATCTTCTTCTTATTGTATGTTTGATGAACAATCTGATGTCAGAGTTTAAACCTCCTGTAGGCCTCTGACATGGTTTTATACACTGTTGAAAAATCTCCCAGGCGTGCCGGTTTCCTCACGATGTTTTCCTTCACTGTTTTAGCAACTGATAACCAATTTATAATAGTTTTTATTTTGCCTGTTCAAGTGACCTACTGCTGGGCAAAGGCCCCACATTATTCTACTACAAAAGCCCGTTCAATGCTATTTCAGGCCATGTCTTTCCCGCAAAGACGTCTAAATTATCTCTCCATCGCCTACTCGGTCTGCCTGGTTGTCGACGGCCGGCGGTGGGTATCCATTTTGTGGTAATATTGGCCCATCTTCTTTTACTTTAATTTTTTTTTATTCTATATACTTACACTTAGGCGCGCAGCATCGACGATATACACGAAGGGCACGTACAAGCCCGCCATGCCGAAGATGTTGGACACGCCGATCAGCATGAAGGCGGGGTCGCGCAGAAGGCTCACGTCCAACATGGACGACAGCGCCGACTTGAACGACTCCGGTAAAGATAGGCAGGGGCATAGGTCATATTCTGGAAAGTTAAGGTCATTACGTTAAAAAAGAAAGCTGGCAGGCCCGTACACATGGATTATAAGACGAAATTTTTGTGTAGTCTTTAGTGGTAGATAAAAGTTTTGAGTTTGAGTAAGCCTGTATCGACCGCATAAATATATCCTGTACAGACTAGAGTACACATACAATACATAATAGACACTGAATTATTGTCTGGTAGAATAGATTGTATAATCTGTGATCACGACGTGTGTGATAAGTAAATCTGCAAAGAACTGGGGTTCGTTAAAATAATACTATAAAGAGCAAATTATTATATGCTCATGCGCTTACATCATGCTATTTTCACTTTGTTCGTTATCTGTCTCATTAACTATACACTAACATTTAATTTAATAGAATGTGCTGACTACCTATGATATTACATAGGTATACGGTATACGGAGTTAGAAGTCGGTGGCAAGTCAGAAGGTAAAAAACATGTGAAACCAATACTTTTAAAAAATACAACTCACGTTCTTGTCTCTCCAAGTCTCCGGTCTGCCTGCTCTGTGGCAGACTGAGCACAGAGTTTCTGTATCCCTGAAGAGATTTCTGGCTTTGGTATTGTGGCAGATTGAGCACGGAGCCTGAATAGAAGATGTCTTTGCGTGACATCGGACGAACCATGCGCGATGGCTCTCTTGGACCGGCTACTGACAGCTTCGAGTTGTACATCATGCTTTCGGTATCACCCTGAAAAGTTAAATATAAACTTAAGGTTTAAACTTACTTTAACAAAGTAGAATATTTTTGTGGCGTGCTATAGAAGAGGCCTATGCCTAGAAGTGGACTCAGGTAGGCTGATGCTGATGATATTTGCTGCAATCGCATTTATACCTACCTAATTAAAATTATTTTAAGATTGTTAATCTAGCTTAGTTCGGAAGAAGTAGTTATGTTAAACATATTAATCTCCTTACTCTTTGTACTCTCTCACAGATATTTTCTTGATTGATAAATTTGTCATAGATTTTTTTAAATACCTACGTACCTAAATTAGGGGCACTATATTAATTTTTGCTGTTTATTATACCTTGCTTGTGGTATACGTAGATTATTGCCTGCTTAGATAAGCTTATTGTTCGACTATAAATAAATTATAAACACTTTTTGTACATCTAATACCTACTGCATGTATTGTTATTACCTGTGTATTGAAAATACACATAATTACACAATACTACATTATTTAGAATGTGTCACTTTGAATCGATCGTATTGTTATTTTAACAATACCTAGAACTAAATATAACTATCCGATTATCTAGTAGTATAATTGTTAGGCACACCAATAACTAACGGTAAATGAAAACATTTTGAATCCTGATCATAAAGCATGGAGCTTGTCTGTATTAGATGCTTCTGGCTGCAGTGACACAGTGGACACTTGGGCAGTGCTGCACTCCACGAAGGCCGATGTTATTGTAATTATATTTCATAAAATATAATATTTCCTACAGGAATTCCTAGGTACGAAATACAAGATCACGGTCAAGCTGATTATTCAAATCTAGAAACATATCCTAGCGATATATCTATACTTAGTGTGATTGATGCAATATGTTCTATTATGAATCATTGTTTTAATATAAATAGAAGTCTTGTCTCAGAATGCACTTAAATGTATATTATAATGTGTTTTCAGTTGTATATTAGACACTGATAATATTCAACGAATACAACACTTTAGTCTTGGTTTAGTACCAACATTCTTTAATGATAGATGACAAGATTTCCTAGTAAAGTAATGACACGGGCCATTTTAAAAGTTTAGCGGAGATTTGCAATATGTATACGGAACAATAAAGTATTGGACGGCTGCCAGTCAGTTGGACTATTTGGCAGACAATAACAAAAGTTCAAGGTCACATATCCATCTTTTGTAGAACACACGGGTATGACCATATTAATGCCCTTGGTAACAATTTATTTATTGTCATTTGAAAAGTGGGTCAATTGGTTTGAACTAAATACAATTTCAACACTGTCATTTAGTTGAGCTTGTTTACATAAATTAATGTTATTTGGGGTGCTCGTATATCAAACGCCTGGGAGACATCATGCGCGGAACTCGATTTAAATAGTTCGTAGTTTGGCTGCAGTGTGAAAGACAACATTTGAGTAACAGATTTAGGTAATATTCAAAGGAGAATTGTTCTAGAAATACTTACGTCAGCATTCCGGTATTGACTGTTCATTGAAGTTTTGGACGTTGCTTTGATTGCGGCAAGGGACGGCTTGAATCTGTAATTAAATAAACATTATAATTAATAATCGTTGTAGGTTTGAAATATACTCTTTACTTACCGTATGGGCGACGTCGAACCAAAAATCAAGATAATTCTAAAGCAAAAGCAAGGACCTTACTGCTTATTATATTTAAGGTTACTAAACAACCGACTAAACGTAATGGTTCTAATATTAGCTTAGCTTTAGCTTCACAAATACATCTTGCAGCAATTTCAGTATAGAAGATGCTATCTTGAGACGTAGACCTCTATAAATCGTAACGATAACATGACATAAAGCGATACCGCAATAAATTAATGAAGTGTTAGCTTTAAGCCAAGTGATGATCTAAGACACACGTAATTCTACAACGGGATTCTGTGTCTTCCCTTCATTAAATCTAAGGTATAAAACGGAAAGCTTATAATACAAAGCCATTCCATCGATGTTTATGTCGTCTACTACGCGGTCAATTCAATCAATAATTTTCATCAATAAAATCAAAGTGTTACGACGCCATTCAGAACGCTTGTTTTGTCTAGTTAATTCTTGTAGTGTCTAAAACTACAATTGGCTACACGCTTACAAGCTTAGAGCTTCAAACTATATATAGGTATATATATTTCCTATAATTCCAAATATCTCATAGAATGTCGTAACTAATTAGATTATATTAAGTCAAAATTGATTGCTTAATGTGTGTGTGCGTTTTGTGCTCTACTTGCGTCCCTTACCATACATAATAACGGCCGGTATTGGCTGAGCACTCGGCTCCTCTTCTATCTGTCTGATCGTGACGCTATGATCGTGCTCCTAAGCTATACTACGACTCTGAACTTTATATAATAATGATGTATAAGCCCATAAGATAATGAACTTGTTGAAGAAAGCCATGAACAACATTAACATGCATTACATCCACCCGTACCATACACCAGCACCTCTTCCGTCGTCCCGGCCAGCACCCTCTATAACAAACGGTCTACTACCTATCAGCGGACCTGTCGCCGGTGCTCTGCTTGCGTTGCCTGTCGAAGAAGGGCACGGAGCCGTTCTTGGGCAGGCCGGGCGCATGCGCGCTGAACGCGGGCGACGACACGTTGCGAGACATCAGCTGCTGCTGTGGGTTCACTGTCACGTTGCCGTTCTCGCCCTAGAGAATGGATTAGATTAAAATGATTGTTGACACATCCAATTAAACTGTATTACGATTCCTGATTGTTTCTCCAATAAAGTAAAATTAAATAAATTAATTAGAACTAAGTCGTGCTATCCAAATTCTAATTATATCAATACATGTATAAGAATGGCGACAAGTTTAAATCGCAGAACTTAACTTGATAATTGACCTTATTATGTGCGGATGGATTAGGTTGATGTTGAAACACTTTTTATGACATAGCATGAACGTGTATCGACAGATTATCATGAATTCAGGTATATCTAGTATGCATATACACGTTGCCTGATCTAAAACTAATTTACTAGCCTATTGCCTTCTTTTATCATTTGCAGGATGCAAAAGTGGTTTAAAGTATTTCCTTTACATGGCTATTCCTCCTACATCAACTATACAAATATTATAATAGTGATGACTGTTTACAGTAACAATAATGGTTAAAACTATTAGGTTTAATATATACATTGTAATAGGAATAACTCCCGATCGTGTCCTTGTATGATTGTTGCGGTCACATCGAGCATCATTCAGACTATTTTAGATTGGGATTTTATAAGCTCAATGATAAATAGGTTCAATAAATACTGTGTCTAGCTACTTATAGACGGATACGTAATTACGTATCTATTTTTAGCTGATCGTTTAATTTCTGTCGTGTCAGAAGGGTTAAATACCAATCGTATTATTAGATGGATTAAGAATACAATGAATCTAGTCCAAAAACGACGACAAGTTCGTCATTTGGTTTCGTGTCAGCCTTAAAGACCCACTTTCAGGACCGAAATGTGGATAAACCCCCCATTAGCTGTCTACCTTTTCAATAACTATGCCAGTAGTGCATGTTACGATATTTGGAAGAAGTATCATTGATTAAATTAAAGAAACGCTGCCTCTTTAAAACCACAAGTGACATTGCAATTCATAAAACGTAAATTACACTCATTTTAATAATGCCACAAGTGATTTCCATTTAAACGAGAAAACTCTTTTTAATCAACTCATCATTCTGTTAAAAGGCACCGTAGGTATATTTATAAGTTTCATTATCTTTTTATAGTAATTTTATATTGTATAGTGACTATGACATTGACCTAGAGTCCTAGAGATATTTGTTTTGACTCGTGTTGTTTGTTTGCGAGATTCAAGTAACAGCACCAGACAAATAAAAAATCTGACGGATTATATTGTTTTTTACTTACATAGATTATAATATCAAGTCTGTAGACTGTAATCCCCAGAGGAATAGGAAAAAGTAATTTCCATTTGAATCATGTCTCATGTAAGGCCAAAACTATTGACATTTATCGGGCCCATATTGGGATACCCCGCTTTTTCGATTCATCCATCCTTCCATCCATCTATCACACCACGCAATAATCCAATTAATTTATATGTATCGTTAAGTTCTGCGTTATTTCAATAACACTGAATACGAGTACATTCTTATTTCATGCCATTATCAGGTGTATACGGAAAACACTAGCACCTATTTAATATTGCTCGCAAGCGTCGGTCGCTACTGGCCGCGCTGAAGGATACTCAATACATATTATTAGTATATATTACAGATATCCTTTATTTGTCATTGCATTGTAATAATGTTTATGTAAGTATCTTCTGGAAAGCAACAACCAAATTATAAATTTTATTTAGAAGTATGTTTTGTCTGATCATTTACAAATATGTAATATAATAATTCTTTCATCATCATCAGCCAGAAGACGTCCATTGTTGGACTTAAATTAATCCTTTAATTTTAATTTATTGATAAGTACAAACATTCAAGCTTTTTGCGAGTTTTTTATAGTGTATTATATCTGACTCATTTCTTAAAATAATGTTATGATAAAATTTAAAACTAAAATATGATAAATAAACAATATATAAGGAAATATGGTTAAATTTCTTATACGACATGACCAAAAATAAATTAAAATCACTTTTGTCGTGTCGTACAAGCAGGGGATAAAAGCTGTGTTTAAAGAAGCGAGTGAAGGAAACTGCATCAGCTTTGCCGACAAGAGTCCAGCCCCCTTACAATGACTCTTAAAAAAGAACAGTTTAAGATGTGGAAGCGAGACGCAGCTATGTGCAGTGTAATGCGGCATCTCGCTTTCACAACGTAAACTGTCCTGCTTTAATTAGTTCATGCTAAGGGGGCAGTAAGGAAATGATAATATAATCAAAACCAGCATTACATACCTTTTTCTTCTCCCCACTGTCGTCAACGACTTTAGCTTCAGTGATAGTAGGCAGGGTAGGCACTGGCGGTACTCCGGGCATGTTAGGGACAGTCGGTACACGCGCTAAAGCTTCCAGGTTCAGTGAAGAATGTACTCCAGGGTCGATGTTTAAAGGTGCCTGGTGAGGCAAAGGCTTTTTTGTTAAGTGGTAAGTGTAAGGTAGTGTCATACCTCAAGTTACGGAGATGGATCATTTCACCTCTGGTACTTAATTTTAATTGTCCTGGTGCCCTATATCTCTAGGCTTAACTCCGTAACTTTAAGGTATTGTGTATTGTTGTATTGATTTTGTCAACGGTATCTAAGTAAGCAGAGAGGAAATTTGGAAGCGGTGCGGACTAACGTGCGTTTGAAGTATCAAAGATAGGTAGGCACTACTATGCATGCACTATCCCCTTTCCAGTAGTTCGGAAAGTGTAGAAACACAATCGATAACAGACAATTCACTTCGCGGAATAATAGGTACAAAAGAAAGGGGGAATAAAGCTTGCCAATCATTTGAAGGCATTGCCCTCAACAAAGCATACGAATGCTGCATAATACATATATGAACTTGTTCCAAAGAAACAATACGATCGATCTATAAATGGCTTTATAGGGTGGTTTCGTGTAAGTCTAGTTTAATTTTTAACTAAGTCTAAATTTAGATCACAAGTCTATTTTATGCAGCTATTCCAGCGTAATATTTAAGTCAAGGGCTTTTTTCTATACTAAGTAAAACTAAAATTACTGTTTAACGGGTGAAAGAACTTCTCAGTGTTGTTTTATAAATTGTGTTAGCGAAATGAGTCTCGTAACTCGCACCCTTTGGAAAATAAAAGCGAAAGTATTTTCGTTCCTTTCGCTTTACTTGTTTACAAAAGCTATTTCTAAGTTCTGGAATTGGGAAACTAAAATTAGATTTCTACCTGTATATTCCTTGTATTTTTCTTTTGATACATTTGGAATAGAAAGTCATTTAACTGAAATGATCACTACAGTAAAACATTTCGTCACTCGAAATTTCAAAGTGGTTCTTTTGATGCGATGAAAACTAAAATTTTGACTTGCCCCTTATAGCCAATTAATTCTATAGACATACATACATACGTATTCAAAACATGCTCCATAATTTTGTTAGCACAACAAGCGTGAAGAGACAAGACCACTAAAAAGGATCTAGCTGTCTGCTAGATACAAACCACCACCTCTAAGAAACTAAAGTAATATTAGTGAAAGCATTTCTACATACAGAATCGTCTACTACGTTCACCTTCAGCCTCTTCTCCATTGTACCGTCGGGCAGTTGGACTACAAAGTAGGAGCCACCGATAGAACCACGTTCCATTTGCAGTCGCTTTTCTTCAGCCATACGTTGCAATAAAGGTTTTTCGCCAGAGGTCTGAAATATTTATATGGTTAACAATGTGATGAGGTGGAAAAAGATTTTTCCAATAGTTTCCTTGTATTTTAAACACTTGGGATTACCATCGTTAACAAAGTTGTTGGAAAACGTTTACTAGAATAACTTTATTAATGAGTAGCTACAGTATCCTATCAATTAGGTAGGTACTTGATGACAATTAATCATTGTGCTAGCGTTTATTGAGTACTCGGAAAAGCATTGAAATAATGATTTATTGTTACGATACCAAAGAAATACAAACCTTAGGATAGACCAAAGGTCTCATAAGCGCGCCGAACACAGCACAGTTGAGGATTAACCCGGCGAGCAAAAGGTTAGCATTCTGCCAGGATCCGAACTCATTGAGTAGAAGTGCTGCAAGAGGTGCGAAGCTGAAGGTTCCCACACCGGAGCCGCATACTGCTATGCCCGTGGCGAGGGACCGACGTGACTCGAAGTAGTAACCCACGGCTACCACTGACGGAAGGTAGATCATACCGAAGCCGAGGCCTATAACAAAAATGATTTTTAATAGATGTCAACATTTACGGATCTGTCACACACAAATTAGTGTAGTTTAACCGTTTTACAGTCCAATGACCTACATACATGAAGTATACACGATTGTTTACATTTTATGTTTTCGGACAGTCAAAGTGACTTTAAAAGATGTGTGTAATTAATAGTTATCGTAAAAATTCGGCAAATATACCTATACAATATATTAGTCACCCTTTACTGCTACCTAGAGCTAACAAGTATAGGCGACTTAACAAAATCCTTAGCTTTAACTTAGTCTTGTCCTAACGATTAGGTTAAACCAGTTCTTCGTAGTAGATTATATTAAGGCTATTCTAATAATATCGATATTAACGTTAATAGATTTCCAATTTCCTAAACACTTTGTTTAATAAGCCCAAAGAACGTTGAACTCGTAACAAGAGCGTCAAGGTAAAAGCTTTGTCTGGTGAGCTTCACTTTGTGTCCAATAACGTTTGCTTTTACAATGAGTAAGTGTTGACTGTTTATCCAGCATGTGTGTTTGCATAAAACGCGCGTCACTACGCAAATCAAAATCTTCAAAGAGGTGAAACACTATGATTAGTGACCGTTGCTCAATTTGGCAGTATCCCAAATGACAGAGAACTTTGACCAATTTGCGTGAGGCGGCTACGTCACATGCAATTTGGCGTGTGATTATAAAAAGAGGAACCGTCATACTGATATTGATACTTCACTTCTCGTGGACATTGACATCTGCTTAGGTATATAATTATAAATATGTTTCAACTGCTGCTCACTGTGAATATTGTACAATCTCGAAAAAAGGTTTATAACTCACATACTCATTATTTTTTAGAACGATTCTTATAGAAATTATGTCAAAATATTTTTAATACATAATAAGTTTACTCAATCACTATCGGATAATTAAGTATTTAACATATTTTGTGTAAATCAATTGAGACTATAAGATTATTAGTGTTAGTAACGAGACGATATCACATTTTTTATTAGGTTCGTTATTCTTCTATAAAATTTAATCCACAGCTAAACGTATTAGACATACCCAATGTGTCAATGTTGTCGGTTCTCAAAGGAGCTAACCCTTCTGACTTAATTTCTGTCTGCGACCTTGACTTGTAACCGGGCAACATCTTAATGTTGTCGCTAGGAACCGTCATCGTCATAAAATTACTAGAATGCGTTGCGCAATAATGTTTAATTACGTGATAATAATTGAGTGTTCCATTTAGGTTATTGCTGTATTCCTCACTACGGAATAAACAATAAATTCGGAACATGATATGGTGACTCAGTGTTTGTTGTCGGCACAAATCGGTGTTTGAAACCGCACAAAGGAGCATATAGGTTGTTGCCTGCAGCAAAGAGGTCGTCGCCACTGCATGCATGCGTCATTTCCCAGGCCAATATTCCAATTTTCTCATCAAATAATTAATCATTAATTAACACACAATGTTAGTAGCTGGAAAGGGTACAATGAATCGCCACTAACAAACGCAATGAGTAAATGAGACCCAGATTCAATAAAATGTCGAAGACTTCCAAACAGCTATACCTATATAGGTTATACAATGTAATAAATTAACAAGAGAATACTTAATAGTACATTTAATAACTAGCTATATTAGATAAATAATCTTACTACAGTTCATTGACTCGTTATACTTATGTACCTACTCATTGCACATACACTGATTATTTTAAATCAACATGAGATAGAATAATCCTCGGTACAGAAAAACCACAAACACGCTGACCTATTTTTACACATTAGCTCGATATGAATGTGAAACAAAGAATACGAGATCATTTGTTTTTAAGTTCAGTCGTCGAAATGTTATTGATGTAGGTACCTACTAATAGTGACCCGAATACGTTATAGGAGGTAAAGCAGCATAAACGATTACTAATAGGTTTTTTTTTAAACTTCCTATTTAATTATAATTCTCTGCTACAAAATACTCACCATCGATAAACTACCACAGTGATAACAGTCCTTACGCTAAAGGATAAAAAATATTTGCTTCTTTTGATGCATTATCAGCTATACATGACAATATATTACGTCCGTTAACAACCATCGATAAGGTATATTCAATTGTTTTCATATCACATTATATGCAGTATGTCAAGTTGTTAATATTTAGTTTACGCTACAGTAATAAATCAGGCAAATATTGTAGTTGTGAATAACACCTTCTAGGGGCGTGCTCAAATCTTTTATCGATCTATATGGCACTGTGGTAATCTAGGATACTTGTCAGACTATTTTATCAGCTTCTGTTGAAACAGTTTACTTGAGCAACACATAATTGACACAGGGTTGCGATCACATTCACTAGATAAGTATAAATCGTCATTCTTGTAGCTATCAAATACATAAAGCTACGTTCTACTGTTTTAATTTCATTCAGTAGTATGTTAGTATGGATGGTTACGCCGGCGACCATCGCGAAGCAGTATTTATGATTAGTCTTGACATTGAGATTCAATGATCTCAACCGTCGACTGCCAACCGGGATCGCCAAAATTGGTGCTAAACGGACGTGCTAATTATTGAAACGTTTAATTTTTTCATAAGCTCTTGACACGATCTGTTTGAATTGTTTCTTGGGTTTCGATATACGCATCACGAGTGTTCGAAGTACCTAAGCCTAAAATTGAAGAAACTACGCAATCTAAATAATATTTTGATCCAGAAATATTTGAATCGGAGTAAGGTGGACTCGGTGTATTTTTCCATCGTTAAAACCTTGAATGCGCGCCACACGATACACGAGAATTAGGTCAGGTGGGTATTCCGAATACTTAACGATGCCAGTGCAAGATTGTAAAAAGGTTATTTGACAGTTTTCAACTCTGAGAATAGGAAAAGAGCGTAAGTTGCTGCGTTTCTGCATGCAATTAAAAACAGTGCTATATTCTAGCCTAGAAAGGCGCCATGTTGTCTACAACAGTTGGCATCTATCCAAGCGTCCAGTGTTCTAATAACCTTCAAGCCTTTAAGTACGTCTCAATGTACCTACTTCACTCAGGACTTCACATATGTCGAACAATTAAACCAATCAGACTGACAATGCTGGAATTAAACTTTTGACTCATCTCTATTTTTTATGGAGTTAGCAGAGAAGTACCTACTAGTTTATTCGTGCTGTTTAACACGGGCAACACAGGGTTTTACCGAGAACACAGCGCCGCACTGTGGGATGGATTTCGGGTTTCATAGACATCCGATTAGTAACCTCGAAAGTGATGACTTTTATGTCTGAATATCTTTCGGAAGACCACTTACATACTTTAAAATTGTATCATTATAGTATAGACTCATAAACGGATCATTGAGAAATTTTTATTCAAAAATTTGTATGAAGCTGAACGAATAAAAGGACATATCTCCAGTCTCGCACAATTGGCCCTAATTATTTTTCAGGGAGTCAATCTATGAATTATTTGCAATTTTTTGATATATTGCATTATAAGGCCAGAGGTGCGAAACATTTTTTTTTTTTATTATTAAACTTTTTTTTTTTTAGTATCAAAAGTTTTAGATTATATATGTACTAAAACTAAGGTAAATATTTACTAGATTTTTGAGAATTATAAATACAACTTATTATTTAAGACTAACAAAGATTTTGAATTTTGAAAATTTTGAACTATCTAGACGACGTTTTAAAAACATTATCTGGTTAAAACGTTATTAACAATTAATACTTTCTTTGAGACACTAATATTACTGATTAAAGATATTATGTAATTAGTTAATTATTTGCAAATTTCACAGTATAGATTTAGGTCGTTAATGATTGATGTTAGAATTATTTCTCGATATAATTAGGTAAAGCTAATTAAATAACTAGCCTAAAAGCCATATTGTGAAATTTGTGTCATAGTCATATACACATATTACATTAATATACTCATACATGTCATACATACTGATATAAAAATAAATTTTAAATACAAGAATACTTATCGAATAATTTAAAGAAAAGTTCAATAAATGTCACTTAAATATATATTTATCATATATTGTCATGGCCCTATTCATATTCCTATTTTTATTGCGCTAGATATAGACGCCAAGCTGGCCTAAACTAAAACTTTTGATACTTACAAAAAAAAAGTTTAATAATTAAAAAAAAAAATGTTTCGCACCTCTGGCCTTATAATGCAATATATCAAAAAATTGCAAATAATTCATAGATTGACTCCCTGAAAAATAATTAGGGCCAATTGTGCGAGACCGGAGATATGTCCTTTTATTCGTTCAGCTTCATACAAATTTTTGAATAAAAATTTCTCAATGAGCCGTTTATGAGTCTATACTATAATGATACAATTTTAAAGTATGTAAGTGGTCTTCCGAAAGATATTCAGGCATAAAAGTCATCACTTTCGAGGTTACTAATCGGATGTCTATGAAACCCAAAATCCATCCCACAGTGCGCCGTGCATCTAACTTTCCAGGTAACTTTCCCCTTTCATGAACTGGAAGCCTTAACTGTAGCGGTATTAATAAGCGCAGTATAGCGTGTTCGTATAAGTTATTTAAATTACCAGACATAACAGCGCTGCATTCGTGGAATGGAAAACCCCGCTTTTCCACGAATGCAGCTAATTGTCAGAAGGGCCTAACACTTCAAACTAAAGCGACATTTAAGCCGTTTCGTCCACATTGGTGTCTACTGGCAAATGTCCAATTTCACACACGGGCTGTTGCCTCGGTTTTCAAGGGTTCGAGAGAACAAAGAACGTGTCGAAACGTTTTTAATATTTGAAGCATCTCGCTATATCGAAGAAAGACTTCGACAAGTAATGAAGATTTCTTACTTTGACGTACAAGATTCTCTGAATAAAGGAATCAGAAAAGTATATATCTATAAGTATTTTGTGACCCGAGGCGACTCTTTTTATTCTGTTAGTACAATATTGAGAAACGACAATATCATCACGCAATACGCAAACATGCTACACTTATAAAGCTTTAGTTCCTCTTCGCGTCCTTCGACTCTTTATTTAATAGAGCTGCAATGGAATTAATAAAGTGAACACTACGTTTACGTAATTAACACAGGAGACTCGATTCCACATATCGATCACGGGTAATTTCCCCTAGGATCTGTACCTCTTTAGTTATCACTTATCAGAAAACAATGTTCTAGTATCGTTATTACTCGATTACAACGCGTTATCACTTAACAACTTAAAACGTGACCAAGAGATTAAAGGAATTAAAAAATAACGCACAACTCTAAAGAACTTTTATCGTTTTAGTGATTATAATTGAATTCTAATTGATGTTAATTTTATACAGAATTTCACTGTACTGCGATTAAACGGTCCGACAAATTTACTGTTGGCCGGCTATAAAGTTTTCACACTCGATTACACAGTACTAACAATAGTGGTAAGTTTGGCATAGACAACACAAATAATATAACTACAACCAATTTAACATAATGGTCACACACTTTGCACAGGGGTTGAATGAGTGTACTTCTGCCGTCGTAAAATTATTATACCTAAATCATTACTAGCAAATAAGACATTGCCAAAATGATTAGTATTTTTTAATATTACAATGCTCATGTTAACAACATAATAACGTGGAATAAAAATGGGAATTTGAAATAAATAGATGCAAGGACAGACCACACTGTCCATAACACATTTACACATTGTCGGCACAATCATGAACAATATTTTAGTTAGCAAAGAATTACTGTCTCTAACTCCAAATGGCAATTGAAGTCATTTGTTAATTACGAAATAAGATTGACTTCGGGAAAAAACATGCATTTATGGGAAATAATAACATGCTGGGCTGCAGTAGTAGATAGTAATTAATTCAACATGTCATGTATTGTCTTCGGTTGACTCATTTGCTGATGTCAGAATTAATACTCATCACCGCGTTGACAGAACAATCTGCATATTCGCGTAAATATGATAGCCGTTGCTAAGCATGTAGATACTATCGGAAATGCGAAACCTACAACATTTTATATGAGTCGCGATATTATGTACTTATCTATACGTATAGGTTGAATCAAACAAACCAGTTGTAAACTTATTATCTAACAGTCACAGAACGGTTCCATTTGGCCTCATTTTAGCATCTGTTATGATGACCATTTGCAGCTCGTAATGCGATACGTAGATATTTATGTACAATAGGTACTAGCTGTATCCTTTAAGTTTATGTTTGCTGAAACCACGCTTCGAAGGACGGACTGAACCGACTCGGCGACGCCATGCCACAACTATGCCAACGTGCCAAGGCCAGTTGGGCATTTACATAAGTCTCACGTTCCACATGAGTCCTGCAAACCGTTTTATTGCCAAGTCATTCTAAATATACCTCAAGTCAATACAAATTACGCTGTTTAGATGTACTAGAACTTAATTAACAGAGACGTGGGTTACTAATGAAAAGTGGCAAGAAATCTTTAATTGATTTGCTTTCTAAATTAATCATGTGTATATTTCAACTATAGGTACAGAAAGTAAGAAGATATTGGTTCCGCTACACATTTGAATATGATAAACTGTCAGCGTTGTTCGTAGTGAGTAATATAATGAAAAACCCGTGCTCAAGTATCCGGTTAGATAAATCTGTTTATTTTTTATATAAACATACAAAAGACAAAATTTCATTAGCTACACTGCTTTTGGTGCGATGTGTTTCAGGAACAATTTGCGAATGGGTAAACGTTTGTGTAAACGATAGAAGAAAAAATATGATACGTTTACATATTTATTATTAAATGGTAATAAAGCGTTAATAATTCACGAAACAATGGATGCAATCATTATTATTTACACGTATGATTTATGTTTAATAGCTAGAACGCTATAAGTCGTTAGGACATTATTTGAAATATCATATAAAACTGCATTATCGAAACAAATACCTATATCTGTATAAAAAAAAGGTTATATATTACGGTATATGTGTGTTCTTTATACAAAAAGAAGGCTTACCTCCGATCAATCCGTATGTGATCATCATCATAGTCACACTCTTGCTGAATGTAGAGAGCACGAAGGCAGCGGCGGCTACGAACGAGCCAGCCACGCAAACGGCTCGACACCCGAACTTGTTGCATAACGCCGACACCACCGGACCTGTCGACAAAATAGATTTTTTTCTGTAAACACATCGCAGTAAACACATACCTTCTTACTTATAAGCGATGATACAACGTCTTTTAATTTAAAAACCTCTCTATGTCGTACGAGATCTCTACTCTTTAACATACCAACAGTATTGTACCGGTACTAATTAAAGGTGATTTTGTCAAACGTAGTCAAATTCGATTAGCTGGGATGCCTTTAGCATAGGACACATCGGAAATAATGCTAATCATATAGGTAGCTCTACTGCGTCTTTTAATCAGTGCAGTAAGCGTAGCATTGTGTACCGCAATATGAAAAGTTAGGGTAGTTTTAAGAGCGAAGTTCAACGACCTAGCTTCGTTATCCCTGTGGCCCGTGCCTATGCCACAGGGGTAATGAAGGTATCAAAAAAGCTTTTATGTATATGTGTTCGTCGACTGAAGACAAGAAAGTACTAATCTCAATTAGCATAAACCCACAAGTTTGGAACTATGTTCTAGTTGGTAATTAGTTCTAAGCCAGATGTTGCAGCAAACTTGATTGAGGGCTCTTACTTAGAAATCTTCTTAAAGAGAAACTATTAATGAAGATAGATTAATTAATCGAAATCATAATAATATTTAAGTATAATAAAGCAGCTACATGGATTATAATATGATTATTATAATTATGTTCCTACACAGATTAAACTGTATGAAAATTTAGTATCTATATAAATCTCTTTATCCCAACAATGAAGGGAAAATCATTGGCGAAAGGGCAAAGCTTCTTCCACTCGTATGTATTTATTTCATGTAGGTTAGTTACGAGTACAACAGTTGTAACGCCATCGATTTATACGCGCCTATTGAAAGTTCTATGCTACGCTACTGACCTTTTCGAAGGACATTTATTACCAATATAAGGTCAGTAAACGTGTCCTTCAAAGGCCAGCGTCAAATATATGACGGAAGTATTTATATCATAGATTCTTCCGGCATTCATAATTATTAAGTATCTACTGACATGAAATAATAATTCTTTATAATTTATATGTATTATAATTTATAGGCGTATAAAGAATTTTCGTGCGGACCTTACGGCAAAAACATAGGTCCCAGACCCCAGTAGGTCATTGACGTTGCGCCAATTCTAAATGCGATATAAAATGGACGTCGTAAATAATGCTAAATCGCATACTAGCTTCTAACTTACAATTAACAAGTATATTACTTTAATATGTAATTATTTATCACGCAAGTTAAGGTATAAACATACTAAGTACAGTCATTATCAATAGTCAAGTGACCACCTTGGTACTAAAACCTACATTGCAAACTTGATCTGAGCTACACGTTGTATTATTTAAATACTTGCAATCCAGTTCAAGGAATCGATGCATCGTCGTAAGAGATTCATTTTACAACAACCAGGTGTTTATTGTATAATACTTTAAAAGGACTTGCAGTAATTTATAGTGTTGTTTGACAGATATTTAATATTTCACAGTTTTTTAAACATTTTACGATGGCTTAAAACTCTTTGCGCTTTTGTGTAAATTGACTTTAAATACCTAATAATGCTGTCAAATCCTCTTTTATGGCACGACAAGGGTAACAATACATCTCAAAAGAAGCCATTGATACCATATTTCAGTAGGTACACGACTACACGTATGTAAGTACGTTTAGGTAGTAGGAGCCTACTAAATTTACTATTTGTTTTCTTTATTTCAAGGCAAATATTATACAGTTTACTGTGAGATTCTTTATCAAGATTTGGGTTGTTAAACGTGTATTAATGCAAGACAGATAAGTGCTCATAAACCAGCAGGATAATAATTAGCTACAGGAACTTGTGACCCAATTACATATAAACACTTTTATAAGCAAAACAGACGTAACACAATGACCTTGTGTTGTTAATTTTTAATACTTCGCGGGATAAATTTACCTAAATAAATATAAGGTTTTAGATAAGTCTACTTACGTAAGCGTGACCTAAAATACGGAAGCGATTCTACATAATTACAAGAGCTAAATCAAAGTTCGAGACAGATAAGGCACGAGTGCGAAATGTTAGGGTTACTATGCCAGGTCTTATAGTGATAAGATACTTTCGCTAGAACGCAAATTACACGTTGTGCTATAATTGTACTAGTCACAATGAATTCAGTACATTTTTATCAGAACATTGCCGTATCTACGATCGTTATCGCGTATTTCCAATCAGGTCAATGGTAGTTTAAAATAGATAAACTAGATAATATATCCGATCAAATAATAAAATGGTGATATCTAAACGCATATATTATAGGTATACATATGGTTACATAAATTCTAAGTAAAGTCTAACCAAGGAAACCTTACATTTATTTCAGTTCGGGTATCTTCGATTTTCAAGTGCCTTCGTGATGTTCCGGTGTTTGACTATCGAATTGATTAAAAACAAGCCAGTTTTATGTTTATTTAATGCATCATGCGTATGTTGGGTAAAAACCGTGCAGTAAATTTTTGAATAATAAGGATTAGCGTGTGATATGGTTACCACCAATGTCGGCACTCGGCAGTCGTTATAAAGAATAATTACTTTATATAGCTGATAAGAATTATTACATCAACAAGACCTATATTTAGGTATGTTATATACCCACAGATTATATTGAATTGTAATCTGGATGGATTTATCTATCGCTAATGCAACGTACTCGATTATCTAACGGCTCCGAGGTACTAGTAATGAACAGGGATTAACAGCGACACGGTTATTTTGTTTTACTGCACTCGGCACAAGTGTCAATTATCGTAGATACATACTATCAGTAACAAACCACGGATTTACATTTACTTTTTAAGTTATGAAGCGATGGAAAATATGTTAACCTAACAAGTGGTTTGTTCTATATTCCTTCGAATATTAAAAATCCTGTAATTATAGCAGTGTTCAGAATAACGTTTGTCTGTGCGTTTGCCTGTCACCAAACCTAATAGCTATGGAATTCATAGCTTAATAAAATTTAAATAACACCTAAGAAAATCATAATTATCATCAAAGGCCGTCAAGTACCCTCGAAGTAGGCAGACAGCCAAGATTATAAATTAATAAATTTATTGTTTGTAGGATCTCTAATACTCTTGTACGTATAAACATTACCTACATTATCTCGTTAGAGTACAAAGGTAGCTGTAATCCAAACATGAATAATGGATAGCTACATGTGTCGACATGACCTGAATTGATAGGAAATGAACGCCCGTGTGATTGAAATGACGCTAAAAAAGAAGAAATGCTAAAGGTCTTTGCAACTACTGATTGGTTAACTATGTTCCATTCATCAGCTGTACCAAATTCATTGATCAATCTTTATAAAATAGTAGAATAAAAGGTTCTTTGACATGTAATCTCCTTAATATAAAGAATACGGTTTTATATAAAGAAGATTATGTTTTAAACATCCACAACACAAACGATACGAGATTATCATGCAACTTACCGGCAGCGAGATAAAATCCAGACAGCAAACTGCCAACCCACGCCACAGTGCCTTTGCCCTCACCGAAATACGTCACTAATTCTGGTAGGAATATGCCAAATGTGTAGGCGATGCCGTCCACAATCATGTTGCACATAAAGGAGGCAAAGACCACGACCCAGCCGTATCCCCCGTCGGGGGGCGGCGGCAGGGCCCCATAATCGTAGGCCTCATCATCGTCGGCGTCGGCGGCCGCGCCTTCCGCTGTCAGTCTTGCTGCTTCCTCGCATGACGTCTCACTTTCCGTCTGTAACAAAGAAACATTACACTTTATTTTTAATCGAAACTACCTATCGGTGGCTGCGTAGCGACGCGCGCACATTGAACCTCAATGCAGCTGGCATTGCAGTAGTCTATTCAATTATACATATGTATACCTAAACTGAAAGTGACAACCAGGACAGTAGGTACATAATAATTATTATTGTTAAAGTTAATACTAAATTTTAACTTTTAACCAGGATATTACTTCATTTGCATTTTCTATCCTACCAGATAACAAACGATCTAATAATAATTCTTTGATACGTGATGTTTCAGGTAATCTATCAATTACATATGTCACATAGTTTACTAGGGAATTTACACACACAAACATCGTTCATCAAGTGAAGTGACGAGCATCAATGTCACGGCCAAATGAAATTGATCGCAAAGTTAACTTTAGTTTGACATAAAAATTTACGTGACCTAAATCCAAATCTTACGTCACGACGATTTAATTATTATAGTACGTATTTGGCTTGGTTTATTGTCGCCTGTCGTAAATTTAATAATCGTTAGTAATAAAATGTTTCCTATTAGCGGTCCTCTGGAATTTTACCATTGCTTGGTTATTCCTTCCAATTCAGTCAACTTTTATTTTGAGCTACGACGCCTGCGTAAAGTTTCTCTGATCGAATAGAGAGATTTTTATTTGCAATCAATGTAGTTACAATAATAAGGTGTTACATTAAAATATGGATCCTTGTACGATTCGGCATTAATATATGTTGTATAGGTACAGCCGAACTAACAAATTTGATCTTCTGAGAAACAACAACTTATTTCTTTATATTTTGGTGATTTATTTCACGGTTACTGTCAATAGCGTTACTAAAAGCTTTATTTAAATTAATTATGCATGTTGGATAACAAATTCATGCAACATAGCGCCTATTGTTATATCTGGGTAACAATGAAAATGCTTTATTCGGAGTTGCAATCAGTTCTTTGTTAATATTGAAACAAAAAGAAAAATGTTGATGAAAATCTTTGTTCTTTACATGTTTTGAACGTGTAATATCGTGTATTTGGTCTAGAGCAATATTAACAGGTTTTCAAATGAAAATGGATTGTTACCGTTTATTCATAAGATATGAACAGCTATGGTACAGAACCAGTTAAATATATAATAATATGCATGCATCATATAATTATAAACATAAGACTATACAATTAACAATTAAATAGGTAGTTCAACAGGAACTTATGTCACAGATGAAAATATTGACGTCTCTTTGTTAGCAGCATGAGCGGCGTTTCATTATAGCTTTATCATTTCTTTGTGTGCCGCCGCGTCAATAACAGTTGTCATGTGATCATGTCGAATGACAGAATTACGTATGATACTTGGTCAATCACAAAGAGCACTGTTTTAAGCATTTTAGCAAATGAAAACGTACCTATATAAAACTATACGACGAATACCGAGAACTGAAGACAAAACAAGTGAAACACGAGTAGTTTGCCAACTAAACTAGAAGCTTATAACATTTGTGTGGTTGTTTACATAGAAGTTGAACACGTGCTGCCAACCTGCTGTTTCTACACGGAGCGTATCTCAAATGATACCAATTTAAAATAATATAAACAATGCGGTAGCCTAGTGACTCATAGCGCGAGAGGAAAATTACGCTGCGTAGTGTTTATACAACGTGGATTAGTGTGAACTTTGGTATTAGTACTCTTCGAGAGTTCACTTTTTTTATGATTAGTATGTATAATCTCTACGCAATCGGACATATAAAGCACTGTACTCATTTTTTACCAGGAGACGAACATGCATCATGTGAATTGAATGACACGCTCTCTAATTAGATATAACTGAAGTAATCAGAGCAAAAGTCACACACGGAACATCATTTTATATTATACACGCTTCATATCATTCGACTTCGTCTACACAAATCAAAAACAGTATGTAACAAGATAACATTATTCTAATCTTAGTGCTAAACCAGATGCATTTTTGCTACGGTTGCGCGTAGCTGTAGCTGCAACGCTACACTACACTAGAAATACAATTCTCATACCTGCACGTTTTACTTTTATTTAGATATTTTCCTGAAAAATTGTAGAGAGGGCAATTATTAAAAGTAATTTTCAATTGATTGTAATGAAGTTTCTAGAACTTCATGTATTTATTGCTTTTAATACCTACTTCTACTTCATGAACTATTAATCAAAGCAGATAAGTACCTTATAGTAGGATTCATTCTACCATAATTTAGTCTGAGTGCAATCGCTGTCTACGATTATACCATCCATAGTATAACTGATTATCGATTCAATCTTAACATGTTTATGATAACAATTAATAAAATACCTACAAATAAGGCCAAGGTAAAATATAATGTATTTTATCGCACATCAATAAACCAGTTGATACAGTAAAATCTTGAAACAAAAACGGTGCGAGTGAGTGCTTATTGCCAAAAGCAATTTCTTCCAGACAACCATTAAAAGCAAAAAGAAAAAAAAGTAGCGAGTGGTAATGATAATATTGTTAAACGAAGAAGTTATGTTATGTTATCACTTAATTTTTCATTGTAATGCAAATGTAGGTACCTAAAATGTAGGCTAAACATAACTTGAAGCTGACTACGTTCAAACATAATGACCAGCTGTTAGCTGTCGACTGCTGTCATGGGACATTCTCATGACGCTCAGAACAGAACCAGTTTATTTAACGCATTGTCAATGTAACACCCCATCGCTTTGTTTGCATCAGACGGGTGCTCGACCTTGTTCGTGTTTACACCATAAACTGGTCTGACATATTGATTTATTTTGTTAGCATAGATTATAGATACGCGCAACATAGACTTCCTAGTTTACTTTTACGTGATTTTCAGATATAAATAACGGAGTATTTTCTTCAACATCATAATATTAATAATCATTTTTAATCGGTTTTATATCATAAGTTATTTTATTAAACTTTTGCAGTGATAAACTTGTTTCATCCTTTGGAGGTTACAACTTAGAAGGTATGTTGCATTGTTTAACACATAGGTATTCGTAACGTGACAGTTGAAATTAAAATAACTTCTTGCCTCATACCAACATACGAAGGCGGAAAATTCGATCTAACAAGGAAGCCAAAATGGCCTTACAGATCAGTAGTACTTCGTCATTCCGTCAACGTTGCATTAACAAAGAATCCTGTAGCAACGCTTCGATTTAAATTCATCAGTCAAAGATTCCGCGTTGCTATAAAATTAATGCAATATATTAATAAATTCCTGCCATTCAATAAGTTATCGAGTTTCCTTTTCATGAGACCACAAATCAATTGGTACTAAATTCATCAGTGATCAAACGACCATCCAATAACTTATTTTGTGATTGGGTCATATTTGGACATTGTGCAAACAAACTATATGTTATAAAGGTAAATAAACTTTTGATAGAGATAGGCTCTACTTTGTATAATAAGTTATTAACTTACCATGACCTTGACTTAAAGTCAGCTAAATTGTTGAATTATAACTTGACTTTAAACATAGCTTTTTAATAATTGCGCATTTCGATTTCGTAAATGCTTATATTCAAGAAGTATAACTGAATAAAAAACATGAAGTAGGTTCGGGGGAAGTTAAGTAAAAAGGTCATAACGAAAACATCCCCAAATTGTGAAAATGGCCAAGTCAATTAAAAACAAGCTGGAAAAATGTAAGTCGTAAAGCCTTAAAAAGTGAATTCTAAAACAACAACAAAAGAAAAGAAAAGCTGAAAATTGTTTTAATTAGTACCAGTTACCTGACTTTGAAACTTTACTACAGTTGCGAAATGTTGAATTAAACGATGTGATTTTTGGGTAAATTATTTTTTCCGATGATTGGCCTTTAACTTGGTCACTGCGTACAATGCCAGGCAACGTGGTCGCGTCGTGTGCTACGGCGTTCGCGCACGTGATCTCGATTGCCATTAATTGATTAGTGCCGCACGCCTGTCGCAGGCTGCTTCCTTTGGCTATTATGTGTGGAGACATGAGCGGGACGCAATTATGTGCAAGTTCTCGCAACTTCATTATATCTTGTTTAAACAATATATCGCATAATGCAAGGAGGTATGAACATAATTATATTACAATCTGAATAATAGTAGTCCATGAATGAAAAAGACAAGTCACCCGCGAAGAATTAACTTCACACTATTTATTTTAACGAATCGTTCCAGAGTGAAAAGTTTATGCTATTAGCAGCTACAATTTCACACAATCTGTTAGTTATACTTTAAGCAAATCAACTCAAAAATACAATTTCTAATAAGAAACAATATTTTTATGTTTTATTCCAGCTTTGTAGAACTTTGAGTTAATACGTTTTAGAGGATGACGAAGTTATTTTAGATTTATAATTGTGGCGATTAGGCCAATTTAAAGTTTAGGCAAATGGAGTATAAATAGTCACATCCAAATTATAGTAATTAGTCGCATTAGTTAAATATGTGTTACTGTTACAGACCTAGATCACAGAGTTCTGTGATCTAGGTCCTTTATTTAGTTCAATGCAATTTCCGATGCTGAGTTCAGCTGAACTAAAAAAAGGTAGGTACCTACTCGTAAAATGTAATAAACGATCGTGTATTGTTCAGTCACTATAATTCACACAGTTCTAAATACAACATATAAAGAGAACGAGACTATAGTCTAATTTACGTACTTTTCTCTTAACACTATTTACCAAAAACACTTACCATCTTTTTCACACTCATATTTAAGAAGCACTTGATAAATGGCACAGAACAATTCTTGATAATTATACAACAGCCACTTGAGCTGCAAAATCAACCGACAATGGCAATGATAAGCCTAGAGTCCTTATAGTAGATAATGCGATATCCTAATCAACACACGCCTTGATAATAACAACATTAATTATTTCGATATCTTAGATAGATCCGGTAAACCTCTAGTTTTCAGTTGCTATGATCCTATTATTATATATTTACTCACGTTTATGATCTACATTGCCTCACTGTATAAAGGCGCGTTTAATGTTTAAGTACTTAAATGAAAATTAAAGATTAGTATTAAAATATGAATGCTTTCAATACCTGTCGAAGACATGTACTAGTAGACATCATGTTTTTAAGATGTTTCTACGGATGAATACGAAATAAATACGAAACATGAATAATACTAACTCAGTTTCCTGGAAATAACGGCATAGCAGACCACCATATATCACATTCTGGAATGCAATGCAATTATTATATGAATATATTTTGTATTTCCTCTAGATACATACAATTCCTATAAATAGAGTACCTACTTAGTACTTACTACCTACCTATGAATCTTTATCGTAGAACATTTTTGGCTATAAGTCACAATGCTACGAATAGGTCTACCTGATTCAAGAAAGTCATCAAGTGTATCAAATGTATTAAAAGTTTAAAACAGATATCTATCTGTATGTCAACTAGTCTTTGAATAGCGTTACCATACTAGTATAAGGACAATTAACCCGTCATTATTAATAAATGCATCGTGTAACACGTGCACAACATATTCAAATGCACCTTGAACACCTATGAATATAACACTAAGTACATAATATATGTAGAGGCATGCGCATTTGAATTTATGTTTTGAATACCTTCGTTATTTGCTTAAATCTAGGATTCGAATTTGTTTTATGTTTAAATCGCGATCTTAATAATTTTGTATTTAAATAATATTGTATGAATACATTCCAATACTGTTGATCCATAAAAAAGTACACACCACGTTGTAGAGTACCTATGGACCCACTCGTTTTTGTTACATTTTTTGTACTAACAAATGCATCGGTCATTCTTGAGGGTAACCTTACTTCGCACTAAAAGGACATCAAATGAAATGAAATTAACATCTACAGGCATTAACCTAAAGGCAAACTAAGCACGTGCCTGGTGGCGCGAAGATACCAAGAGGCGCGCGGTTATTTTTTTAAACACAGGAGGGGTGTGCAAAAGGGCCCCGCCAAGGAGCTTGTCTGGGGACACCGTCAACCTTCAATTCGCCACTGAGAGACGATATTAATAATCTAGGAAAATAGAACTGGACATGTAGTTATGTGTCTTACAAATTACAATGTCAAGTATTACCGCCACCACAAAATCTATGGGAAGTTTACATGGACGCAAATAGAACGCAGTAAACGTTTACCTACCTAATTGCATGCATGATATTTAAAACGAATTGAACTGCTGCAAGACGGTGGCTCACTGGCTATGTGCCATTCGTTTGCACAACTCAATTTGAGGTAAGTCGGACATAGTGGTTAATCTTTCTTTACTTGTCTTTTGTCTCTAGTATAAATTCAGAAACGAATAAAATATAATGAGTCTTAAAATTTCAGTCCTATGACTTATGAGGATGACTGCTACTAAAAAATAAATGAATGTTTATTGAAACTTACACCATTATAAAGAATTAAACGATGCTTTATAAAAAATATATCTCTACACATGATAATTAAGTGGTCGCCAAGCTATCAAATAAGGCGACAGCGATAATGGATATAGTCACAAGTTCGGTCCTAATATAGAAAACATTTGACGATCACACGACAAAGGTGTCCAATCGAGAACGTGGCGTATCAACAGACAATATTATATTTTTGTAACGCGTGTGTTGTGCTTAGTGATACAAGCGTATGCGCCATTGAGGTTTTTCATTATGACTCACTGCTTTATAGCTAAAGTACTGTCACTTGTTTCGAATCATTTTAATGCTCCTATCAACACGATCGAGGAGTGAGTTCGTTTAAAAAAAGTTAGTTGATATTTAGTTTCTTGATATTTTAAAAACAAACCTAGGTAATAATCTTTTGCAGTCCTAAAATTCTTGTTAATAGTACCTAGGAGTTTTCGGTTATTGGTAGGCCGGTTTTTACTATTATCTACGAGGGTCTCCCGCTCAGCTGTCTATAAAAGTACATTTTTCTCGTTGATATCAGCGCACGTTCGCGATGTCAACTGCAGAGAACGACCAGTCACGCGGACATCATGCTAGAGTAGGTACACTTACATTTTCAGCGATTTTTATTGACCCAGTTGAGGTAAAGTTAAAGAATTAACTTGTTTAGCGACCTGAATAATGTTTTAACCAGTAAGTACTGAAACTTAAAAAAAATAAGAAGCAAGTATGGATCAAAGGTTTCGTTAGAAACAACATCTTCAAAGGGTATTGGACTAAGGAATCACTTTAATAAGTGATAATATAGGTACACAATTATTGTACTTATAAGTAAATACAAGTTGGAAATAAAGTGATCACTAGTTGCCATTTTATTCCACAGTAGAAGGGAAACGCAATTGTGTATAGTAGATTCTATTTACTAAGGTTCAAAATGAATCAGTCAAACTATGGTATCAAGAGGCGGTGACCTACCAACCTGTTATCAACAACCCACATGCATAACAGATACATTAATATTCCAAGATACAAAACGTGTTAAATTTATAAACAATACCGTTTCCTCACACACGTAACTAGTCATATTAGGCGAATACAATATCGTTCAAATATAAATTATTTACCTAGATCGAGCTTAACGTCTATCTATCTATATAAATAAGAAAGCATTTTACCTTTAATATCACAAGTTCATCACACTCACGCTAGGAAATATCAATTAAGGAAAATTATGCAGGTAATAGGGTGTGATATAGTAAATGAAGGATAAATTGAGATCATTATAGGCTATTATGTTGTTTTAACGAACTAATAATATAATAATTGGCTTAGCGACACATCGGTGCGTCAAAACAGGTTGAAACAATACAGATATCATTATTATCTTTAAGTTATTAATCTATTAAGACGGCTGAAAACGTATAAATTACCTTTAAAAGATTAATCGTTATCTATAATAGCAATCGTTTGGTTTTAAAGCTTGATTAGAAAACATATAATTGGCGTAATCTAACTTCTTTGTATCAGTTTTAAAGATATCTCAATGTCTGCTGCTAGGTATAAAAAAAATCTGACGTAAGGGTATGTTCATTCATGAACAATATGGTTTGGCTTTTTAGGAACCCTTTCCTATTTTAGTTTAAAATAAGCTACAGGATTACATATAAATAGCACGGAGTATATTTATCAGTCGGCCACAATGTAGGTCTAAAATTTCTAGAGTACTGTAATCCATTGACAATCGATAGTGTTTCAGATAAGTGCTACAATAAAATAAAGTGCGTTCGGTGCTAATTGTCTTTAAAATCACAATTATAAGTCTATATTTGAAACGTTAAGACGATTTGGGCGTGTACATAGTACCTACCTATCAATAAGCAAATTCTTAATACAGTAGATCTTCTCTATGGCATATATAATCTGATAATATTTGTATCTACATAGTTAAAAATATATAATGTAATTTTAAAAAGAAAGTTTAGTTGTAGGTATGAAGTTTTTAAACAAAACTATTTTTAAGTTAGTCGGTAGGTACTTTTATGATCAGATTAATTTTCGTTTTATTAACTTTTACATTCCATAGTGACGCCATGTTGCAAACACTGGGATTAAAAACCGATACATTGTTTGATAACTGCATTTAAATTTGTATTACAAAAGAATTCGCACAAAGGTAAAGATTCGATATGGAAAACGTGAGGGAAAATGTTAGGTACGTATTTTCATTCATATTTTATTGAGTTTGTTCGTAGAACCGCATTTGAAACGAGTCCTGTCATTCTCAGCGAATACCGAGAAGGTCGATGGAGTAACAAAAATATTCACATTTTACCCGACAAATGTAGCCGTGACATTGAAAGAAACTTTGAACTAGCTTTGTCGATTCTGTTAATTCCATATTCTATTCTATATTGAGATATCGTAAAAGGGCCTGCCCACTGTTACTCTACAACAAAACACGCACGATACAATTAAATTCGATAATTTCAATAATTTAATACGCCAGCGTGGCTATGTGGTTCCCGTATTGACTGTTAGATGAACTTGAATGTAAACGTGAAGAAGTATTATAATCTTTATGATAGATAGAATAGAGTTTCGTTTTCCTAGCAGTAATTAAATAGAACCTTGAATAATAGTCCTCCCGAAGGTTTTCTTACAGCCTTGTACAGGCACAAGGCTGTGTATTATTGTCATTGTCAAAGGCGCTATTAACTGAGACTTTAAATGAGATCCTTTTGAAACTCTGTATAGTTTATAGTTACTTTCTCTTTATTTCAATGGGTGATGACTAAGGACTAGTTGAAATTAACACAACACAACAAATCAATTAATATTCATTGAAGACATATTCAAACCCGAAGACCATAAACTAATTATAGCAAAAGATCGGTATTTTGGTCTTTATATGAAAACAATAGGAGCTGATGAATGATTGGAAGAATATGTAGATGTGATAATAATCTCGAAAGCGACGTTCTATATCCATACGGCAGTTAGTTGTAGAAATTTGCACTTCAGAGTGCGAAATTATAGAGTTAACACCCCACGCTTAAGAAGATTGCGTTACTGGCAACCCTGCTTACACATTATTGTACTTTCTAGCAAACAAGTTTATCTTAACGTGTAGTATAATCTTTGATAATTAAGATAAGTCACCTGAGCTGTCGTTTTGTTTGAGATAGGAGTAATATTTTGCTGTTCATGCTACTAAGTAGATAACATACTTATTTTTATGCATTATCTTACGGATTCATAAAAGAATATATTTTAATCCATTGTATCTTTTTTACCACTGCACTTTGCATGTTGACGATACAATATAACAGAATAACAGGAAAAAATTGTAGGTAAGTACTTAGTCTTTATATATAAAAAAGCCCGAGTGTCATACTCGAAAGTTCTTTTTTATTTTTTACATTTTTAACATTTACGCATCGGATATTCTCGTATTATTTTTCGGCGAATTTTTGAAGAAAGCCTGCTAGGCTGTGCACAATACGAATACAGATCGACACGAGAGAAAATTTCGACTGTCTATACAGATTTTTGAAACTAATACCTATTTAAATAGACAAAAATAAATCTCTTCTTATTAAAAATTTGAATAACACTTAAAATAATTAATGATCTCTACAAAACACATAATACTAGAATATTCCTAACAGCAATGTTAAAATACCGAAAATTGGCAAGTGGCGTTACTCAGCCATTGATAAAACGGTGAGCGCATAACAGTTTGTGCCAATTGTGGACACTCGCATGCCACTAGAGCTGATTATTACGAAACCGGTCACTAAGTAAACAGTGTCACACGAAATAATGTAGTAGCTACGATTGGGGCATGTGAACGGGATGAGTTATCCAAGACCGGATTTAAACGATTCATAACAGTCATCATTCTTTGCCTGTCTTGTTGGTCTAGTGACCGCTTAGCGTGACTGCTGAGAACGTGTTCCTCGGTTCGAATCCCGGATCGGGCAGTGTTAATCCGTCATCCGTCAAGACGCCTTCTAAAGGCGTGTGGCCATGGTTTTACTATTAACGTTTTATGTCTGCAAAACAGCGAAAGGTGGATTTTTCTACGGAGTTTGGAATTGTGGAAATAAGCTAGCACCCTATGACTTTAAGACCTATAAAATAACTGTCCAAATGTGGTTGTACTATATTATATATTACACCTCTGCCTGCCTCTTCGGGGAATACAGACGTGATGTAATGTTTATGTTACGTACCTAATTCTCTGATTAGTGTCAAATAATCCGAATAATGAACATGTCATGGATAATCAGCTTTGGATGCTTCGGCTGGGCAGAGGATATGGATTGATACTGTGTCAAATTTACAAGTGCCGAATTACTGGATTGAATAATGAATGTTAATGTTGTGCATCATTAGAAAGTTATTTTTTTTATTAATAGGGCTGATGGTCGTTAGTCGGGACATACATATATCGATCAAATCAAATAATCGTGTTTGTGGCAATCCCAAGTTACTAGGAACGTTTTACAAAGAAATTCGTGTTCTTTGATGACGTAATTTTTAAATAATATTTGGAAAATTATTTGATTTTCCAATCACAACTCATTTTTTTTTTATTCAAAGAAATCTTTCTATAATAAGCATAGTATATTATGTCAGTCTAATACTGTATCTAAAAGCAAATGTATCATGATAAATAGTTGTTGTTTGTATTTACTAAAAATTATTGAAAATGTAATTAAATTTTTTTAAATGAATATAACACATCCTTCTCTAAGAATTTATGAACCACAATTATCATTTTATCAATAATCTAGGACACTCACATCTATAAACCGTTTTAATTATTTAATTTTAAAAGGTACCTTTTTTCATTCACTCTCGCTCGCCAATATATTAAAGTAACACTGTACCCACCCTTTCCGCAGTTTCAGTTTCCATCTTATCTGCTTCACAAATGCAGATTAACTGAATGCATGATAGCACAGACTCTATACAAATGAAAAGTAGCAATTAACTTAACAGCTGAACTATTGGCAATTCCGTTTCAGAATGCTATAATGATGATTACCCTTGATCATGATATGAAGTGTTGCATGAATTATGTTTCTAGTACAAACTAGAACATACTGATGTCACATCCCTATTTGTGGGTACTACAGAACAATTAAAGTACAAGGGAATTGGGAATTTAAAGGCCAATTGACTCTGCGGTTCACTCTGGCTCTCTAACAGCTAGTGAAATAGAATTCGAGTTACAGCTAGAGTTTAGCATAAAGAAAAGTTTTTAATTAACTTAAAAACTTTTCTTTAGGCTAAACTCTAGCTATATTCAATTTCATTATTTCATTAATACAAACTTACTTGGTACATTGCCTATATTTTAGAGTAAACTGTAAATAACATGATTTTCATCTATCATTAATTTAACACATCCCCGTTCAACACCATTTCTGGCAATCTTATAATAAGCAATTATTGTGATATTATCAAGAGGGCAGGCCTAAAACTTAATTGGCAATAATACTGTGGTAATGACAATAATTAATCATAAAAACAGTAATACTTCAATATAATAAAGAATTAAAGATATATAATGTAGGTGGTAATACCTTAGTCTAGTATGGTTTTGTAGGAATATTTCTAGATTTATACTAAGATGTTCTATGTATTTATTAAATAATGTATTTATTGTATTTTCCTTAATCATGTACATGAATAGGACTGAAATAAACTGTATATCCTACCATTTTGTTTTTCAAACAATAGCCAGCATCATAGCTGTGAGTTAACAAAACAAAATATATCTAGCTCAAATATAAGTATGTCAATAGCATTTCATTAACTCTGGAATTAGGTAATTAGAATTAAGGGTAATGAATCTTAATTACATATAAGTGGTAATTAGTTTGATAACAAAGTAAACAATGGCATAGTTAACAAGAACTGTACTTATCACAATTAAGAATAAGAATAATTTGTTATTATAACAGAAATAATATACATTATTTTATTACAGTGTTATCTGCTGCATGATTTTATGTTACTAACTTCTTCAAGATCAAATATTTAAGATACTGCATTAAAAAATAGAGTGCTAAACATAGATATTAGTCATATTATGACAACTGAGCATTGAGTGAAATGTAAGTTAAAAGATACAATTAATGAAGTGGAAGCAATTTGACATTTTGCACATACAGGTATTACAAAATTATTTTCACTGTTTTGATATCATATTTCCGTAGTCCCGCCCAAGTACATACCGAATTCCCAAAGGCATACGTTTATACAATACGTAACCTCAAACTACTCTATAGTAGAAATTTAATAACTTACAAATATGACTGAGATTTAGATTTCCAGTGCATACGTTTAAATCATTATAATAAAAACTTACCCTAGAAAACGTTCTCAAACGGTTGATACGAGGATTTGATGGTACATTATTGAGGGACACCTTCGACATCTCCAGTTATTTTCTTACTTCTTCACACGAAAACGCGAGAAAATAGATCGGTTCGTCACTATCCAGCTGGCACTGGCTAATTTGAAATTATACCAAGTTCAAGGGAAAACAAATGAACATCTAACACCTTACTTTACAATAACAAAGTTTAATTTTGACAGCACAAATGCGAATTTCACAAACCCATATTTAACAGATTTGAAAACTACAATTATCACTATGTATTATAAGTCCCGCAAAAAATACTAAAAACGCTAACTTATATATTGGAAGACAAAAAACTTAATTTATCGAAGACTTAAAAAAATACTTTTCAATTTGACAGATACGCTTACGAGTCTGTGACGTTTCGTTTTACAGAACGCACTCGTTTAAAAGAACCATTCTATGTGCCGTCAGGCCGACAACTGCTAAACGTCAAATAAAAACGCGCGAAGTGCGTATGTACGTTGTACGGCGCGAAATTAAATATGTTTTCAATCGCATGCCGTTTAAATATTTCCACTTATTCATTAGAGTTGCTAAATAGTTAAATAATACACCATTTTATTGGACTTGAGAGTTACTGTAAACATAATATAGTTATTGTGTATTATATATGTATTTTTATCTTTAAGCAAACGTCTAAAGTAAAAATCATTGATTTAACTGTATTCGGATAAGTTAATATCTACTTCTAACATTCAAAACAGAACTAGGTACGTGACTACTATTCATAGACTTAAAATAATTTATTATTAATCTGTAGTTTAATTATATTATCTAACTAAGACTGTAAGCACTTTTAGATTACCTAGTCGACCTAGTCCTAAGAATTCAAAGGGCTTTGTAATCAGTTCTTATTTAACATTTTAAATGCTAAACAGTGCATAATCAACATACCAAACAATTTTGAATCATACTAACATGTATTGTTTTTTCCATATCTACTAATTACGTAATTACTAATTACCCCTCCGGATTTTAGTCTTTTTTTTTCTATTTACTTATGCCATTTGTGTCACGCCAACTAATTTATTTGAAAATGAATAATAATCAAAGTTGCATATAAGCTGTTTAACCTGGTACCTATAAATTTAAATTAACTAGTTAGCATAATTATAGATGTTAGCAAGGTAGGTGAGTAACTATTGTGTTAGTGATGAATTCATTCATTGGGATGCTACCCTCTCGGTTGACTACGCTCCGCCCTTCGTTGATTTTTACGATTTACGTCGATGAGTTATGTTCCATCTAAACTTACTTACCTACTGCATATGTACTTAGATAAGGTGATATTGGTCTTATACAGCTTTATTTTGTGTTCTGTTAACTTCTTAAACCTTTATATGTACCGATACTTAAATTGCTCACAAAAGTTACAATTAAGAAAAATTAAAACTAATGTCTTAGGTATCTAATATGCACGTGCGTGAGCCTTACTAAATCGGAATGAGCAAATGTTATATAAAGATTCTACGATTGAGGAAGTAACCTTCACCTTCATAGGCTTTTGTTTTTTTAGATATCCGACCGTTTGAAAATGTTCACACGTAGGACCTTAATAGGAAAATTCAGATATTGATTTGTTATCAGAAATAAATTAAGGTTACAGGTCTGACCTACTCAAAAGGCTTCCAGTATCACATAAAATAATGATTCATCGAGGAATTTATGAGAGATTGATTTTATTACAAAATACGTTAACACGCAATTGCATGCAGTCTGTAATCAGATTTTGTTTTATTGTAAAAAAAGGTTCGAAAATTCTTGTATTTTTTTTTAGTGAACATTGGTAAGTAGTGCTTACAAATGATTAAGCATTAATGTAGTCATAAAACTTCAAGTCGCCACTAAATGTTTGCATAAAAGTTTGTTGCATGGTTTTTGATCTATTGATAATAAAAATGAAATGTCGTTGGTTGTCTTACTTACCAGCGATTTTTCCGTCGGATTGACACGAATGCGTGGTTCTGAGTCGTCGTCATCGGGCGTGCATTCGGTACCGGCTGTTTGGCCCATGGTGACAGTCGCCTAGCGTGTAGACTGGGCTGAAGCGGGGGCCGCGTAGAGCAGCCCGCGCGTCTGTCGCGCGTCCACTGCCGCGCCGCCTCGGCTCTTCGCAGTTCCCACGTAGTGTTGTGTAAAGGATATCGACAATAAAAGCCGATGTACGTATACCTATGTACAATCGAATACGAACTTAACCTCGAATGGCATTCGTAACCTTCACTCGTCACTTCCCTTCAATGCAATGTTCCTACCCAAACATGACTGATTAAATAGTTTAGTCAACCTTACATTGTAATAGAGAGAGCATTAATTGTATGCACTGTTTTATGACGCATCTTTTCTGTTCAACCACTGACTTCACTGAGCAGCATGCATTACAATGAAATTGGCTTCTCTTTTCTCAGGGTCGCATTCTTCCTAAGATTATCTCATTATAAGGCAACAGCTACTCGTTTCAAAACTTGACGAAACGCCCATTTCCGCTTCATATCTTACATTTCCATTGGAATTCGAGACCATTAAGGCGGTAAATAAACATCACTAAATCATCGCAAAATGAAAGAAACATGTTAACATTTTGTTATACTTATTTAAGTAATTTATTATCATTATCTACTAGCTTACATAAAGTATTCATAGTACAGTTTTACTTCATTGCATTGCATATAAATTAGCTTTACTATTTATTTTCATCGGAAGTCAATGTAATATAATTTGTCGATGTGCATCTATCGACATAAGTGTGAGCATGCCTAGAGGTCGGGGCGGTCGATACAGCGAGCGCAAGTCCGCAACCTACAGCTGGGACCTCTGACAGTTGGAACTTGATAAACTTAAGTTTGGGTTAACCACTTATTATTATCACTTGCTTTTTAACGCAGTGTTATAAGTTTTTTTTAACTTTAAAATCTTCCTTCATTCTTCTGCAATTCTTAATAAATGGGTAGCATACAAATGCTTATAGGTACTACCCCTACAGCGGCAGATTTTTCCTGCATATTTACTACATTTACCTATATGTATTCTCATTTTCTTTCGTAGCACCTAGGGATACGTTACGTTAATCTACAGCAAAAAGTAGCAAATAAAAGTAAATTTCCTTTTGTGTCCAATGGCGTCTTAATAAAATTTAGGGAACTCTCGGTAGATAGGTAGACAATTAATCATGCTGATGTAACAGCCTATTGAAGTCTACTGTTGGGCGTAGGCCTACCCTGGGTATGCTACACGGCCTGCTCTCCTGTTTTCGCTACCCAATCACTAGCAATGAACTAGGCGCCGTTTTCTTTTGATACTATTCATGGGGGGTAGTCACCAAGCTGGGCATGCGGGGTTTAATTTAAAGTATCCTGGACAAAATAGGAAAAAATAATGCTCAAACCTCACCAAGTATCATGTATCAACAGAGAAGGGAGGGGGGAGAGTTGCTACAAACGATCACGGACGACCCCTTAAGTGGATAACTATCTAATTATCGCTTATGGTGAATAGACAGGAATTGTGTACATTTAAAAATTCTGCTTCGTTCTACTTTAGCAGACGACTTTTGTGGGTTTTGATTTGTTGACGAGTTCTGATCCAAATTCTCTCTAACCACTCCTCTATATTTTTTACTTGGATAGATGTAAATTCAACTATGCACTTGTTAGTTAATAAATCCAATAGAATAATATTCATAATAGAACAAACACAATAGGTAAAATAATTCTCTTGTATTTTCTTTGTAACTTAATTACATTAATTGTAACTTCTTTATGACATTGATTAAGAATATCATAATAGTAAATAGTAAAAGAATATGTAGCAATATTTATATATTATATTACGATATTATAATACAAAAACCAAGATCTTATAAATGTTTAAATTTCATTGTAAATGCAAATAATATCATCGTTTCTAGTAACGCCATCTTGTATCAAGTAGCTCAACGGAGATTTTATGCTTTTACAATGCCATCTATGTAGAATACGAATAGTCGAAGTTTAATTTCGGGTTAAAATACATAGATGGCGCTGACGTACATTGAAACTAAATAGGTGTGGGACTGCGGCGAAATCGTTCAAAATATAAATAATTAAAGATAATATATTCATCAGTCACTATAATTATAATGCTTTTTTAAATGTAATGTTCTATTAATGATTAATGTGTATTGCTATAAATAGAGTAGGAGCAATCTATTGAATTATACATATTTTATTTTGAGTTATAATTATGAATATAAAGTTCCTACGTTATTTAATTTTATTACCGTACTCAAGACCTTTTTATTCCTTATTTAGTCTTGGAGTTTAAAAAAAAGTATATTAGGCATGAGGTTTTCGGTTTTATTCGATTCTTCCCTTCTTCCCTTGTAAGAACACTTTGGGAAGAATTGGTGACGATTTCAGTCCATAGGAATCATTAGATATAGATAAGAGCTGAAATACCCTACCTACGCGAAACCTTTGTCATTCGGTAACGTAATAACATAATATGTAGGTAGGTACAGGCAAGTGCCTCGTTAATCATAAACTTTGAAATCATCAGTCCATCAAATTAATAGCATCGTTCGTCGTCATGGATATTAAATACCAAAACAATTAAGTTTTATTGATTGAATTAGTAAATAACAAATGGTTACCTACCTAAGTACATAATGTTCTAAGTATATATTTTATCTACCTACAATAAAAAAACAATTAAATTGAGTTACAATTAACTATTCTCCCTCGTTTTCTGAAGTGGTGTGCGAAGTATTGGTGTGCATGAATACTTTATTCCTTCATCAAGCAATTAATTAAGTAATGGAACGTTATTTTTTTAGCTTAGACAATATGCCAACTGTGACAATAATTATTTCCAGCTCTAATACAGTGGCAAACGGACGCTTTTCTTTCGATCCATGCTCGATTATTCTGCAGAAAGGGCAATATGGCAAAGGAAAAGGTACAAGAATGTAATCCAAACCCAGAGATCAGCGTGGACATGAAAAAGAAAATTGACGGTATTGTTTACACCCTTAAACCACTCATATTAATTGAATATATTTTTGGAATATATAGATACCAACTTGTCAACGGAGTATTAATGCCGTCTAGTTGGAAAATGAAAACTTCTGGTGTATTAATGGTAGTTATTGTTCTTACTGTGTTTATTGCCAACTTTAAGCTGCCAGCCGCAATGATCGGTGATGAGAACATTGTGGATACTATTAACGAAATCCCGTCGATAGTGGTGCTCATTCAATACGCTACCTCGGCCATAACAGCCATTTTTCTTGTGAACTCTGTTAATCCTCGTATTCTCACTGTGCTTGCGAAATTGGATTCAATGTTAAACGTGGAAACATGGCCAGATTTTTATCAGAAATTACGTTCGGAAACTGTAAAATTTATTTTACTTCTTACATTTAGTCACGTTATCAACTGTATTATTGATTTAGTGACTGAGGAGGATATCAACATCATGTCGTTTATCATTCTGCCTCTATTCTATATACAAAAACTTGAAATATTGGTATTTTGTAATGCGATTCTTATGGTAAAGTGCAGACTTGTAATAATTAACAAATATTTAAAGGCATTCGTTCAAGACCAAGAAAAACAGAACAGCGCAGTTTTCACTATCAGGGGTAAAAAAGACAAAACCGATGATAAATATAACTTTATTGGCAGGGCGGCAGAAACTAACATCAAAATACGAAAATTAGCGACAAGTTATGATATAGTTGGAAAGATTTGTTCCATGATCAATGAAGTTTTTAACTTTCAGATTTTTATGACTCTTGTATCTACTTTTACTTTCGTAGTTATTACCATATGGGCATCGCTCTTCTATTATAAACAACCTGAAAATAATTCTGGAGAACTGATCAATATAGCGGTTTGGTGTTTTAGTACAATTTACACTGTGGCCATCATGTCAATTACTTGTGAACAATTGCTTCAAGTACGCAATGAGACAAAGGTACTAGTAAACAAGATAATTATGAACTATGACCTGCCGAAGACCATGAGAGTGCAGGCTAAAGCTTTTATGGAGCTGGTGGAGGCTTGGCCGTTACGTATCTACATCTACGACATGTTTTCAGTTGATATAACGCTGATGTTAAAATTTATAAGTGTGTCGACGACGTATCTGATTGTTATCATACAAATATCTCATTTCGTGTAAGATTTGTTAAATTCTGAATGTTTTGCAATTACTTAATCCAATAGTGTTTTAGATTTCAAATAAATATGGAATGAACTATAAATGGAGTTGTTCTTTTTTGACCGTAACATACTAACTAAATTCTTCTTCTTATTGTATGGTTGATGACCAACCTGGTGTCAGAGTTTAAACCGTCTGTAGGCCTCTGACATGGACACACCGTTGAAAAATCTCTTTTTCTATTAGGACAGTTTATGTTGTTAAAGCGAGACGGATTACACTGCATGTAGCGACGGCGGCGGCGTCTCGCTTCCATATCGTAAACTGTCCTGCTTTAAGAGTTCATAATAAGGTGGCAGTAAGTTGTAATAAAATGTTATGGTCATTTATAACTTTATAAACAGGCAGCACGAGGGAAGCCCCGTTTTCCCTTGATTACCAGTCCTTGCCGCCTACTTAGCCTTGAGCTGAATGCTTTTATAACTATTGAGTATTGACACAATGACAACAAACAAGTAGGTACCTAATCACCTTAGCCACCTATTTACGTAAACAAAACCACAAAAACTATTATTGTAATGGAACATGGAAAATTACATTGTGATATTTCTTTTAACGTTCATCGAAAGGAAATTGACAAGTTTCAGTTAGGCCAGGCTTTTCTCAAGCACCTACGTTACATGAAGAAAAGGGAAAAGGAAAGAAAATAAATTGAACATGGAGGGGGTAGATGATTGTGACTACAGAAACAAAATAGCTGATGTCGTCAACACCTTGAAACCTGTTACTACCTTGGAATATCTTTACGGAGTTTATAAGTTTCAGCATGTCAATGGAGAGATACGGCCACCCAATAGAATAATGAAAATTATAGCTACAGTTTTCGTCGTTGTGTACTATTCTGTGTATATCTCATGCTTTCAATTTCCGGAGAACAGTACGGATACGACACGTGTGTTATATATTCTGGGAATTATTCCCACGGGGTTTGGTGTTATCCAATACTCCGCTACTGTTATAAAAGCCTCTTTCGGGTCTAACTCACATAATATTCGTATTCTCACTGAACTTGCAGAGCTAGACACCATGCTACACACTGAAAAGTATAATGATTTTTATACTAGCTTCCGATCTACGATAAACACATTTGTTATTACCGTCGTCGTAACTCATGTTTTACTTCAAATACTTGGAGTAACCTCAGCGGTAGTGCTAAATTTTATTTCAGCAATATTAAATCATCATATACATTTATTCCAAAAAGTCGTATTATTAGGGTTTTGTTCATATATCGCAATGGTTAACTGCAGACTCACGATAATAAACAAATATTTGACTACATTTGTTGAAGAACAAGATAACGACGTCCAGGTCTTTACCATCAGGGATGAAGTGCCTTTATCTAAAGATAAGTTTAATTTTATTGGACGCCCATCAGCAACAAATTACAAAATTCGAGACTTGGCGATAATGTACGACATCATTGGACGTAATTGTACCATGATTAATTCTGTTTTTAACATTAATATACTTATTACAACCATTACATCGTTTCTATGCGTAGTATTTTCAATATGGATGTCATTGTACATGTATCGGGCTTCTCAATTTCATGTCATTACTGCTATAAACATCTCTATTATGTGTTTGTTTACGATAATCGAATTAGGTTCGATATCAATTACTTGTGAACGATTGATTATAAAGCGCAAGGAGACTAAAGCACTAATTAACAAGATAATTATGAACTATGACCTGCCGAAAACCATGAGAGTGCAGGCTAAAGCTTTTATGGAGCTGGTGGAGGCTTGGCCGTTACGTATCTATATTTATGATTTGTTTTCAGTTGACATAACGTTATTGTTAAAGTTTATTAGTGTGTCGACCACGTTCCTTATTGTACTTATTCAAATTTCGAATTTCGTTTAAAAATAGAAAACTTGAAACCTCTAACGGTTAAGATTGTTTTTATATACCAGGTAATACAGACAATTAATACAATTACCGTCCCGATCTTGGAAGTTAACAGTTGCGACACAGTTTTCCTAACTAATGTAGGTAACTATTAACGCACAATTAATATTGTAAAATTGTTTTTGTTCCAATAAATGATTATGAATTATGAAGGTAGAATTAAAATCTAAGTATTCGGCCATTCTGAAATTACCAACCTACAGATTTCTGCTGATTGTGGTAAGGTTCTATGATTGATATTACTGATTGATTGGCAAATATCTTATAAAAATACAATAATATGACAATTTTGATCCATGGATTAAATTATACGTGTCACAAAGAATTCAGATATCAATAAACTTAAGAAGGGTTGTAATTGAGACAGGTATTATCATTGTTTATGCATAAGTGGGAAACTGTTTATGTTTTACATTCTTACTACTTACTTATCGCAATGAGAAATATAAAAGTAAGCCATTATTTTGTTAATTGTACCCAATAAATGTGAAAATTGAAAAAAATCGTGTAATTTCATTGAATACCTACTCGAACATATATTTTCCTTATCTACTTAAGTTTTTGTAACTTATGTCGTTATTTCAATTCCAGAAATTATATAATAATAATAGCAGCCTATAACTGTCCCACTGCAGGGCAAAGGCCTCTTCTCGTGTAGAGAAGGATTGAGCAATTATCACCACGCTAGCTCACTGCGAGTTGGCGATTTCAGATGATTAAATCCAGGTTTCCTCACGATGTTTTCCGTCACCGTTAATCAGTGGTGTCTTAGAATAACTAAGAAAGTATTTATAACATTGAAAAAGTCACATTGATACTTGTCCGGATTTGAACCTGCAACCTTGTGCATTATACATATTAAATTTTACGATTATAAACATACCGTTAAAAACAGTACCTATTATATCATAACTAGTCCAGCCGTTTGATAGTGAAGAAGAAATAAACACGCAGTCTACGTGACTGCGTGTTTATGTGTGTGTACCGTTTTAATAATTTTAATTTAATGTTTATTTTAATATTATTACCTACCTTAAATTGTGGACAGGCTTATGATATTTTAGAAATGACAATAAATTATGTTAGAAGCTTCATAAATATCTTTCTTAAATGTTAAAACAAACTTAAGTATAGTTGCTATATATAGATCGAATCCTGGAGATACTTTAATGTGCATGATGTGAAGCCTGCAGTCTGAGATCTATAGTAAGTAGGTCAAACACTATAATCTCGAATTCTTCGCTAGTCTATTATATTCCTGGATCTAGTCTTTCTACAGAATTTAATCAATGGTACCTTAGATATCAGTGAAAATCATCCATAGACATAAATATTCGAACTAGGATCCTAAGAAAAAATAATAACAAGTTTTTAAATAAGTACTCTACTTTCGAAAACTAGCTCTTTGGTCTAGTGGTCGCTGAATGCCAATGCTGAGTTTTTCCATTAGGAGTCTAGCTTTATGGCAATAAGCTCGGCCTCTATTACATTGGGACCTATAACATAACTGGTGAAATGTGGGTGTACTATATGTGCACCTCTGTCTACCTTTTCGGGCAATCCAAGCGTGATAATTATTATGTATGCATGTGTGATGTATTATCGATAAAGAATCTAGGTCATTATGCCGCTGTGTATAGAATATGTACGTATTGAAAAAATATTCTCATTTGAAAATAATAATTAAAAATAGTAGGTATTTAATTAAAATAGGAATGAAAAAGGTAAACATAGGCAACCAAAAAATAAATGAAAATAGTACACGTACTAAGATCCTGGATGTTATTATCTACGATCTGTGTATGCCCCTTATTGGGGATCCTTTATAAGTAAATGAAATTACAAGATTTTTCTCAGTTTATTACATTTATTAGGTACAATCAACAACACAATTGCTTACTCCTATATTCCTCATCGGGATAAATAAGTAGTTAGTTTGCAAAACATAAACAGTATCTCCCTTATACATAAACGATTATAATACCTGTCTTTTTTTTTTTCGAACTTGTCTCTCGCAGTTAGCTCTGAAGGAGCTCTGACTGCTTAACCGGTCGTTTGGCGAGACCTAATAAAAGGCCTCCAGCCAGGTATAATACCTGTCGTAACTAAAACCCTTTTTAAGTTCATTGACATCTGTGTTCTTTGACCTACTATCGACAGTGACACGTATAAATTAATCCATGGATCAAAATTGACATATTATTGTATTTGTATAGAATATTTGCTTAACAATAATTAATTAATTTCAATCATACACCTTACCATAACTATCGTGTAGTAGAATCTAAACTTTATACTTCTAAACGATATTGGAAATTTGAATAAGCACAATAAGGAACGTGGTCGACACACTTATAAACTTTAACAATAAAGTTATGTCAACTGAAAACATATCATAAATATAGATACGTAACGGCCAAGCCTCCACCAGCTCCATAAAAGCTTTAGCCTGCACTCTCATGGTCTTCGGCAGGTCATAGTTCATAATGATCTTGTTAATTAGTACTTTAGTCTCCTTGCGCTTTATAATTAATCGTTCACAAGTAATTGATATCGAAGCTAATTCCATTATCGTAAAGAAACACATAAAAGTTATATTTAAAACAGTAATAACATTAAATTTCGAAGCCCGATACATGTACAACGTGGTCCATATTGTAAATACTACGTATAGAAAAGATGTAATGGTTGTAATAAAAATATTAATGTTAAAAACAGAATTAATCTTGGTACAATTACGTCCAATGATGTCGTATATTGTCGCCAAGTCTCGAATTTTGTAGTTTGTTGCTGATGGGCGTCCAATAAAATTAAACTTAACTTTAGATGAAGGCACTTCACCCCTGACGGTAAAAACCTGGACATCGTTATCTTGCTCTTCGACAAACGCAGTCAAATACTTGTTTATCATCGTGAGTCTGCAGTTGACCATTGTAATATATGTACAAAACCCTAATAATATGAGTTTTTGGAATAAATGTATATGATAATTAAACATTACTGAAATATAATTTAGCAATACCGCCGTGCTTACACCAATTACTTGAACTAACACATGAGTTACGATGACAATAATTACAAATGTGTTTATCATAGTGCGAAAGCTGCTATAAAAATCATTATACTTTTCAGTGTGTAGCATGGTGTCTAGCTCTGCAAGTTCAGTGAGAATACGAATATTATGTGAGTGAGACCAGAAAGAGGCTTTTATAACAGTAGCGGAGTATTGGATAACACCAAACCCCGTAGGAATAATTCCCAGACAGTATAACACGCGCATCGTATCGGTACTGTTCTCCGGAAATTTCATGAATGAGATAAACACAGTATTGTACACAATGACGAAAACTATTGCTATAATTTTCATTATTCTATTGGGTGGCCGTATCTCTCCATTAACATGCTGAAATTTATAAACTCCGTAAAGATATTCCAAGATAGTTATAGGTTTCAAGGTGTTGACGACATCAACAATTTTTTTGTTTCTGTAGTTACAACCGTCTATCTCCACCATGGTCGATTTATTTTCTTTCTTACTGCCTTTTTTGAGTAAAGAACTTGAGAAAAGCCGGACGTAAATACTTGCCAATGTACTTTCGATGAATGAATAAATAATTGTATCACGATGTAATTTCCACATTTCATTACTATAACAGTTTTTGTAGTTTTATCAAAGTATGTAAATATATGCCTTAGGTAATTAGGTAGCTGTTTGTTTTCATTATGTCAATAGTTATTAAAAGGATAATTTATTAAAGTTAGGGCTCAAGGCTAAGTAACAAACGCAGGGGCCGGTCGATCAAGGGAAAAGATACGCTTGCCTCGTGCTCTCTGATGAATGACCATAATATTTTATAACTCACAGCACACGAAGCTTCGGCTACAAGGCGTAGATCTTTGACAGAGATCACGGGTGGTCAGAAGCCCGTAAGCCGTACAACCAATCGCACTAAGGGGTGATGTTACCCATTAAGCAGGTCTTCAAAATATAGGTAGACTGAGTCCTGACATCAACATATTATTACAATTAGGAAATGGCTGGGCAGAGCGGGTTGGAGGTATAGGCCGGGGCGTTGAACAAACATAAAATACCACATACAAAAACACCCTGTCAAACATCTGTGAATCACACAACTATTTGTTACCTACGGGCTACTGAGCCAATACTTTATAAACTCCTTGGTAGGAAATCAATAAAAGTAAAATAGGTACTTATTTAATTAAACACATTTATTACATTTTTTAAATTCATAAACTATAGCTAAAACAATTAATCACTTACATGATAGTTTACAATTTACCTATTTAAAAAAAGCTAGACAATGAGTCCCTTGGAAAACTTGACTTAATGTGTATAAGATATTTTTTACTGATTTTTACAACATAGCGCTAAGGTCTACTCTGGCTACTATCCGTTTGCTTAATTTCTATCTCAGAAACAAAAGTTCTTTGCTAAACCTAAACTATATGAGAAATTTGAATTAGTATAATGAGGCACGATGTTGTTGCGCTGATGAACTTTAACAACATTGTTATATCAACCGACAACATGTCGTAAATGTAGAAACGTAACGGCCAAGCATCCACCAGCTCCATAAAAGCTTTAGCCTGCTCTCTCATGGTCTTCGGCAGGTCATAGTTCATAATTATTTTATTAACTAGTTCCTTAGACTGATTGCGCTCCTGCAGCAGTCCCTCACTAGCAAATGAGAACGCCGACAGATGAAGTACTGTAGTTACATACGTAATAAAAATGTAAATTATATTGGTTATATTAAATAAAGATATCTGGTACATATATAACCCGGTCCATATTGTTATAATTACAAAAGAAAAATTCGATACAAGTATACTAAAAATATCAAACATAAAGTCTGCATTAACCATTGTACAAATATGTCCAATGGTATCGTACATTCTCGCCAAATCTCGGATTTTGTAGTTATTTACTGACGGACGTCCAATATAATTAAACTTATCTGGAGATGAAGTAATTCTTTCCCTAACAGTAAAAATTCTGTTATGCTTCTTCAGTTCTTCTTGAATAAAAGAGGTCAAATATTTATTGATAATATGAAGTCTGCAGCTAACCATAGTGACATATGAGCAAAACACCAATAACTCTATTTTTTGTAATAAGTACATGTGATAACCAAACACAGCTGCAATATTACTAGTGGTCACGACGAAGAATATGCCAGTGACTATATGGAAGATGATAAAGAAGAATACAAATTTATTTATTCTAGATCGCAATTTACCATAGTAATCATTTAATATTTCAACGTTCAACTTAGTATCTATCTTAGCAAGTGCTGTGATAATACGCGCATTATATAAGTTAGTGGTAAATGAGGCTTTTGTCGCAGTGGTGGTTAGTTGGATTAACGCAATTAGCGTGGGAACCATGTTTAGGCAAAATAAAAAAATTAATTGAGAGTATAGCAATAATGATATAAACGCAGTATTGTAAACGAGGACAATTAAAATTGCTGCCATCTTCATTATTCTATTCGGAGCCCCTATCTTTCCACTGACATGTTTGAACTTGTAAATACCGAAGAGGTGTTCCAAAACGGTAACAGGTTTCATAGTGTTAATGATATTTTCAATTTTATTTTTATAGTTACAAGCGTCTGTCTCGTCCATAGTTGATTTATTTTCTTGTTCTTGACTCTCTTCTTGGTTGCCCGTTGTATCAATAGATACTCAGGAAAAGTAAAGACGCTTACGTGACGACGAATAGGTTTAAATTTTCTATCATAAGTGATATGTCAAAGTTACATTACTATGTATTTCCATTACAATAATTATTTCAATAATCTAACATCAAATTCTCCGAGTCTATTAAAGTACCTTTTAATTTTTTTCCCATTAGCATCGTCTACAATTCTTCTATAAAAAGGTTCTTGTATTATTTGTTTTTGTAGTACGTCTATCCATTTCTTGTATATTTGATTAATTTTTCCGTTTAATCTAGTCACTAAATAGAAATAAAGTAATTTTATAATAGTTTACACTCATTAAGTATTTTAAGTTCTAGCTTGCATTACTCCCCGTCGTTACGCGGTGCCTGCAGTGGGCACAGTACGACAAATCAATTGTGATTACTTTCAAAAACATTGAAAAGTTTTTGAAAGTCAAATATATAATTACTTCCATATTTTTTACGTCATTTGGTTTGGTGGTTGGTGCATATGAAGCCTCTCACAAGCAATATTCCCAATTATCCCCGAAAGCTTACGTCATATTATGAAGCGAGAATATACTGAATAACCAGGCACAAATCCAAACTGTGCTGCTACTGAGAATTTTATCGTCATCATCATCAGCCGGAAAACGTCCACGAACAAAGCCCCCTCTTTAGAATGCCACAATGAACGAAAACTTGCCATTGCCATCCACCGCTTACCCGCAACTCTGACGATATCGTCAGTGCACCTGGTGGGAGGCCTGCCAACGTTGCGTCTTCCGGTTCGTGGTCGCCACTCGAGAACCTTTCTTCCCCTGTGGTTATCGGTTTTTCGAGCAATATGGCCTGCCCATTACCACTTCAACTTGCATATTCTTTGAACTATATCGGTGACCAGGTTTTTGGCGTATTATATTCTGGATCCTGTCACGCAAAGAAACTCCGAGCATAGCTCTGTCCATAGCTTGTTGAATGGCTCTCCAAATGGCCAACCGTTAGCGACCCCGTCTCGTAGCCATATGTTATCACTGGCAACACACACTGGTTTAGGCCCGTCTTCAGACACTGCGAACTTTTGGAAGAATAGACGTCGCGTAATTTCTCGGAAGCTGCCAATCCGAGTTGGATTTATCGAATGGAAAATTTAAAAACAATGCCCGACGAGGGATTCTAACCCAGCTCAACTGTTGCGCTTGTTTCCATCAGACACACGAGATACCAACATTTATTTCATTTTTGGTATAGCACAAAGTAGGAATTAAATGAAAAGTATATTTACAATTTTAAAAACACATTTATTACATTTTCAAAATATGCACAAACCATAACTATTTATATAAATCTATCCACATTTTGTACACAGAATAGGTAAGCAATTTTGTACACGTTGCAGGTACCTGACTAAAAGTAGTTTGTTCAAAAGAATAGTTTCACTGGGCGGCCTACTTAAGCCGAATTTAATCCAATTCGTTTTTCAGATCAGTGACAGTGTGCTTAATTATAATTGACATTGAAATTGTGCCATATCTTCACAAATCCTACACTAAATTAGAGATTTGAATTAGTACAATAAGGAACGTCGTCGAAACACTTATGAACTTTAACAGCAACGTTATATCAACTGAAAACATATCATAAATATAGATACGCAACGGCCAAGCCTCCACCAGCTCCATAAATGCTTTAGCCTGCACTCTCATGGTGTTCGGCAGGTCATAGTTCATAATTATCTTGTTTATCAGTACTTTAGTCTCCTTGCGGACTAGCAGTAGTCGTTCACAAGTTAAAGATATTAACGACAGATGAAAAATCGTAGTAATATAACAAATCGCAATGTTTGCCATATTGTTTATATCATATTGAGATGACCGATATAAGTACAATGTGGACCATATTGTAACAATGATGTAGGAGAAATTCGACACCAGTGTGCAAAATATCGCAAAGTTGAAAACTACATTGATCATGGTGCAAAGGTGTCCAATGGTGTCGTAGATCGTCGCCATATCACGTATTTTATAATTATTAACTGATGGACGCCCAATAAAATTAAAACGATTATCTCGAGATGAAGACATTCTTTCGTGTACTGTAAAAATTGTAATGTTCTTCTCTTCCCGGTATTGAATAAATGAAGTCAAATATTTGTTAACCAGGGAGAGTCTGACTCTAGCCATACTGATATACATACAAAACCCTAACAATTCTATTTTCTGAAATAAATATACATGGTAACGGAACATATCTGTCAGGGTATCCACAGTGGTCACAATGAAAAATAATGAACCATTGAGTATATGAACGACTATAAGTATAAATACATATTTATTTGTAAGTGACCGTAATATACGATAAAAATCATTTGTACTATCGACGTTCAACATGGTATCTAGCTCTACAAGAGACAAGACTATACGAATATTATTTAATTTTGTGGAAAAGGAATATTTTAATACAGATACGGATAATTGTATAATCCCAAAAACATTAGGTACAAGATTCAAATAAAATAACAGATTTTTTGTACTGGTAGATATTGTTACTATACATAATAACGCAGCATTGAAAAAGAGAACGGCCGCAATTGCTAATATTTTCATTTTTCTATTCGGAGAGTGTAACTTTCCATTGACATATTCAAACTTATTCACTCCGTAGAGATTTTCTAAAGTAGTCACAGGTTTTATAGTATTAATGACATGGTCTATTTTATTCATGGAGTTACCATCGTCCATGTCTTCCATGGTTGATTTTTTTTCTTGTTCGTGGCCTTCTATACTGATTGCGTACTTAGTGGACAGGAACGTAAGAAACGTCTAGTCCTCGTCGATGAACGATACTTATACTTGAATCACATTTATGACAAAGCAATAATAAATTTCCATTCCATTACAATAATTGTTGCCGCAGTCAAACATCAATTTGTTTGTATCTACCAAGTGCTTTGTTTTCGTAAGATTATCATTGGCTTGCCTGAGGTACTTATTTTCATGAATTGAAGGTTCTCGTTAGCTTAAAACAATCTTTTGTATATGTTTTTCAGTACATTCTTAATAATAAACAACCATTAATACAACAATCAATGACTTCAATATATGTTGCATTTTTGAATATAATGTCTTTGCAATTTTTGTAAATACAGGGGTGTATAACAAATACAATATTTATGAATGTAACTAAATTAAATGATATACATACATATTTTAGATTAAACTAAGTGAAAATAAGTACCTCACTGGTAGTACTAAACTGGTTAAGTGGGTAATTTTATTATGACAACGTTGTATTTTAATGAAAATCAGAATGAATAATGTCACCCTGTAAAAGTACGAAAAGTGGTAAATTCTAAGATCTAACAGTAAATTGTAAGATTATTATAATACACTTAATTGTAAAAGTCAAAAGTGTTCTGCGATCACCATTAACATGTTAAAAACAAAGTCAAGTCTCATCCCCTTAAAAAACTTACTAAAAAAACCAGTGTTGAACAATTGATTTATATTATACCTGTCACTGTCGTTTGTATGCCAAAGAACAGATATATCAATAGATTTAAGAAGTAGTTATCTTAAAACATATGTTAGCATCGTTTATTTATTTATTTATTGATAAGGCAAACCAACGACATATTTACAATTAAGATTTGTGACATTATTCCCATAATTTATGTACAGTGTAAATACGTCACTTACAGGTCTGCACACCATTTACAGTATACTACATACAAACATGCTATAAAACAGATATTAAATAACAATAACAAAATTAAGTTAGCTTAGTTACATATAAATAATCGTTTATAAGTAGGGGGTAAATGTTTATGTAATAAATACTAATAATTACGTGGCAATGCCGCCAGCCTTTTGGGCACCCTACCAGTTGACAGCGATGAGGACGAATACTTTGATACATAATTTTTAGTTTAATTTTTTTATTTTGTATATATTTATTTTTAAGAATTGTAAATAACCTTGTAAACAAAATATCAGCATTTTAATCATATTACAACTATAAATTTACAATCGTATGAAAGTAAGAAATAATTACTTAAACAAAAGCATTAAAGTACGGTCTAATTGACTACGATTCTCAGCCATAATCGACCCGAATCGTGGTCAATTCGCTCTGTATATCGAAAAAGACAGATGGGCCTTTAGCCTATATTGCGACTCCAGAGAAGACGGCGGCACAGTGGTCACGTGCCGCCTTGTACAGCGATCCTAAGGGGACACCACTTCACAACCCCCCCAGGTAGTTGCCAAATAGGCGTTGCATGGGGAGGTTCCGAAGTTAGTCTTTTTGGGGGGCCCCAGGACTTCCCTTGTGTTTTAGTGAGGTAGTAATCCCACACTCTTCTTTCCCTACCCCACAGAGGCTGATAGCCTTTTGAAGGTTTCCCCCGAGAACAAAAAAAACCGTACACCAATGTAATATGGGCTTTGCAGTAACATAATATACACCTAATAAAAAACAATTTTTACGTATTCGACATATCGGGAGCGAAACTTAAAATATAATTTAAATTTACTGTCATGGAAGGCAATGAAAGTGTTTTTTTAGGTTTTTCAATTTAACTGAATTGTATCAACAATAAATCAGAACAGAGAACATATAAACTCAAATTAAATTAGAAATTTGAATTATTACAATGAGGCACGTCGTTGTCGCGCTAATTAGCTTTAATAACAACGTTATATCAACCGGCAACATGTCGTAAACGTAGAAACGTAACGGCCAAGCATCCACCAGCTCCATAAAAGCTTTAGCCTGCACTCTCATGGTCTTCGGCAGGTCATAGTTCATAATGATCTTGTTTACAAGTATCTTAGTCTCCTTGCGCTTTAGCAGTAATCGTTCACAGGCAATTGTTATGGTCGACAGATGAAAGATAGACGCAATATAAGAAATGAGAACACTGAACAAAGTTGTCATATTCAATTCTGACACCTTGTATTGGTACAACGCGGTCCCTATTGTAACAATTATATACATAAAACTGGAAACTAGTGTACAAAAAATATTAAAGTTATAAAGTGCATTAATTCTAGTACAAACATGTCCAATCGTATCGTACATAGTCGCCAAATCTCGAATTTTGAAATTGTTTACTGATGGGCGTCCAATGAAATTTAACTTATTCGGAGATGAAGACATTCTTTCCCGGACGGTATAAATTGTAAAGTTATTTTTTTCCTGTTCTTGAATAAATGAATTCAAATATTTGTTGATAATAGTAAGCCTGCAGGTTACCATAGTGACATACGTGCATAACACGAATAGTTCTAACTTTTGCGATAAATACACGTGATAAGAGAAAATAACCACAATATTGCAGGGCATCGTTACTAAGGTTACTATGCCTTGAAATGCATGCATGAAGATGAGGGCGAATACAATTTTATTTGAAATAGCTCGCAATTTACCATAAAAATCATCAAAAATTTCGACATTCATCATGTTATCTAGCTTTGCTAGTGCTATGTGGATATAAACATTATTACTGTAAGAGAAAAAAGAAGCTTTTAATATCGATACGGATAATTGGAGTATCCCTAACACTGATGGTAAATTAATCATAATAAACATCAAATTATTTGGTATAATTGCATATAGGTTTATCAAGACTAAGACAATTCCAATATTGAAAGCGAAGATGAACACAATTGATATCATTTTCATTATTCTATTAGGTGGCCGTAACTCTCCATTATCAAGTTTAAACTTCAGTATTCCGTAGAGATTTTCAAGTATTACTACAGGTTTTATACTGTTAATGACACTGACAATTTTATTTTTGTAGTCACCAACGTCTATATTCTCCATAGTTAATTTATCTTCTTGATATTGGTCTTATTTTGCTTGGCCGCCGGTTTTATCAGTACACCTTTAGGAAACGGCCAGTCGTTTACGAGGAACAATGAATATATTTCTGTCACATCTATGTCAAAGTTACAAAACTACTTTATTCCATTACAGTAATTATTGTCTCAATCTAACATCAGTTTTTCATGTCCATTAAAGTAGTTTATTACTTTTTGTATTTCCATGAACCTATCCTACCTTTGTAGAATTTTGGATCAAGGAGATCGTCTGTTATCTTCCTACTACTATTATTGTCAGAAATTATACTCTCTTTCAAATAACCTTACCTAACTAATTCATCTGATTTCTCTGGTATCCCAGTAGGATTGGAAAGTCCGCCTGATTATACGTGACTGACTACAGGCCAATAAAAAAAAACTACAGGGATGTAGTGAAGCGTCAATTCACTTAATGTCACATTACTCTAGATCAGAAGGTTACGAAGTGCTGGCACAACAAACCAGTCCGGTTTTAAGTGGGTAGGCCCCTATGGATCTAATTGGGTTCATGGGGGTGAGTCCCACATATCCCCGTCGCCACCTAGCGGTAGGGGATGCGTAACGTGTTCCCCTCACAATAAATGAACAGTTGGACTGTTAACCATCCTAAATCTATACCTCCAGATGTTCATCTAAATTTGCGTCAATGATCAGATATTGAATTTTAAATTCTTTAAAGTTCTAATACTTCATTTTATCTATAAGTAGTTTATGATATAAATATAATAATAACAGCCTATAACTGTCTCACTGCAGGGCAAAGGCCTCTTCTCATATAGAGAAGTAGTTTGAATATGTATAACATGTGTGCATTAGTTGTGTATACTGTGGTATTATAAATAAACACCTAGTGGGGAAACCTTAGAGTTTTATTATATTTCATTACTTTTACCAATGAGTTTTATATTAAAATTTACCAAATCATGAGGTAATTATTTATAATGATGGAAAATTATTAATAATTTTCAACTAATCACACTTACCGTAACATATACATATGTATATATGAAATAAATGATTAATGAAATGTCCTATTCGCTTTCTAAAATATTACTTCCACCATCAATAAATTGTGTGCGAGAAAACACTCAATTATCGTAATGGAACTTAGTATTAACTGGAGCGTGTTGACGACTATTCGAATGCAGACTATTTTAATTATCATACAACCTGTCCACACGTCTTGTAGAATTAGTTTTCTCCATAGAAACTCATTTCTGGAATTGATATGGAAGAAGAAACTGAACAAGGCATTGAATCAAACATCGAGGAGGAAGAAGACGAACGTCGCCGTGAAAAGAGTATAAACAATATTATTTACTCTATAAAACCAGAACTCGTACTTGAATACTGTTATGGAATATATCGATTTCAACTTGTCAATGGAGAGTTATGTCCACCAACTTGGAAACTGAAAGCTCTAGGAACTTGTATTATCGTAACGTACACTGCAATATTTTTCACATGCTTTCAATATCCTGCCAGCATTATCGAGTTGTCTAATTTTGTAGACTCGATGAAAGAATTACCTAGTTTAGTGGTACTAATCCAATACGTCACCTCGGCAATTACAGCCTCCTTTTTTGTTAACTCCATTAATATTCGTATCTTTACAACCCTTGAAGAATTAGATACTAATTTACATATCGCTTCTGAAAATGATTTCTATAAAAGATTGCGATCACGGCTAAACAAGTTGCTAGCCCTTCTGATTGTATCTCACATAATCAATGGCGTGATAGACTTTATAAGTGAAGCGGATTTCGTCTGGGGAATAGTGGTGTTTCCTTTATATTTCATGCAAAAGCTAGAAATATTTGTGTTTTGTATGTATGTTATAATGGTACAGTATAGACTTAAGATGATTAACACCTATTTGAAAGTTTTTATTCATGAGCAGAATAAGAAGACTATAACAGTGTTCACTATTAAGGACACAAAAATTAAAACTGAGGATACATTTGATTTTATTGGAAGTCCATCGGAAGAAAACTTGAAAATACGAGATTTGGCGTCTATGTATGACGTCATCGGAAATATTTATTTTAAGATCAACAAAGTTTTTAACTATCAGATATTCATGGCGCTCGTATCTACGTTTATATACATGGTAGTTACCATATGGACCTCGATCTACTTCTTTCGAAAACCACACAAAACTAACCAATTAATAAACATTGCAATTTGGTGTTTTGCTACGATTTGCAACGTAGCTATGATGTCGTTCGTTTGTGAACGATTGCTTTTAGTACGCAATGAAACGAAGGTACTGGTCAATAAAATAATTATGAACTATGATCTGCCGAAAATAATGAGAGTACAAGCTAAAGCTTTTATGGAACTCGTGGAGGCTTGGCCGTTACGTATCTACATTTACGATATGTTTTCAGTTGATATAACACTGATGTTGAAGTTTATTAGTGTGTCGACTACGTATTTGATTGTTATAGTTCAAATATCTCATTTTCTTTAAGCGTTCAAATATCTCTATTAATGGCACAATTTATCTTGGAGTTAGAGTTCCCGTAGGTATTATAATAAATAAATAATGTACACTGTTCTTGATTTTGTGTGTTGTAAAATGAAAAATAAAGTTTAATCTAAAATTTTGTGTTTGATATTAAAACTATTTATCCCTGTTCCTTGTTATTTTGAAATGCAACGCTGACTATAGACATACGTATGCAGTATGTACGTAATAGTAATAGGGGGCGAGCCTATTGCCATCACCGGGCTAAAATCCGGACTCAGTGCTGCTACTGAGAATTACCTAACGGAAAAACCCAGTAACACTTGCCCGACCCGGAATTCAAACCCGGGACCTCATGCTTAGCAGTCGCGTTTAGCGACCACTAGACCAACGAGGCAGCAATTACGTATTCTTTATAATATTATCATGAAATGACAAAGTGTGTATATATTCGGTGCAATATCAGTTTATTCAAATCATATTATTATATTCCGCATTCAAACTGAGGTATTTTCATTTGGTTATTTGATATCTTAACTATAATTTTATGAACTCCTCTACCGGTAATACTTCTAATAGCCTCTTGATATTGTTCATAACTGAAGTCACACCGTATTCTACTATAGGTGTTCCGAATTCCTCAGCCACCATTTTCCAGTTACTATTCATGAAACTTAGGAGAGCTTCACCTGAAAAATAATATAAAAATATTAATAAAATGTTTTATACCCATATAAAGTCAGTAATTTAAAGGAAACATCCCTAAAGCTTTATATTATTTTTGTAACAATTATTTTATTTTACTAATATAGTTACCTACCCAAATATATAATATTCTATATTGATAGATTCTTTAATTGGCAGTTGTATCCACTTATAAGGATATAATTGAACTACGAACTCATAGTTAATCATTATTTAGGCCTTTAAGGTAAAATATTTATTTCCAAAATGGAAAGGAAAAGTATAATTTATGTATTTGATAACCTTAATAGTCACTATTTAGTTAATCAAATACATAATGGACATACTTATACAATTCAATTGAAGCAAAACTACCCAGGTACCTACCTAAAAGGCAATTGTGGAAAATCGTTTTAGCTACGGCATTTTCATAATATAAAAATAGTAAACTTGTAGTATACTTACTTATTTCTGGACTACCCTTGAAGAGATTTGTCATAGAGTAGCTCACTCTGCCGTCGTAACTATGGTTAATATTCGAACTCAGAATATCGAAATACTTTTGTCCATCTGACTTCACTTTCGAGCCCAGTTTTATAACACTGTGCAGTTTAAGGTTATCTAAAATAGAAACATTAATTAAATCGATCACCAATTAAGAAAAATTTGATAACAGTCAAATTAGTGGGCACATGTAATCATTTTTTTAATTATTACAAAGCAATAAAAAGTATGTTAACTTATCTATTGTTTATCTTCTGACGTTGTTAACCTCTAAATATAATTAAAAAACCATACAGTAAAAGTATAAAGAAGAACCGACGTAGGTATTTTATAAAAGCAATGAACTATAATCCGCAACCTTGAATATTCGTGAATCCTCCTTGTCAAAGAGCCAGTCAAAAAATATACTCAATTGCTTATTACAAACATATTATATAGCTTGCAGTAAAAAATACGCATAAGCCAAACTCATGTTTTTTTTACACTGTGTGAAATTCTCGTATAAGTAAATGTACATAGAGAACAGGCTATGAAACTTACTGCACTTAATGGTAGATTCTCCATCACCATCAATGGGGAACAGTAGAAGTCGTCCAGAAGATTTATATTTTCCCTTGATAGTCAAATTACAATGTAGTTGAATCTCGAATGTATCTTCCTTTAATCTGCAAATAGGTATTATATAGTATAATAACTTGTAAGTGTTATTATTTATTAAATGATCGATTTACTCGATAAAAATTGTTACGCAATTTTCAAATACATACCTTGCATAATCAACGATGCACGATTTTAATCCCTCTGCGTGACCATTTCCGAACTGTATCACGATGCCTCCTGGCAAGTGTAAACTCAATTGTTTCAAGACGTAAGGATCTAATGTTTCAATACCCAGTTCAGGGATCCCACTTGCAATGATCGGTAATGCAGCTTGGACTGATTTCTTTAAACATTTGGCGGATAAGTCATGGCACGGCCTTCTGAAAGAAACTAAAATAACAGTTTTTGATTTTAGTAAGTAAGAGTTAAAGTCTAGTACTTTTAGCACAATCACCTATAGGCATGAATGACAGCGTATACCCTTAGTAAGTGACTCTGGCCTAAAGATTGATGATTCGTTTATAAAGCATAGGTATTCAGAATAAGCATTGTTTATTCCAAAAGTGACATACCTAAAAACCAAAATAATATTGTAAATACCACATACCTGAATAGGCCCATGAAGATTCCAAATACGATAAAATGGTAAAAATAAATATGAATCTGCAGCTCTCCATTTTTATTATTGAAGTTTCTCCAACTGGTGCACATAATACTTTTAGATCGAATATATACCAACAAATTGCAATTAACGTTCATTTAAAATAATGACGTCACATTGCTAATTTACATACTGTTGGATAATAGGTTTCTAATAAAAATGCGTTAGTATCCTAATTAGTCTTTATTCGGGGAAAATAATTCTACCGTAATGATTATTATCATCAGTATCATTACCATACCTAGCATCTATATTGACATCTTCGTCACTTTCTGTAGTTGTCCTTACGGTTGTTGTACTTGTGGTAATCGGTGGTCGCAGAGGAGGTTCCGTTGAACCAAATATAGTGTTTAATATATCAGGTGGAATTGAAAAACCTATGGTCGTGCTTGATCCTGATGACGATGTTGTGGTCAAAGTTGGACTCGGGGTCGTAGTCCATATCGTGCTCGGACTCGGCCGCCTCGTAGTGGTCATCATCGTCGTTTGTGATGACGTAGTTACTTTATCTTTCTGACTATCGACCATTTTAGTGGTTGGAGACGGTGTGCTATCTGTTTCAAAAGTAGGGAAATCTAACTCTCCTTCACATCGGGTTAGTCCTGCCAATTCGACCTCTGAAATACAAGGAAAATATTAGTTAACTTAGTAAAACTAAGTAAAGGTAAAAATAAGTAAAAAGCCGGCCATGTGCGAGTCGGACTCGCGCACAAAGGGTTCGGTACCATTGACTAGGTGAACAACAGTAGATACACAAATTTCATATTGTAACCTTTTTTAGGGCTCTGTACACATAAGGTAAAAACGGGACCCAACTAATAAGACTTCGCTGTATGTCTGTCCATCTGTCTGTCACCAGGCTGTATCTCAAGAACCGCGAAGCTAGACAGTTGAAATTTTGACATTAAATTTATACATTTTTTTATGCCGTAGTATTGCCGCTATAAATAGGCATAAAATGCCGTTCTTTGTATGGGAGCCCCCTTAAATATTTATTTTATTTTAATTTATTAGTCATTTTTAAAGTTAAAATACAACTGAGTATTTTGCGATTATTTCAAGTGCCTATCTGTTGCCATTATTGATATCGAGCAAAAAAGGGCAAAAAATCGCGTTTGTAGTATGGGAGCCCCCCTTAAATATTTATTTTATTTTGTTTTTAGTATTTGTTGTTATAGCGGCGGATGGACGGACAGACAGCTAAGTAATAGTAATAGGGTCCCGCTTTTACCCTTTGGTTACGGGACCCTAAAAAGAGATAAATAATTTCACATCAAATTAAAAACAAACTCACCAATTCCACAATATCTCGCGCAATGTAAGTGGCCAAGATTTGTGTATGTGTAGTCATCTGATCCACAAACGGGGTTATACTCTGCCGTTACCGGACAACGTCTTATACAATTTATCATATTAGGAGATAAAGTAGTTGTTGGAAACTCGGTGGTTGTTGAAGTGGTCGTCCTAGGAGAACACGGAGACAGTCTTGCCACGCTCACACCTGTAATAACAAATAGAATAATCTTATATGTAGAAGAGGACAATATTTCTCGTAAATCATACATCAGAAAAATGATTTCGATACAATATTATGATTAAATAAATACTTACCAACTCCACATATTTGAGCACAAAGCAAGTGGCCAGGGTTATTGTAAGTAACATGGTCTGTGCCACAAACAGGGTTGTATTCTGGTGTCACGGGGCAGGCTTTGATACATTCCTTTAGATCAGGCTCAAGGGTAGATTTGCCAAAGTTTCCACTTGTGGTCGTTATAGTGGTTGTTGTTTTAGGTTTGGGTGTAGTAACTGGGTTGAACCCACACGCAGCACATGGTTTCTCGCATAGTACCTGTACAACTGTCAAAAATATTTAAATTACTGTATAAGTACAAAACTATTAGTCTTTTTTGTCTGTTCAAAGTTATTTGATTTTGGGTGGACATCCTTACCTTCACCACAACTTTGAGCGCATATCAGACGATCCATGTTCATGTAAGTAACGAGATCGGTTCCACAAACAGGAGTAAACGAAGGAGTTATACGGCATTGCTTCATACACCTCTGGAAACTTGATACTGGTGTAGTGCGACCCATGAATGAAGGAGTCGTTGAAGGAGTCGTCAAAGTAGTAGGAGGAGGTGTCTGCGGCGGTGTAGATTCGCCATCATTACCGTCGAAAATAGGTGGTGGGCAAAATGATCTCCTTCGTAACTTAACATCTATAACAATAAAAGGACCATTAATAAAAATAATAAAAAATAAAAGCAGTTTAGATTTATTTGTCAATTTGGTAGATTTGGCATGTATGATAACATTCAAATACCGCCAAAATGTTCTTAATTGTAAAAAACACCTTGTATCTTTCTGATATAGTTATGCTCACATCTAATATTATGCGTCCAATTGTCCATGGCAACACGTGATAAGAATAAGAATGTAAGTATTAGGGTATTGCTATACAACTTTATAATATTTATATAAATTTATGTACTAATTTATGTGCATAAAAAGAAAGAGAATACTTCTATTCCAAAGCGAAACTCACCGACTCCACAGCTGAAGGCGCAAAACAACTTTCCTTCGTTATCATATGTTACACCATTTGTACCACAAACAGGGTTGAACTCAGGTGTAGAAGGGCACGCGTTTATACAACTTAGGATTTCAGGTGAGATAGTGGTTGGCCCTTCATCAATATTTGTAGTCGTTTCGGGAGAAAATGTCGTCGTTTCAGGTGATGAAGTTGTCGTTTCTGGGTAAGCAGTCGTCGTTTCTGGGTAAGCAGTCGTCGTAATCCAATGAGTTGTATCTACTGTGTGCGGTGTCGGGTGCCAAGTGGTTATCGGAGGGCCCACAGTTCTCGTGGGTGTAGTAAATCGAGGAGTTGTCTGCGGAGTTGATCGTGGAGGTCGCCACGTTGTCACTATGAAAGGCGGCTTAGACTGAGTCCAGGGTTGTCGACTAGAGGGACGTGTTGTATGTGGTGGCATGGTCCGGGTCCAGGGTTGTCTACTAGGGGGAGGAGTCGTATGAGGTGGCATGGTCCTAGTCCAGGGTTGTCTAGTAGGGGGAGGAGTCGTATGAGGTGGCATGGTCCTGGTCCAGGGTTGTCTAGTAGGGGGAGGAGTCGTATGAGGTGGCATGGTCCTGGTCCAGGGTTGTCTAGTAGGGGGAGGAGTCGTATGAGGTGGCATGGTCCTAGTCCAGGGTTGTCTAGTAGGGGGAGGAGTTGTATGAGGCGGCATAGTCCGAGTCCAAGGTTGTCGAGTAGGGGGTTGAGTTGTTTGAGGCGGCGTGGTCTGAGTCCAGGGTTGCCTAGTAGGGCGAGATGTCGTATGAGGCGGCATAGTGTGAGTCCAGGGTACCTGACTAGTAGGACGAATCCAGGGTGGTCGTCTAGTAAAACGAGTCGTATTAGGTCTATTTGTTGGCTTTGGTGTTGATGGTTTACATCTGAAATAAAAATTTAGTTCTCAATTCAGATTTAATGAAAAATCAGGAGTGTTAGCCAAGTGGTCGACGAACCGGATTTTCAAGCACAGCACAACAGTGTCTCTTTAGGAAATACCGATGTGGTAATGTGTCAGACTTTTGTATTTATACGTTTGTAGCAAAAGTTGTCATATGAACGTTTAACTTTAATTTCTGCAGTTAATTGAGTATCCGTATTTTAAATGAAAAAAATGTATCATACCTATTTGATCTCCTGTTCGGGCGTCTGCCTGGCCGCCTAGGGCATCTTGGGCGATGGTGATGCCAATCACTATCATCTGAGCCACTTTCACTCGAAGGTCCAGAACTATCACTGCTATCACTTAGTCCCGATCCGGACTCCGAATCCGATGAGTCCTCCCAATGTGGGGGATGCCTTGGATGACGTCTTCGGGGTCTGAAGTGATCCCGGGGAGGATGAGGTCCGTGTTCCTCATGTCCTCCGGGTGGTCCTCGGTGGAATTCGTGATGATCTTCAAGTTGGTAAGGTGGTCCGCGTGGAGGGCCTCGGTAACCGTGATTTATTGGACCATAGCCTTGGGCAGCTATAGTGCCCACGAGCGCAGCTAAGGCTAAAAACGGATTATTAATTATTAAAAAAAGAAAACAATCACAAATTAAAAGCATATCGTACCCACATTGTAAATTAACATAAACATCGTGCCTGCATTCTCTGAAGGGGTAAGCGAAGGTATAAGATACACCCAAATTATTATTATTATTACATTTTGACAGTCATGTTATAAGGCTCGAAGTAAAACCGGGCACGAGCACAAGTCCAGACTGAGAGATACATATTGTTAAAAACCTATAACACTTTGCCCGAAGCGGGAATTGAACCCAGTACCTCATGCTCAGCAGTCGCGCTTTGCGACCACTAGATCAACGAGGCAGTCAAAGTAAATTATACTACAATAATAATAAGAATTCGTTAAAATCTTCTTCCAAGTATATCGTATGATACCTAAATATTTTGTTTATTCTGATAAGGCCTCCCGACCCTTTAACCTTCCTGTTTATAAACCCTTACACCCAGAAACACATTCCGAACGTTTATCTAAGTACGTGTCAAGGGATATCGAAACGATTCACCAAACCACAAAATATGAGCATAAACGAATATAATATTAAAGATTAGTGCATAAGAAATGATCTTCTCAATAACATTCAATACCTTAGGTAGTCTTAAACTTGACCGAAGCAAATATAAGACGAGACGAATCTATTGCAAAAAACCTCTAAATATGTATAGGCAATACTCTAGCTGCAGCTCTATATGTTGTGGTAGGTCAGTAACCTACACTTGACAGCTAATGTTGATATACCTATAGCTATACGCATCCGTCCAATTTTTCAATATTGTAGTATAATACTAAGTGAATTTACACATTTGCTTAAAAATAACCCGAAACATTAATTGAAAGTGTAACATATAAAATCATACCTACGTTAACTGCATAAAGTAAATAAATAATTCCAAATATATACAATTTAAATAAATAAATACATTATAATTCACACAGAAGATGTTTTTACCAAAAACTTGATAACAACTAAATAATAATACGAATATCCGAACCAAACTGATCATCCTTGAAAATATTAGATATTCTATTCCGGTAGTTTTTTCGTTACATTCCTAAGATTATTAATATATATTCACACATCAAAACTTACCAATAAACACAAAACACTTCATCTTATCACATTGACACACATTTATCGTTAGTATTCGGTCTTATTATTGTAATACACAACCACCCATTTCATTCGAGGTTAATTCGCGAAATGGTCAGAATCTTCAAAACACGTGTGACCATATTATGTTCTCTAAACAAATCCCCACTACATTTTCCTCCTAAACCTGTTTGCCCGTTAAATGAATCATATTAGTTTGGTCAATTACCTATTAATCAGTATATTGCCTACATTTCCTACAATGATAAGTGATAAGGAGTTATCTCATATGCTACCGTTTCGTTTGAGGTTTCAAGCAATTTGAGGTTTAATTTGAATGTCGTTAGCGCACGATAGATAATGGAATCTAGTTTTAATGCAACTGTAACATTTTACAAAATTGAATGTTGTTTGTTAGTAGACAAAAGTAAATAGACTGAATCCAGAAATGTAACTTTTAAAATAAAAGATAAGACATATAATTTAGTAGGACACACGATTAGCGGTTGGTAAAGTCTTAAAGTATACAATACAAGTTAGTGAGTGATGCACACAACAACAGGTTTTGAACTTACGGAGACAAGAAACACTAGTTTTACGATAATGACGGACGATGTTACTGTTTTTATTTTATTTCACATTTATCAGGCGCCTTACGCACAAACTACATTCTATGTTACGTTGTATAGCAGGTAGGTAAGTATATAGCGAAACCACGAATGGTTTTAAAAGAAATAATATTTGGCATTTATTATACGTAAGACTGATCAGACAAGAACCTGAAGAAAGCACATACATAGTACTAGAGACAATACAAGTGGCGAAGTACATAGTGAAATAATCTTGGGACAAAATATTTGTGCGCAAATATTGGTTTCATGTCTGTAAAAGTCATTCACAATTCATTAGAAACAAAGCAAAAATAACGTAAAAACAACAAAGTTTTATGCCAATAATCCTGCCATTATTCAGTGTATATTTTTCACGTGACTTGTTCAATAATCATCTCTAATTATCTAGCACTCACACATAGCTGTATGCATCAAGTCAATGGATCCACCCATTGGCATGCGGGTTAGTGACCGAGGGTGGTACCGGTCTTGTCGTACGTAGCTAAGGGTCCTACGAAGTTGAACAGATATTCCAAAGGTTTACTGTAAGAGAACTTAATTTTGAGTGAAGCTCGCCTCTGTACTTACATCAAAAATTACATATTGCGATTTTATAATTATAGGTATGTTTTGTGTGACCATAACAGAATTACGAATATAATAAACTTTGCATTCAGACGTTATTAACACATACTAAAAATATCACTCGCGACTTTATGGCTAGGATCATTATTGTCAATTTTCTTAACAACTTTTTTACTAAATACTATAACCAAAAAAATATAGACCGCATTTTTTTAAGTAGCTTGTTCAGTATCCCCCTTATGCACAAAAGCCTCCCCATTATTTTTCCACTAAATCCTGTCCCTGTCCTGACCGCATTAATATTGGATACAAATCTGACGTACGACCGACGGTCGAGAATAACAGCTACCAATCCCGGGACTAACACAAACAGAGTAGGCAATCTCAAAAATCGCCTATACGCAGATCGCAGTTACTATGTAGCTAGCCCATCATCAAGTGATCAAGCTAGCTTTATTGCCTCGGAGGATACCAGATGTACATAAATTAATGTGAATATCATCAGCTCTGGTAAAAAGCAAGTTCTATAATTCGGTCGGATGCGCTAGATTAAAATGTAATTTTTCAAACATGAACGATTAAAAGTAAATTATAAGATGTCTACACACTCGTAACATTAGTAAGGGTTTTTATTTAAAACGAGGAAACATTTTTTTCACATTAATAAGGACTTTCCGCCAATTAGACAACATTTTAAAAGTATACATATTATATAATATCCACAAGTTAATCATGTTTGACATAAATCCAAAAAACATAATAAAAATTTCCCAGGTTCACTAAAATGGAAAAACCACATTACTTTAAATACTGGGTTTAACACCTATTATTTTTATATTCGAATTTGCTGGCTGGTTTAAGTTGCGTTTTGAAGGAATTATTTAAATTTGGACCTCTTTGTCCTTAGGTATAATTAATATTCAACCAGGTCTCATGGTACTACATTTGGTTATCTAGATACTACTTCAATTATGACAGATGTTATGAGCAATTTCAAATGGGCATATAGGTACAGATTCGCAATACGACAATCAATAATTAATCATACATTTTTTGGTAGTCCCTCATTACCCGGGTGCTAGCAGAGCCTCCACGAGTGACGACATATCTAAGTACGTTCGGCGAACCCTGGACGGTCAACCCCGCAACCCTCATTATTAACTAACTAGTCTCTAAACAACAGCATTCTCCTTATCCTTATATTTGGCTCATGCCAATACGGAAAAAAAGTTCCTTCTCCACACTCCGAAAAAAATCATGAAATTAAAATTCACATTGATTAATTTCATTTGGATTCGTAGCAACGCTGTTTAGTGGTAAGTGGTTTAACTCAAAACAATCCTTTACTCATGTGACTCATAAGTGTGTTTAAAACAATACTTACGACTTAGCAAAACACCATAAGGAAACCTGGATCTAATGGTCTTTCATGGCCAACACCAAGTAAGCAAATGTTGCTAGCAATATTCGTTTCTTTTCCGTATGAGAGGAGCTTTCCATTTGTATAGTCTGGCTGTATTATTATTTTATGATGTTCATCACACGTGGGATGACAGATATTACGTAATAATTATTTGGATTGTTAACCTTTACCACAAAAAAATAAGGTTCAAGTGCAAGTTTTTATTGCAAGCTTAAACAATAACTTCTATTTTATTGACTAATATGGTTTTAGTTAATCATTTCTGCGATTTATAATAGTTTTTCACTATATCTATACAAAGGTAACCTTCAGATCGAGTGCTCACAAGACGGGATTTCCACGAAATGACCTATCTATTAAAAGTTAAACGTACTGAAGTTAAGTGGATAAAATTTTTAATTTCGGAAATAAAATTTTCCTACATCCCCTCACCATGAACACTAAAAGCAGGACAGTTTACATTGTGGAAGCCAGACGCCGCATAACACTGCACGTAGCAGCAATTCGCCTCTACATCATAAACTGTCCCGTTTTAAGAGTTCTTTGTAAGGGGGCAGTTTGTTAAAGGTTAAACTGCATTTGTAATACCATTGACTAGTCATTTAGAGATTGTATTAGTCATTCATTCTACATCAAGGTTGTAAGAAAATATTTGTGATGACGAATGTGAAATACTTAGTTAAATCGCATTCTTTATGGAATACTCGGCTTTTCTTGCCAATAATATATGTTTTATTTGTATCAATAACTAGCTGACCCGTCGAACTTAGTGTAGCCTTCTCACCGTTTAAGCCTTCCCTGGACTTCCACGGATATTTTCAAGACCAAAATTAGACAAATCGGTCCAGCCGTTTACGACTTTTAGCGGGACTAACGAACAGCAATCCATTTTTTTGTATATAAGAAATATTGAATAATATCAATAGTTTAGTAATTTAAATATTGAAATCACGTGAGCTTGTACCTTGGTCATCTGCTTTCCAAACATAATAATTAAGTCTTTAGTGTCAGTATATAAATATGTCTGGACTGAACTTAAGAATTATTTGTCAAACACCAAAGATAGTAGCTAAAAAGTTTCAGAGTTGGGCCTACATAGTGACAAGCCTTGGATAGCTAGCAGTGTATGTTAAAAGTAATAAAACCTACTTGCTTTGTTAACTTCTCTAAGACTCTTCCGCGTGTCTCGTTGGTACCTCAGCAATGTATTTTACATAGTGAATCTGAACCTCCAACTTTGTCAAATCCATGCATCATGCTAAAGTGATATACCTACATTAAAAGGAAATAACTTAAAATTTAAAGGCACCCGTTAATGGCTATTCACTACCGGAAATTTATACACGCTTGGAATTCCGCAAGGCTCCTACATTGGGCCTGCTTTTTTTACTATTCGGTACTTTTCATGCCTATTATATTTCACCCACATATCGCTAATTATGTTTTAGGTTAGATAATAAGGGGTAAGCCTATTGCTATCGACTGGGCACAAATCCAAAATCCGTGCTACTACTGAGAATTGCCTAGTGACAAAACTCAGTAACAGTTTGCCCAAACCGGGATTTTAACGGTCTTGGCAGTTAAACCTAATAAGTCAAATTAAACTATGTGAAAGTTTTATATTCACAGATCTCTTATAAAAATCACTGCCTAAAATAGCAAGGTGTTATATTCAAAGGTACCTAAAATAATATAATATATAAACACAGAAAACAATACCTACATTCGTTTTCCAGAAACAAATTATCCCCTCCAATGACGTCGATTGTCAGCAATTATTTAAAGCGTGATTAACGATGTAATTAAAAAGTCCGTGAAGATGTTAGGGTTTGCGAACAGTCGGTGCATTTAACTATTCAAGGACAGGTTAATTAAATTTTATATGTTAGTGCGTAGTCGGCTGGAATACGGTCATAAAGACTTCCTCGACCTCGAAGTAACAAAGAGAATTTACTAGGTACACTTCGTCTGTTTTAAGAACCTAAAAGACACGAACACGAACCTTTGTTGACAAATGCAAATCCAGTAGGAAAAGTTTTACTAGATTTGTAAACTAGGTTGGCTCTTTTCTGTCTCATAATGGAATTTGGATTTGGGATCGTACATGGCAGGCTCTGCTCTGTTACATGGGGTAACATAATTGCTTCTTATTCTTCGTATCGGCATGGGCCAATAGGCATGGAATAGGTCATGCCGTGGTGTAGTGATTGGTCAGTCAACAAGGATGGTATCGAGGTTGTCCAAGGTGCGCCGGACGTACTTAGTATCGTCACTCGTGGAGGCTCTCTAATTGCATCCCATTGATAAGTATTATTCACCGACACGAAAAATTCGGAAAGACATATCCTGTTAGTTTCAATAATTTGCTTTATATTACAAGCGATAACTTGCATCTTTACCTGAATCTCTTTAGCAGCTTAAGCACAGTTGTCTGTAAGACATTAATGGCAGCGATAAGATCGTCCATTGTAAAATAATTATAGAGTTAGGAATCACGTTTTATTAGTATTTGTAGTGTACCTACCTCAAATTAATAAACTGGTTGGGCTACTCAGTCAGCGTGCACATTTTAATTAGTTTGGAGGGTACTTGTAGTTACAAGATTATGTTTACATGTAAAAGCGAATACTATGTCACACTCTCATTTACGTGGTTTAAAAACATTGAAACATAAATGTAAAAATTACGAAAAGTATTATCACATGGTTGTAAACTTAGAATATAGTAGAAATATAGCTAGGTTCTCACAATTAGTCAATGCATCATCAGCAGTCGGAAGACGTACGTCCACGTTTCACAAAATCCTTCCCCGTAAAGAGGGTTGTCATAATCCCCCTATTTGGCAAACGGCTTGGGGATCGCAGTATTGTTGGTTGGTTACAAAAGACGTTACTGTCCATTGTTAAGTTTAAAGCGGATTAGTGAAATTGAAAAGAATTTATTTGTTAACAACAACCTGTTATAATCGTGTGCGAAAGGAGCAGAGGCAATCGACCACAAAGTAAAAAGTGATGTAATAAATAAAAAGGGCATAGAAAAAGCGACTATTTTATATAACTTCTTTTGGATTTTCCACCCACGGGGGAACCACGAGGGATCCACGAAATGGGGAGGTGATATTCTGGCCAGATACCCCACGGGACCCGGTGCCTGACTAGCCAAATATTCTGTCTATATTTATTAATTTATTGTAATATACTGCTTATATTTATTAATTTATTGTAATATACTGTCTATATTTATTAATTTCATGTAATATATTGTCTATAATTATTAATTTTATTGTAATATATGTGTTTATTTATAAATTACTGGCAATGTAATTAATAAGATTAAAATAATCATTTTTGGATAAAAGAAAATAAACAGATTTTTAAACCACTGATGTAGACCGGGTGCTGGTGCGAGGGAGTTGAGTGTGCACAAAATATGTGGACCACCGTCTGTAAATTTTTGTAAGCTTAGAAAAGCTTGCAGATTAAGATTCTGAATGTTGCAATCTGAAGGGATATCTAAACATATATAGTGTGTCGATTAAACAAATGCTTTCGGACCATTTGAATTATCGTTTTAGCTTCTTTTAGTTGGTTAGCTATAAGTACCATGCAAATCTGCAAGTTTATCCGAGCTAAACACAATTATCAGAATGCAGTCCTCATACTCAAGTACCTTCAGTGCTTGTACTAATAAGCGAAAAAATTACTACAGCCCCCCAGGAGAAGTGGGAAAACGCTAGACGAATAGAAATCGAAAAGGATGTTAACCCCTATCTTTTCGTTTAGCGTTTAGCCACTTGGCCCTAAAGACTTGAAATACCAAAATGTGCGAAAGAAGAATCTAAGCAATTCTTCTTGTCGTATGGTTGCTGAAAAACCAGCTCCCTTATCATGAACTCTTAAAGCAGGACAATTTGAGATGTGGAAGTAGGACGCCGCTGCGTGCAGTGTAAAACGACATCTCCCTTCCACAATGTAAACTGTCCTGCTATAAGAGTCAGGGGCCTGATGTCAGAGCTTAGACCATCTCATCTAGCCTCATTGTATGTCTCTGATATGGCTCAGAACTACTTGCTTACCTCTTTGATGATGGTGCCAAGGCAAACAGGTGGTATGATAATTTCCTAGTACAAAAGTAATCTATTTTTTAATTGTTTAATAGTTTAACCGTATTAGTATATAATCTTTAAGTAAACATTAAGTTGTTAACGACCTCTTTGTCGTAATTACAAGCTGGGTATTAATCGGTTTTTAGTTTAACGACAATGCTGATGTCCTGGCATAAACTGTATATCCGTGACGAATTCAAAAGATTAAAAAACTGTTATCGAGCAGAAATTTCGCCAATTGAATTTATAAGCAACATACAACAATGCGCATGGCAAGTTGTCGTTCTTTGTGGCGATCTAAGGGGGAGGCCTTTGTTCAACAGTGGACATTTTCATACAGAGATACAATAACGAAACTTATAACAGTAGTTAAGATACGTACTAAATTTGTGTCCATGCGTATAAAAGCCCCTTTGCCATTCATTCTATTTGCTGGCATGCAAAATTCTAAATACCTATTTAAAAAAAGTATTCTAATATGTATAAGGTAAAACAGAGCATACTTTTTCCATATTTTCTCATAAGAAGTACCTACTTTAGGCACCAGTTGCAATGCACGTACATATTTGACAACGCGTTAAACTTTCAACAACTTGCTGCTTCCTAATTAGGCTCACTTGGCAAAAATGTAGTTAATCCAGACTAAGCACAGTTAATTTCATTTGTTCATATCTAGCGTAAATGAGCATACCGCTTAAACTAAATATGAGTAGGGAAAATCTATTTGGTTCAAATTGAGATTTCGCATTTATGCTTACCTTTTGCATGAGAGGTGATCGATATATTTTTTTACTAACATAGCTTAAAAAGAATTGTTACTACTATGGATTTAAATATATTTTTCTTATTGTATTCTCATAGGATAAAACCGGGATAGATGTTTCTTACTACTTCTATCCTAAAGGTAATTCATATGGGCTAGGCAACTATCCACTAAATGGAATAGATGTCCCAAAATGTATCGCAAAAATAGCTAATACTCTGGATTTATCAACGATATTTATTAATTTAAAATAACTTGTAGACTTAAAACCAAAATACATGCCAGTATTACAAATGAATATTAAGATTTTTGTATTGGGAGATATAAAAGAATTTCCAAAAGTGCCATATATACCGGTTTTACCCTACATCCGGTATTTATGTAACCGCTTTTAATTAAAGTTCATAATTATGTTTTACTAAAAACGACTCTTTGATCAGCTTTATATCCCGTTTACACCATAATAAATTGAATCATTTTTGTATCCTTACCGCTTGCGTCAATGTGTAATAATAAAATAATCAATGTAAAGGTTAAAATCGTGTTTTTTTTTTATTTATAATTTATTCAGTCCTATTAGTATAAGTTATTAAATAATGGTTTATTTCTAGAGCATTGGTGGGGGAGTCGGGCAGGGCGAAGTTCTGGCCAGGGACACATCTGAAATTGACAATAAGAAATAATTAATATTTATCATAACATAACATAACGCCTGTATTCCCCGAAGGGGTAGGCAGAGGTGAATAAATTATGATATCTCTATCATAATATTTATTAAAAATAAATAAACTTGCACATAGCTTTATAATCATGACATAAACATCACACATCTTACTTACAAACGACGCTAAAATGTGTTTTAAATTAACCACTTCTTAAAAGCCTATTGACATCTATTACAATATGCAAATGACAGGTAAATTTGTTCAACACTGACAATACATTAACGTAACATCAAGCCTGTATATCCCAGATGGGTAGGCAGAGGTGGACATACATATAGTACACCCACATTTCGCTAGTTACGTTTTAGGTCCCAATGTAATAGGGGGCGAGCCTATTATCAGCAACTGAGAATTACCTAATGAAAAAACCCAGTAACACTATGCCAGACCCGGGATTCGAACTCAGGACCTAAGGCTCAGTCGCGCTTGGCAACCACTAGACCAACGAGGCAGTCACACTGACAATTTATATTAATAAGGGGTACTTATATAAATTGACCGCACTGTTGTAGGTTATTTTGTTTTAAATAGATTATTTGTTTAGTAACACATGTAATATAATTGTCCTCTTTGTCAAAACTGTTCACGTGATTATCTAATGACATACCTAATATTATTGCTCAATTTTATTTTAAAATTCAGCATGCAGAGTTTAATTTGCATGGTAACATATCAAGCTAAAAGGTACTTGCTGATTTCATTACCCAGAGCAATAAGGATAACACTAATACATAATAACTCCATACTGTAATCACGCAATAAAATCCTCTAACAAATAATAATATATTACAATAATAGGTTAAACCTAGGTTATTTAGGTATGCTAGTTTAAAATCTATGGATGGTGCCATTTTCCTCATTATTAACGTACTAACAATCGGTAGTTATTTCGCAAATACGATATTTATGTAAACGCTGTTTGTGGTTTAGTTAATTACAGTTTATTATTATGAGGACGAGTAAAGGAACTACAACACAGAAACACTTTAATAGATCAATATATAGTCGTATTTCTGTCATTTACTGTTACATCATCGACAGCATTGTCTAGTCAACTAGTTACTATATTGGTTAAAGAAATCAATATATTTAAGGTCACTTAGTCCGTATATAGAAGTTAACTTTAATAAATTAAAATAAATTAAAGTGTTACTGGGTTTTTTCCATTAGGTAATTCTCAGTGGCAGCACGGAGTCTGGATTTGTGCCCGGTTGATGGCAATAGGCTCGCCCCCTATTACATTGGGACCTAAAAACGTAACTGGCGAAATGTGGGTGTACTTTATGTGCACCTCTGCCTACCCCTTCGGGGAATACAGGCGTGATGTTATGTTATGTTATAAATCCTCCTTATTTTATCATTAACCTCCTAAGCAAGTTTCTGATCATGATCCTTAAAGCCTTTTCTGGTATGTTGAGGTTTACAAAGATAAATGCCAAACATACATGCATCATGACTAAACAAATGTATGCAGAACTGAAAAATATTTATTTTTTGCAGAAAACAAACAGAAGACCCTCAACTCAATATAAAACCGATTGTGCCTAAGCACCTGTCGTGTTTAAAAAGCTTATTCGTTGATATATATGAGCGTACAAAATCGTCTTAAAATTTATGTTGTTTGTAAGACTGTTTGATGCCAACATTAAAGGAAAAATATGTCATTATGAGAATATCAAACACTTCAGCCCTTTACCATGAATTCTTAAAGCAGGACAGTTTACTATGTGGAGGCGAGACGCCGTCACGTGCAGTATACACAACGTAAACTGTCATGCTTTAGGAGTTCATGGTAAGGGGGCAGTACTGTAGACTTATAGAGGTCAATGACGACCTGATTAGCGCAGTGGCTAAGCGATTGGACTGCTGCGCTAAGGGTTGGATTCCCGCACGGGGCAAAACTTTGTGCGAACCACAGATGTTTGTCCCGGGTCTGGGTGTTTGTGTATGTGATATTTCATTTAAAAAAAAATGCTTATATGGATACGTTACACGAAATATTCCTATTTAAAACACCCTTACCGAAATTGTATGCACATAACATAAGAGGCGACTCAATTTCTGTAACACCACCTATTTATCAGATGTATTGATTAAATAAATAGATTGGTTGACATCATGTAGTAAAACCCAGTGTTAGTAAGGACACAGGTTTTCTCTAAGGTCAAAACATTATAGTGCGTTTAAGTCATTTAAATTAAGGCGCAGTATTTGTCATGGATGATTCACAAGGCCTTTGATAGCGGTCAAGATTAATACTAGTTCAATATGTTACCGGTCTCCTCAAGGAAAAGTTTTTAATGTTACTCTACCGGTTCTTTTAACTTAAGATGACATATTTTAAAACTTCAAGGAAACATCGATATACGTTCTTGCAGGCCTTGTAATAATCTTCTGTATTTTTTCAAAGCCTAAGCTAACGTCCATTGGACGCTGGTATATCTTATTTATCTTTTAATAACTTTAAAATTACCACTTTGTATGTAGGCTTTATTATATTATATGCGAAATTGTAATTACTAGATGCAATAGCTGCTTTTAAAAATCCTACTTAATGTATAATAATGCTGCCAATAGCTGCTTTTAAAAAAAAAGAGAAATCTTAAATATGTTGTTTGTTTGCACTTTAACTACCTACATCATGAAAAATCATTTTCCATGCATAATTGCGAAGGATTTAAACAACTTTAAAATAGGTATTTCGCAATACAATAGGAAAAAAATGTAGTGAAGAAGGGTCCGATACTTACTGACACCACAGAGCTGAGCGCAGGACAGTCTTCCAGCGTTGTTGTAGGTGACGTTATCGGTTCCACACACTGGGTTGTACTCAGGTGTCACTGGGCAGGCGTTTATGCAGGCGCGCACCTGGGGCGACATGGTTGTTGTTCTGGAAAAAATAATATTACTCTTCTTATTACTTGTTCTCGCCTATAATATTAGGTAAGAAAAAAGAAAGAAGTCCTTATTAATACTTTTTTGTTTTTTAGGGAACGTACTTTTTATTGGGATTAATTTTGAAAGGTGATGCTTAAAATTTTGGAATAAGGGTATACTGTATATTAATAAGACAATATTTTAAAACGTGATGAAATTTTGATTGTTTGAGTAAGAATGTAGTATTGAATAAACTCATTATATGAATCGGTTTTATACCTATATAAATGAAAATTCATCCTTGTTTTCCTTGGTCAGGCTATAACTTGAGAACTGCTGGATCGATTTGGCTAATCTTGGTTTTAGTTTTGGTATATAAGGAGGTATATGAGTCGTGTTGTTAGTTGTTACGTACCCAGTCGGAGCTGCCGTAGTTTGTGTGGTTGGAGTGGGGAGTGTTGTTGTACGCTGATCCTGTCCAGGGAACTGATTCTGTCCAGGGAATTGGTTCTGTCCAGGGAACTGATTCTGTCCAGGGAACTGATTCTGTCCAGGGAATTGGTTCTGTCCTGGGAATTGGTTTTGGCCAGGGAACTGATTTTGTCCTGGGAATTGGTTCTGGCCAGGGAACTGATTTTGTCCAGGAAACTGATTCTGCCCGGGGAATTGGTTTTGACCGGGGAACCAGGGTCTGTTCCATCCGTACCTGTCTTCTAAGTCTTCACCTTCATTTTCGATTGTCTGCCCAGATTGAGCAAGCACGTTGTTGGTGAATAGAGCTGTAAAATATATTTCTTATATTACATACAACAAGCCACAAAACCTTAGTAATTTAAATAAATAGTTTTAGAGATATGGAATTCACTTCCTCATCTTGATTCAGATTAGATCTATTCGCATAAGTTACGTAAACATTAATTTTAATTAAATTTCAATAATTATTATATGATTTGTTAAGGAAACCAGTGTGTATTTGAATAATATTAGGCTTGTATTCTCCCAAAGAAGTAGGCTGATGTTTGCACAGCTAAGAAGGCTCATTTTGCCATTCAGAATATTACTATTAGTATCTCGATTTTTTACTCGGGCAATAACAACCCTGTGGAAGATACCCGGTGTTTTAATAGGCTTATGTGGGGACACCGGTCCAACACGCAGAGGCCTGTTGAGAACTTTAATCTTAAAAGGAATGGGACTCCAGTTAGGGACAACCCACAGCTGCCCTATTGTGAACAGCTATATTAGTCCCCAGAAGGAGCAGAACTATAGTAAAAATAGCTGCGCCCCGCGGTTTTACCCGCTACATTTTTTCGGGATAAAGCTCCCGAAAGTCTATGTGTTAATGCAGGCTGTCAGCTATCTCTATATGAAATTTCATTAAAATCCATTCAGTAGTTTTTACGTGAAAGAGTAACAAACATCCATCCATACTTACAAACTTTCGCGTTTATAATATTAGTCAGGATATCGATACTAAATAAAATTATTATTATGATATGTATTATTAATCTAATGGAACAGATGGTGAGACTATTCCCATTTATCGAGCATTAGACAACACTGTCTTTAAAAGAGTGCACAAGTACGTAAGATATTGCAGTGACAATGTCACTTGTCTAGGTATAAACCCATAACTTTGTCAAATGCAGTGACATATACTTAATCAACTAACTAGCTTTAGGTAAAGTATCCAGTAAAGACAGACTAGACAGAACAATAAAGAAGAAAAAAAATAAACACCTAATACTACACTAATTCTTTAAAATTTGGCAGTGCGTTGCCCTAACAGAAAAAGGAAGACTTGCCCTAGACCCTAATTTTTTAATCTATTTTCCACTGCAGGTTAACCTCCCTTTCCCTACATTCCTCCCGGTTCTAAGCTGGAGTAGTCCATACTATTATTATTCAGAACAAATCCCACACTACAACTAAATGCGTCATACATTTTAAAAGTCCCCGATTTATTTGCTATAGCGAGTTCCAAGAATGTCTATGACAAAACTTTCATATGAATGTAGGCTTCTAATGTATAACAAATCCTACTTAAATTTAATCTGTTAAAGCATTAATCCCCGCACGACTTAACAAAACGTATTTATTTCCCTCGTTTTTTGCAAAAGTGCTCTGAATTTCCGGAGAACTAACGATTAGATTAAGACTAATTATTAATCTTGTGACTCGATGCAAAAAGTAGGTACCTATGTAATGACCGTACCAGTCGGGTAACATATTTAACAAGTACCGTTATTGTAAAAAATAGAATACTCGTGAGAAGTCAACATTTGCAAGCCAACAGTATTTTTAATTAAACGAGACAAACTATAAAGGTATAAAATTTATTCTTCGCAGTTCAAATAAAAACCCGGGATAAAGAAACTAGTTTGAGTGCTTGATTCCGAATAAATTAGTAAGTTGTTTAAAACCCAACCGATGTGTTTTTGTTTTGAATATTTATTTTATAAAATTAAGCAGAATCAACCAGGTATAAAACGAGTCTTTATATTGGCTGATTTTGTTTTTTTTTTTTGCGGTGTTTTGATGGCGGTATAGGTTAGCAACCTTATTTAAGGTTACCTATATAAGTAAAAGAAATTATATCAATAATTTTTGAAAACCTGAGATTTCTAGACTTATCCAGTTGGGTTATTTTATTTGGTTTGTCAGCAGCTTGGTTTCTTAGTAAATAGGTATACTGCAGGTACCTTCACTGAATACTTTGGTCTATTAAAAAACAAGTCTAATGCAAGCACTTTGTAATAATCTGTACCTATATCAGAAACTACCTACTACAGAAACTATATACTTTAATAACAAAATACAAGCATATATTTTAATAATAATAAAGCATATATAATATAACAAAAACTCACCAAATACGAATAAAACACAAAGCTTCTCCATTTTTTGTTAATAAGGTAACGTTGGTGTCAGTAGAATTCACTTGTCCAGTCCAACGTCCAAGACGGTTGCCGGCGAGTCACTGTCCACGCCGAGACATCGGTTTTGTTTATAAACTCCCGCGCATCTCAACTTGTTCATATGCTACGAGATCAAGTGTTGGGGTTACGTTAAACGATCTGATTTTCCCGACGTATTTTCCTTAATATATTATTTTATAGGTAACAAGGAAAACTATAACTTTCGCTGTTAGATTAAACGGTTATTTTTCTCATTGTTTTAATTTTTAGGGTGCATAATTGTTTTTTTATCTACCCTCTAAATAAAGTTTCAGAGTACGATCGTTATACCACGTAACAGTATTAGTGCGTATGCTGGATTTATAAGTTTAGATGGAAATTTAAATTGAAGCAAATTCATACATACATATATATAACAACATCAGTTATTCCCAATAGGCTAATTCAGCTTGTGTTCTTGTTTGTCAGGAATCTTTACACTCACATTTCACCGATAATTATTGTTATCTACCATTAGGGCCATGTAGTTGGGAACGCGCCTAGCTATTCGTCAAGCTCACCAGGGCTTCGTCACACGGCCTGGCAACGAAAGGCGGTGTTCTTAATCAGCCTTCCGACGGACTTCTGAATCAATAATTTAAACAAATGTTAAGAAAAAAAGCAAACAGAGTTTACTATTTAGAAACATCTGTTATTTCATTCCAATCAATTCGTTCTTAGGATTAATATTTGTTAGAAACATATTAGAAACAAATTGATTAAGTACTTTGGACACACTGAACGCTAGAAAAAATATGGAAGCACTTAAGTTATATCGCTAAACATGTATAACTAAATATAGTTACTTATTTTACTTATCGCGTGTATACATTTTCTTTCAAAGAAAAGTGATACAAAAAACTTAGGGTTTGATATGCAGTATATTCAATTAATGACCTATTCATAGTCTGTTGTAACATTTAACTGTTATTTATGTGCGTCAGTTACTTGACAGAATATTTTTTAATACTTTACCGACTGTGTCCCAACACTATTCGAAGAATTAACACGAGCCGCGTCACCTGGGTGTAAATGAGATCCATATTTTCATTTTTCCTCAAGAGGGAGATGAACCCGCAAACCTGTTAAAATTCATTATATTCAAGGATAAAGGGACTAAAAGATACGTTTTGTTTATCATTTTTAAATCTGTATGTATTGATTTAATCAGTATATATGACGTACATTACTTAGTACCTATATTAAACTAGCTAACCCGGCGAACTTCGTACCGCTTTCTCACCATAAACCTTCCCAGAACTTGCACAAATAATCAAAACATAAATTAGCCAAATCGGTCCAGTCGTTCTCAAGTTACGGCGCGCGGCGTGACCAAGGGAAACAAAAATTCATTTTTAGACAGATTCATTTGTTCTTTTACTTATTGTATTTTAAAATTTTCATTATTGTATCACCTACTTTAATTCCTAAGTAAAATGTAAGGTTGACAGATAGTAAATTCCTGAAACAATATAATGTAGGATTTTTGTTATTAAAAATACCATTTTCTTATTGGACTGAATTCTTGGGATAACTTACGATCTGGTTCTAAATAACACAAAGGATATTGCCATAAATGGTGTACCTACATCATTTATGCCAATATCCTTTGTATTATAATATATTATTTTGAATGTCGGTTGCACAAAGATGCTTACTGATGCAGATTAACTTAAAAAAAAATCGTCGTTAATAAAAAAAATTAAATTGTGATTAATTCGTCATTCTATATGGCATTCTAAACGAATTTCGAGGACTCATTAGCCAAACCAGTTTATTATTTGCATTAGTAATCTTATCATTATTAAAACAAGTTAAATAGATTGCATTGCATTTGTAAGGTAATTATGCGCTTAAGTATGTATACCTGTTATGTTTTTATATTAATATGTACTCATACTGTAAATAATTAGGAATCACGTGTCACACATTAGGATGATTAAGTCATGGTCAATATATTAGTGATGCATTTTATTTATGACGACCTAATTGGCGCAGTGCAATCTGCTATTGTGGGTTCGATTCCCGCACGGGGTAAAAATGTATGCGAACCGCAAATGTTTGTGCCGAGTCTGGGTGTTTGTCTATGGGATATTTTATATATGTGTTTGTGAAACGCACTCACGACGCAGGAGAAATTGGAAGGGTGAGGCGACGTTTAAAAAAAAATAGGTACGATATTACCATTCATTACAATTAAACAAATACCTTTATACTCATAATAGTTTATTGTACAGAAAATAACGTAATATTGAATAGGTATTCTATCATAAGTACCTATATACACAAGGATATTCTTTTTAGCGTCCTATAGCTTTACATCTGCAGGTCACATCTTAAGAACATACAATCAATGATTGCCGCTGATAGACCAACACGATTTACACATTACCCGTATTCATTTGTGAGTGGTAATTGCAGAGATAAAAACACTTATAGTCTAAACAAGAACTTAACGATCACAACTTCCTTAAACACTACTTAAATATAAGAATGCTACATCTAGGGTCAATAAATAAAAATAAAATAAAAAAAATATATTTCATATTATTTCTACTTGTCGGAGTCTCTCTCGCAATGTAACTTGTAAATTCCTAAATGTATATATCTTAAAATGAAATTGGCATGTTGATCGGTCGAGTCTACATTGCACTCGACCGATCAACATGCCTGGATAGGAGAGACATTTTACATCATATATGAACCAGCCAACATACATTATCAACCATCACACGCCAACGTGATGAAATGATAAAAATTGTAGGTAAGCACTTAATTACTAGGATTTAGCCAAGATTAAAAATAAACATTTTTAGATGTGTTTAACAGGACTCGTAACAAAGAAAATTACTTTAATAGTTAAAATAATTTCGAGGTATAACATATCTAACGATATTTATAATACGAATGTTATACAAGAACATTAGAATATGTATTTGACATTACTCAGTTACAGTTTAAGGCCATTTTTTCAGTCCAGACTACACTATTACCCTGACCAATGTTACTTTTGAATTTGCTCAGCCCCCTTATCATAACCTCTTAAAACAGGGCAGTTAAGATGTGGAAGCGAGACCCCGCTACGTGCAGTGTAATGCGGCGTCTCGCTTCCACAACGTAAACTGTCCTGCTTTAAGAGTTCATGGTAAGGGGGCTGTATGAGAGATGAATGGCCCCCGTGATAAAATCGCATCACTATCAAGTCAATAGCTTGTTCACACCGACGCGCCGCATGCAGTAAATCTTGAGACAGTCGATGATTAGTCGTCTATCGATCTACGATGTTGTACTCTATAGTTGTCTAAACAATTTAATGTGGACCCTTACATAGTTGGGTTACGGCTATAACCTTAACTGATATACATAAAATAATCGTAATGAAGTTTCCACATATAAATAGTGACGTCAATTATTGTGATTCGATACAAATGTATTGAATCGATGTCTTACAGTTGACCTCTCACCTATATTCGTTATCTGATTGTTTCTTTTATTTTAATATGAACAAACAGGACAATATTTTTTTTAACTGTGGCCAGTAAAAAAAGGTTTTATGTTCACGTAGGTGTGGAAGAAGGCCTTTTTAATTTTGTCTGGCTACAAAATACTTGCTAAGAAAATAAGTCATTTATAAATAAAAATTAAAAACTTTAGATTTACATTAGTGAATGGAAATGTAGTGATGTATAAAAAAACGACTTTTTAAGCAATGAAACAAAATTATAAAGTCTAAAAAAATTATGCATATAGGATTATCGGAAAAAAGTAATTCATTCTTCGTGCAATAAAGCGATTAGAAAGACATAAAAACCTTGATCAAAATTTGCATAATAATGGCACTGTTTCTATGCTGTAACCTGTTTTGTCGACTAGAAAACCAAATTACCTCCGACTGAAACCAGTTAGGTACCTACATATTTTAATAAAAATGAAACTAGTTTAACAAGCTTCTGCTTAAAGGTTATCGTTCGTTGTTTTTGTTTGTTTGCTTCAACAATCTGGTAAATATTGGGAAATATAAAAACATCAAGGAAAGAAAAATCATATTTATATTCACAGAATCTGGTATATTTGGTCTTGGCTGACATCATACAAGTTAATCTACCTGAACGGCGATCCTCGAAGCAGTTTTATAACACTAAAAATATTGAATTTATTTTTACCTGGGTTTCTTAGGCATATTTATTGGTCAAATATCTTTGCCATATTATTATATGTCTAATTATTTTAAGATACTGGATAGGGATCTTATGGCAAGGGTTCATGTCTTAGTGATGTGGTATTTGTTTATAGTTACCTATATTAAAAGTGCATCTATTAACATAAAACCACAATGTTCTAAAACAACCGGCTGACATAAACATTTTAATTAATTAAAGACTCTGAACTTTCAACTTATTGATCAGTTATAATTTATCGTCTATAGCGATGTCGTATGCTAATCTGGCACCGCATCACATGATTAAGGTCAACGACATATTATAATTATTAACATAATTTACGCATGATTTAGTTTAATTAGCAAACATCTGATCAATGTATGTGTTAAGAGCACCGTGTACAGAGCGACAGATCGCAGCGATCCGTCGCAACAGACCGATTACAGCGATGGATCCCAAATGTATGTATGTCAACGTCGCATCCGATCGCCTGAGCGGCAATTTTGAAGCTCGATCGCTTGCTGCGATTTGCGTGCGATCAATCGCTTCGTATATAGCGCCCTTTACGTTCGTTTGCTTCTAAGGTACACATAAAATCGGAAAGGGATCGCCACCGTATCGCCTTTCGCCTTGCCGTCAACTTTACCTAAGCACGTAACCGAAGCGGATCACCTACGATATATCGACTCGGCTACAGCTAGGTGACACCACGCTTACAGCTCGCCGGTTCAAGCTTGTCTCGAGGCGAAACGATTACGTTACGATTCCGATTATTGTGCGTTGCAGAAGGGAGTTTCATACAAAGAATCACGGCTCGAGTTGATACGTTGATACCTTTCCGGGTTGATATGTGAGCTACGACCTTAACTCTACTAAGTATCTACTTTGTAGGTTTATCGTTAAGGCGAATGCCTCATCACACAAATTCCGGTTTGTAAACTCAAACAACGAACTTGACGTTGTTCTCAATTCACAAACAAACATTACAGATCATTGTTTACCATTTTTCTCGGAACATGTTTGACGCCTTTTGTATTCTTAGGATTCCTAGACCATTAGAGTTAAGCAAACTGCTTTTTACTCTTCACAAGTGTAAAACACAAATGACGATGTGATATTGTTATTTATTGTAATTAGACTGTTATGTAAGTGGTAACTTGACAGTCCACTTACTTTGTATTTTTTATGGGTTTTATTTGTCCTTGTCAACACAGTTTTCGAGTAAATGCAGTTATTGGGACCAATAATTTAATTAAACTTACCTTGAAATTGTATCGGTCTGACTAATTTATTATCCATTTTATACGTCAAACATTCTCAGCTACCTAATCATTGAGTCATTACCGGACGGACTGCTGTTTCTTATATATGGGGACAGTCCTGAGACCCTAATGCAAGTTAAATGCTAGGTAACTTATAACTTACTTTAGCCCGTTAGAATTTATATCACACGACTGTCCAGAAAAAGGGGTGTAATGTTCTTCAGGGTTCATGTATGTGTATGTGAGTTTCTTTATGTGTATGTCCGAACTGATTTTGATGTATGGAGTGTCGTTTAAACCCTTCCAACATTGCGAGTAACATAGGCTGTAAAAAATGAAATAGTTAAAAAACACAAGTGCCATGTCAAAAACGAAAAAAAAACAAGTTTCGTCGCAGTCGGAGGACCGTTCTGTGAACCACTGTCATGAGGACTTCGATAAAACTTGGTTTTGAATTGTTACTTCATTTTTGAGATGCCAGTCGTTTTTTAATTATATGTTTTTCTTTATCTGTCATCAACAAAAGATAAACGCAAACGTAGTAGTTAAGTTAGCTAGCATCTAATTTGCAATAGGGACTTACGACAGTCCCATGTGATGACCGATGACACATCAGTAAATGAACAACGTAGGTATTAGTCAGACCGATAAATATTAAGTAAATTCAATTAAAATTAAACTGCTCATGTCTCTATACAATTAATATATTGTTTTATGATTAATATTGTTTCCTATAATTATTATTATGATTTTTTATTTTAATAATCAACGTAACAATATTATAAATTAATCTCACGTGACTTAAGATGATTATACGCTGATTTCAATTCATTAAAAATAATTGATTGCTTAAACTTTATTGGAACATTTAACTTTACTTCTCTATGTATTGTGAACTATAGGTACGTAATAATTAAACATACCATTAAGTTAAGTTCTGTTAATTCTGGTGTGATATTTCATGTTTGTGGAACGCACAACCGAGGAGAAATAACAGTGTGGGGCCTTTTTTATTTTAAAGTTGTTTCTCAGTATAATATCTTAAATATTCTCATATCATCATTTGGACTCTAATTTGAGACTATAAATTGCATACACCAATGCAATTTATTTCTTCAATTTTACAATTCACGCGAAAAAACATAATGAGTGATATTTTGCCCCTGAGAGAACTTTGAGTTTTATTGAACGTTGAGTTTCTAAACTTGAAGCTACTGTCACTGACCGTACCAAAACTATTGTTCGTAGATTTAATAGTACAAACCAAACTAACACACAAAGTTAGGTGCTTCTGTATTATAATTATGACCATCATTGTTTGTCATCAAGTTACCTAATGGCCGTACAACCACATTTTTTTTATAATTGGCCAGTATCACCATAAAAACATACCCGTCACGCTATGAGTTCAAAATTCAAATAATTATAAAAAAAATGTCTAGTTTCAGCATTGTTATCGGCCAGTTAAGATTTTTATACAATTATTATTAGTGATGATGTATCTTTAGTTGACACGGAGTCATTAAAGATAACCCTAGTCAGTGAGTACATTTCTGGATGATAGCAGTCTATAGAACCGCTGTGGTTAAATAAAATCAGTGTCAGATTGTGGAAGTACTTGAATACCAAGAGATTTTGTTTGTCTTTTATTTTTTGGGTCAGTCAGCGTCAGAATGTTACCTTGTAAGTTATGGTAGTTATAGCTTGGTATACTAAACTTTTTACTTAGATTTCATACTGTTTTCGAACTTAGCCGAAAACATCGCAGAATTTGAAGAATATAAAAACCCAAATAACGAAATTTTCTTTAACAAAATGTAACAAGAACCATTTACAAAAAGGTGAAAAGTAGAGTTATTATTACAGACTCATTTGCACTATATGGCAGCACTAGCAGCTATAAATATTATTGAATAATGGAATTCGCGTAAATTAGCAACTTGCCTGTAAATATCTTAATTAATTGAGTTCCTACGCTATAATGATATAGACTTTACCATGTATGGACTTATAGGTTGCATGTATGCAGTAAATATTTGAAGCCCGCTGCTATATAAATCATAGGAGTTACGTCTTTGTAAGACTGTGTATTGTATGACTGGTTGATTTATATATAACTAAAAAAAAACAGATATACAAACATTGCTTGTAAAGTAACTACGTATCGTACATGCAACATGATCACAATTGACCAATGCTGTCCAACTAGCCCTTTATCAAGAATATAATATACTTACGTATATCCTTATTTATCAATTAGCCTATTCTCTGTCCACTTCTAAGCAAATAAAAAGCTAAACACTCTTTAATTCTATCTACTTACTATCATTTCCGGCTATGTCGAGCGAGGAATATATTAGAAGATTAAAAACAATCCTCGAAGCTCCATACCTTTATCTGTAGCGAAAGAATACTCGCTCTCATTTGAAAGTCGCAGCTGTTATCTGGCGTTCGTCCTCCGGCCGAGGCAGAGGTTATCGCTGCCACCACCACAGTGACCATCCCCCCTTCCGAGCATCCCGGAGCACGCTCCAACTCTGATGCACCAGTGAACAGATAAGTCCTACACAATAAACACCGCATGAACATACTTTTAATTCTCCGTCAGTTTGACAGTTCATGTGAGAATCAACTCGGCGACGGATCGCTAACGAGTTCATATCGATAGGAGTACAAGTTGTGTTGCGATAGTGGTGTTCGATTTTTGGACTCAATTAGCTGGAAATGTTAAACGGGAAGTTTTTGTTGTGCGTAGTTTTAGTTGCTGGTGAGTTGTGATACATTTTGCCATTGACTTCGTTATGTGACTCATGATTGTTTATGCTACATGACTATGTTATAAAACAATATAAATAATAATTATTTTAATTATACTCAGAAACTTCTTTAATTAATGTATTTAATATGGTCAATATTACGACTTATAAATTCATTTGTTTAGTTGTGACTGCATGTAATGTAGTTTTAATTTATAAGGACCAAATTGGTAGCACTTGGACACTGGCCAAGAAAATAAAAAAAAATATAACGGTCTTTAAAAAATCAAAATAAATGGCTCTGAAATTCAAAAAAAGAAATCTCTAGTTAATGCCAGTGACAATGAACGTATCCCGTAATTTCTTCTCAATCATCACTCGCCTTTGTTTACTACGTACGAACACAAAGATTCCAAGTCAAAATACGCTTGTAACATTAGACCGTTTGGCGGCTCCATCCTAGGGTTATCGCAACACGCCCACTAGAGGGCAGCGCGCGTTTATTATTAGCAGTGAGTAATCGATCATAGGGCAGACATACGGACGACGTCGCCTGCATTGTAATAATGCACTTGTTACCACGAAAATTATCTCGTATGTAATGCTGCGTAGGTCTAAGGGTATTCACTCTTACTTAGAACATAGAAACGTTATTCAAAGTTACGTTATTTTCTACAAGCTTTTATTTAACTTGCAATGTTTGTATGTATGTGTGTATTTGATTAGGTCAAATCGTGCAATCTAAATGAGAACCACTTTTTGACATCTGATTCAAATAGGTACTGATTTAAATAGGTTTGGTGACAATACAATATTATGATAAATTTTATTTAAAAGCTGGTTTAAAAAAATATTTTGAGTAAAGTTTCAAGTCCCTGTTTAGAACTGAATCTTCGTGTTTAGTCCGTTTGTTCTGTTTATTCGAATAGTATTGGGCATCTATTGTTTTAATTAGTTGGACACGGTGTTAATATATTATAATTACATGCTTAGTTCGACAGAAGAGATGTGCTTTAGGCCCAGTTTCCCTTTAACACATAAGTTGTCTAGTCTATAAACATTAGTGTTAGATTCAATAATACTTTTGAATGCCCAGCCCCCTTACCATGAACTCGTAAAGCAGAACAGTTTGTGTTGTGGAATAGAGCGCCGCTACGTGCAGTGTAAAGCTTTTAGAGCTCATGGTATGGGGGCAGTAGTAGAAGTTCCACCGGACTTATACTAATTAAAACATTGTTATACTAAACTAGCTTCCGCCCGCGACTCCGTCCGCGTGGATTTCGAATGTTTTATAGCCTATAGCCTTCCTCAATAAATGGGCTATCTAACACTGAAAGAATTTTATAAATCGGACCAGTAGTTCCTGAGATTAGCGCCTTCAAGCAAACAAACTCTTCAGCTTTATAATATCAGTATAGATTGTTAACTAAGCCAATTCTCACATTACTGTATCACTTATATATCACATCCTTTAATATACTCATGGTTTTTCTACGAAAATCTGATACATGACATCCGATAGGAGTATGTTGACGTAAATGACCTGCATGTATGGTGATATCGATTACATCTCAGTGTGTTTATCGATGTGTGTGTAATGCTACTAAAGAGTGTTGTGCTACGCCGGCTACTATCACTATCTTTGAATGTTTACATTATAATGTTAATTAATAGTATTTACGTACTCCACTATTTATTTCAAGTTTGACCTTTAGTCCAAAGTGTGAGTGAAGTGCAAATGTACCAGGTATCATAAATAAATGATAAATGATTTTATTTCTGCAAATAGGTTTAAAAAAAACACTTTTACACGTCTTATTTTTTAAAACTAGATGGCATCGGCATTTCCTAACTGACTACCTCTGAGAAGAAATACCGAAACAAACTCAAGTCAACTTAACTTATCTTGTTAAATATTGCGCAGTTCAAAGTTTCAAACATGATGCTTTAATGTAAATTAATATATTCACGAGTGGACGATCATGTGAGATATATTTAATGTAAGATACACTATTTGCGAGTGAATGGTTAGTTCGATGTATACATAATGCTTTATTAGAATTAAAACAACACAAAAATGAACGCGAAACCATTTTTTTTATTTTTGGCTTGACTTTTCGAACGACTTACAACCGGCCTTCACAAGTAGACTCAATAATACCAAATAACTAAATAAACAAACAAATCATAAACAACTTAATAATTTATTTAAATTAAAATAATGTTACGCGATAGTTTTAAATTAGCAGTACACATGCACAGCACCTACATGCTATTGACGATCGTCATTATTGTTCCTGACTCGAGTGTTTTGGTAAGGACTTAGGATACACCTAAAGTCACAAGCTCACAACCCTACTAAGTAGAGTAAGAATAAGCTGCAGTTCACTAAGTATTACTTAAATAGAAAGTTATGAAACGTTTGTTTCAACTAATACCTACATAATTTTAGGTAGTGCGCCTCTAATAGGACCTAATACTTAATTGTGTTGGTGTGTAAGCAATTCTGCATAAGGTTTTCGTTTACATACCATTTTTAAACTTTATAACAACATTATGGATCAGATATAATAAATCAAAATATATTTTTTCTCTTTATTTATTAGTTACAATTTAGGTTCTTGCCAGCCTCATAAATTAATATAAATTAATCACAAAATTAACTTCATAATGCTAATAAATATAAAACCCAAAACTAACTTAGCCGCAGTACTAGTAGGATCGGATAACACACTGGTCAAAATAATGATGAGGTATCTGAGTAATTTATTTGGAAATCGAGCAGTAAAACCCTAGTTTATTATTCAATTTTTTCATCCTAACTAAACACTTGGCCATAACCTTGGACGGTATCCAAGGAGAGCGACTTAATGTTCGTTTATTACTTTAAATTATATATTCTACAGCATATTTGATGAACGTTTATCCTCATTTTAGGCCTTTTAGCAAAGCATGATAAGAGCTGACACATTAAAGATGCACACCTTTAATTGGCTACCAAAATGTCTGAAAATAACCATTCCATTAGTAAAATGATAAAGATATTTTTCAAAGATAGAATTTACACAACTTTTTTAGAAAGTTCAATATTATTATGTATTATGTTTTTTTCTGGGAGACTGGTGCTCAAATTGCTCAATTTTAGACTACCAAGCCTTACTCTAATTTTTAACAACCATATTTAATCTTTAAGAATATTGGACTACAAACCCAGTATTTATTAAAAAAAATGTTAATTGGCAAAAACATTGTTCTATTTTATCCTCCCGTGCAAGGAGAGTCCTGTGTTACGTGGACAATCTTCCATACTTGTGAGACTTCGTACTTCTATTGTACATGTAATTTTGAAGTACATACATAGGTTGATTGCCCCTTACCCTTTTCCGTGTTTATCCTCGTCGAGACACGCGTTTCCTACACGCTCGTCTCACTCGTTAGATATGACAGCTTACAATCTACGAGTAGCAAGATTGTGGGGTCAATGGCACAGCGGGCTAAGTGTCGTCTGTTTCTATAGTGGCCTTCAGTCGCACACTGTCTTTATTTATTTGCTCCAAGTTATACCCGCAACATGATATGTGTTGATTACATATTAAGTCTTTTACAATCAGTTTTTCAGTTGCCAGGTAAGTTTTCGACCGATTTTCTATTCAAAACGGAATACGATGTCAGATTGTTTTATTTAGCGATTGAAAACTCGAATATTTGCAAGATTTATTAATATAGTTACTAAATAGTCACTATTGCTGCTGGGTCTCAGCAAAGCATGTTTCATATTTAAAGTTAATTACGTGCGAATTCGTACATCGTCATTCATAATAAATCACACATAAAAACAAGAAAATCGCAATCAACCGTCGATAAGCCGGAACCCAAACAAACCCTGTTTTTTGCCTTATACATATAAATCATGCATGAATGACCCACAAAGACACCGCCCACTCAGCAAGAGAGGTTTGACGCACTTGCATACAGTACACACATAAGAGAATATTATAAAAACGAATATAAAACAGAATAGACAATATAAAACCACACTATGTCGTCACACAAAAATAAAAAGTACTGAGACAAAAAACCTAGAACGACTCATGCATTGAAATGTACTCGTACGTGGGAATTCTGAAGGCGAGTGCTTAATCACTTAATTAAACGCAGCATAAACGTCCCACATCCTATCGTGAGTCACCGAGGAAGTGGCCGTATCTAGATCAGTTACCATTTGGAAACAGAACCGACACAACGATAAAAAAACATAGTCTCTCCGTCCCGGGTCAACTACGCAGTTGTACTCGTAGTACGCAGTTACCATCGGTTATGCAAGTCATTTATCTTTGTAGGCACGGATGGCTTCAGATTTGTGACCTACGAAATGGGACCACGGGACTCAGAATGTAATGCGTAGTAGCACTCATGCGTATTATTATTATATTCTCATTAAAGTTTAGAATGAATATTAGATATAACATGCTGACTATGTTATCTGTGGCAGTTTAAGGGCAGACAAAAACTTAATTTGTTTTGCAGTTATTATTTTGTTATTAATGTTTTACCTAGCTAAAGAATTGAGATGAAGGTGTTCACGATTACCTGAGAAATATGTATATTATTCTATATCTATTGCTTTAATGCATGTAATGTAACACAAACTGGAAATATGCCACCGGATTATACAAAAGTTCTTAATCGCTGGAATTTATGAAGGCAAGCAACTGCATCAGTGTAGACGTCATCACTTTAAGTGAAATATTCAATGTTTTGTATAATATTAATGAATGCCATAAAAATGTTATATGAGGGGCTCATAGCAACATGGCTACCGCGCAGAACAGTCGATCTGCGAGGTTGAGCTGTGGTCGCTGCGGTCAGTCTTGTGATGGGTGACCCTTTTCACATTTCGGGACCCCTCCGTACTTCAGAAGACACGTTAAGCCTATGTTTCTGCTCCTGATCTATGTTTCTCTCCGGTCGTGTCGTTTTACCGTCTCATCGGACTATCAGAGTGAGGGAATAGGCTGTGCACCTGTGTTTGCGCTCATACTTGTGCAGTATAATATATTATGCGTAGTCGGCTAGTCTCAGATGGGACAGGCCGCCGTGACCGAAAATCGATCAGGAGAACATTATTATAACACAAATTTCCGAGAGCCATTTAAGTTAAAAAAAATATAGTAAAAATTTACAATTAATGGGATGAATAATGAATTAAATAAATATACGTTAAATTGAAGTCAGTCATCAATATATGGGATCAGTAAATAATGGTCATGTTACAATATCGACATCCGTCAACAACAAAGATTGAGAACCGAAGTTCAAGAAGTTTGTAGAACTTGCACTCTAATACTGACTGTATTAGGTACGTAATTCGTACAAACAAACATACCAATACGTTTAAACCCACGAATGTGAGTCAATGACTAGGGGCGTGCAAGTGCATCTCATTGTTGACATAGCGCACACAGCCCGATAGTGCGCTTCACAAATGCGTAATATGGATGAGATCACAGGAAAAGTTTAGGAAAATAAATAACACTGATTAGATTGAGGGGTCAAACGTAATGTCGGACGATAATCAAGAACAACTGTTGAAAACAATAATGGAATAAAACAAGAAACAATTAAGCTACGTTTATGTCCCCATTAATTATCGTCGGGGAAGTTATCGCAAATGATGCGGCACACCGGCGCGGGCGCAACGCTTTGATTAAGATTTGTGTTTAACTGTATATGTTTTATTTATCATTTCAAGGTTTTGAGAGAAGTTTCTTTTAAAGCCAGTATTTCTTTAAGGTTTAATTTGCTCCAACACGTCATTACACTGCTATCATGTCTGATATAACTTGACATAACCGTAACTGATCGTTTATTTAATTACTTAATTAGTATATTTTATTACGTTAATTAAACATTCAATTTATTGATACCAGGCTCTTTAATAATTATTAATAATGATGACTACATCATAATATCTTAGTGCAAAGAATACCTATTTTATTGTATAGTGTTGTTCTATGCGTATATAGATGACCATTCCTTACAAACTATGTGGCTTCTTCAACAGGCTAATCAATTGAGTACTGAGAACACGCATATACGGATTCGATATGGTGATGATCGTCTCAATTACTTTTTTTCGTGGCAATTAAATCTGGTTTTGAACTATTCTACCAGAGTCGAGTTAAGACGTAAATACGTATTTACGCATATTTGATTAATCGTTATAAATGCCTCCGCGTTTTAATATTATTTTCACAATAAAAAAAATTGATTGGAATTGATTGATGAATGAATTGTTGAAATAATGCCATAGTGACAACCTCGTTGGACTAGTGTTCGTTAAGTGCGTCTGATGAGCATGACGATCGTTAATTTTCAGTAGCAGGACGGAGTTACGTTTTGTGCCCGGTTGATGGCAATAGGGTCACCCTCTATTACATTGGGACCTATAACATAACTGGCGAAATGTGGCTGTACTATGTACAGTTCATCTACGTTTCGCCAGTTATGAGGTACCTCTGTATCTCTGCCTACCTTTATGGAGTATACAGGCCTGACATTGTGCTGTTTTAAGTTTTGCCATTAAACACACGAGTCCAAAGCGAACTTGCGGATTCTGATTCATTCTGACCTTTACATAATACAAATAGAACCTATTTTTATTATTGGCCGTGGGCTGACCTTAATTGGAGTTAAATGTCAGACAATAGATATTTAATGAGAACCCTTATTTAGTCATTTATATTACGTTCGTACGTATTAACCAAAGGAATTTAAAATATATCTCCTTAATGTCACTATAATGATTTTCGATATACTCGTAGAGTTTTGTTTCTTTTCTTGTATGGTTCAATTACGTAATAAACTGATAGTAATAAAGAAGACTTAGAGAATATGTTGAGGAAATGTTAGTCTTCTGTAAAAAATATAGTTTTATTCTAGCGCAAATTATATTATATTTTGTTTATAATATGTCGTCTTGTACATTGGTATAACTACGTGAAAAATCAGAAGAAGACGTACGTATCGTGACCTAAAACTATTTAACCGTACCCATCTGGGTTGCCTGTTTGCCCCCAAGATATTTGGTATACATTACCCATATAATACTGTCCACTGTTGGTTTCTCCGGTATCTCCACTCGTACAGTCACTGTCAACTAAAGTAGAAAAAGAAAAAGTAACATTCCATTATTCCTTTTTGAAATTCCAGCATGGAACGAAGTACAACCAGCCAGTTTGCCGTTCCTGCCGTCCCGCATCGGCAACGCCAATGACATCGGCGAGAGTCCGGAGATGAGGATCCCAGCAGACATGATACGGACGCGAGTGAGGGAGGGTGTCCCTCCCCCGCTGTGCGCCGGCCGGTGCGCGTCTCCGCCCGCCGGACCAGTCTGTGCCTTCGACGCCACGGGCACCGCCAGAACCTTCGCGACGCTGTGCGAGCTCGAAGCTGTGTCGTGTCGCGAAAGCACGTGTAAGTATTAAAAAGTAATTCAATGTCGTATCAATGAACACGTGTAAGTATTGGCTAAACGTATGGTGATTCGATATCCTATGAAAAACTGTAGCTAAGTATGTTGGACTGATAAAGAAAACATAAGCCAATTCTTACATGCAAATAGCACAATTGAGGACAGATAGGAATAAAATTAATTTACAGCCGTTGTTCGAAGAATTACTAAAATTGTTTTTGTTAAATATATTACTAATACCCTTATACATAGGAAGACAAGACAGGACATAAGAAATGCTACGTCATGGGGCTTATGTGCTACGCTGCGTATACGTAGCAGCTACGAAAATTGATAAATATCTAATCTATCTCTATCACCCCCTGGCTCATTATAACAGCCTAATTATGAGTAGGTATATAAACGATCAATATAAACAACATTATAATGTATAACATAAATAACAACTATAATTTTCCTGTTCCAGATTACGCGATCACGAGTCTTGGAGAATGCTGATACAATGGCAAAACAAAGTGCATTAGTTCTTGTATTAGTATAAGTGTTACCTACAATGCGTAGGCAATTCAGATATGTTACTCTCTCGTTAAGAAAAGTATTGAATATCGAATCAATTCTGGCACTCGCCTAATGGCCATTAAATTTAAAAATAAACGTAATCGATTTTCATGTTCTTAAAAATATTTTTAAATTTCGTTTGCTGTCAGTTTACATTCGAATATTTTATGAAAATAGAATGAATGTTTTTTTTGAATGTTTTATAATATATTATTATTCACCAGCCAACACTTTAATGGTAAGGCAAGTAATATGGCACCGCACTAATAGTCTAATACCAAGGGCGGTTGCCGTTTTACCTGTGTTCTACCATACGTATTACCTAGAGGAATAAATAAGAGATTTGTAGTGTTTACCCTAATGGTCTGAATTGTTAATTGTCGAATAGGAATGATTTCAAAAGAACACATTATGACGTATAGTATGTACTTACACGTGTATGGACAATGGTTATACTTTATGAGTTGATTTAATACCACTTTTTAAAATGCAGGTGTATTATTCCTGGATTTATTTATATTGGTTTTTCGTTAAACTAAAAAACGAATCCTAGGCAGTGTTCGCTGACATGCTAAATTAATTAAATTTTATTTTATGTAACGTGTATACGTAGGTTTTGATTATATTTCACAATTATAAGTTTATTATTGGCCAAAGCTGTTCTAATATCGAACAAGAGCCCTTCACAGTTAAAAAACATTATGTTCAATTATTTCCTTGTTTAAAAAAAGGTTGTCTTCGTGCTAGCGACCAGGAACTTGATTCATAAGGGTACCTAATCAATCAATATAATCGACTCGATTTTGTGTAAAGCTATTGACATAGGCTGTAAAGGTGTTCCAAACTTAAATTTCGAATTAAATTGGTGTACTTACAGTAAAAGGCCAATTCTGCGATGCTCAATTGATTAAATATGTGAAGGGCTATTAGAGATGAGTTCTACACCATACGTCTTACCAATTATATTTGGATATAAATTATTATATTCGTTACTTATTATTAGCACTTAGACTTTGGTCGAAAAGTTCCTAAAATTCAAAATTTCTGATATTTCTTTAAGAAAATTAGTTTGTAAGTAGCTGTAAAATTAACGCCAAAGTCATGTTCAAATAAATATTTTAGTAATTCTTATATCTGTAAGTTTATTGTGTAAGTCAATATTTTTTATTTATTGTACAAAGTACGAATTGTAATGTCGTGTTACTGGCTGACTCTCAGTCTTAACGTTGTCATCATACTAGACGAAATTTAGATTCAATAAAGATTTTACAATAAAGAATAATCTGTTTTAATTCTTGTATCTGGGGCCCTGGAGAAATGGCGCGTGACGAAACCATCATGTAACAGGAGAAGCACTTTACTTACTTTACTTAAACTAATTATCATTAGACGGAAGATGTCCACTGTTGAACACAGGCCTCCCCCTTAGGTAAGGTGGGGGCGCAATAATCTCATGCTTGGCAAGCGGCTCGGGGATCGCAGTATTGGTGGATATTCCTTTAGTCGTCTCATACGACACCCACAAGAGGAAAGGGGGTGGTCAATTCTAGGCCAGATGCCACATGGTTTTGGCAACACTTTGCCCGACCCGGGCTTTGAACCCAGGACCTCGTGCTAAGCTGTCGCGGTTTGCAACCACTAGTCCAACGAGGCAGTCAACAACACCATACTTACGAAACTTACTTAGGGAGGCATAATGACACTAGTAGGCAAACCGCCGAACTAACATTAACCCCCTTGTTAAGTCAATTGACATCTCTATTCTTTGACAAGCAAACGACAGTGACAGGTATAATTTAATTAATTGTTCAACACACTAAATTTTTATAAGTGGGTAAATGATTACTTAAACTATTACTTAATGTTTTCTTCGTAAAATCTTTACGTAGTATCAGTTTAAGTAATCATTAACGGCTGTGTGCGGCCGTAAGACTGTAGACTTTAAGGCCATAGACCTTACCATACATAACATCACGCCTGTATTTCCCGAAGGGGTAGGCAGAGGTGCACATATAGTATACCCACATTTCGCCAGTTATGTTTTTAGGTCCCAATGTAATAGGGGGCGACCTTACCATGTTAGATCGTACCCTCGTTCTGAAACATCCCTCAATGCTCGCTCACTTGTTTACTGTTGTTTGCGCGGTTAAGGCGACAAGCAGTCTATGCAGCCACAAGTAGGTCACGACTGACGGCCTGTTGACACCGAATCTAGGTAGTGTCAGATGTGAAGTAAACAAATGATAATCCTGAACGATAAACATTATCATCTACTTTAGATTGGTGACATCATTTGTTTTACTTACTGGTGTATCATGTGATTACGCAGAAGCAATAAGCTCTGCGTTTTAATGAAGATTAATAATAATATTAAATAAAACTAGGTAGGTATAATTTAATACGTAATTTGGTTCTGTTGGACGAATTTCGGTTACGTCTGCCTATCTTAGTTGAGACGACCCAACTAAATAGGAAATATTATAGTAAACAACTTCGATCAACAGCATATTATTGATCGAAAATGTACAATTAAGCGTGCAGACACAGGAGTTTCCCTCCCAATTCCTTCAGTCTCATATCCGATGAGACGGCAGACTAAGACAGCTGGAGAGAGCTCAGGAGCAGGACCAACGGCTTAACGAGCCTTACGAAACAAGGAGGTGTCTCAATATGGAAAAACGGTCACCCATCACGAAACAAACCGCGGTGAGCACAGCTTAACCTCGCAAGTTAATCGATCTGCGCCTAATATTATATTAATTAACCCTGTATATGGACTACGATATGCAGGTCGTTAGCTAAACATGATAATACCAACGTAATGAGTATCGTTGGTGAAGGAAAGTCGCGACGAACCAGGACATGTTCTAATTTCTCAAAGTGAAAAGCTGTTGTTAAGTTTGGTCTACAAACTCGTCTTACAGGAACGCAAACGTTTAGCTTGAGGAAACCACTCACGGCTCAAAGGCACTGCCGCTAGGAACGGGGGCAAGTGAAAAATAAATGAAGACGTCGTCTGTAAAGTGCTAGCCATTACTGGCATCTTACAGTGTTATAAAGATGGTAAATATAACATACCGCTTATATTCCCCGCAGAGGTATACATAGGTGTATGTATATGTACACTCGCATTTCGCCAGTTATAATTTAGGTTGGATACAAGCGTATTGCCATTAACCGGGCTTAAGAGAGAATTACTAAATGGAAAAATGTACTAACAATGCCCATACTGTCATCCTCGCTACCAATATTGATAACTGGCCAATCTGCCGATACAAAAAGAAAAATTAATAAGTAGTAAACATTGTAACTTATATCATTTAATACATAATATAAAACGAACAAAATACGACACAATGAGTGCGAGAATACACCAGTTGGAACTAAAATTCTATATTAATCACAGCTTCTTTGATGTTAGTCGATAAGCAAAGATCAAATAATTATTCTTACACAAAATGCAGTTACGAAAAGCGCTTAACATTACAGAGAGCTCTTCTCAATGTTCTTGCCAGCTTAAGAGAGACGGATGCCGTCTGACCCGGCACACTCGCCTTTACTTATCTTGTGAAGTGCTGAAAAAAGAAAAGAATACATTTTATAATTTGTACCTCCTTTTACTGTAAATTTTTTTGGTTCGCTCTTTGCAATTGTGACCATGGCATTGCACCATTTTGACAACTCAATGAACTTTTGATTTTTACAAAATATTCTGATTAGATACTATTAATTATTGACTGAAATGTTTACTATTCTTTTATTCCGAGCCTATGTAGACGTACATACATAATTAAATAAATAAAAAACATATGGTTATGAATTTTAAGAAATAAACACGTCTATTAACATTTACAAGTCTTTTCTACCTGCAGTGAACAGTGGTTTTGTTGTACCAATCTTTACAAGAACTACTAAACTGTAAGCTCTAGCATTGCACTATAATTAGCAACCTTACTACATGTTGATGATCGAACCTACACAGGTCTCTAGCTGCACAAAACCCCCACAAGAAGGCTATTTAAAAACATGACCTCAATACTAATTGGCTACTGTATTACAAGACTGTTGTTTATTCGGCCAGAAGGACAAGGTAAGATTTGCAGGAACTTAAAAATCTCTGATTTGGCTAATTAACATTCCACCAACAGCACATGTTTGCGATACTCGGAAATACCACACGAACAATACAATTAGGCGCATGACAGCTATAATAGCATGAAAACAACAAACAACGAAAACCTTCAAGAAGCTCTAGATAATCAATCAGTTAATCTTTGTCGTACGTCTGTGCGACAGAAGAGGAAGTGCAGAGATATAGCCGGATTGTGAGCGCCGAAACCGCAATCCTGCCATGCGCCTAATTGACTTGGTCGCGTAGTATTTATCAAGTGCAAGCCCATGATCTGCCAAAAACGAGTAGAGTCCAAACAGCATGAGTCACGATCCGGCTAGGCATGGGTCCAGCACAATGGCGGCCATTACCACGCTTACATGACGCGTCACACCTCGTTGCTCCCGCGCAGGTTTTGTAACTGCGCTGTTGTGCAATCTGCTTGTTATGGTGTGAATAGCCATATTTTTCTGTCGAATTCAAGTCTTTGTTGTCTATATCGTGATTATGGGTTTTCCTGTTTATTTTTGTCTGTATTATGAAATGTACATACCTACATAATCAGCTTCCATTTTTTTATTAATTAACTTCCGCCAACAACTACGCGTAAAATTTGCACAAGTGTTTTACTAGAATCCTTCTTGTCCGTGATTCATAAATAATCAATTCTTCCCCGGGTTTTAAGCCTCATTTGTGAACCACAACTTAATAGTTTATATGACACAGTATTCGCTTCATCACACACCACATCAGCCTACCGTAGTCCACTGCTGGATGTAGGCGTCCTCTAGAGTACGCAACAAGGTACGCTCTCCCGTTTTCGCCACCCAGTTACCAGTTTCCTGTATTAGTAGAAGTACGGCGGCCGGGAACTGGAGGCTGTTTTTATTGGCTACTCTTTATGGGTAGTTTTGCCTATAGTCCCAAGCCGGGCAGGCAGGTCGTCAGTCTCAGTATGGTGAACGATACCTACACAGGGGTACTCTGTTGCCCATGTCCCCGGAAATATCCCTTAGTTGCCTATTACGACACCCACGGGAGGAAGCCTAGTTTCCTCCCGTCTATTCTAGGCTGCAAACCACACGGCGAACTACACAGTATTTGCTTGACTATTTATTATTATTCTACACCTAACTTATAGGTTCATATTATAACAGTGACTTTACCACAATTCAGTGGTAAATGTTTACACAAATCCGTTAAATTGTTCTGCACAATCTGACCATAATAAGTTAATTATTAACCTCTGTTCTAGAAGAGATAACTTTCAAGTTGTTGTTTTTAAAAATCGAAACAACAAACTTTTATATACGATAATGATGCAAAAGAATAAGTACATAACAAAACAAAAGACAGGATGTTAAACATCATTATTTTTGTTCCAAGTTTTGTGCTAATTAAACAATCATAGTTATTTATAGCTCACAAGGCTTTGCCTTATTAATTTGCATATATATTTAAGGTGCGTCTGTAAGAAATTCCGTTTCACCTGGATGGTAGCCATTTTGCTAGCTAATATGCGTGTCATAGGCGTATAGGTGTGTGTATTAGGCGTCATATATTAGATGTAGCGTGTCTGGCACGAAGTTTACAAACTTATTTAAAGTCATACTAATGTCTCTTACTTACACATTACCGGAATGTGGCCATTCAAGTGTACCTCTTTACTCTTAGTGTACTCTGCTGTATCGTGGGCGCGTTTCAGAGACATGAAATATCACATACAGAAACAGACGAGACAAATATCGATCGAGATCGCTGGACCGCACGAATATTTGTCCCGCGTGAACATGAAGCTTAAAACGTACGGGAAGCGCCCGCAGTGTTTTGAAATGTTATGGTTTGGTATGTTACAGTAGCTGAAACGCGGGTAACGTTGTACGGGCTCTACCCCGAGCTGGTCGCGTACGGACCAATCCGGGTCGCCCTAAAACAATGTTCTACCACCTCACATGTGTCTTCGTTCCGGAAGCCGGTACGGGCGGCCGTGACGGATCTCCCAGACAGCTGTGAAACCAGTCTATATAGTGTCAAGAATACTCACTGTCTTTGTGCTCGCAGTTGTAGTTGTTCATGACGCACTCGTTGCCGAAGGATTTGGGCTTCTCTCCCTGCTTGCCGGCGCAGATGGGCTCCAGGGCTACGGAGGTGCAGTCGTGCATGCACGCCTTCTTGCGGGCGCCTTCAGCCTTCAGCTGCTTCAAGTCCGGCTTGTCGGGCCGGCAAGACACCGCCACGATTACCAACGCTGGAATTTTTATCAAATGAATATCAGTTGTGCTTGCTCTTTGGTCGTACTGATCTGATTGAATAGTTATGTATATAAGCTTGACTTTTAGGACTTAAATAAGGAACCTATTTCTTTATTTAAGTAACTAACTTTTTTTAAAAGTTTCTTAATTGTATGGGGTTTCCAGATCGAGTCCCTCTGTAGACTGGAATAATATTTTCAGAAAAAAAATTGCATTTTTTTAAATTTTATTTGAGTATTTCTGGTTTAAAACATTGCATAGTATTACCAAAGCTCATGAAGGTAACTCTAGAAGGATGAGGTAAACAAGTAACACTTTCGGGGATTTCAAAATTGTAAAAATGTTGATTACCTTGCCTGAACACAAAAAAGTGTAAATTATGACTTATATGGAAGCAAGCGATGCGAGCTATTACTTCATTACGTCATGAAATATTCTGACGAATTATGAGCAAACATGAATATCATAAATGCAGATAAAATAATGAATTTAAGAAATAAAAATGACATACAGCAGATCCGCGTCTACTATTGTATTCATTTCCATTTGAAATTGTGTATAGCAACATAGGTACTGTAGCATACCATGCAAAACTTTGATTAGATACTTGTATGACATAAACATAGTAAAGACACATCAACCAAATTAGTACACAACATTATCTAATTTAGCCTGACCAACCGGAACCGGTTAGAGCTCATCATGTAATCAAGCCAAAGGATCAACGCAGGCGCACGCGATACTGACCTTAAACACCATTAAGGTCGTCAAATGTTCATCTAGATAATAACAGGAAGAAGGACCACTTTGGACCAATGATCACCGGTTGAACATGACGTTAACTCTAGTAGAATCCGAGATAGACGTCCTTACTAATCCAAATAATAAGACAGGTACCTAGCATTTATTGTTATTGACCCTAACACAGCAAATAATTTGATGATGTTATATGATGTATAAGAGACAAAGACAGTAGCATGACGAGCTGCTTGCATACAGGAGAGACTGGTCCACTTTAGCACACGACCGAATAAAGTGGAAGAATGAGGCCTTTGCTATTCAAATAAGTGATATGTGAACTCAAAAGGGGGGTCTAGGTATGTAAAACTAGTGAAGTGTAAAAATAACTATAGCATTAAGGTTCCCTAGAACATTGGTTATAAATTTGCATTCTTTCGTTTTTAAGCAAAACCTGTATGTTCTCTCACTTAAATAACACCTTTGTACACCATGTTTTATGCGAATAAATGTATTGTATTGTACTGTATTTGCCCTGCAGTGGGACAACACAGGTTAATAAAAAAAAGTGTCTGAATACTACGCAACTACATTACATAAAAAAGCCTCATTTAAATATTTCTTGTTATACAAAACTGCGTTTACTTCTCAACTGAATAAAATAATAATTAAGCTGCAGCAATCTTAAAATACTTTCATAGACAATTGTATTTCATGAATTTGTAAGAAACCACGTTGTAACGCGGTACTGGTATAATTACGTTGCGTTGTATTGTACTCTGGTACATGATACATCAGATACATGTCATAAGTTAGTAACATAGTCGGTAAACAAAACAAAAAATCGCACCAACACAGTCAGGAAAAAAACAACGGTGATGTCATATAAAAACAAACAAAAGATGGATAGGCAATATTAGCTCAAATATAGAAAGGACTAAGCCATTTCTATACATGTAGGTAGGCATATGTATAAACTAGACTACGTACAATATATTATAGCTTATTATACTTACCAAAAACAAACAAAGTAGCTGCCTTCATTGTTATATATCACAATTCTGCGTACCTCGACCACTACACGCGAACTGCCAACAGAGAGGGCGAGCCAATCCTCTTTATATCACATAGCGGGGAGCGCCACAAATGGCCATGATAGATGCAAATCTTACTTTCCATTTCCACTGCCGCATATTCTACTGAACACTTTTCATCTTTTCAACGAAAACGGCAATGTATTGCGTATAAAAAGAGGTGCCGTTATTATCTGCAGGTCAACGTGTTTGATTTGCTAGCGAATAGGTAGAGTTCATTGCTTTGTGGAGACCGAGATTATTTAAATTATATATGTAGATCACTTGATCCTATACTATATATGTATAAGGACCTCGCAATACTATGTAGATATATAACATGAGGAAAAATGTAATGCAGTGTCCAGTTGGTTTACGTAAACCTAGTGTTATACTTATTTAAATTGTATAAAATCGAATCTATGTCAACGAGGGTAAATTAAATACACCTTGTTAAAGCTTATTGTGCACAGAGTAACATTCTTACAGGGCACAGTTCTCATTAGTTTTATGTAACTTAAAATAGCTAGCGTCTAGCTCTGGATTACAGATCGAAGTACTGAAGTAGGTACAGACCGAATCTACATGCACAAGGTGGCAAGTCTTAACTCTGTAGTAAACTAGGACTAGTAGTAATGAGACATTTACAATGATTTTTTAGTTCTTTGTTATTCAAAGTTACCATTGCTGTACGTCGATCTGTCGAATGAATGGCAAATTTTGACGACCTGATTAGTGCAGTGGCTATTAGATTGGACTGGTGCGCTAAGGGTTGCGGGTTCGATTCCCGCACGGGGCAAAACTTTGTGCGACCCACAGATGTTTGTCGCGAGTCTGGGTGATATTTCATGTTTTTGAAACGCACTCTTGACACAGGAGAAATTACTAGCGAGGGGCGACGTTTAAAAAATTGCCTAGTTTCCATCACATACCGAATAGTATAGCGAAATAAAAGTGTGAATAAGAACATAAAGAAATCGTATTATTAGATACACTCAGCCAATGTAATAAATAGCTCATACACAATGATGTAATATAAAAGAGATAGGTAGGTACTTTATGATAATATATATCATGTTTTCTTACCAGCTAGTAAAAGCATTTTTAATTATCAATGATAGTGGAATACCTTCGTAAAGATGAATATTCATCGGAGTGAAGAATTCAATTTCATTTTTCAATTACTAAAACGCTCTGAATGACAATATCTTTTGGAATGTTTATTAAATAGAAAACGTGAAGCTTGAGAGATTTGAAAAGGCCGTTCTAATATGACAGTGGTAACTAAGTAATCAAACCTAGTCTATACTAGGTGCTATGAGTGTTACCGTTGTTATTGTGTTGGTAGATATGTGTATGTTTGTGTTTATTGGTTTAATCATTGCCTGAAATAAACGATATTTAATTGCATTTAATCAAACACATTTGCTATTATGTTTTGTTGCCAAATGCATTGTTATTTTTAAATATTAGGGAGGGCGATGTTAGTGAGGAACTAAAATACTTAACTTTGATAAATGCTTAAGTACCTATATTTTCAAATATTTCAGTAACATTTGTTAATGTGTCAAATAACATAAATAGTACCTAGCTATCAAACGTTGATATATTTATATTACCTATACTTACCTGCGCCTATTGTAGTCAATACTCGATAAAAACTGGTATTCAAAAAGTTTCCGTTATTTGTCTCAAAAATTATCAAAAGAGAATACAAGCAGAAATTATCTATCCCAAAGTGCTATTTACTTGAACTTTCTGACACTTTTGAAGCGTGTTTACTATCTATCATAAATCTTTATTGCAAATGCGTGGTAGGTTTTTAAGTAACTCTCTGTTTGTTAGTACCTATGTATTATCCCTATGTGGTTATGCTTCTACAGGTGGTACCTTTAGTTAAGCTTAACATGCTAGGAATACATTGTCACAGAAAACCTAGGCGTTAGAATATTTTGGAAAGTTTCTTAAAAACCAAAACATTTCTTTGTATGAAACATACTTTTATTACATATATATTAATTTTATATGTTTTAAAACGTTAATGAAAATATAGCATTATTTTTTCAAAATGCTACACTGGTAATTTTTTACATTACTTCTAAAAGCAACATCTATTGGGGAGTAGCAAAACTATTGTATCGCAAGGAGTACTGTAATTATTGTTAATTTCATCTTTACTAGATGGCGCTGTCCACCAAAAAGCTTAAATCTTCAAATCACCTAAAAACTGCCCACTTTCCAAGTTCTAATAGGTGATGTCAGGTTCTGTATTCTAAACTAAAAGTTATGCAATAAATTTTTGGTGCTTTCTACAATTATCAACTCCACAGACCAGGTAGAATGTAGATTTTGGATTGGCAATACAACGCCCAACAATATTGCCACATCATGAATAGTAGGTTCCTCATTTAAAATTAACTCGTTACGATGTCAAGCCAAAGAGCTCATTCCTATATCCAGTACTGAGATCCAGTATTATCTGAGTGTAGGCGATTCATGCTAGTATTATAAATGGTTACTTGGCATTGTACTGTCTTCATTTAGTTTTTATGGTTGTCGCTTTGTTAGTAGCGCACAGTCACTCTGAATCTCATATCCGTTAGTATGTTTGTCATTACCATTCACACAATTATTTAGAAGTTAGGTATACAAAGAAGCTAATCTGTGGTCGCTGCCTCCAATGTCTCCCTTTCTAGGAAACTGGCGTGACATTGGCCGTGACTTTATAACATTATATATTTCGACTTTTATTTGCATGCTAGCATGATGTTTTTGGCACTAATAAATAATACAAACAACTTTTCATATAAACATCTTTTTTTTATTCCAACTTATAACCATACATAATATACACAGTACAAAAAAAAACTTCCTAATACAGCAATAAGGACAAAAAGAAATTGTCACTATCATTTTGTAACATAACCAAATTGAGAAATCTAGTAATAGGATAAACTTATCTACATGCCGTGTTGTAATGTACAATGCTTCGAGCGAATACGTTTGTTTTATTTCAATACAATAACTTAAAAGTATACAATTCTTAATATGTACTCGATGGAATTCGAATTAAAATTTACACAATACATACATATCACTATAGCTACAATTAAGCTGTAAATAACCTGAAGAGTTTTATTTGTATTTCAATTAAGGAACATAAAACATATCCACATCTCAACGATATCACCATAATCAGACTAATTTACATTGCACATACTCCGATCGCGACCGTCGGACTAAATCACATTTCGAGTACACTTACACACATAACTGGTACACAATCGACTCGGACGCTTAACAATGGCATCTTATACACGAAACGGCGCACAGCGCGTATCATACTCGCTCCCAATCTTACGTTAAATGCGGAACTTAGCAATTAATGTTACGTTCGAGGTTGAGATCAAATGCGGGAGGCCCGCTCGTCTTCACTTGGCTTCGGCGAGCGCCTCCTCCAGGCAGCACAGAGAATCTTTTACCGCGTGGTACACTATATTCTTTATCTGTAGCTTATCTTCTTTGTTAGAGTGCTGGCGAGACAACCGCCTAAACTGCTGCGCGAGCTCGAAACACCGAGACACGTTCTCGGGCGAGACGAAGTCCTCGGCCACCTTGATGCAGTCTAGGAGGTTCCTCACTTGGTGCGGCGCTCCGGCCGGGATGAAGACTGCGTCCCCGGGGCACTGCAGGATCGCGTAGCCCTCCACGCCGTACTCGCGGTACAGGCGCTCGCGCAGCGCGGCGTCCAGGTACCAGGTCTGGTCGTGCACGGGGTCGTGCTGCGGGCGCGGGCGCGCGCCCCGCTCCAGCTCGGCGCGCACGAGGAAGTCGCGGATCTTGTCGGCGTCGCGCGCGGCGTAGATGTGCCACAGCGCGGCGGGCGGCTTGAGGCGCGCGCGGCGCCGGGACAGCACGTCCACGCCGGCCTCCTCGGCCGCGCGCGCCGCCTCGCGCGCCCGCTCCTGCGCGTCCTGCGGCGCGCTGGCGTGCACCATCACGTTGACGGCGTCGCTGACGTCGAGGTGCAGGTTGGTGGTGCCGCCCGCGCCTCCGTAGGCGGTGTACATTTTCGGTCCGAGATCGGGGCGGACGAAACACTCGGGTAGCCGCGCCGCCAGATTTAGTTTTCCGGTGCGCGACGTGTATTCACTGAGAGGTAACGCACGCATGAGATCGTCGAAGCGCGCCGGGAGAAGCTCCGCGAAGTCCTCGCCCGGTGGCCAGTCTTTTAGTTTGAGCACCATCGGGGCGCCGCGTTCGTCTCGTAGCCGCTTGGCGGCCAGATCGAATCCGTCCCAGAACTTCCTACCCAGTTGATACGGCACTACTAAACCGGACGCACAATTAACCAAGTCGACACGTGTTTCACCGAAGTCCCGCGAGAAACTCTCGGGACTCCATAAGTCTTTATCGAGAATGGTTGATACGTCTGAGACTAGAACTGGTTGACCGCGTTTCCACTGGTCCTGGAAAAAATGGAAAAACAAAATTAATAAATAGTCATAATTAGGAATACATATAAATATGTATATTATATAAATTTTACTGTAAAGTTAGCATATAGAAATGCAAGTCATATTTACCTGGAACGGTTTATAATTGCCAGGATGCATAGGGTCAGTAAGATGCAGCAGCTTGCCGTCGCACAGCCAGGCGTGCGGCACGTCGGGGTACAGGAGCTTGGACTCTGTGAGCGTCATGATGCGGACGGGCAGCTCCTCGCGGCTGCGGCCGCTGCGATCGTACCGCTTCACGACGTTGGACAGCGCGAAGGGTTTCACTTCGCCGTCTTCGTCCTTCTTCTCGTCGACGACGCTAGAAATGACGTCATCGAGGATGTCGCTTTTACTCTTCTTCTGTTTCTTCTTGGGTTGCGTGTCGCCGCCCTCCGGCGCCGGTCGGATGAGCAGTTCTCGCAGCGTGGAGAAGTTGCCGCCTTCCTCGGAATCGGACGAGCTGGACTCGGACTTCTCGTCCTCGGCCTCGGTCTTCAACGGTAGGTCGGACAGCCAGCTGACCACGGAGCTACCGGTCTTGCCGTTCTCCGACTTGACCGGCGATGAGCCGTTGGCCGGCGTCGCTTCCTCTTTGACGTCCTCCTTTTTAACGTTCTGTAAACAATGGAATGAAGATTAAATATATGACGAAAAAAGTATCAACTCAACTTATTGAAATGATCTAAGAAGTGGAAATACTCGACTCGATCGACGAATAAGCGAATGGTGCATACCTTGAGCAGCGCGCGGTGCAGCAGGCGGCGCGCGGCGGCCTTGGTGTTGGGCGCGGGCGCGGGCGCGGCGCCGCACGCGCAGGCGGGCAGGGAGAAGGCGGAGCGCAGCGCGTGCGCGCGGGCCGCCGCCGCGCCCAGCGCGCCGCCCGCCGCGATCTGCGTCAGCAGCAGGCGCCGCGCGGGGTGCGCGCCGCCTGTCGTGCACGTCAGCCAGCTGACAAAGATACACATTTGTTAATACATTTCTATCAGTGTAGTACTAAAGGCTTACGCTGCTACTCAGTGCTTTATTGACCATTATGATGTGTGGGAAAAAAGATATTTGACAACCAGAAGTAATATCAATTTCATTTATGAATTCTATGTAACTATTCCATTACTGAAAACAAAAAATATAGCAATCAAGAAGTGAACTCACCCAAAGGAATCTCTCTCGCCGTTGCTATTGTTAGCGTTAGCAGAATTATTCGTTTCAGTTGTAACTGTGGCAGTTTCGCCGCCGGATGTCCGCGACTATAAAATAAAACAAAATTTATAAATAAATGTATTCACAGCCATGACAATCGAAACCACCAAACAGTAATCAATGAATTGAACTGACACATTTAAAATATTTACCTTATAACAGTCCAAACACACGACGAAGCCACATTTGCCGCATGTCCAGTGGAAATTGAACAATGTAGTCTCGCAAACGTCGCACATTTCTCTCACACCCTGTACCACTCGTTTCCATGCTATCGTCTTATCTATAACAGAAAATTATTTATTAGTACATTTCAATATAAATGATAATTTAATAAATTCTAATGTCATAAACACAATGTAAATTTACCATCATTCAAATGATGAGATTCTGCCTCCTTCTCTTGTTGTAGCAGTTCACAGAACTGGTCTCCAATCTCCTTTAGAAGGAAGCAACTCATCTCAATATCTAATTCAGCAGCGCCAGCGGAAGACGATAGCCATAGCTTTTTATCATCCTGTGGACAAAATAAATAAAACTATTATAATTTGCAACTCAATTAAAGGTAGGACAAGAAAACAAGCATTAAATACAGTAAGGTAGCTAAATCTGTAAATAACGCACCTCTTCGGCATCTTTGTAAGGATCTGAGAACCCGGCGATGGCCAGCTGTCTGTTTTTGGCGTACTTCAGTCTTCGGAAAGCGTAGAAACGGCAGAAGATGTTAGGCATGTCCTTGTCGCGCTGCGCGGGCGACCAGCGGCACTCGCGGCACTTGGCCAGGCGCGGCGCCACCTCGAAGCACGGCCCGTTCTGCAGGAAGGAGTCGGGCGCCGGGCGGGACGCGGGCGAGGACTGCGCGGCGCGGCGCGGTGGCTCGTCACGCCGCCGCCCCCCGCGCCCCCCGCCGCGCGCCCGCCGCCCGCGTGCGCGCCCCGTGCCGCCGCGCCTGCTCGACGCGCTGCCGCTGCCACTCCCGCTGCCGCCGGAGTCTGAGTCTTTGTCGTCGCTCTCTTTGTCGCTTTCGCTTCCACTCTCGGAAGCCTTCTTTCTCTTCGGCTCGTCACCGGCTTTTCGCGCCGCGGCGCCCTTTTTCCGTTTAGCCTTTGGTGGCTTTCGCTTCGGGGGCGCGGTCGACTCGCGATCGGAACTCGAGCTATCCTCTTCTGGGTCTTCGACGCGACCGTTAGCTTCCTTCGGCTTCCTCGGTTTCGATGTCTTCCGCGCACCGCGCTGGATTGATTTCGCAGCGACAGGTACGACTATATTTGAGCTCGAATCGTCCGGCTCTGATACTCGAGTGATCGTCATTGGAAGTGTTATACAAGTTCCACCGCCGCCCGAACAGTCACCCTCACCGATCGGTGCGGTCTCATGTCGCTGCAGCCACGCTTTTTTGCCGAGATGTCGGACGGGGGCACCGCTGCCACCGTCTTTTGGGGATTGGGCTGCTTTTGATGCAGTGTCCTCAGCACCCGGCGTGACGGGCGGCGTGGCGGGAGGAGCGGGCGGCGTAGGTGCGGGGGGCGGGGCGGCGGCGGCAGGCGGAGAGGCGGCCACCGGGGGCACGGGCGTCGCCGGCGCGGGGCTCGCTGCCGGTGTAAGGTGTGGGGCGGGCGACGCGCCGGCCGCTCGCTCAGGTGTCGCCACGCTGCCATCGGCGGACGGAACGCGGACATCGCAAGGAGGGCCGGGGGCTTGGGGCGCAGGTTCGGAACCATGTGGCGTCCGGCCGGTACCGGCTGCAGCCGCAATAAGCGGTTCGGGTGCAGTGGGTTCCTCGAGTCTTCTTCGCTTAGCGTCAGCTTCGGGAGGGTCAGTCGCACCCCGTCTTCTGGGAGACAGGCGGTCGGGGTCTTCGCGTACCATGCCGAGGTCTAGTGGTTGTAGTTGGCACGGCGATGTGGAGTTAGCGTCGACAACCGCTCGCTGCGGTGGACGCGGCTCGGGGGTCCGCGAATGCGCGGGGGGAGGCGGCCGCGTTCTTTGAGCGTAAGGTGGCGGGTACGGAACTGGTGGCTGCTCTACCTTTGCATGTGGCATAGGAGGCTCCACGGCGACGGCGTAGTGCGCAGGACCAGGTCCAGGACCTGGAGAGTTGCACGGGGGCTTGCCGTAGATGTGAGGAGGCGCAGGGCTTGAAACCTTAGGCTTTACAGGCGGCGGCGCAGTTTGATAGTACGCTGGGGAGCGCGGCGGCGGGGGCTGGTACATCCGCCGTGCGTTTTTGTCCTGTGCAGGTAGAGCGGCGTGTGGCGATGTCTGCAACGTCGGATGCGGATGTGGAGGTGCGTGTGGTGACGGACCCGTCCGATACGTCCGCGACGGTAGGTAATGGGGATTAGGTTCACTCCGGGGTTTGCTCGGGTACGGGTGCTTCTGTTCAAGGTGTATTTGTTTAGGGTCGTGCTTAACTATCACAGAGTTCTTCTCAGGGACCAGTGGTGGCGGCGCCGGTAGGTGCTGGTCCTTAATTTTATCGTATCGGTAAGGAGGGTAGTTGTAGGGGCCGAAGTTAGGTTCCCCTTTAGGTAAGGACGGGTGGGACGTTGGTTTGTCTGGTTTTGTGGGGATGGAGATGCGGGCATGTTGTGAGTGGTAGTCCGCAGGGGAAGTGGCCGGGGGCCGCGTGGAGGGGTGTGAGGGGTGCGCGGGATGTGAGGGCGGGTGTCCGGGCGGGGAGTAGTACGCTCGGTCCGGGGGCGGCGCTCGTAGTCGCTCGTGTTCCTGAGCGGGCGCACCGCGACTCGATCCCAAGCTGTGTAGTATCGCCCATGACATGCGCTCCCGCTGTTAAAAAAAAACTTTTGTTAATTTTTTCTATTGTTATTTAATAGTAACATAACTTAAACAGACTTGTAAATTAGACAGTGAGTAGGTCTGGAAGTAACTACCTTTTGGTTAGCCAGTCTGAGAGATTCCTCAAAATGCCTCGTCACCAGTTTCGACGCGGCATTCTCTTGATCTCTTCGTTCTTTCTCCTCCCTCTCTAGCTTCTCCCTCTCCCGTTCTCTTTCTCGCTCCCTTTCCCGTTCTTGCTCTATCCGTTCTCTCTCTTTTCTCTCTTTCTGTTGCTTCTCCAGCATTTCTCGTTGGTCCTGTTCCCTTCGATCTCTGTAACCAAAGAATAAACAAATGAGTCAAATATACATAAATAAGTTCACAGTTTCTGATTTGACATAACTTAAATAATTTTGTTTGATTGTATCCAATCGTCTGAAATCAGCTTACATCACAATAATAAACGTAGTCCGTAAGTATTAGGACATGATAAATTGAAGATTGTTAGGTAACCTGGGTCTGCGCAACTTTCCAGAGTTCTATGATTTAAGTGGGTCAAGGTCATTCGATTTTATTGGCGTAACTATAACACACGTTTTACTTGCAATAAAAATAATTATTTAACACGCCTATGATAATAAACGAGGAATAAAATTATTCACTATTTTTACAGGTTTTAACATAATGTAATTGTCTATCTATTAATGCTGGCACTATTGTAAATTAGAAATTATGAAAGATTCACAGACGTATCAACTTCGTATACATAAAAAGTAAATCTAATTGGCTTAGGGACGCGAGGATTCTTTTGTTTACAAACATTTAAATGTAATCTTGTAATAAAGAAATCCGATTACGTATGAGTAATTATTATGTTTAATGAAGTCAAAGAGTATTATTATGGCTTCCAATTTTGTTACAATTCATTCGGACGATAACACGAATACTCGTACGACCTACATAAGACGATATTGCAAAATGCTTTACTACTTGGATAATGAGTAATAAATGGCCATCAATTCCAGTGCAATACAACTAGGTATAATGATAGAGAAGGTTTTAAAAGATTTTGAAAGCTAATTACTAAAATCATGAAACTATAGACTTACTGATTTGATGCCGGTATTGAAACGATAATTATTTTGCGCATACTTAACATAGCCGACATGAATTTATTAAAGTTCAAGATATCACAATTACTGATTTCACAACAACCTAATTCATTGAATATGAAGATTTTTGCCTGGATATCAGACTTATTAACAATATAAAACACAAGTAGATGTTTTATAACAATTACTATATTTTTGTAGCTTTATGTAGATTGACATCTGGCAATTAGATGTCAAAGTTTGTTTTTACTTATTATCAACCATTACCAAGAAGTTTGTAATATCTCGTAAGGCCTAATAATAACAGTTATAGGTACTGGATAACAAATCGTAAATAATTAATTTAGACGATTAAAAAGCAAATTAATAAACGGGGCATTAAAAATAATGATGTTTATTTTAATATCGTATCATTAAAATGATTTAATTTTAATAAGGCAAACGTCATTACGTCACATTAATTCCGAATGAATATGCAGTAAAAATACTTACATCATAAACATAATTTAAAAATAAATTAATGCACCAGCAGCGACCGAGCGGAACAGATAATAAAATCAAACGCATATCGATTATGCGCATACAGCTGTCTGGCATTACCGTTCGTTGACCTTGGCCTACAGCGACTTTCGGACAGTGACGTAATTACCAGCCTTGAACGTATTCCATACCACGCATATCATTGTTGACAGCAATATGTGGCTTCAAATGACCAGATAGTAATGAAGTACTTAGAAACGCGTGTACAAATCTACGTACGAATTCTATTTATAATTCATCATACACGACACGTGGATAATTCTTTGGAAACGGTACAGGCGTTGAGAATCTTAAGAATTTGTTGTTCAATAAAGTTTGACAGGTACAATGACTGATTAGAATGGGTGACGCATTATATGTAATACGTAAGCGTTTATATTTGTTCCTTTTAATTAGTATCAGGAAACCCCGCCTCTAATGATTTTAACATAAGAACTTAGCATATTTATTTTAATTCTGATGAGCTAGGCCGTTAATGAAACATAATTTTGAAACATTAAATAAACTAAAAGATACCTATAGAATTAATATATTATTCTAATCCACATTAATTTAAAAAAGGTCTGATTATCAAATATCCCCTAAGCAAATGGTCGTTTTGTTACGATTAGAAGTCTGTTAAAAATAGATTGTAATTATCTTCACAGAATAAAATAATATATTTTATTGTTCATAATAATAATAACGAGTTTTTAATAGCCAAGTACTAACAGCCTACGTAATACTTCGGAATGTTTTACATAACAATAAAATGACTCATCGAAGCATGTAGGAAAATATCAGAGTTAATATCTTATCTTTTAATTCACGTGAGGTTACATTTATTTCCTTATTTGTAAAACTGTTATCATTTTCCCTGAATTTTTATTGTTTTATGCCACAAACCATTATATTTCATGATTCAATGTTGAAACGGAAAATCTGACTAACAGCAAAGGTAAACATCGGGTTAAACCTGGATTCAATAGTGTGTCCAATACGTGCATATGCGTGGTGTTCTATGGTCTCTGTATAAGTAATGCTTAGCCCAGCAATGAGACGATATAGTCTGGTAAATTATGATGGTTTTATTCTTCTTCCTAGCGGTTTCACTTACTACTATTGGCACAGGTCAGTGTAATTAGCACCAAGGGGATACAGCCAATAACACCACACTGTGTAGCATATTATTAGGGTAACCCCTCAAAACCGTCTGCGGAAAATGATAGGGATATATTCACAGCCGGCACCACACGATAAAAAACTTTACTACAATATATCGTGCACTAACAACAATATAATTGGACACCCGTTCATTAATTCAGCTATTTATACCGACCTCAATAAACACATCCACTGATATAACGCTTAATAATAATGTTCTTGCAGACGTACTAAATATTCAAGCTGACGAGTCAAGGTTAAAAACAACATCTTAATAATTTTAACATTATTTATACAAGATATATTCGCTAATATCACGTTACGAACAATAAGAACCGGCTGGAAGTTACAAGGTCGACATCAATATGGACCTAAATAGATTTTCCTCTTACATATTCATAACTCGATTGCTCTTAACAAATACTAATGTCGAAAAAAACTGGCAATGTAATGTCATTTAAAATAAATGTGTGTCTTTAACATAAATTTAATTAATCGTTTATTTTTAGAACACACGCGTCATACTTTCAAGGTTTTTTTCTTTGATATTTACGTTAACGTAGGTATATGTATAGGTTGTCAAGATTTCGTTACGTAGAATTTTGTTTCACAAATTGTGTAATATACAAGTGGTATCCTCACTATCTACGAATACCATAAAATAATCACAGTTGGCTAAGCTCTGAAACCATACCAGATGTAATAAAATTTGTAACAACTGTACTGACTATAACTTTTTTTAGATTTCATATTTTATTTCTTAGTGAATAGCAAGTCTATAGAAAAAATCAATAAAGGTTATTCATGGCCAAACTTGCGTCAGTTTCAGGTAAGAGAATTCACAATGGCAAACAGCAGGCCCTGTTTAAAAAAAAAGCAAAATCAGCTGGCAAGGTGGCAGATGTAAAAGTAGCTGCAACGACTTAAAGAGAATAATAATGGCCTTGCATCGCCAGATGAATATTTATAACCTCCAGATTATGTTATTACCATTATAAACGGGTAACAACGGGTAAATACCGATACGTCAAAAGCATACATATTTCCTCATAAGCGTGTCATTGGGTGATATTGACATGCTAAACACGTAGGTAGAGGTTATAAGGAGAATTGGTCCAACATTGCAACTTGGGAATTAATAACGTGACTAATGTATTTATGGCGCAGGTAAAGAAGTCATAAATATTGCTAATTCGTATGCCTACGTGTTTGAACGGATGTAAATTATTATTGTTTCTTAACGTATCCGCAAGTTTCTCACGATTATTCAAGAAACGTGTCTCCGCGTATTAGCATTCAAATGTTTGCAATGATTTATCGCTGTAATAAATTTATTGAGAACGGTATTATAAAATGAACATATTCTGAATTCATTATTTACCATGTTTATTTAAATGGAGGATTTGAATAGGTACTTAATTGTATACGATTAAATAACCTAAGTGAAAAATACAATATTATTTGGCAATGTTTGAAATTTTCATAATGCCTATTATGACATTTTTTCCAGTTTTATTGGCTTAACGAGTAGTACGACTTAACTTTATTAGAAATGCAATTGTGTGTAACCTTGTGGCTATGAATGGAACATCTCATCGCGCTCGTGTTTACTACACACAATAAGAATCGCGCACATTCGACAAGGACATACATCTCTACGACAATAAAAAGCTGCTAAGTAATAAAAGGACACGAGCTTTCTAGCATTTTATAGCTGAAATACAATGTCTCTAACTCTTATGATTAAATCGATAAATACCTATTGTTTTGACACTGAAAAATAATTATTTAATCGTACTGCGGCAACCATGACAGTATTTCGTGTCACAAAAAGGAAAAAAAGCACCTAAAACATAATTATTTCAATGAAAATTCCTTAATCATTATATTTATATCTCATTTACATACAGTTGCAGGTAATTCTGCATCGTTAACAAATTTCATTATTCAATTATGATGTACGATAAATGTTATTAATAATTCAATACAAGGATCTCAGTCACAAATTATATAAGAGTATTGAAGTTAGATTCAGATATTCGTTATGTTATAACTAACTGTTTTGGGTGGAATATAGTACAAGAGTTAACTATGTAAATATAGAAGCTCGGTTTCTTTGCCAAAAACCTGCTTGCTACCTAGTAAAATTACATAACAAGGGAACAAATTGGTAATTTATTCCGCAGTTTTTATAAGAAGCGAGAAAAGCCAGACATTATGAGACGTATAAATAACGAAGTAGCTACGTATTTCCTAAACATTCAACAAGAATAACATACAACAGAAAGTTGGCAGTTCACCAAATGATATTTATGTTTATCATTGCAAACTTTTTCTTGCATGTCGACAGAGTTATTTTCGGATGTACACGAATACGTTATTTTTATACTGTCCTTGTGAGTTTGAATACTTAATCTTTGTTTTACTTTGCCGTTAATAACAATAATTATGTGTACGTTCGTATGTTGTCACCTGTCGTTTAAACAAAGTCGTAGTTCAAAGTAATTAAGCATACGAGAATAATAGTGATTGTTTGTTTACTGAATCACAGTAATATGAACCTGTAGATAATGGTGGGTAGTCTAAGTTAGGTCATTGTCTTCCCAGGTCAGTGCTTATTAGCGATAAGCGTATTACCGTGTACTGTACAGTATAACAGGTAGGTACATAAAACAAACCGCAAAAATAGAACTAATTCAACGGATTCAATGACAATTAAGTATTGATTGATGCAAGCTACCTAGTTATAATTGAGTTAGCTAGACAAAAACTGTGGTGATGCAATCTAAATTAATTTTTCATAGTTTTAGAATGAATCACCTTCAATTATATTATAAATTAACGAGAAATAGTGGTTGCACGTTCCACAAAAATACTAATATTTCAACAGCCTCTTTTTTGTGATAATACCCTAGTTTGACAGATTGACAAATACGTTAGTCGGAGCAAAAACAGAGGTTTAGCATTAATGATGTAGCTTCGACACGAGTAATAAACAAAAAATATAAGATAGAAATCAAGTTAAACGGCATTTTATGATTGATGTTAGAAACATTTAAAACATTTTATCGTGCATTAATTGTAGGTTAAGAATTACCTACACTTTTCTCTTATTGTCACTAGTGTAAATATTAATTACTATGACTGCACTGGACAAAAGGCTGATCTTACTGGTATTAGTACAACTAACTAGTTATAGAACTAGGTACTATAATACTTTTATTTGTCTTTGCAATTACAAAATTAGTTTTGTCACTTTAACATAACAAGACAACAACCACATAGTGCATATACCTATATTAATATAATAAAACATAGCAAAAAGGTATTAGAACGCGCCTACAGCGTACTACCACAGAATAGTAGTACTGCTTTGTTTATCGATAGTAATAAATAACAGTTATTTGGAACGAACATTCTTGTTATATCCGACACTAACCTACTTCGATTCACAGCTCTATTTTAAAAAATACGCATCACATTTTATAGACTGTGGTATAATCATAAACAATGTCGAGTACTTCACTATTGTGGTTATAAAATCGGAATACATACGCAGCATGTCAAGAGTATTGGGTTTTTAAGAATATTTTATGAGTTCACGTACACTTGCGATCCATGACTCAGAATAATAGCTAGCTTTATATACAGTTGTAAAATGCTGAGTCACAGTAAATTATCCGCCGTTTGCGCTAACAAATATAATATTGGTTTAACACAGAAAAAAGGGTAGTCATAACCCATAGGTAACTAAAACTCCAGCGTAATTGCGGTTTGAAATAATGAACCGACAATTTCAATTATGTCCTAACCACATTAGGCTGATAATGTTAGCATTTGCGTAGTTTTAATTAACGTTTAACGTCCCACGAATTCAAGACCTCATCCTAATGATAGAACTACAAGGAATTAAGAACTACGACGAATCTTAACAAAAAGATCGAAAAGTAGCGTAATTGGACGCAAAAAAAAGAAGAGGGAATTAAACAAAAATATAATTTGAAAAACTGCCAAGTCGTACCCATACAGTTATGATGGAGATGAATCATTCGTAGTAATGCACTTCAATGTGAAATGATTAAATAAAACGCGTCGAAAGCGCGAGTGCGTTTGAGGCACCTGTTAGCAATTAATTGCCAATTACTCGGATTCGTGGTTAATGTAGTATAGAGAGATCGTTTATTCAATAGCTAGTAGTAAAATGCAGTCGAGTCAGACAGTAAAAAAACTTTTTAGGTAGATACATAATTAATTATGCGTCTGGCTGTCTGTAGCCAATAAAAACTGAATGAACAAAACAAACTCATGTATGTGTCGTCGTAAAAGTAATGAAGATTTTAATTTGACTAACCGCCCACTTGGTTGAAAAGCCAGTGCAATGCTTTGTAAAATTAGTACATAATAAAATAGTATGTAGGTAAGTAACAAATGTGTGTAGGTAACAATAGTAACAAAATAGAAAGTATAAAGTTAGGACAACTTGAGTTCCCAACTGAGTTGATTGGCTTTGTTGCGCGCACGTCACGTAATTTTCTACTACGCACCAGATTAAGTAAAGAACCTTTTCACATAGCAAGGCACAAATAAACTACAATCGTTCAATCCGAGTTCGTTGACCTGTGTTAATCTAGTAAGCACTAGGCGATGCTATACATAGACATACAGCTATCACAAAGCAAGATTTTTACGCAGATAACATAACAGGGTCAACGACTTTAGCTGTGTTGTTATTATTTACTTTAGGACAACGGACGAAGTCACGAAGCACACTAGATTTTGATAGTTTTTTATGATAGTTGTTCCTATCGAGTCGTTCTACAGTTTAAAATTTATATACTTAGAACAAAATGTTTTTGTATTTAGCCGAATGTTACCACATTGTGCTGACAAAATAAATTTTAGGTTTTACAGCTGGGCAAATTCATGAATTTCCAAATTAATTGGCAAATTAATTGTTTTTGTAATACTTAGAACACGTAATACTTGTAATACTTAGAATACTTAGAACACATGTATGTTTATAAATTTAAATTAACAACACAATTTAGGGAAGGAAATTGAAATATCAAAATAAGGACAAGAAGAACCGTTTTCTAGTATGAACTAAAGGCTATTTCTCGTAGGTTTTCCTTTTAGTTTATGGTTAGTCTCCAATATTTATGGTCAAAAGGAATAACACAATGGGATTTAACGCGTGAGACTGAAGTACTGAACCAATGATCCTGCAGGATTTTCTTGTTGACGCTGGCTTTTTGCTTTATGCTTTTGCAAACTAGAGCAAATGTCTCGATAAGTTGTCGATTGGTTAAACTAATCGAGAGCAATCGAGAAAGCAACTTAACTGCACTATTAGACCTATATTATAAAAGAATAAGGATACAACATACAGAAGAAGTCAAGAACCTTGTTCTGATCTACATATTATTACCTCCATAGCCTACGTTTTTAGGTATCTCTCACGTTTTAATCAATGGGTATAGTAAACTCACCGTAGCAGTCTTTCATGTCTCTCTCTATCGTAGGTTGCCGCCGCGAGGTAGTCGTCCGCGATGGCATGGTGCAGCGGCGCGTGTATGGGAGGCTGGTAGCGCTGCTTCCACAACAGCTCGCTCGGGTAGAGCGTCGGCGGCGGCGGGGGAGGCAGGTGCAGCAAGGGCGGCGGGGGGCCTCCGCCGTAGCCGTGCGCCATGCCGCGCCACTCGCGCTCTTCCACGGAACTCGCCGAGCCGCCCGACCGGACTCCGCTCACTCCCGAGTCGGACCTATCGTCCGCATCTCGCGCGCACACTATCACACAGTCGTCCTCCTCGGAGGCCACGGCGCTGGCAACACCATCCGCGCCCGCACTCACTTCACTCTTCACTTCACACTCACTTGACTTCACTTCCTCCTGCTTTACGCACTTGTCGGTTTCCTCACTGACTTCGGCGACATCACTTGCACTCACACTTTCAGCGACACCTGTAACAATTGAGATAATACGTTAGACAATTCACAATAGGTACTTAACAATATAAACAAGGCAGGCTAAGGAATTTACATTTGTATAAACTATCCGGAATTATGAATAAATTTCAAATAAATTATCAAAGGCATGTCTTTATGTCAAAACAAATTAATATTGTGTTATCAACGAGGTGCCAGCTGCATATTTTCAAGCGGCTGACGTCAGCGTTGAGTCCGTCGGTCATGTCGGCACGTTTGGGACGCAGCCAAAATAAGCCCATTCACACTACACCCACGGTTATAGGTACTTACGCAAAAATAATGTGTTGTACGAACGATACAATCTTATTGTCTTCTAAGAAAAAAAATATTGAAACAATATTACCTACAGAAAGATTGTAATTTTAGCACAAGTGTACGTAAACATTACTTTATTATGAAGTCGTAAATTGCTAAACGTGACTAATCAATTCACAATTGCGTAACTACCACTTGACTGAGTACCTACTCAACAGATTGATTTACATGTTAAATGACGTTAGTGATAAACACGAAGACAAGCAGCTATTATGTGCGCGCCGTCTGCATGGCAAATACGATATTATTCAAATGATTGGTGTATTAGTAACCGGAACAGGAAGACAAGTTTATGAAGAGATATAGCGACGTGGGTGGAACTAGCAGGGAACATGTTGGCAGTCGGGCGGCGAGCTGCTGCACGTGAATGACGACTGGAGGTGCGCCAAGCGGCGCTGTCGCCAGCGGCCGCCCGGACATTTGGCGCTCCACCAGAACGAGGGCAATGTGATAAAATCCCGGGAGATGCGTCACTCAAACAAATTACACACACAATAGGCAACATAGGTACTAGGAAGTCGGGATTAACTTCGGCAGGCCTTCGTCATAGTTTATGACATCAATAAGATTTATTGTCACAATCTTGGTAAATTTCAAAAGTCGTAACTATGTTATATAGTATACGATATTATTACGAGTATTTGCATAATCAGCGTAATCATACACTTACCTAACATGTACGTCTATCTACTTAAAAAACTTTAATTCGTTATGTCGTAAATCTTTAGGAATTTATTACCAGGAATGAGGAATCAAACATCAGGACAAAACTGTTGAATTGCAACCGTTAATAACAAAACAATAGAGAATCAGCGTATAAATTAAGAAAGAAATAAAAAACAAATTCCAAGCTAAAGTAGCCTAACTACTTACTAATCTTTGGAGCGCGCATTACTCGAGGCTTTTCTTGTTATTAACACGCGATTGCATTTAAATGTAATATAAACATGCAGAAAAAAGTCTATAAAAGTAAGGCAGGCACGCGATCAAAACGGACATCAAGGTGATCATAAGCTGCCTAATTTACATAAATATTTGAGTTATATTATAATATAAATGGTAAAAAATATGACTTCTAACTTTCAACTATTCAATTAAGTTTTATAGTATTCAATTATTAATTTATACATGTGCACGCTTAAATATAGAATTCGACACGACACCTACACAAAAGAGCGGGCCTGCGTGTCGAGTGAACAACAATGGAATTTTAATGAGAGAGCTGTTAACGAGGATCTTCATTTACATAATCGCATATATAATTATTCATAACAAACATAAACAGAGAAGAAGCTGGCGATTGTGTGGCTGCCTACAGCTGGTCATTATTCACAGGGTGCGTGAGCCGGGAGATCGCATCTGAGTCAGCGCATAATGATATGATAATGTATCTCAATTCGCGATACGGTTGCGGTCGAGCCGCCATTTTTAATGACCGCGCGCCGTACCGTGAACCGGTTGCGGCGAAATCTACCAGACAACGCCGCGCAGCCCCCAACGACATTCCTTCTCGGTTATGGTGACGCACCCACCTAATTTATGTAGCATACAAATACACACTTTGGAATTTGACACTAATCCCTGCTCTCCCACTCACATCAAAGTGGTAATAAGACCTTTGTTCTACTTTACACAACACATACATATACAAACTTTATAATTTAACATACTTATATAAAATCCTACCTAGTAGGTAAATGTAAATATTCTATTATAATGATGAACAAAAATAAATGCAAATCTAATCGAGAAACAAATGTGTTGTGTTGACGTAATATGAAGCGAACGTAAATGTAAGCATGTAGGCGTGAAGATAAAAAGAATTGCAAAATCACAAAGGCTACGATAGCGTTACTTATTGCTTGCAAATGAAACGATAGTTGTTTTAGTCAACAATATTCGATAACAAGAAATTCAACAAGCCCCAGCTGTTTACAATGTTAAAAGAATACACGAGGCGGAGAAAACAAACCTGCCGCTTTACAAACAAACGACCATTGAACGAATGTAAACAAAAGTTGTGAAACAATGCGACAGTGATCAGCGGGAGGGGACAATGGGGTAACAAATAACTCGACGGGGAAGTGCGGCAACGTCGCAGAACGACAACGGTTGATTGAAAAGACAAACGCCGAGGCGGAACCGGTGAGAGAGCTTTTCATTAGATGGAAAGGAAGGGCAAAAAGTTGACACCCAAGCCCGAGAAGCGCGGCCGCTCGCCGCTCCACCACGACGCCAGTAAATCCTGACCACGACAATTTGAATTATTCATGAAGGGCGGGCCCCGGCAGCCGTAACTCAACAGACCGACTATTGCAGCAACCTAACGTACAACCATAAAGGTACCTGTATAATTATATTGCAGCTGTTCCGTAGAAATATGCAACTCCTTCCCCACTTTTATATTTAACTGGATTAAGCTAAGACAATGCAAATTACCTTCAAATTTATACACGACACGCCAATAAATACTGTATACAGACGTTTGTGTTAACAGGTAAATCTCTAAGTATAAAAAAATACATGATTAGCGCGGTTTTGAATTATTCATGTAAGCGCAATACTGTTTATTGTTCAATTAGTTTGCTAGCTATGAGGTTTTCCAAGAATTGTAAACCGCAAACGCAGTTACCATTAACGTCAAACAAGAACGCGTCAATTGAGTTTCACTAGTCTATAATGTACCTATTATGACTAGTCTTGATGAGGTTAAAAGGTCGAAATCATCAGACCATTCGTAGCACGTAGTGTTTATGTAGGTATGTACTAGGTACATACAGTGACAGGAAAACATATCGTTAGGTTACAACTACGTAGAGGAAATCAAACGCGTGACTGGCAACGATCAATCAAATGGTCCAATATTACACGAGCCCACGTATGCGTATTGAGGGTTATTATACAGTTTAGCGAGCATATTAACGACGGGAAATTACGTAAATCTCTATTAGATTGGGTATATGAAACGCATCGCAGCATGCACTTTTTGATTAAACGTTGAAATTAAAACACTAAGTCTGTAGTCAATATGTAACTAATTAGCTAATCTTTCAAACGCCACGCGAACATGATCATAATTGGGCAAATAGAATGCCCAAGTAAAACACGAGTACAGCAGACGAAGCGGTAGTACGTCAATAATTTCAAATAACCTGTTACCGTGTTATCTGAGCGTGTTTGCCGACTCAAAGCCATCTCGTTAAAACCACTGGAGCGTTGCGACTCGCCGACCGTGTAATGAAACACTTCCACTCGGAGAATAACCGTTAATAGGACATTAGTTAACAAAGCTTTCTCTGTGATAAGTGATAAAGCAATTAAACGAAATAGTTACATCATCATCGTGTATTAACGCAATATTGACTTTGACTTGACTATATCGCCTCAAATTAGAGTAGGTCCGCCACAAACCGCAACCGAATCTCACTTTCTAAAAGAAGCTAGCAAATTACTTATTCGATATCAAGTCAACATTCGCTTTTGAAATATCAACCTAGTTTTGGATCGTTAGGCGTGTAGGAGACCATTTACGGAAGCCAGTCTCGTCCATATACGAGCTGAATTGGACGATTTCCTTATAAGTTATTTTATTGCTTCAGCAAAATGTGAGGTGGTATGTAAAATGTAACCAAGGATAGTGGCGCATCAGTTATCGTGACTACAGAATGCAATACCACCTTGAAGATACGATGTAGTGTAGCCAGATATCACGACTGGCGCGGCTCGTGCAGTAAATTGCGCAATGTGCTATTGAAAGCGCACGGAGGCGAGCGGGCTGCAATCTCCCTCGCATCTCACGACGTGTCCCGATTGTTCGTGACCGGAATTCTTGATTTCGAGCATAGACAATACAAGTAACGCATACTTTATACACATAACGACCTATCCGGATCTGACACAAGAAGTACCTACCTAAATATTAATGACTCAGAGAACTGGTCGACCGTGAACGTTACTATGAAATGATTTATAAAAATATCTCAATAAACTGGCTAGTATAAATAGCTCGTTAAATATTCCGTTGAATGGAACGTACATAGCAGGTAATCAAAGCTTTGAGGGTGGGTAACTTGATGAATAAGTAAAAAAAGCTTTCGTCCGTTGTGATTCACAATTGTTTTGTGTGTTGGACTCTAGTTCAATAGGTTACGTACCATATTATTAAAAAAACACACCATGAAATTGAAATACGGAAAAGCTAAGAATAACTCATTACCACTATCAAGGAATTAGAACAAACACTACGGGTCAGTCTACAATAAACAATAGAGCGATAAAACACGCGATTCGATAACGAATCGCTGTTTACGGTAACAATGCACACTCTGAAAGCCGTCGGCGATAACACTGACGATATGAAAGGTCATTCGGTGCAAGATTGGCGGCAATAACGTAATAAATAACTAGTTATTAATCGTGCATACGCTACACGACGATCTGATTACTGCCGTGCGTTGGGTAGCAATTATCTAATAGGTAATTCAAGCAACGTATACGAGCCAATTAACACAGTTTTCCAGCATTATCTCATCATTAATAAGCGAATAGGCATGTACCCGATGACGTTAGTAGACCTAGATACCTTGTATTATAATGCGCGTTTGACTTTAATAACGATTAAATTTAATGTCCTACGTGTTTATGATTTTTAATGCATGTCAATTAAGATAGTAGATAAATAAGAATGTCCTCGTCAAATAATTTATTTACTCTAGTATTTATAAGTGTGTCATCACGATTTACCCACCGAAGGTATAGGCAAAGATGTGTTTTTGTTCACCCACATTTTGTCCGGGAGTCTGGTCTCACTAAGTGCCTACCTATTTAATAGAAATAGGTACTAAAATATCTGAGAAAGTACAACCATCTCCAGATAATTAATGTTAGTATTTATCGTAGTTTTGATTAAACAAAAAGTTGTTCTATTCTGAGTCATAGTCGTACTTTGAAAAACGAAGTCAGGTAATGGGAATAGTAGCAAAATGGAGAATATTTGCACTCTTCTATTAGACAGTTTATTAAATTGCAAGGTACATACTTAGGTACGTGAATAAAAATAAAGTAACGTTTAATACTATCGATCGATAGTAATGACAGCTTGTTTTATACTGCTACAACGTAAAAACACCAGTTGAACCGTTTTTTATTTAAAATTTTGAAAAGCAGGTAGGTCACTGTCATAGTTAGAACATCCGGTAATAATTTGAACTGTTGTCTTTTGAAATAACGTATTTTTAACATAAGTACCTAATTGACATAACCACTTAGAAAGTATTATTGAAAAGAAAGTACTTACTTGGTTCGATAAGAAAACTCGAAATAAGTCTGAGATATTCTTTCAGCTTAAATATTTAATAGCTTCGTCAATTTCCTTAAAATCACTTTAAAATAATTCAGACACAATATTCTCTAGTGCCCGTTAACTTCACAAATGACCTAAGTCACTATCACAGATTTTTCACAGTAAAATCCTCGTGTTTACAATTCCAATCAGCTTGAAATCCCTGTTGTTGTTGCAGTCAAATGTCGTAGAATATAGGCAATCACCAGCACACACTCACAAATTCCAGTTGATTGAGACTATGTAATAATATTATGTAGGTACAATTCACGACTATGTCAAAATGATTCGTTGCGAACGTAATGTGGCACAGCACAGACGTGCATAAGCCTCAGTGGCGCACAAAGAACTGAAATGCGGGGAAGGGAAGTGGTGTCCGGAGGAAAGGGGGCGCGGGGAGGTGTGCGGCGGCAATCTAGCGACGACGTAGCAGCGTACCACTACCAACGTAGCAACAAGTGAACGGCGCGGCGCGGGTGTGAGGACGAGTCGGGGTGAGCTTTGGGGAGCAGGGCCCCCCTCGCGCACAAAGCGCGCACCTGACGCTCATGTGCACCCGTCCTGTCTCCAGCTACGATCCACGCAGGACCCCACGAACCCATGTTATACGACAGGAAGGGCAGATGTCGCTAATCACGACACTTGATTTACATAATCAAACAGATGTAAAAAAATTAACGTGGTACAAAAAATCTCCGTACTTATATTCTGTCAATAGATGTATTGAATATTAGAGTATGTAGGTACTCATCTAATTTTATTAAGGTTTTTACCACGAGTAATCAAAAGTTACAATGCCACGGAAATGTTATTTAATCCAGGGGAATATTCTTCATGAATTTCATTAAACAAAGGCAACTTGCGTAAGCGTATTAAAATACCTACCTACCCGGAATATTTGCCTAACATCTTTAAATATTTGACACAAACGATAATGGATGTAAACAACATTCAAAATGTAAATAAACGAATCTCATATTAATAGTTCGATGAATAATTTATGATCGTGTTGACTCAATACGCCAGCCTGTTCTAATCCGGGATATATTTGTACGTCTGTAACAAATTGCATCCTTATCCGTTTACTGTTTAATCGTAACTAGCGATTGAGGAACAAACACTTGGAAACTCTATTAATAAGGTCATCATTTAGTAAAGCAATCATTAATCCTATTACGTACATTTATTATAGGAAAAGCATTGTTATAATGGGTACAAACAAATAGCGATCGTCGACCAACATACCGAAAACATTTTACAACGCGCTAACGATTTGGCACACTCCCAACTATTCCGTGACAGGCTATACATTCTATGTTGGCTTTTATAAATAACACAAAGAGTTCAGCTCGCAGGTCACATAAATAAAATTGATGTTTACCCAAAGGAATTTGCATTAAAAAATAATCTAAATCAAAATGAAAATATGTATTTGTTCTTTGCAGGTGCAAGCCACACTTTAGACAAGTCCTAGCAAAAGGCAATAAAGTAATTCTCAGAAGTGAACTTCTTTTTTGTTTACTCGTTGATTAATCGCTAAAGAACACAGTTAAAAAACCTAATTACTTTTTTGTTAAGTAGATCATGCAATTTGTATCACGTTGTTATTATTAGTTGTTTTTTATCAAGTTGTCTCGTAATGCGGGCAGGCGGATACGTAGGCAAATTGGCAGACAAAACCCGTTCGCAGATTTTATAAAAACAAGCAAAGAGGTCGCATACCTTGCGTTGACCTTGTGCTAATCGAGTAAGCAGTTACATGCGAATAAGTAATATTCTGTAATTTGCTCATACAATGCGATGAAAAAGCGCCGATAATTCAAGTGGAGCGAGCTCATGTTAAGTGACTCGTATCCACCTACTTGTAACTAATGTCTCGCGTTCCAAATAACAATGATAAGTGGTTAATGTCATTGAGATAGCACTGTGCGTATCTACACACAATCACGTACGAGATATGTACAACGAACGCAACATCACGACTTTAGATAATCTCCTAAAAATAGGTGTTTTATCATACAATCGTTTGCGTACTCAGATACCTTAGCGGTTAGATAGCTGACACAGTGAGAGGCGGGAATTTGTAGATAACAAAATACAAACACGGCAGTCGATAGCCTGGTTGCAGGCGCTCGCGCTGATAAGAGGCCCGTTACACCCGCCTGTTTGTACAAAGACCTGTATAAATAACTTTGAAAGCGTTTGTGAGCTTCTCAGAATTCCAATAGGTCTTCGCTTCGTCATTTCATTTGGCTTGAGAAACTCAAACATGCTATAAAAGTTATTTCCACGCTTGTACTAGGCATTGTTTACACGCTTTATGAGGCTTCTTTACCTAGATTACTACACTCTTTAGTTTTAAGGAATATTAAATATCTATGTTGATTTTAAAGCTAAGAAATTGACTTACATGACGACAATTTAATATGGACTCCTAAAAGTATGTGCAGATATAAAAATAAAATCATATTTGATCGATACTGCGATAAAATATGTTTTGTTACTGATAACATTATCTGACCAACTCACGGTTGTTTTTTTTTGCGTAAATATTTTCATTTCTGGGCTCTCATTTCCGTAGTAGTAGCTACGCTTTCGTAGCACCGCCTACGAAAATGTTTATTGATTGGAATGTCAGATAGAAATAGTTTTATTAGTATTATTTCCTTACTGACACCATAATAGCTTTATGTTCGAATGTTATACATTAGCATAGTTTATTAGAATTTAAAATCAGTTTACCGGCTACAGTGTGACTGAGTGATTTAAGTTAAGGTCAGGTTTAAGTAAGTTTTAGGTTAGCAGGTAAAGCAGGTAGCCACCTAGAGACTAGGGTCCAAAACAGCAAAACTATAGGTACTATAATGACCTGAAAGCACTTTATATATCACCTGGACTTTAAGCCTTCATGAGAATGAGACCAATGAAACGATATTTTCAATTAAGTAGGAATTTATAGCCATTTTATGTACGAAAGCATTTATTCGATTTCCGGATACCATGACTCAGATTGGACGTGAGATTTAAGGCTTTTAGAGCATGCGACAGTAAAATTCCTCTGCGGTAAAGCGAAGGAGCTCTGTATAAATGTATTGGTACGAGATAACGAGCACGTTTGATAATAACAATGAGTTATTCAGTCGTTATCAATAGCTTGTTCAGCTGCGGTACAGTCGACGTCGAGGGTATAATAGTTATAACGATAAAATTAATTCGACGATGCGTAATGCAGTCATAAATCAGTCCTGCCACTTTTTATAAACGTCACGACTCGTACTTAAAATTTATAGACGCCATAGTTTTATTACTTTATTGTTTGTGTGACTTAAATTAAGTCAAATCATGGCTGAAACGATAGTGTTTATACATGTCTATTTATAAAGTTTGTAGAGAGTACCGCTTACAAATGATTATAAATGAAAAGGTTATTTGGAAACGTGCCATACAAGATCTGTTACAGACTTGTGCTGTACCTGTCTACCAGTATACATAATATATCATGCGTACGTTATAATCACAGGGAGTGATATATTAGCATATTAAATCAGTGCCGGACGTAAATTGTAAGTATTTCGTCATCGCGGTGCCGAGATCGCTGGACCGGTCCCCGATCGGATGTCAAAAACCGCACGACGCAATAAATTGTTGTCTCATGTAGAGTAAACATCGCCGTTCGGCCGCATTCATGCATAATTGATGAGGGTTCGGAACGAGCGCGTGGATTCCTGGCGGTCACGACTCGGTCGGGCCGCGCGCCTCCGGCAGCCATTTTGTGAAGCCTGCCCGCCCCGGGTGCGCCGCATCGTGAATATTAATTCGAGATACGACCTTATGATGAACACTTCGCAGTACCTGAATAATACCCCCAATTTAAAAAGAATTCATTTTTTTCTAGCCCATTGCGCTTCCGCTGCGCTTCATCGACCGCACGTAACGATCATGACACGATAAGTATTGCAAACAGTCTTAACTGCTGCACGCAACGTGGAATTAATATGGAATGATCATTATTAGTCTCTATTGTTACCGGCTGGCTAAATAGAGCATGCACCGGTGTAATACATAATTTTAATAGCACAATACAATACAACGCGTCTAACTCTCACGCACAGCCATTGTACCGTGTAATCGTAATCAAAAGTATTTTCTCTCGGAACGAAAGACTCATCATTAATAAAGACGTTTCACAACAATTAGCGGCCAACAAGTGGAACTAAAGAGTATAACACGGAAACTTCTGATTAAGAGGCCCTTCATGTTGTAGGTTACATAACTAAAGATGGAATAATATTCCAAGTTTAATTTGTAATAACATTCAATTGTTCTACGTTCGTAAACACTGGCTGTAGAGGTGTGTTTCCTTTCGCTGAGCTCTTGAATTCGCGTTGAATACATTTGCGGTCGAGGCCTACCCTGCAGCGGGGCACTCATTACTGATGAAAGTCTACCGCCGCGTCGACTCGTAATAATGTGAAATGAAATACCGCGCCCGTCCGTCTGCTCGGCGACCGCAAGTGTGGGCTAACACACGCTAACGTGCACATAAGCGAATAATGCGTAACCGTGAACTAGGAATTATTATATCGCGTTTGTACTGGAAAATACAAAGCCCGACCCCAAATAAAAATGCTCATTTATTCCTTTTGACGGGCAGTACGATGTACTCGTTTACCCTTTATACAATTTTATTACGACATTCAAGAATCAAAAGATGTCGGTCGTAGAGAGCAATAAACACGATTACAACGTAAAATGTCAATTTATATTTGTGACGTAAACCTTTGCTAATGTTATGGACAAAAGCAACGTAAAAACATGGTTTTTAGGAATGTACAAATACTATTTATTAGTAATATTACGGAGAAAAACAATTATTAATATATTTTTGTCGTTCGTCTCGTAGGACGAAAAGCAATTTCTGACGCAATTCTCACATTCTTCGGAGATTCATCATAATTATACGATTTCTAATAAAAAGGAAACTAGTTTTATCAAAACATAGTATGATAATTTGAAAACAAGTCGACAGTCCTTCGGTCACCTTACTACGCAAGTTTAGAAATAACACGAACTAAATAGCAAACGATTTAAATTATTTCCAATTTTGTCCTGTAAACAAGGAAAAATATCGTGTTGACAGTTTAACAAGAAGTCACAACCATTTGGACTTTATAGAACTTAGGTGACATCACATTCCATATAACTCGAAATAAAAGCGTAGAGACGTTAATATGAGATCTAAGTTCTTAACAAATGTCCACGTCTTTTTATCGATATTTTTTTGCATTTCTACACTTAGCAAGATGTGTTAAATGCATCGAAAATGTATTGAATGTTCGTGGCAGGTCGTGTCGTGTGTCGAAGGTGAGCAATAGTGAGGGTACAGACAGCTGCGGGCTACAGCCGCACTTCCTGTAAACCAACGACCCATTGTTACAAACATTACATACTTTTTATGACGCATTATCTAAGAATAGCGCAGCGTTGACACTCCACGCTCACGACCATATGACATTGTATACTTTATCTGTGCGACCAACCTTACTTTACAACAATCTGCTATCTTTCCAGTTTATATCTTACAAACAATTTTTTTTATCACTGATAGCATTGCCGACTTATCGGAATAAAGTATAAACAAATCTATATTACGACAATTGAACACTCAGTATCATATGTTTCAATTTCGCAAAAATAAATGAATTAACATCATTGGTAGTTTCATCTCGTATGCATGTATCGTGCAAACCGATAATAGGGTTGCATTTATTTATTTTTTGCACATACTGGAAATGTCCAAACAATTTGTAGCGAAGCGCTGGGAACCTGGCTGGCGTGAGATCAGAAAGTCGTGATCGGCTGCCACGACGCCCCTGCGCCTGCGCCTCAATTCACTAATCAAACCCCACAATGACTCCATTGTTACCGAGATGCTTTATACTTTTCGCTACACATAACAATCGCTTCCTTGAGCTCGATACGGTAATGCGAGAGATATCAAAACATCACACATCTAGTATATAGTTTGCTATTATAATAATGGCTGTGGAAAATACCATTGATAATAATAATCGCAGACGCTTTGTTTGTTTGAACGTATGAATGAAAAGTCAATAATGATATAGCAACCTATTACTATGACAAAGAGGTAATAATGTGTATCTACATTACATAATGGCGTGTATTATTGTACGAAGTCACGTCATTACACAGCAATTACAGTAGAGTAATTTAACAATAATCGTCGTTTAATTTTCTTATATAACGACAAGATGATATATCAATAACATGCACGACATAATGGCGTCAGGTGTCGGTCGTACATCACGGCCAGGGTGGTGGACTGCCCAGTCACCCCGCAGGGAGGGTAAGGGGCGCCCCTGGTTTATTCAAAGCAGCACATTAAGCCCTCTACCATTAACGGTTAACTAGTGCAGGTTATCACGGGTTTTCTTGGAAGCTCATTCGGCGATCTGGCACGCCGCCAACAAATGTTTCAACGAGTTACATTGACCGTTATCAGTTACCTGGCGAATGTGCACGTACTAAGCCCGTTCAAACGCTTCAAAGAAAATCTATACAGCTAATTTGCAGAACACGCTAACTTCGTAGGAATTGTCGAAGTAGGTTATAATGTATACTAAATTAAACTGCGATAGGCTGAGAGATGATGAAACATCGACATTTATTTTTAGACAATTATTCGATCATTTCGAAGGAACGACGTAATACAGTAAGAATTTGTTTTGACTTTGTATGTCATTAATTAATTTACGTAGGCGGGGGGAAAAGAAACTTCGGGAAAAGTTAATTATTCCTCAAGATGCTGTTGTTCCGAGTTTGTACATTGCGCAAAACAAGACTTATTTCAGCAAGGGAACCTGTTTCGAAATTTCACGTCGAGTTAAAGATTACGTAATCTTTGATATTTATACAAAAATGTAAAGAAAGATTTCCAAATTTTATTAAAAACGATATTATGAGGATTCTTATTCTTTCAAAATCTTAAAAAGCAATAATTGGCATTTGTGAAACATGGAAATAAAAAGACTTTTTCTTTACATTTTTATAAAAAGGGCGTTTAATTTTCAAATTTCATGTCGTTGAAAGATTATTGAACTGTGAAGGGGCGACAAGAGGAAAATGTCACAATTGAGGCGCCGAGGAGGCGAAAGAGGGCGCACGGGGAGGTCGGTATGCCACCCACAAACCGCGACTTGTTTACGTTGTTACCCATGAATCGAAGTAAATCCAGGGGCAAAACTTTGATTAGTTATTCTTTTATTTATGATGACAAGCGGCTATTTATCGATGTGTGACCCTAGTGTGAACTCTGTACTTTGAAACTTGTTTATAAATGGTGTTTTATTCTATTTATCTAATAGATATGACGATAAAGAGACTTTATAATGAAATCATCGCGGTAGCAGATATTAATAGGCTTCACTTATCAACAGCTTAATTGATTACATTTATTAACAATTTTTTACAGATAGATCTGCATTTTGATAGGATTTGTCAGATAAGATTTGAATTCTAATCTTGGTCTATATCTTCGTATTTCGGTATCTATGACTACAAATTAGATAGCTAGAACACATTTTTTTAAAGCGCTTATTTATACTGCCTTCCTAATTACAAAGATTTGAACTATACAAATAAATCCTAATCCCGTCGGCTTATCTGTTTCTAAGAAATGTTCCACATAAAATATCAGACTTCGTATTATTTTTCTAAAACAGCACTCCAAAACAGTTTATCGTCTCACAAAGCCTTGTATATTTGCTCGGTGTTATTGCCCCTTTTAATAACGGCGGGCATCCGGCCCCGGTTGCTAAGCAACGAACGCCCGAGCCTCACAAAGCGACCCTTATTTTATTTATTCCCACATTGCTTCCCCGAGCAGCTGATTCCATTCATACTTTTTAATTTGCGTATATACTTTTTGCTCCTTTATACTCATGGTATTAAACATATGACACATTCTTGTATGTTTATTGAATAGTATCATAACTTTAAGTAAGAAAACAATATTTGTGTTTTGTTCGAAGTTAGAAGATTATACAGTGTATTTACTGCCTTTTATGACAGTTATAAAGTTAAAAGTAACGCTTCGTCAATTTTATTAGCTTAACAAACTCGGTCCGAGTTTGCTCGACTAATCTTCAGGATTAAGGTGTTTTCTAAATATTACCTCCTATACTTAGTGTGATTACGTATACCATGAAACAATGAACAATTCTTAAGAATTCGAATGAGGTTTTCAACGATACATAAAAAAACAAACAATGAACTATTTGTTGTTATGGCTCTAACACGTTTCTAAAAGCATTCTAAAAATATCTTCAATAGACAGACTTACAACTCAACGGATTTATTTGAACAAAGATGTATGAATAGTGCTGACATTATCCGTATCGTCTTACGCGTCAGGTTAAATAAGCAGAATGAAAATATTGGTGTATAAATCAAAGTTCAATTTGGACGGATATAATGCGCAGTAGGTACGTAATTGTTCTAAATATACCTAGTACGTAATATAAGAGTGACGTCAACCCTTCTCCTGTGGGGCGCCCCAGGGAACACAAAGACCCTCAACGGCCCTCTAGGCTCCACCTCACCCTCCCGTTATTCACGTATAAAAGAAAACATTGATGTAAGATATGAGATAGACATTTTCGAGGGTGAACTTCAATTATTATTCTTATAAGTGAGCGATTTGCCCGTACCTTACAATTTCTTTTGTTAAATAGAGACGTTACAAAAATATTTTCATAAGTAGAAGGCTACAGAGCAATATTATAAACATTACGGTTCAACTCTGTTAGGCTGTAGGTCCTAATCGATTAACAACACACTTCGGTTCGCACAAATATCCGAATTGCGTTGAAGTTTCGTGTCAACATCACGTTTGGACATTCCATTATCAAGTCACGACGACCTACATCCATATTGGATTTCTATTTTACGAATAGACAATTCAACCCACGTCATAGTCTTGAAGTTTTACGGACTTTTTGTTGTCGAACGAACCTTATGCGACGGCTGGTAATTCCGATTTGCGTTTCTTTTTTGTTATTTAATCTTGTTTACTTTCTTGGTAAAGATGAAATCGGATCAATGTCGGTATGCAAGAGTGACATCATTCCGCGGACTCATTTGATACTCGTAGGTACTCAATATGATACATTGACAACATGCGTTATGAAAACTAATATCTAGAGCATGTGTTGGACTTACAATGACTCATTCTCCACCGCTAACGACGGCGATAATCGACTAGTGAATTAAATTACATGAGAACCGGTTGCTTCGAATAAATTGCACGGTTTAAATTCGATTTATGCAATTTAAATGCCAGTACGGTTAAAACGGCAAGGCCAGCGTTATCAGGTCGAAAATCGACACGTTTTATGTAGGCCAGACGTGGCGGCGATAAGTGAGTAGCATAATAGCATTCCTTTAACCGTACAGTAGCCAATTACGAGCGTGATGTGATAGTTTCGTTTTCACGTTTCGATGACTTCGTTGTTTGCGCTTTTATTCTTCTTTATTCAAATGGCGCCGCAGCCAGTGAGCCAAGGCCTTCGACAGTTCGATAGGTCGCCTCGTTTCTGTTAGCGACAGAGGATTAGAGACGGGCAGAGAAGGCTCTGCTAAGTTTGTCATTGTTTTTCTAAACGTGGAGTCACGACGCGTGACGTCCGCTCTCCATAATCATCCGTAGACAATTTGTTGCGCAACCAACGCGACAAGCCCAAACAGATTACTATTCAGTAGTCGACGTGGTCTTTACTTTCTCGACCTCCTTATAAATAATCTTCACTTGGACAGTTTACCAAAACATTATTAGTCTTTGTTTTGTGCGCTCCTAAATAGAGTCGGTTTGTTTGCAGTCGTAATTATATTACACCAAGTAACTTATTTGCTCAGCTATCTTATCTTTGTGTAGTTTGTATGCTTTAAATCTACGAAGTCTAAACAAAAACGAGTTGCTGTAAGACATTAACCGAGCACGTTGCATATTTATAGAGAGCACAAAAACGGGTTTGGAATACAATTAACAAAAATTATCGAGTACTCTATAGCTGACGAAAACATCGAGACAGCGAAGGCTTATTAAGTAATCAACCTTGGAGCAATGTAAATGAACGGGTATTAGAGTTCAATACGATAGTTTACCAATACGTTTGTGTTGAATGCCTAACAATGTATTGAAGGATGATGCGTCGCGACCTCGTGGCATTTGGACGCTTGTGAATTTCTATTGACAATCAACAATAGGTATGTATACGTATGTATATGTGTAATTAATTGATTCGTAATACTTTCCATGCATGAATTGGTTATGTAAATCGTTGCTGGTTGATTTCCTTTTTATAAAAAAATATGCGTAAAATTTGATTTAGTTTATAAATACGTCGCTAGTAACATAACCTACTGAAGTAATTTTGGAATCCAATGTCGAATTCACTTAAAAACTGACAACAAATTACCTGTCAGGGATCACAATAAGGTACACAGATACGGTGAAGAAATATTCACGTCAACACGAGATTTTATTTACTATGACGGTTTTACTCAACAATATTCGGGAATGCCCGACTCGTTTTTACTGAGAATCGCGAAAAAATATCATTCACGTAATCTGTTACTAACTAAAATATCCGATTACTAAGAATCGAACCGTAAGCAATTATACATACGTTTTAATTGTTTACTCACAGGCGTACAAATACATTAGTAACAAGGATAGCGCTAACGATAGGTAATGTACCTAAATCAACGTGTTGTTGTGTAAATAAATGAGTTTCCTTCCTCGTACAAACAGTAGGTAAATAAATTACAATACATTATTTAAATTATACAAAGCTACAATGTCGTAATCGATGATTGTTTTGAACTGTAAATAGAAACTAGGCACTTAAAATCCATACCTCTATGTTACTACATGCTTGTAAGTGTAAGTACTGCCCCCTTACCATGGACTCTTAAAGCAGGACAGTTCACCTTGTGTTTTACCAGGTCCCCAGTTTACTTTTAAGTTTAGTTTACGTTGTGGAAGCGAGACGCTGCAATTTACTGCACGTAGCGGCGCACAGCGTCTCGCTTCCACATCGTAAACTGTCCAATTTTAAGAGTTCTTGGTAAGGGGACTGAATACTAATAACAACCTGTTACAGTTTAATATAGGCCTCCGCTAAGTAAATTAGTAGGTCTATTTATCAGGTTCAGGGTTTATTTGACCAGTTTCAGCAAATATATTTGTAGATATCAAAACTGAAAACTATCCGAAGTATTTGTATCTAATTAAAATGTCCTAATTGTTATTTTTCTATGTGCCTATACAAAGTAATCTTACAGAAAGAAAGTGCCAATCCAATAGATGGTTTACGATACGCACTTAATGCTCCATCGCTGATATTCTCAGAGCAAATACTGCCAACCAACGCAGCTCTCAGGAAATCCGGTATTCCCGTAATGATTTATCAGTGAAGTGGATGTTGCTGCCCATCCACTTGGTATAATCACCTCCCCCCTGCACCCCTCTCTTTTCCAACCTCCGATCCTCGCAATACAAGTGATAAATTGTCAAAATCTCCGAATGTTATTTTGTAGTACAATCCGTTATATCTATAACGGATTGGGTATGCGGCATATTGGGGTCTGAGTTATATCGCGTTGAGAGTGTATCATCAATCATTTTTATTTCTGCCCTCAATGCTTGTCTCTATATTAATATCTCTTATGACAATTGATATATTTTTTTTATTATACAATATGTTCTTTCTAATTGTTGATTCTACTTATGTAATCGTCATGAAAACAAACATGTTAACGAAATGACTTTATAGTGCAATTTTTTAACAATCTTAAGAGAATTGGTCTGAGCAGTAATTTCTAAAATTAGGTCAGAAGAGTAATACATACCATAATTAGCGACAGATACATAAACATACCTATTTATTATAATATTAGATTGATGACTTAACATCTAATTAAACATTTATAGCGGAATTATGTTGACATCAGAATTTAAATGACAAATACCTTAACTATTCTGACACAATGCTGACATTTATTTGCATAAGCTAATTGTATATAAACACGTTGTTTAATTAATGATTCACTGAAACAATATTATCGACAGAAAATCAATATTCGATAAAACCAGTTTAGTTAATATATGCGCTTAATTTTTAAACGAAGGTGACAGATTAATAACAGGAAAAGAAATCGAGGTAAGGCAAGGTGTCTTGGGAAACAACTGCTTATATTAATATTTTAATTTGTATTACAATCTCCAAAGAAAACCAGATTTCGCACAACCTCCACGTCGAATTTCATCATTTCGCTGCTCGTGGCAGAATTTCGATTTTTGTACAATGTCAAACATCTCGTACTCAACATTGGAGACAATATGTATTTACTTATTTAGTCGATATTAGCAATACAGGCTTCTATTGTTACGTTGGTATATGTATACGTAATACAAAATCTCTTCACCTGGCCTTGACGTGGTAATTTGTCAATGATTAATTATTCAAACAGAACATTTTAATGAAGTAGACATAAAATGGTAATTAAACCCCGGTCGCGTTCGTTTTAACTGTAGGTAGGTATTGAGGCAGGCTAATTTACAATCCATTTTCCTCTAGGAACCTCTTTAGGACCGGACTGAAAGCTTTCATCGCAATTAACGCACATCCGGTCAACCGGGATCAAGATTACCGCCTAACGTATTAAGATACCGTTTAGAATTGAAAATAATCATGGAAATGTGGGAAAACATTTACTCAATAACTTAACGCGTTACTAACGTAATGCAGGAAGTAATTCTTATTTACATTGCAAAACGACTCTATATTTACTAAAATATATAGCTTCAAAGTGTGTAATTGCATGTTAATGAATCAAAAAGCCAGAAGTCATTGCCTTATCAACCGTGGGCGTTCATAACTCATGCCTAATTAAATGTCGAGGTTCTTGACTCGATAGCTATAATACCATACGCGAGAGAGCCACTTAAGCCGAGTTTCGTGTACAAAATAACTTGTATTGACAGACCTCGAATGGCGTTCGACGGGCGGCCCACGCCGCTGCGCCACCATTATTCATATTGTTATGTCGACATTTCGACGATGGTCGGCATCAGTCGTTCATCTCCGTGCATCGTCGACGCCTATCTTCATCTAGACCCGACACCTAGCCCATCAAAAGGCCGTTGGCCCGCTTTACACGGGCGTGGGTCGCGTATTATGTGCATGCATGCCACATCGCAGAGGATACAGTTACGTGGTACTAACGTTTCCTATAGCCCACATTGTTTTCGTATCGCGTGTTTTAATTATCTAATTACGCAAGTGCAACGTCTCGTCACGAATATCTATTTGCGCTGCCCGCCGACGCTCACTTGCCAAAAGCTATTAATTACGACCGAAGAATAGAATATCTCGCCGACTAATCCCCCGGAGACGGTTACGGTTACCGACAACGTTGATTAATGTCCGCAGCGTTCATTTAACTCTTCTTTGTATACGCTCATCGGTTGTGTAAACGCGAATAACCTTCTTTCGGGTTGCTCGGACGTAAATAGGCTCGCATCCGCCGTACAAATAAATAAATTATACGCATTGATCCGACACAGATGCGCTCCGTTTGGAACCTTGAAGGCGTTTCCGTATGAATATTAGACCCGTTTTGCAAATGAAGCAATAAAGGAAAGTGACCGTTTTAAGACTGCTAAGCCAATCACTAATCGTGCCAAATAGAGCAGTGTATCTCCTCACATGCCAACAAGAAGTGAAGAGAGCGTTTAAAGCTAGAACAATAGAGGATGGAGATGGGCTCTCGTTGTGTAGTTACGTTGTTTCTCGCTGACATTGTGGCAAGCGATAGCGGGCGTGCGAAGAATGCCAATGGAAACAACTTTACTGTTGGTTTCCTCGAAGCCGACACGCGTGACGAACCAAGAACCGGTTACACGACACCGCGCAGAAACAATGCATTAGCAATGCTTTTCATTAATTTTAGACCCGCTCGCCATTGTATTTATAAAAAGTTGCAGAAAATACTGAGAATTGCGACATTATACACGTAAGCGTGAGCAGAAATATTGACGAATAAAACGAAAGTTTACGCTACGTTAATATGGGGTTTAATAGCGATGAAACTAGTTCAGTGCGTGTTCGTGTGGCAATAATACTACTCCTTTTACGGTGAAGAACAGTTACTAGAAGTGCATCCTGCGGCGGTAGCCTTTTCCACGCGAGACTAAGAAAGCAATCAAACTCTATAAACACGTAAACTGTGAAAACTACGTGAACACACGCGACCTACATTAGGAGCGTTTGAAACGTTACAAAATGTGTTCGGCACTCAACTAATATTTAATTCCACTGCAACGTATCGTATAATCGTAGGATCGAAATAGGTCACCCGGGAGGCAAATAAAACGAGAGTTATTGAGCAAGTGCGATGGCGTGCACGCTACATCCGCGTATATTTTATTGGCTGTTAATTCAAGCAGCAAATATCACGTAAAATATTTATGTTCCCAAATATATTTATCCAGACGGTTTAATCGTGCAAATAATTTACATATTTTACGCTCACTCCTAATTATAACCTACGTAATATTAAATTATAATAAAAAACAACCATCCGTATAAAGCAGGTAGCATGACCTCCTAAAGACGATGTGAAGAGTATTTGAAGGTAAGCAAGCGAACATAATCAAAAATATAAAACGTCTTTGTTATTGTAGAATACAGTCTAGACGGGAGCTCGACAAATTGTAAAATTAACAAAACTGTAACCAAACGGGTTTTATTTATAATTTTCAGAAAATGTATAAAATATTTTACATTTGTCAAGTTGTAGTGTCAATAGCAATTGTCTAACCGGTGTTGTGCAATGTAACATCGTATTGTCGATAGTTGTCAGAAAACCCCAGCAAGGTTAATAGATTACAGACGATGTAAATTCAACAAGCTCCGCGTGACTATAAATACCTCTCAATGCAAATAGCGAACGGATTTACCTGTTTGTATCTTGCTATACGACGTATCTACATATTTATTATATACAATGGAAAATATGTTGCGGAATGAACGGCCGGGGATTACATGAAAGGCAATTAAAATTGACATTTTATGTTCAAAGCTATTAGTGAAATATAAAAAATATCATCTATTAACTTTGTGTGTTTATGTCAGTCGGTAGATTATGGATAAGATTAGAGGTGTCAGTGATTTAAGAGTCGCAAATAGGATATCAGTGACCGCAGCCATAGTCGTCGGCGCTCTGATATAAATTATAAGAACATTAAAGACAGATGAACGGGAATAAAATGAGATGTCGTGTGGAGAAAAGTTTATGAGGGGCGCGCGAGCCGCCGTCTACGCACACCAGTTGGCGTGGGTTCAATTCCTGTTTGAAGTATTTTAGGAGCCACGCACGCCGTTCACGGTGCGCCGCCGGCCTGTTTACAAATACTAGCGCAGACTCGATTCAATTCCACGAGATTTTGTAAACATTGTGCCAAAAGAGATTGGCTGGCGCGTTTGTTTGCTATACCAACCTCACAGCAATATTTCCATGTTATTCTCACGATTTGTAAAGTCGTTTTGCATTTAGCTAACATTCTTAGCATACTGTTTAATGATTAATGCCGGTTAGTGAAACAACGTTCAAATATATCTACTTATTCAACGTGCGCAAATATTTTCCTTCCTCAACACATGTTGCCCTACATGCGCCCCACTCTAGTCATCTAATTTGTTTTAAGTATGACAAATACAATAGTATGTTGTCTATTTAGTTGGACATCAAATTACTGTCTTATTGCGTTTCACTATCGCCTAAGGTCAGTGGATGCTTCACTTCGATTGACTTGAATTACTGTTATGATGTAAAGCCAAGTCCGCTGTCCGCATAAATACACCTTTTAAAAGTCAAGCGAAGTATAAATAATTGATGAATGAGTCTACCGTCCGGTTCGTTGTCGCGGAAGAAGAAATCGAGCGAAACGACTGCCCCGGTATCGATAAACTAACCGGTTACAGGCACATCACTATATTCGTGGGAGAGGCAAACTAAAATAACGACATAAAGCAGCCAGTTTCTGGCTCAAAACTCATATATTTACGTAGAATAAAGAAAGGTATAAATTATACGGTATCGTATTCGACAATGAAACGGCAAAAACTTGGAAGATTCCATTCTACCTGCGCCAAGACCCTTTAGTCGGATCAAAAAGCTCTTAACAGGTTCTCGGAATGAAATTCCAAAGTAGATGGTTCATTCCATCTAATTAATTCAGAGTATTAGTTACCGAATTTCGATTGATAAATACGTGGCCAATTCGGACAATCAAAGCGGAAAGGAATCAAGTTTTTGTTGAAATGTTTCAAAACTCTACGTTAAAAATATTAAATAAGTTCGATTAAAATGCTCAAAGCATCGTAACAAATATTATATTTTATAGTTCCAGTGGTCAATGTTTATTCATACCTGCCGAAATCATAGCTAAGAAAAAAAAATGCTTGAAACGAGCAAAAAAGAGACTGAGACCACAATACAAGTTTTACTAGTTCCTTTATAGCTTCGGCAAACACGTTTCACGAGGAACGTACGATTTGGTCCGTCGGCGTCGGTCGCGCGACTCTACCGGCGATAATTGAGAGTAACCACCGCCCACGCTGGGAACTCAAAATGTAATGTACACAACTACGGTAGAGTTGGAATTCCTTTGGACGAGTTTCGCACATTATGTAGCTAAATATAGAAGTGAAACAAAAAGTCTCGGATCTCGTAAATATTTCGACATTTTTGCCTCGAGCGAGTGGTTATTTTGCGTTTATTGAGTCGGGTCTTGATTGCTCCGCTAAACGATTACTGGAGCATTGAACTTGGTAGTTTAGATTCTTTATAATCCTATACATTATTTATGGAGAATGATATTCGTTTAATATTATAATATAAACATAATATTCATGATTGCCACCTATTTAAGAGGTCATAAATATATATTTAACATGTTATCTTTTATTTTCGCTGCAATTCGAGTTTGATAAATAAATTAGAAATCTAACAAAGAAATAATTTTATTAAGGCACAGTATTCAGTAGCTAACTATTCGACATTTTATTGTACTAATAAAAATATTAGACTCGGCGATGTTCCAAAATATTTTTTGTTTAAAGACAAACTAATAATGTCACTCGAAAATAGATTCATATAAGTGTGTCATTACACATAATAACAGACAGCTGTTTGTATGTCAGTAACAACCTTGGAACCTGTCTACTTCTACCGGGTGATCAACCCTCGCAGGAACCACGGGGCGTAACATGTGTTCGATCAACGCGAAGTTATATTTATAGCAAGTCACTGTATTAATACTAGCTATTATTAACGTCTGGCAAGCCCGTAATAAATTACAAAAGACATGAAAAATTTCATTCAAAGGAAATACAATTTTTACGTAACTCTGAATTTATGGGGAAATTTCAAAAGTTTGAAATAGAATGAGTTGACAATCACTTTGAATCGAAGTACTTTAGTTTTCATTACGAAACCCTACCAACAAGTGGATACAGAAATAAATAAGAAGCAGGTCAAAAACTGATGAAATGCCGTCTGCAACGACAAAAAGGGGTCAGTGACTGCGCAGCGGGGTGTCGAGGGTGTGCGCGCGGGTGGGGGCGGAGGACCCATAATAATACATTTGAAAAAAGAACCCCAAACATCTGCCTCACATGTGCGTTCCGTTTCATAGTGAAATAATGCAAGCGGTGCGCGCAACCACCGATACGGTCGAGCCTTTTTGTGCAGTAGCTTTTTGTAGTCTTCACGCTTTGTGCTCGCGAGCTTACAAACGGACAATGCCTTTTTATTAGAAAGGAAATCAATACGTTCGTGACGTTTGTGATGAGAATTTGAACGTATGCGCCGAACTTATGATAGTTGCTTTCATTCGCTCTGCTTTCGAATCGTGTTATAAAATTAGCAGACATATGTTGTGCTAATGAGTTATAATTACAATATACATCATGAACGCTTGTCGACACGACTGACGTAACCAAAATACATGATAGTCGATACGCGTAATTAGCGAGTTGGCGCTGAATGTCTTCGAGTGGATCGATGCATTTCTCGGAAGATCGACACTTTTTGGATCGATGCCAGGATGGCGATGAGGGAGGAGAAACGTGGCACTTGAATACATGTAGATTGAGTTACAACGGGTATGCCAAAGATGAATCATTCTGTACCAAATCTGCTGAAGTTACGGCAAATTGAGAAATTGTCAATTAACCTGAGTAGGATATTTAAACCATGACAGTTGCCAATCATGCAAAATGTCGACAGAAAAGAAACATAATTATTTTTAAACCAAAATTGATACTAATCTCAGGAATTGGGGCAAGACAAATGAAACTATCACACAAGAAATTGTATCTGACAGAGTTATTGAACGAGAAAAGAACAAGTCTTTCGTGATTACTGACTTGTAAACAAAACTGTGGTCTGTATTAAATAAGAAAGACGACCTTAATTCTCGTAGCTCCATCAGTGTGTTCAGTCACTGTGACACAATATCAAAAAGTGATGGTAAAAAAGAAAATGTACAAACTAATTTGTTGATAGAAATACGTCAGTTTGTATGGTTGAATACAAATAAGACTGAATGCCTGCAGGTGCAGGTATTGCTTAAGTCGGAGAAGCAAAGATCGCGACTCGTGGCCTTTGACTGCAAGTCCTCAGGGGCACCAAAGGCGCAAAGAACTTGCCGGCTCACGACTGTTCCTGTTAGGATCCCCTCCAGGTGCAACCCATCGTGTGCGCACTACAACTGTACTACAATACGTAAAACGTTATACAACACATTACGACATTTCGGCGACAGTTTAATGACAACAAACTTGCTGCGTTAACATACGTAACTAGTTATTTCGTGCCATTAAAAACAACTGTCGATATCAACGGAAACATTTATTAAATAAAAGTTTATAGCTCCAATTACCAAGCTGGAGAACAAATAGAAATCAATAAGTGTTGTAATGCAGTAAAAGGGGAAAACGCCTGCGGCCGCTAAGAACAGTATCCATTTAATAAAGGTTAACAAATATCTGTGGCGCACATATTATTTCACAACTTGTAACATTATTATCATCGTGATTCCGCAGTTAATAAAATTCAAAATGGATGTCGTAATCGTAATCGGCGTCTGCGCAGCCGGCAGCCGCTTGTGGGGGGAAGGGGGAGAGGTAAATCCCGTTAGGAGAAAGTAGCTGCCTACACTCCGGCGCACGGATCGTGACGAGCACTGGACCGACCGCCTCCGACTACGATATACATTCAATTCGATTTTATCGTGACCAACCTAATACGGACCGTTTATGTTCACACAATGCACGGATGATGGGCTATTTTTACATCACGACTTCCACATACGACGAAATTTACTATTGATGCTTATCAATAATCTTAATGATTTGGGTTAAAGACGACGTTTTATAGAAAATATTCAACACAATATCAGTTGTGTGTTTGATAGTGGCGGAAATTACTTTCTCTTTTGTACGAAAGGAAACAAAGAATCGAAAAGTCACTAGACTGTGAATCGGCAAAAAACACGTCAATCATCCCCTATTGTTGCAGGATTTACCTGAAAAGTGCTCGTTGATTTTCGGTTTGAAATGTCGCAAATTGAAGTCTCTCAGGTATTTGAAGTAAGTGAACATCCTAGATATTGAAGTGTTATTTGTTTTCATATCTTTTCTTTTTAAACTCCGTTAATCGTTTTCTCTTTCATCCCTGTTCAATTGGTTACAAGGGCTAAGCTTTGATAATGCAACGAGTCTCTACCAACAACATAAAACACGGAATGATGTGGGCCCGTAATAAGGTAGCCATAACTAGGCCCGGTTTTACTGCCACTTGTCTATAATTTTAAAATGATATATGATCATCATTAAAGTTGAATAAAACGTTGATCCGAAGCTCTCAGGGTCTCATTACGAGGGAGTCCGACGGCGACGGTGCCACTCAGCATCGTGGCGTGTTAGCGTTCTTAGCAATTATTACGCAAGCGGTAAAATAAAATCATGGCGTCAATAAATAAACGTTTCATAACGACACGGCAGTAGACGGTGACGGCGATCGGAACTCGTTCCACCGGTCGCCGTGCAGGTGGCGCGGGTGGCGCGGGTGTCGCGCTGACACTTACCTCCTGCGACCCTGACGACTGCATTGCACCTCATGAAGGAGCAATTACGATGAAATCTTAAATATGCCTCGACTGACCAGCGGAAAGTTTGGTCAAGCGTTCGATTTAAAGGTCACTACAATTACCGCTGACAATTATAGATGGTAATTGTAAGTTAATTATGTTAATTATTAATGTGGACAATTAGTATTGTATTTATAGTAGCGTATAGAATAAATAATGCTTCCGATCTTGTACTTTCAGATCCATCGCGTTAAAAGTTTAACATCCGATTGTACTTAATTCACTGGTCATGAAAGTATTATTATTTAGTATTAAATGAAACTGTTTGATCCAATGGCTGCAGAGACCGTCGCATGAATACACCTATGGTTTATGTATTCTCTTTGTGTCTGGTTAATATTCAATTTGACTCACAACGAGGCATTATCATACAATCATTATTCAGTAACATCTCACATGCTCGATATCATATACTTTGTTCTTTTGTTTCAATTGTCTATTCATGTATATCGTATCTGTTTACCACGTTAGTTCCCGTACACGATATTTTCCCCATGAACAAATGATAAACGGATGTTCCGTGTTCGTATGTAATAAATAAACTGTATATTATACTGACTTTCTCATTACCGGTATAAATTGAACGTGTCTTATCTACTAAAAGCGGTTGTGGCGGATAATTTACATAGTTGTTCGTTACAAGCGTCGGGTATGTAATTCGTTAACGAGTTAATTTGATATGTGCGTCAAAGCGCGCGGTTCAGGCGTCAGCCAGAGTGCGATAGAAAGTCGTGCAAAATTGCATGTTATGTGCAACCGGCAACCGGTTGGCCGGCCGCCGCATTGGAAACGCGACTATCACACGCCACGCCAGCTCCGTAAACACGCATGCGGGCGAATTAATTTAAATGACGTCATTATACCCTACATTTTGAAGGCTCATTAACATCTAGTTAGTGTTAAAAACTGCCATGTAATTTCTGCGAGTCGCGAAATAACGAGATAGCAGTAACAAGCTTTCATTAGCAGAAATGAAAACTCATAATCGGTTTATATCAGTAAGCGGGCGTGTAAATTGCACCTGTTTTAATAAAGGTAACGAAAATGCTGAATCATTACGTGGAACTGTATTAATATGTGTGTATTCATAATTTAATGTAATGTAAATACGCCCTTGTTTGTGATATTATGTGTACCCTCGAATCATTAAACATACGTGTTTTATTTTTATATGTAGATGAATTTATTTATTCGGTTAATAAAACGGAAACAACCTATCTCTCTATCGACCCACCAAACAAGAATAAGTAATCGACAAACAACTCTATACATAAGGATTCCGGTTTAGTGACATTAGTCGTCTGCACGTTCATTGTACACGATAAAATTAATTTATTACTTGAGAAGGTCAATAAGTTTTAACGCGCTCTTATAAAGAATGTATAAAGAAAAAAACTCAAGGACATTAAACTCCTATCTAAAGCAGCCCATCAGTCAAACAGGTAACTCAAGAATAACAGTAACGGTTGGAAAGGAGATCCCGAATCTATTCAAGTTCTCATAATAGTCGACCCGACGGCCCGCACCCTCGTCCCGCTCGGTTCCAACAAAGGGACAGGTTCGCTTTACAAATCTCACATACTTTACCTTTATTATTATTCTTTGGATCATTATATTACAATAATAATAAAAACATTACCTTGTAAGTCTGAAAACCGGTTTGGTTACGAATCATGTTATGAAACTCATTTAATAATTCTTTCGAGCGATTTAGTCGACTGTGTACTTTCACCGGCGACTTTCTTACGAGCACACTACACGAAATACTCGTTGGACTTGTTCGTTTGACCTCCTCTAGCATTGTTCGATACTGTTGATCTCTGAGTATCTCTTTGTTCGCCGTCAATCAATATACGTGGTCAATTAATTGTAAAGCTGTCAATGTCAAACGTGACGTGATACCTTCATGGAGTTCAACTTTAATTTGGAATGCTTACGTTGTGTTTTGTTTAATATATTCACACCTTGATACTTGAATAGTATGCAAATTTGATTTGAGAATTTTAAATTAATTCAGGGTCATACATTCAGGGCATTTACAGACGATTAATAGACAGCGTTTTATTACGACTGTATTTTAATAACACTATTTCTAAACGAATAGCAATCTATGTACATTATACACAATTTGTGTCAATGAAATGTATCTGCCAGTGCAATGCTACAATCCACCGGTATCTATGATCTGTGATTACACCGTGCAAACAATAAAACGTTGTTGGCTGTGACATTCTACTTAACATCGTGTGTTCAGTAATTACTTATCTATGATACAGTTCTGTGCGTCATCAAATAACCAAGCTATCACACGGTATGAGAGCGTTCGTACCAATTAATTACCAGTTCTAGATTAATCGTATCCATTGGACGCACGGACGCGCCTACACACACGCATATAAAGCAGGTGTTTATAAATAATAAATATGGGCTTTACGATAAACATGCGGTTATAATAACTTGTAATCGTTTCAAGTTAAATAACGGCCACAAAAAACCGAGAGGCAAGTTCTTGGCAACACCACAAATTGATCCAGCGAGCGCGCTATGAATATTCATTTAATTATATATCTCTATACCAGATTCAAGATGACGCACACCTACTTAACCGGAGCTCTTACCGGTTTAGTATCGTATTTATTTTTATTTATAGCACAAGACGATAAATTATATCAATACGATTTCGTGGAATGAATGACGCCAACTCAATACATTAAATTGGATAGGTATTTTATGATCTCTAGCACAGCTAAAACAATAAATATTCTCGTTGCGATACAAAACAAGAATTAATAATTTAATACTGTATAGTGGACCTTAAACAAGTTCTGTAGGCGTTTAACAATCTCACTGAAAATACGTGATATTATTGTTACAAGGTACGAATGAGCGAGAAATAAGGCTCCGACAGTTGAGGTCGGTTCTTAAACATAACAAACGAAAGTTTCAGGTCGGTTTCGAGTGACCCTGTGTGTACCTACTTTATTACCTTCCAGCGTGAAAAGGTGCGGCGAACGTGGTGAAAAGAAAATAAAGTTATTACAGCGAGGGTGGCACCTCGTGTGTGGCGGCCTTTAACTGCCGAAGGGAGAACGAACGTGTTGTTTTAACCTACTCCAAACAAGAGTCGAGTCGACAAACAAACCTTCCTACCCGAGAAGACCCACCGCTCAGTACACAAACACAAATTCAATGATACGAGAATATCATAAATACCAATTAGCCACGTACCGTTGCTCAAAATAGTTTGAGTACAGTGTAAACCTATTTATCATAAATAAAACGGACGCACGAATAAAGAATTATGTAGAAATATCTATCGAAAACGCTGTGACCCCGTTACTCGGATGCTGAATTGAAATTCAGATTGTGAAATGATAATAACAAATGTATTTGTCGCCCGCAGTGACCTCTGGCTTTTAAAAGTCGTGTTGAGGATCATAAATACTCCATGCATACGCAGATGAGGGCTGGACAAACAAAGATACACATTTGAATGTAAAATTAAGGATGGCGATCTCGATTTTTTAACGTAAACACGTTTATGATTCTCGTGAAGGTGGCGGCAGACTGAGAGATAATAAAAATAAAATACCTTAATGGGGCACTAACTTGATTACAAGATTCTCGTTATGTTTAAAGAAAATAAAAAAGATATCGCCAATGTAAATTTGTGAAATCCTGTTTTTGTATGTAAGATAAGTAGCAAAGTACCACTTATCTCACAATTCTGTGTCCTCCAACTTTCTTCAATTTGTTAGTTTATATTTTAAAGCTTAGCAAGTTAGCACGTCACTTCAAGAAATTAATATTCAATTTGTTTGACAGGTTTTGCTACTAGCTATCTTATTAAGCTTTATTGATCTTGACATCAAGGTGCACATTTTGAGACCACTATTAAATCGATAAGATAATTATATATATAAGATACTCCTTATCTTGATTTTCTGTAACATGTATGCCATCAGCCTAATTCACTTTAAATAAAAACAAGACAGGCGTTGTGGGAGCAGCAGTAAGGTTATTTGGTATTAAAAGCAGGCTAACTCTGTGATCGATTTTATCCTCTGAATACATGTTTTAATGTATAGTAATTGAAATATGTTAACATTGTTGTTGTAGGTACCTTTATTGTTAATTTCGCTGGCGTCACGGTCTGGGGAGGAACCTGAAACAAAATACACTTATATAAATTTGTGTATACAAGTACATATATATAATCTTGTAATACGGCTGCATAATTATGTATCTGGCTCTAGCTTAATGGGTTTGCTATGACTAAGGGGCATGTTAGCTAGAGCAAGACATGTGTGGGAAGCTTTATTAAATACAACTAACAGCAGATCGACACAAAGAGCGTAGTGTGTAAGCCACTCACGTTGTCTATTAACAATCATCTTTGTATTCACCCAAACCAAAAATATTTACTTGAACTTTTCAATACACATAGACTGTAAACATTTTTTATTTTCTTAGATTGTTTATGAAATATATGTACTATGTAAGCAAGTAAAGGTGATGGAAGAAAATGGCCGGTATGATAATAACTTATTCATGAGAACGACAACCCACAGAAAAATAAATAGTGTCTATTCATAGAAGAAACGTGTTTTACATCAAAACACGTTATTTTATTACGACAATTCAGATATTCGATACCTATTAAAATTAACATAAAGAAACTTGAAATGGAGTCTTGGGATTCGATGAATAATACTGTTATAACAGCTTCACGAATTTAAAATAAGATACTATGTTACGACATAACATCCATTAACAAATTTACGATTTTACATTAAGTAGTTAGATTAATTTACAATATAATGGCTGGTCGTGTAATAAATAAATTAAATTATCGCAAAAATTAAAGCTTTTGGAAAAGAAAAAAGTAGTTTTAAACGACCCAGTATCTTGTACTTTACGAAGCCGTACGTACATAATGCCTACCACACAGGTCGTGTACTATACGTTATAAAGGTACTGGCTGTAATTGAAACACTGCTTAATAACATTTAAATATGGACAGAAAAACTTTCGCTGCTTGTTTGTATAAAGAGTTTCATGTTTTCTATATATTAACTTCAACGTAACGCGAACAACTCATCCCGTAATCTTACAGGCCTTTGATAAGTGCATATGTATTACCAATTATCATTTAAAGAGCTAATGAAAAAAAAACAAAGTGATTGCTCGTTATTTCGTCATTGTGAAGAACTTTGGAGTATTTTGAGTTCCTGATTTTTTTATTTAAAGGTCAATTATTATTCACTGAATATTTATAACGAGAATAGCAGCAGCCAAGGACCGGTTACAATAACCCGTTGCGGTGAGTAAAAGGAATGCGAATCAACCTTCTTTTTTTGTCATGTACTGAAATTTAAAAAAGTAGTCTGGTCTGGTATTTATAACCAAGTTTATCATACTCTACATGCTATTTAAATATGGCCAATGGCCACGCAATCTTTTCGAATTCGAATAAATCATAACGACTTATCGTTTTAAAACAATTTCGAATATAAAATACAGGATTGGCAATTTCGCATGTAATTAAATAAACATGCAATTTAATTCGAAATGCTCACTTCAGTATAATCCATAGTGGCGATTATCTGCAGTTTCCGAAATAATTAATGACATGTTAATGCGGGGAGCGGCTGGTCAAATCAGACAAGGGTTGAGTATACGGCAGGTGGGCGAGTGGCAGTCTCTCATGTTTCTGTTTGCCCGCATGGCCGCCACTAGCAGCTGCCAGTTCACTAACCCGCGGACTCATATGCGACAGCGACGTGGCGACGCCTAATGGATATGTCATACGATTCTCTTTTACAACCTTAATCGGTCGACTACTTTCTAATCTTTCAGCAGCCTACATCGTGTAAGATAAAGATATTAATTCGTATATCAAATACTATAAACCGATTTAATCGAATACTCGAAACATTTTACGTAATATTTCCTTTTGTTAACAAACCCACCAAATTAAGAAAGTGGACCGTACAAGTCAGTATGCAATTCATCAGAAAATAAACCTACATAATTGTAGCGTGGGTGTGGAAGAAACAGCTGTGTTTAATGCATGTATGACTCGTCTGACATTTTATTGGAACCTGTTTATAAGTTATGCAATAGAAAACATTATCCAGTTAATGGCATGCCGGCGCGGTTGGCTGTTTAGCATAATCACCTGTCAATTGTAGTGAAATACATGTATGTGCTGTGTGTATGTCCGCCATAATTACATACACATAGATTTAGGAGGTTTTTGTCCTGCGGTTGGACTCTAATGTTATTTCGAAGTGCATATTAATAACATGTTTTGTTCATAGCTGGTTGTTTTCGTTATATTATGATTATTATATGAGCATAATTATCTAGTTAATTTAACAAGTAGATTAATTGCTGTTAAATTAAATTGAGTTGTTAGTGGTTGATGTTAATGTTTTTATAGATTAAGCAATTTGTTTAAACGAAAAACAAAATTGTTTAATCAAGCACTTTCAGAAGTGGTTTAGTCAAGGCCGAGTTGCACAGGTGGCGAGTTAGCAGTCAGATTAAGTGAATAAATTAATCATAACTATCAGATACAAAGTTATCATTGTGCGGGATAAATAATGATCGGCGAGCCCTTTCGTGTCCGATTAGTCCTTTCAATCGCTACACCAGTTTCGGACTAAATGGTTAATCTCTTTACAAAAGATAAATAACAACATCACATAGATAGGAACCAATGTACTATACTTAACGTTAAGCTTTTGCTTCCAAATGCTGATTGAGTTTTGAAAGTTGGGTAGAAATTGGTCCATCAACACTAAGAACAGTTTTTCAGACGTTTAAACGTCTCTCTATCAAAGTAATAAGACCATTTTTATACCTATTAGAAATAAAAGTTCTAAGAAAAATATTTTAGAGGCATAGTCTTTAGAATGAATAACTATTTATTTTAATAGCGTCTACTTTTTACGTGTATTTTCAGAAGCACTCTGGAGCGAATAACCACGTCTTGTCAGACAAAAAAGACATTTTTCTGCCGAAATAATTTACTAAGGCCGACGTTGCACAGAGTAAAACGGCAGCGGTTGTCAATCCAACTTATATGGTCAAAAGCTTACGCAACGTGTGCCCTATCTGAGCTTTATATACAGTAATATTGTTGGCATAAACCCAAGTAAATATGACTAAATAATGAAGAAATCTCTGGAACTAGATAGCTCTGGGCCATTGAATTAATAAGGCACGATAAGTCCATTTATCTGCAGCTACCTAGCTACCCAGTGCATCATCAGCCTAACCCAAGATGCGAGGCTAAAATCTAATCATTATTTGAGCCGCACGCACGGGCTAATGGTAATGGCGGCCGGCATACTCGGGGGAGCAAAAAAACATGCCGTTTTTCCCTTTAAGGCACCGCGGCACAGCCTTTCTTGATCGGCATGCCGGCCGACGAGTCTGCAACTGGTCTCAACGTGAGAAATGGGGACTCGGCTGCGTTCATTGCCCGATATACCTCGTGTGATACTACGGCCGATTTGAACGGGCGAAGCGAGCGAGTCATCTGTAATGTAGAGCTCGTGCTGTTAATTGGTTGAGTGTAATTTTATTTGGATTACTTCCACGCATTACACGACGATGAATAGTGATGAATGTTGTGAAACCACAAAACGATGCGAGCTACAAACCTCTTTTGGCACATCCTTCCTTATTATATTTAAATAGCTTCTTATAAATATTTGCAATTCATGCGCTTATGTTATGTTTATTAAAAAACAACATCCGCTTAGCACCATTACCAAGAAACGAAATAATTACTAAGTCTCGACAACACTTAGAAGGTTGTGATCCATCGAGAACGGCGCACATGTGAAAATAATATCATACATATAGTAGAACAAGCCTTTTACCCTCTATCAAATGCGAAATAAATTGTATTCGATAAACGTATCTCAGTAATAAACTACACCAGTACACCATAATGTCTTACTCGAAAGCTATCGCCACAAAACGGACTGAGAACTGATCTTATTCTTACAGAAAATCTATTTAGCATCATCGATCAAAACGTCACTTTTGTCGGATAATGTTTAACTTTCTAATTGAGATAAGATGCTAGAACTGGTTGTGTTGTCGTCTAGTTAACGGATGTCGCCTCACCGACCACCGAGCCGCGTGCGCCGGACCAGTAGAGCTCAGCCCGCTGCCCGCCCAACCGGACGAAGCTCATTGAATTTATGTGAGGTATTAACCACAATACATATGTAGGTGCATGCTCCACGAAAGCGGCCTCACATGTTGAAATATCTCATGTTACGAGAACAAACATAATCGGAATCGGTTACTGGAATGTATGAGTATTGCAGTATAAATATTTTACATTTTGTGTTACGAGAATGGTGTAATGAATTGATGTCGGGAAAAACGCGTTATCTCTCATCGCCGCCTTTCTCTCGAGTTGTTTATAGTAAATCAGACTGAGTAACGCCGAACATTGAAAACACGCATACACTTGGCACACGTTCCAGCTGTAATACAAACAAATAATAAGTTGGACCGGTCTGGAGCTTTATATAGTCTTAAAATAGGTATGTTTTCATAAACCCGATATGAGAGTTTACGCAGAACTAGTCTCGGGAATGAGGTCAAACGAGTTGGCATGCGATCCTCTGTCGGTCTGCTGAAATGCCAACGGTAATAAACAATACGCTGGCATCTGTTTGTTACAAGTAACACTTGAGATACGCTTCAACCAAAAATGTAGAAAAAAGGCGATTGTTTCGCAGAAAAAAACGTTGACTAATTACAACAGTAGGTAGTAGTTGTTAATACGCGTCGGTACATTCATTACGATAACAATAGCAATTGAAATGCAATCGAGTTACGAGTCGGAGTATTATTATTATCAACCGTGTCGTCCAATGCACCGCCTTATCGTCTTTGTAATTATCTTGAATGGAAACTTGTTTATAAATCTTATTGATCGCGTTGCAGACTCGTCAATATATCGCTGAAGACGTAACATTCAAGTTCGGTACGAAAATACAACGTGATTTATACATTATTTCGGAGAAAAACGAATTCAGTTTCAAACATTGGGAAGTCTGAAATATTATCTGATGAGTGAAATAAACAGAGAACTAATCGTAGTAACAAAGTACAAGTATAGATTTCAATATAAAAAATGTAGATGACTAAAGTATAAATCCTAAATGAAACATGACAGAAAAACATAAAGCAACTGGCGTTTTTCAATACTTTTTGTTTGTTTTGTGTTTCGCTAGCAATGCTGTCATGGCTTATATTGAAAAGCAGTTTTTATTTTCCGGGTTAAAGTCGAACCTTCACGGGCGGTCGGTCAAAAAAGGAAGCCATTGCAAATGCACCGAATTCAACTAGATTTTTACAGATCTAATAAAAAGTAGAGCAAAACCTTAATCGATTGTATAGAGACCGTATCATGGATTCTTCCTTCGTGCGCCGAATAAAAAACACTTAAACCACAACTATTGGATGGATACTGGTGATAAATTAAATAAAAAACGTTGTAAACGAGGTCAATTTACATTGAATAGTGATGTGCATGTGTCGTAAAAGTTACGATCCATTACATTATTGTAGGCCGCCCACTTTGTCTATACTATCAGCACTTATTTGTACACCGATAATAACTAGCTGGCCATGAATTCCAATAAATTTGTACTGTAACATTTATACCATGTGTGGCTGTCGCAATCAAGTCGTAAATTTAACGTAGACTCGATTGCTGTTATCTAGTAATATGCAGCCATTTTAGATACTAATAAATGTTGATTGGCCAGTATGCAAATGAAATAGACATGATTATTCAAAAGACTTTAATAGCAATAGGTATTATAAAAAAAAGATGCCGACGAATTGAGAACCTCCTCCTTTTTTGAAGTCGGTTAAAGATACTTCAGCTTTATATTCTGTACCTAAATAATAATATATAAGTTAAATGTTTTAAAAATGAATCGTATAATTTTAACTGTTACCTTGATACCAAAATTGAAGAGAAAGTTATATCGTAAATTGAATTAAGTCGTTTATAAGCGGAAATGGGGCATTACATATTGATTGACGAGAGTATGTTGGTGTTTCGTGGAAGCTTATAATTCATCTAGTTATTTACGAGGCGAATCGCGTCAGTACTTCAGTAGCCAGAGTACGGCAGGCTGCCGACCTCCGCTCAGTTGTATGGCCATTATGTTATGTTATTGCTTCGTACCAACAGATCAAGGCATGTGTACTATACGGAAAATGTACCAGTTTATGGATCAACTAATATAAGTTCTTGTGGAATATAATATCGTATATATAAAGTAGGTTATTCATGACCAATCAAATAAAATGACACGATGCTTGTAACCTATACGTTATTTTATCCTCATGATTTAAATAGTTGTCTGTATAATACGATCATACGCACTTATCCTATTATTCTGTTTTCATATGCATTTTTCCTTGGCATAGCTGTGGAAGCCTGGAAGGTACACATAATATGTTACGTGATTTCTAAACTTTATGTAAGTATTTACGGCTTATCTTTAGTTATAAACATAACATCGACTATAAATGGAAACAGATCAAGGTGGAGAGAATTTATTCAATATATATTATGTATTATCTTCCCGGTTGTTGATTGAATAATTTTATCAATTTGCGTCATTGACGCATTAGAATTTCATGACTCCATCACACCAACCTAGGGGTAACGAAACGTTACGAATAGGTTACAATTTATATTACTTAATAGAACATTTTTAACTTAAGATAAAAAACCAACTCATTTTATTTTCATTGAAAATAAATACGTGAACTTGAACTGTAAACAAAATTCATTTGGTTAAGAATCGTATGAGCAATAAAGGTCATTGAGAACCCACGCGAGCTCGGTTCCCATGGCCGTCGGAAACAATACTACCAGAATTGCGAGTCTCGAGCGCATAAAGCCGAGAACAATCGGTCGAATGGAAACAAGAGAGCGATATAAATCAAGCTAAGCATTGCGTGCATCGGCCGGCCATAGATCCTCGCGTTTCAGCTCGCCTACCCGCCTCGCCACGCCGCGCCGCGCCGCGCCGCTTATAATTACCGAGTACTTTCGCCAACCGACGGCCCGCCGCCATCTTGCTATTTATATTGCAAAATGGCGGCCAGCGCGCAGCACGTGTTCCTCTTTCTTTTGTTATTTAAAGAAACCGGCGCTCGTGCATTTCAAAGGCGAAATGTGCTAATAATTTATTTGATGCATACCAGAGCTCAAGATTCTAAAATTCACTAGTTGTGACTTCGTATGAATTTAGAGCTTACAAGTCGTGAACAAGGTCTCGCAAAATTTACATTGAATAGGGAGCCGTTAAGTTGCGATGTGACTGGACGCAAGGAAGGTCACCTTGACCGAACGAGCGCGGCAGTTTGTCTTGCTGGCTGAATAACTTGGAATTAATTACACTTAAAATGTTTCGTTTCTAAATAACATATAAAAGATGTTAATGAACTGACCTTATCGGCACTCGTATACCTGTGTAAATAGGTTATGTGAACAATTTCCTTATAGGTATTATGTACTGAAAAGACACAAGTAGTGTCAAATTGAAACGTGGCATTTAGATCAATTGCGCTAATTTAAAATGGAAACTAGTTTATTAGCAAATGTATTAAAACAAATAGTTCTACGGTTACAAGACACGAAAGAGTGCGTCATTGTTTATGCAAACAATTACATTAAATACTAAACAAATATCGGAACAGTAACGAGTGTTTACAGAGCTCTGAATAAGAACAAAGGATATTGATGAACTTGAAAAATCAACAATGTTATCAATCGAGTAATAAATAGACGATAACGAAATTGCACAACTAATACATCACACTCATAACAAATTGATAACACTTATCTCAAGCAAGTGGGTCAACTCCATACCATACCGATTAAATGAACTATGTTGTTGAATAACAACGTGCTAAACGTTCGATATAACGGTGTGTGTAATAAAATACTGTTTTGGTAGTAACCTGTGAAAGATAACGTCATGTATAAAAATAACTTGGGTATTAAACTTCCATAGGGTAATGTATAGATTTGATGGCTTCCTGCTCGTTGCCGATCGTGCTACAGGAAACCAAAATCGAATATAATTTCAATGCAGATCTTGCAAAGGCGTTTGCTTAGTATTCAGCTAGTTTTGCGGGCCAATGGCGAGTGACTATGATCGCATACCGGCGCCGCTTGAATATGTATGAAATACTCGAACACCACACACGCGCACAGGCTTTAGCCATGACACACATCCTCGGCAAATAACTAAACGATTTTTTTTACTCCGCACACATCTGAAACGTTGTTCCACAAAACTCCATTAACAAGTTTAATAGATCAATTAATTATTTAGACTTGTCAATATAAATGGGCTCAGCAATGTTTAATTCATGCTTAGTGGAAGTGAAACTTGAATGCGCTATTGTAGTTGTAATCGTGTATAAATATGTTACTACATTTCATTGTTCAATTAGGCGAATACAATGGATTCAGTCTTCTTCCTCGTAGCACTAGTTTTATTTTCCTAACCGAGTGACCTTTGATTCTACTACGAAATCTACATATGTTATAATGTAAATAAGTATCATGCGTTTGTATAGTAAATATATCAAGTGAATTATCTATTATAGATATATCCGTTCACCGGTGTCCTTTATGTTCGATAATTACGCTGCGTTGAAGGCAATGGCCTCATTTCGTGGCATCGCATTTGTCAATATTAGATTAAGCGTAGTGTGGCGCACAAAAAAGTTAAATCTGTCTCTGCAAAGACAGAAAAAAGTGCTAAGTCGATGTTCTGAGAACAACGAACATGACATCACGCCGTGCGACCCGAGAACAATGTGAAGAACCCCGTATTAATGACTTGAAGAACAATGCATAGATAATAAAGAATGCAAATTAAATGACGCTTAGATAAGAACATTACAAGTCACCTCTAATGTAGGTTAAATTAATTGAATTTATTTTATTGTATACATTTATATTACAAATAGTAATTGACTTATTCAAAGCTTTGCTACGAAGCATAATAGAGCAAACGAGACTGATGGGATAAATCTAGTTTCTATCAACAGTCCCTATTAAGCAATTCTAATGAGTCATTAGGAGGTATTTGTAAAAAAACACATGTCGTTCAGCCATTCTTTGTCTCATAAGTGTTGTTACCCACATCTGTCATGCTCACGGTTACGTTGTTAACACATGTTAGCTAATGGCTCCAACTCGATATGCCACGTGTATGTTAACGCTCACTACGTGCTTATAAAAGTAACTCTGGCTCGTAAAATACTCGCGGCAAAGCATCGTATGTTTCAAAATAACGACGTAGCAATTTATTTCAAAATAAACATTAACGGTAACAAAGCTAATAAAGATGCAATCATCAAAACGAAGTTAACGCAAAAATGCAATAGCGAATTGCAATGCACAATAGAAAAGAAACGAGAATGAAGCGTGCGAAGTGGTGGTGCGCGACGTGGGAAAGCGAATGGCGGCTTTGGTGCTGGCGGCCATCTTGGATTGGGCTCGTTCGGAAAACATCACGTGTCCACGCGTCCGCTTGGCAACAGCATACAAGCGCTAAACGGAGCGGAACAATTCGTGTACACCACGTGGTTTTTTATTTGTGCAACATTCCAATGGCCGACGGCTATTGAATTTATTGATTGGTTTGTGTACCCTTTCAGCAGCTGCACTGATATGTAGTATGTTTAACATGAGTTTGAATATACAGCAAGCCTTCTGACTAATAAAGTGAAGCAAATTTAATAAGCGACTGGTAATAAAATTGTATTGACTCAATCCTATTTGTAGAGTCGATGCTTTGAAAATTAAATATAAGTCGTAAAGTCCCAATATAGCCTATTGAAGCGCCCACGTCAATGAAATTTTCTTAATGTCGGAATAAAGCCGTCTACCCACCTACGTGTCTATTCTAGAATTGCTTGTGCTTCTAATGTGAATGTCCTTACGAATTCCCACATATGTACTACGATTGCGACAAGAAAACGTTCTAAAACTAAGAATGTACACAAACAGTATAATTTACGTCTGAATCATCGTCGAGATAAGAAATATTGATAAACAATAGTTACATTTCAACAACATTACTATTGTGTTAAATTGTTTGGAAAATTGCACACAAACCACGACGTAGTCATAAGAAATAATATCCGTAGGTCGTGTCATTTATAATGCAAACTTGTAAAGGTATGTAATTGAGATTAAACAATTTATACAAGTGCCTTAATTAGGTAATATACTAATAGTTGTGTTTATGGCCGTGACTTGCCGGAATGTAAAATCATTATGATAGAGACAACACAGATATATCCTAATAATACAATCTGTCACTACTGCAGTCATTGAGTCTGAATTAAGAATGAATTTTGAATTTGAAAATGACAGTTCTATATTTAATTTACTCGTTTATTCACTATTGGTTCTGAGAATATGAATAATGTTATTGGCATTTTGATACCAGCCAGCAATGTAACTATGTTGCACATCATGTGGGAGTTTGTTATACTAATTTAATGGTTTTCGTGACAAACGTTTCCTCGACGACCCATCACGCCACGCGTGACTCATTGTACTGTTTTGTTATGTTATTATTACGTCTACGCGATGTTGCCAGCTTGACTTGAGGTTTTGTACGTCTCGTTAATTATTATTTATCTTTATTTCATATAACTTTTCTCACCTATTGAGGATAACAATAGCCAGGACATAGCTACAGTAATGATGGTATTTAAATATATTTAACAATAGAATGCACAGTCATAAAACAATATCGTTGTTAACTTACTCGGTCGTCGTAATCTCATTCCACATAAATTCACATCAAAATTCCAACATGAGCATTAATATGTGCGGCGCGTCTTGACAGCTGATAGGCCGGGGTAGGCAAGAGCATCAATCTCAAGACGATACTAAAAAGGTGGGCTCCGTTATATAACTTGCTTTTGTGCCAACGTAAACAGGCGCTCAGACCGAATACATTATGCAAAGAGTTTTTATCTCGACGCCTCTCTTAGGGCACGCATTGTGGTTGTTTCTGTTTAGTCTTACATGCAAATGTGGATAACGACTCCATGTTCCTGCCAGAGGCGACCGTTTCATACAAATATTTACTTACCCAATTAAGCTCCCAAACATTTTCTTACATTTTTGCTAAGCTTATCTTGAATTGCGAGTTCACGACAGTCTAAATATACTTTATGATAAAATACCTATTTGAATAATATTCCGGGGTTATCATTACATAACCTCAAAAGATAGCAAAAAAGTCAACAAAGGCGCAAAGCCGAGCTCTCGCCAGCTCGCTACCATCACGTAATTCGTGAAATTCAATGACAAAAAACTTGATAAAAAAACTGGCTAGTTAGCAAAAAAATTAACGGCAACCAAATCTGGTAGAATAGGATAGACGTAGTGGATATCAACCGTTAGAAGGAGATGGATGTGCACGCCATCTTGCCTGCATCGAGTCTTTAGTCACGCGCAGTAAAACAGCGTTTCTATTTTTTGCGCGCTCTCGTCTGACCTCGTTGGTTTATCGTTATCATACGGCTCTAATAATAAATGGATTTCGCTCGTCATGGAATGTGCGCTCGCACAACAAGCAATTACGCAGATAACCTTCGCCCGAGGCTCATCAAATTTATTGGCCTGCAATATGCAGCCGCTCGATCAATTGCACAAATTACCTCATTCACTAAATCAATTTACATTATGCGTCCAAACTGACTTCCCGTTGTAATGGTCATTGCGTAGATTAGTTAAGATTACTCGTATAATGCTCTATATTGTTGTGTCTACTGTTGCTTTCGATAAACTACGTCCCACTTAACCCCTTAATGGTAAAGTTCATAGTCAATTAGTACGGCAACACAGTTGTGAACTTTCGTCTGTGTGCAAACGAGATACAATTGGCCGCCTTTCGACACTGTCCTGTTTTAATAGAGACGTTTTAAACTAACAATCACGATATTCCGTGACCGAGTGTCCAATAAGTACGTAGTTATGTATTTATTAATAACATTGCGTGACTATTCACAATTTGTTACAAAGTATTTAATTCAAAATTATCTGAACTAATTTCGTTGTTGGTTTTGAAAGCACCGTTTTTCATAAAACGTTGTAGATATTTCCGAGGCAAGTCAAGGACACGTCGAACACGAACCTATTCAGAGCAGTGATCACGAGTGATCATTGGTTGTTCAAGCGTCTTTATATCAGAGGGAATGATTTACTGTCTACATAATATGGCCGTTTAGTCATTAATCATGATGCAGAGGCAAAGCCAAACGACGTAAAATCATGTAATATCCATAAAGTACAGTTAGTGCCAGCTTGTAGACAGACTATGACTTGTTGGGGACATAAAATTCCATTACAGCAATAAAGTACGCCTTAGTTAGCTGCACAAACTTCATGACCTAATAAGAATGAATGTGAAGAAAATGAATTCTTTGTCTGTAAAAGTCTACGATGATAAAACTAAGACATATGTATCAAACTTACACACACGCTAGTTTTAAGAAAACTTTCCTAGTTAGAATAACTCTGGTCGTTTGGAAAACAAAACTAACTTTAAGCAATGAATAAGAAGACACTATAAATTAACTCGGGTAATGTAATACAAAGTTTATTCGCAGCCAGACAGCAATTACGTCGAGAACTTTAAGCGGTATTCACGAACACCAAAGAGGAGGGAGGCTTCCCTCTCCGGCATCACTCCCGCCCCTCACCCCTTTGATACGGTTTAAACTGGCGGCAGGGGGGAATATTGTCAAAGTTCTACCACCCTCAGCTTCTATCCGATTATTTTGGAATCTTTTAGGGCTTCTAACTTTGTTTGACACTTGGGGCTGAGAGAAAAAGTTGATCGTTCTGTAGATTAATTGAATTCACCGCGATTTCATTACACATTGTTGTCAGTGGGGGCGGAACTTCTGTTGTGGGTACTTGTTGAGTGGATACGGCATTATTTCCACTTAAATAAACACCCTTCTCCAATTTACTGTTACGTATCACTTCATGATTCGTAGCATTAGTAAATGAATTCGAAATTACGCAATCCAATTATAAAGTTGAAGAAAACCGAGTTGTTTTGTTGCAACACAAATAAAAGGATTAACAAAAGGCAAATAAATAGTAACTATATACGTTATTTCGAAGTGGAAGAGCCGACTGTAGTTGGGCGCAGTCCACAAAGTTGGCAAGTTCAGAACTTGCGCCAGCTACAACTTCGCTCCTTCAAAACTGTAATGGCTGGAAGTAGATAATCTGCAAGTTTGTCACTGTAAGCAAACTTCGCTAATATGATCCGTAATTACTTTCTCAACATGATCTTGATAACAGTCAAGTATATTACAGTTCAGCTTAAAGTTTTTAATAAGCATTATATTTACAAACATAATTATTGTAAACTGAGGCTTATTCCATACATAAAGACACGCCTATTTCCCAGAGGGTGGGCAGAAACCACGGTTTTCCATTTACTAGGATACTGATATACTTCTTTCGCATCATTCACTCGCATCACATTCTTCATAGTCATTACTGTAGCTATGTTCTGGCATTGTTAAATATATTAACGCGAGGCTTACTGATTTGAAATGTAATATGCTTACATTAGGCTCACGATGTAGTAACAGCCACAGCCTCAGACCTCTTAATATACACCATAGTATCAAAGAAAAATCAAGACTCTTGCTATAACCACAACAAAACGTCTATTACATAACATCAAACGTGACGAAGAAGGATAAAAAGCTGTCGAAACGAAATTGGAGCAATAAACTTTGCGTTAAAAATACGTCAATTTGTTTGAACTTTCATTTTAATGAAATAGGAACAAAGGATAACAAAAAAGTTTCATAACAACTAAGTCTCGGAAAACCTGAACTGAACGTCGACTTGCGAAATGTAAAACCTTATAATGTTTAACTTTCCTTGCCAACTCCAAGTGTATAATGGTGTTGCTAAATTTACAGTTAAATGTAAAGTGGATATTTCTGTATTTAGATGTTTCATACTATTAGGGTTTTTTACGGTTATTCTGTAAGTTAATTTCAACTTCGGATTTTATAAACAACGAGAGTTGATTATGTTTTATAAGTTTAATTACTGGAAATTGAGGGAGACATATATAAGGACTTACTTAATACATTTAGCGTGAAATACATAGCTTTACTGTTTGCTTGAATAGGTTTACATTGAGTTTGCAAGTAGTCAACCCTACCTGTAGTTCACTAATTGTAAGTCAGGCGCGCCTTGGCGCCTTAGACACGTAAAAACGTATGATAAATATAATAGAATTGGTAAATGTATGGAGAAGACATAATGTTTTGACTATGTTATCGATGACATGATATGTAAAACTCATTTATTTTTCATTCTATACGATTTCTATTCGCCAATCGTTTTACCAATTGTCTAAGGGGACTGGGAAGTCAAGTCTAGTACAATCGATTATGCAGAAGTGCTTATCTCTACACAACCGCATACACACTACATGAGCTATATCTAGAGCTATATATCATTGTAAGACACATACATAAAACCAGATCACCAGTCTGTATTGATATAATAATAGTGAAAACAATACTGTCCATTAGTAAAGTACAAACTACGTTTAAGTCCGAAGGTCCTTCGACTCTACAGTTTGGTAAATAAGTTACTGAAACTAAACTTCTCGTCGACCTTAGTTTATATAATTGAGTTGTGCGGATTCACCAACTTCGGGAATTGATTAACTCAGAGATTGAGATCGCAAAGGAAAGAGAACTCCATTTAATTTTGTCTTCGCTTGAAACTTTGCGAAAATATGAAATTGTTTCACAACCAACTCGTGTAACCGAGAGAAAACGGTATTGATGACTTTGCGAAATACGTTTCTAATGCAATCATAGATCATATTAATTATTTTCTTGAGTATAGATAGTAAATTAGTTTGTAGATTACTGGTCTTAGTTTCTCCATATTAGTCTTAGAAGATTAGGGTCTCGCAACTAAATTACTTTGTTCGATCATTACGTTGAAACGGCAGGTAATGAACTTGCAAATTAACGTAGTAAATTATCTTTGCTAAAATAATGATTAATTACAGATGATATACTTTATTTATCTCTAATCAGGGATTAATTAAATTAAGAACTAATTACGACAACCAGCACTTAATTACGCTTTCAGTCGCATTGAGTGAAAGTCAAATATTTGAGAGAATGTTGATATGTAAGTGTGCAATAATAAGAATAATATAATTAAACACTTAGCAACGGCCGTATCAAATTAGCTTCGGTTATTATCTTGTTTTTTTATTAGCGATAAATATCAAAATTTTCCGCAATTACTAGATTAAAATATTGATTTATTATCAGTTACTGCATCAACTAATGTATTATGACTACAGAAATGTTCCGCACCGATAGCAATATACGTTTCTGCTGATTAGCAGTCACTGACATTATCAATTATATATCTGTCAATCAACATTATAGACAAGAATTCTATATATTTTAAGGCAACTTTCAAAAACGATAAACAAAAGTATATTTTCTTATCTTTACATAGATGCAGTCCACTTTATAGGTATTGGATAAAGTGTGTTTTGCTCTCTAATACAATTATACGCCTACTGTACGCTATAAAGCTAGAAGTCAACAAAATTCGCTTGTAGCACATAAAAGAGTTGAATAATTTATTAATAGACGCTTTACACAATGTTAAGTTAATCTGATATTAAAATCGAGGTGACCACCAAAGTTTCTACACAAAACGTATTTGGTATTCAACGGATGTAACGAGTCCAAAATCCTCGGCCACTAGGGTAAAACAATAACTGTAAATTACACTGGAAACTCATTAAAAGCCAGCCGAGAGAGGACGGGTACTTCAACATGTTTTATACGATCGAACTTTAATTGGTTGGACCGAGGTTCACTTGATATTTGTTACTAAACTCAAATTGGTTTGGATTCTCAGTATCATACACCGCCACTTATCTTAACGGGTTATTTTGAAAGTTTACACCTTTGTGCCGTTACGTAAAATAAAAATGCTGTTTGTATTTATATTGGCGTGTTTCTGTAATGCGTTTTTGTACGATTCTCATCTTCCGAATTTCATTGATATTATGACCTCTGCTAATCTTTATATCGTCCATCCAGTATGTAGTGTATGAGTAATCACAGCAGGTATAAAGACTTGATTCCGTGTAAATGATTCCACATTGATATTCAAGTTAACTGCTCCAGCTAAGGTCGATCCGGTCGTTTACAGAGAAGGGAAACCATCAATCAACATTTAGTTGATACGACCACTTGAAATACGATTACTTGTACATCGATGTTGGCGCATATCCAATTCCACTTCAGATAGCTATTTACAACCATAGAGTTCACGTACTCGCTATAAACCTGTAATAATTTGATTGAAATAAGTACCTACCATAACAAAATTATGAATATAGAGCATGTGTTGTTAATATAACGACACACGAAGAAACCTACGTCGTAATAAGTCGATGAAATTAAAGCAAAGTGTGTACCACTTGTATATTACCCAGGATAAGTGTAAGAATGTGATTTAAAACATGTTAAACAATAGACTATTAATGTAAACGATCTGATTGAAAATTGAATTGTGTAAGAAAGACGATAAGTAGCGGTAACTTTGCACATTTGACTCGTGTGAGTCACCGCCTTTATGGTTTGTTTTCCTTCTTAATACGATGCTTCGGAATTGGGAAATATAATTTATGGTCTTTCGTTTTATGGATAACGACTGGCGATTGCAGAACGATGTATGCTCGTGTTTTCAAACAAACAAAATCCTTATGGAGTCGTTTATAATCGTATATGCTATATTGAACAAAGATACGTATACAATGTAATTCACTGTAACTAATAGTTTGGGTAAATCCTGAATCCATAAACATACAACAATAAACACCGAGTGTTACGTACTCAGATTAAAATATCACAGCAAGTCGGAAAATAAATGATAATTACAATCTTTCATGACCTTTATTAACATCCACTTTAGATAATGAAATACAAATTATTATTTATATTATAAACGAAATAATCGTTACCCGTAAAGTCTAAATGCCCTTGAGATAGCGTCCATATTCTCTTTGCTTGGAGCGAAGCCAACCAATTCGCGATACCGCATTAATTTGCTTACTTAACACACAGTTTTATCGTTTTCAGCATCGGATTGTGACATTGCATATTGTAAGGAAATGTTAATATTTGCAATAACAAATATGTACGTCTGCAGATATCATGGGCATGTCAGTTTTCTACAATACTAACCGTCAGTTCAATAAAGCAGGTAAGCTAATGTCCGCAATCCGTAGTTATGTTTCAGTGAGCAACATGGAAATAACAATTCGTTTAAAATAATTGCCTCGTTCACGGTCTCGATCTTAGTGGATGTAATAAAATTGTCTCCACCTCGCGACGTTTCCTCATCCGTGAGGGTCATGACCTCTTACGTCGCCTCTTTATGTATTTCATCGCCATTTTATTCGCCAAACAAATTACAGAAATTTTCTCAACGTTCAAAGTCAAATTATACTCATTGAAGATTATTTGAGCGAATGACGCGAACGTCGCCCGTCATAAATATTGTCTTCTGCTCATTGTTTCCAATAAAAAATATGATAAATGGCATCCATTACGGTGGGCACGTTTGGCGTGCCGCCACGGTCGTCAGCCTCGCCTTGACCAAGATCGAGACGTGATCCGAGATGTCCGTTCCACTGTATGCGCATATTGATTACCAGATTATCGAGTTCCTTTGCATAATTCGCCCGATGCATATTGAAACGAAACTGTTTAAAAATAATTAGAAGTTCAATGAATTTATTAGCCGGGAATGATAATGATGTTATGTACAATTGCTTTATAATCTAGTGACTCGATTACTTAGAGTTACGTTAGTAATTAAGATGGACTAGTTTCGAACAGAAGAGCATTATACTTTTCACAGTTATATAAGGGTTTTCAGTATTATTAAAGTTAGCCACAAAAGAGAACAACTTAATGAATACAGCAAATGCCAGGTTGAAATAGCTAACAAGCCACGTGGGCGCGTTCTCACATTTTATTCTGTTCTTGTAAAATTTATTGTTGGACCTCGCCTGTTCTAGTAACTAAATATGTAAATCGAACCGTTTATTTACAAACAACATTTATATTAGGTTACTTGTAATTTAGAACATAATTACAATGCAATTTGCAAAAATAAGTCAGCAACTACTTGTTTTTATTGATTTAATTTATTTTACTCAAAACTTCTTACTATACGTATATACTATATATATATATACGTATATATTCGAAACTAAATTTATTTCATTTCGTGTAATGTAAAGTGCAACTTAAAGTCAATTAGTTAAAATACCAAAATTATTGCAGCTGAGATAAGAACGTAATGAAAATAAACTGTACTTGTGAGTTTGTGACCTAGTTCACAATCATACGCCAGTTTGTTTAAAACGATAACAGCCTTATCGTTTCCAATGATAAATTTAATAATGAGGATTTATGTTATCAGCTACACTTAAAGAGATAGAGCAAGTATGTAAAAACACGTCGAGTGTACGCTATCTGTAGACAAACTCTATTATCTACAATTAATTAAATACCAAGTCACATGATTTACAAATAAGCGTTGCTTTGCAAGATTTCCTCAGTGTCTATATTCAAAACTGTACATGATAAATATTGACACTTAATACATGAACAATACAATGAATAATTTATACCAGAATATTAATAAATAGGGATAATAAATGCGAATATTCACGCTGCAGATTATCAATTTTCTGTTCAGGGAATACAAGACAAACATGCTACGTCAGCTGTTTATTTTCCTGTGCCAGCCGTAAGAATCAAGTGGAACTATTGAACACCGTGGTGTTTATAGATGAAAGGTGACCGGGTGTTTCTATTGTGTATTGTAATGATTTCCAAACCGAATGCATTAGCTCTACACATGGCTTTTAACAGTACCAACACTTCTCCTTTTGTTTAGGCGCTTTATGTTTCCGTAAGAGAAATATAACAAGCGATACGTAGTTCTGGGAATTTTTCCATTATAATCTGTTGTCACGATATCAACGATTTCCATATCTTCAGAGTGCTGAGTGCATAATAACATGCATATCGCTTGTGATATTTCATATCTCATGATTATAACTGGCGATCGATTGAAATGTATAAATTACGTTAGAAGCAAGACTAAATTTGAAATAAAACGCGGTTTTTTATATTATATATAAGTAATCAACAGTAATTTAATAAAGTTTATTATTAGAATTCTCATTAGTGGCCATTCTAGATCAAGATTTATAATTTTATTAAGTCAAAAACACGCTATCGCGAATATCATTAATTTAATCTTGAGTCGTTCGCAAGGCGTGTCAATGACATCATTCGAGATCCATTGAAATGATATTTAATGAGATATTTTCTGTTTTTTCCTCTGTGATTTACAATGAAAACATTTCGGAGATGTCTGGCAAATGTTTTGGCATGAAGCCCAACGGCAACAGCAAAACACATGCATGCAGAAGTACTTGTGTGATGGTTAGGAGTGCGTTTGAAAATGCAGTTACACTAAACGAAAACTGACACTGGCTGATTTATAGCACTGAACTCACGACAGTTGAGTGCATTATGAGCTGTTTTGATCAGACACTATTCGCCTGTGACTCACAATAAAGGACTTGATACAAATGAATGAATTAGGAATACACTTCTAGTAGGCAAGCTGTTTAACTAAGCGTGGCTACTGTACTGTTTATAGAGACTGCATAAATTAGATAGAATGGACATGTCCAACAGCAAATGTAGAGGCATAATAAAGAACAATGAGGAATAATTTTAATATATTATTTATTGGAAATCTACTACCGTTGAGTAATTCTCAAGAATCTATAAACGTATTTTTATTCAAGACAATCCTTCTAGGAATTCCCACCGTCGCCGTCATCGTTGGGTTGAATGATATATAATGATAATTAAGAACTTATAATAACCCGGTATAAGTTGGACGAAATAAAGGAAAGAGTAACATTGTTTTGAACTTAAACTCAATGCAAACGAGTATCCATTTCAAAAATTATTGCCGCAATAAAAACGTGAAGGGGATTAAAGAAAGACATATCATTAAAGCAATCAAGAAGTCTGTTTATATTACTTTCATTCAATCGATTCTTAGTACCAAGGGACAAATACCAATTGAATTTCCGCGGTCACAAATGCGTCAGCCTCATTGACGTCAAAGTTTGTTTATTTTAGTTACTCTGGTTTATTACTCAGGCTTGTCTCTAGCCAATTCTGCATTGTACCGACTGTGACAGTTTGTTGGCTACATTATATCGAAAAATAAAAATCTATACTACCATCAGCCACATTCTAAGAACTGTCGTAGTTATATTCCACATACATATACTTAAGTATTGAATTATACAAGAGAATTTCCTTGAAGTTGAATATGAAAATAAAAGACCGGTCGGCGGTCGTAACTCATTGTTTTATTAACATAGTACAATCTTTGCAAGTTATGACAATTCTCGACTTCAAAAGTATAGCGTAATTCTAGACCTAAATACAAAAGTTATGATAGATAACATTGCTCAACGAAACAGCAATGAGAATCAATTTGAAAACTTTTTAATCCGATTCGTTCCATTCCAAATAAATTAGCGTTCCATCACTAACAATTCGAAAAGTCACGACCGTTTAGCTAGGTAGCCGACCAAACAGTAATCAGGTCGGCAAATATTGCTTTACGCACACAATGAACGAGGCTCATGGGAAATTAATTCACCACGCGGCTTCCATGGCGTGATGACCTCGCCACCAAACACCGCTTAGCAGTTAGGAATATGAGCCAGCTTGAATATGCTAATGACAAACAGACGTGTTGACAAAATGGTTAATTAAAAACATGTCTTATCATCTATTTGTTTATTTCTGATGGATTCAAGCGAATGTTATCTGTTGTTTAGTCAGTAAAGCAGGCTCATTAAAAACATGATTACTTCTTCTTGTTAAATTGCGTTATCTTTGAATGTTCAAACTTATGCCAATACCGACTGATAACTAAACTTTATTGCAATTTACCTTATGGCCGATAACAAAACAGAATAATTGTTTTAATTGATATTGTTAAACAATGGCAGCCTTGACGAATTGTAGTATACACTAAACAGGTAGTATACTTACCCGCAGCCGTTCTAATTAACGTAATTTAAAACATGTTTGTTACCTGAAACAGAAAAAATACCCTTTTAAATACATTTTAAAAGTACGAAAGAATAACAAATGATTAGTGTCAAGGTTTTAATCTGAGGCAAATTCATGGCCTTGTTGTCTTATGATAAGAGAACAATAGATAAAGTTTACATTCGCTTTGATGTCGACAAAAACAGGTTTTCCTCTTCCAATCATATTTATGTAAGATAGGGAAGAAAATCGTGAAAAGGTTTTATTTATCAGACGATTCTGATTAAGCCATCTTTATTTATCATAAGGAAGTTATGGATACTTTACAATACAGCCGGTTGTAAGCATGATGACATATTTACCAGGTTCCTTGACCGCCATACGGATAACTACTGTTAAGTCGTAAAAAATTATTTTTATTACATCTCACTTTGTAATCAGCCAGAGACGTTTCGAACACTTACACTTACGGAAATAAGAGATATTTAATACGTATAGCTTGATGATATATTCTATATTGTCAAGAACTTCAGACTCTTATAGCATTGAGAGAATGACGAAGGCAAAAATGGGAGTGGAAATATCCACTCATTCGTTGTTTTTTATCGAATCTACTTGCTTTATGTATTTAATGACATTTCAGTTTTGAATTACGAATCAATAGCTACAAATAAATTGCACAGCCTATATAAAACTTCGTAGTATAGAGTTACAACAGAAAATTACTATTGTTGTTTATTGCGTGGAATTTAATACGTGAAACATAAATTGTGTCAAACAGCATTCCCGCTGCGATAACCTCGCCTGATAATAAAGCCAAGTTCCCGGGTTTTCAATTAATTTAATCGTAATATATTAAAAATAACATACTTGAATGACTACTAGCTGCAAGGGCGAATATTGTACTAAATTTTAGGGGATTCGCGCTCATTGTTTGAGTGGGTGTCTGTTCTTAATACAACAAGAGCACTCTTAGCTTCGTAGACAACGTGAAAACGTTTGTGTAGGTTTCATAATGTTATTTAAAACAGCTGTCAGGACGCCTTACTCTCAAAATAATAATCTATTTCTTTATTATGTTATCACAGCACAAAGGTCGGATATCAATCTTTCTAAATAAAGTACTCACCGTCCGACATATCATATAGCTTAGAAATCATAGGGATGGTAGTTTTCGCTGAGGTTCAATAGCCTCAATGCCTAGAGCCGTGTTGAACCAAGGTTACGACTCACTGATTATTGCTGGACTTGCATGTCTAACAATTATATCAGGGGTCGAAGACACTAATTAGTCTGACATACTGAGAAACCTACAAGCGTTTTTGAGGCGATATTACTTGCAGATAGCGCGTTAATTAAAAGGGAACTTTTATTACATAAAAGTGCTAAGGCGTCGATTTTTTTTTCTACGAACAATAATTAATATCCAGTTTCTGGGAATATGTGAGGCAATCTTAGACTTTTATTTTATTTAAGCTGGATAACTAGACTTTCTTCTAGATTATTCAAAACAAAACCAAATCGTATGATTAAATTATAAATGCATATAATTATATACCTAGCCCACATATTTTGTTCCATTTTTGAATAATAAAATGGCAAGGAGCAGTGACACAATATATCAATGAATTAACTTTCGCTAATTTGAATTTTAATAGCACTATAAATCGTCAGTCTGACGTCGTCGGTTAATGAGACCGCCACTCCTTCGGGTCACTCCACCCAACGGTCCATTGCGCTAATTAATTGCCTGTTAAACTGCAGTTCCTTGTATGTTAATTCTTGATAGTGTAACTGACTTGCGTTCATTCAAACCGGATTAGTCTATAATTGAGTTTATAGTCATGATATCGTTATAAAACTGTAATGTTTAGCCTAGGCACGAGAAGTTTCACCAGTTTAATTGGTTTATGCTTTTATTATGTTTCAGTTTACGAGATTTATGCCGTTGTTTTGTTATTATCGTGATTTAGAGTGACGGATTAACGATTACAGTTATCAGCAATACCTAAACATAGCACCGGAGCTTAGCAACAGCGCTTAAAATCAACGGAAATATCGTTGTTGCTGGTTGAGCGACTCATAACAAAAACGTTAGTATTTCCGACGTGCAGCTACAGCTACAAAGTGTGCATGATTGCATCATAGAAAGTGAGTGCGGAACACCATGCTTTCTACATAGCAAACAATCTCTTAGTAACGGTACAGTGGTCCATCTATCATATTCAATTGCGTGTCCGCTGACAGTGTCTGCTATAGGCACTTAAATGTAACTCTCGTCATGTGTCCGGTTGATGAGGATGGATTTATTTGTCGCTGTACCGCTGCGACTCTTGGCTTCACTACATTGGGTCTTTATGGCTTTATAACTATAGTGTTTATGTATTCAAATTCCGGAAACATTTTTCTCAAGTATTATTACGCAATTTTTTTGCAAATTGCAAACATAGTGATATTTACAAAGCTAGCGAAATTGTACACTATTTTTAAATGTAGCAATAACAAAGATATTCTGTAATACGTCGCGGGAAATACGATAGCTGTGTCATCATAAGGCTAACGGATATAAAATGATAAACTATAATTATAATGTTGTCATAGGAAGTGACAATAAAAAAACGTCGTACACTATCGCTGTATTGCGACAAAGGGATACTTAGAGTTGTTATCGGACGTGCGATAAACTAGATAAGCGTCCTTTATCGTTCACTTATAAAACTGATAACAATAACAATCTAGTGGTAGATTGCAAAACGTGTGTTTACTTATGTGCGAGCGATTCGGAGAGATAAATATTAGATAAGGGGTTCCGTTGACAAATCCGTTGTTACGAACCTTGACGGTGACTTGGCTCCTAATTATACCTAACCTTATGTGTATCATCTTTGTTTTGTTCATAATTATCGTACGACTTTTATCAACAAAATTCGAGGATTAATTAGCACATTATTCTAAATACAAGTTATCTACTTGAACTTTGATATACGATAACTGATTTTGTATAAATAACAGATTGAAAGCGTCCACTGTTTTTCTTATCTAATAACAATTTATCAAATAAAATTTATTAATATTATTGATGTTTATTCAAACGTACGGCTTCTACAGCGCTTATAGAAGTAAGAAGTTCTCAAATTCTTTGTGGCAAAGGTCATATAATTATAAAAACAGAAAACAAAGACTACTTTTTTAGAAGTAGGTTCTTCCAAAACCGACTCTGTTTTACGAGGTATAGTTGCTAAACAACGTAAACAAAAAATATTGAAATGAGCTTGATTGAATCCAGTTACCCTTGACGGTATTTTTTGTGATATAAAGTCGTTCAAGGTTAAGTAAAAGAATGCGTTGACAGGTGGCAACTAAAGGGGATAAAAAACTCAAGTGCATCTGCACCTATGAATAGGTGGTTAGTGCGCTGTTCACCTACTGTGGGGACAGAAACTCATTGTCCAGTATTATTGTTTTACAGTTTTGCTAGACAATTATTTTAGCTTCATGTTGATAAGATTTATTGCTACGATTTTTCGTAGCCGTTCGTAGCTATTTTTTTAATAATAAGCTTTTGTCTTGTACACTGAAGGAACAACGTATTAATCTTACGTTTACGTCTGGTTTACTAAACTAACGAGATTTGTATTAAATTCTCATGGATAGTAAGTAGTATAGACAGTACTCAAATAAAAGCTGTTCATCTTTTTTGGCTAGAACCTTCAAAATCCGAATAAAATATTCAGTCATAACTCATAATAGTTCAATATTTAAAACAAGTCAGTCATGAATTTCAGTTCAGAGAATTCTGTACAGTACTGAAATGAAATAAATATCAGATTTCGTTTTGTTCATATTTATTTGAAAATTTCACGTTACGTACGTTACTTTTATGATCTTTTTTTAAATGTATTTTACGCAATGTGAGTAAAATTTTGTTTTACTATAATAAAATGTGCATTAAATTACTTAATACTTACAGGCCGGTACTATTAATATTAACATGAAATAAAAGTTAACAAAGCTGTATTAAAAATATTAAGTTTCAGCTTCATAAAGCCTTGGTTCGAAACAGAAACATCGTACAAATATTAAAATTTGTTCCTGAAATAATATTGTATTTGTACAACCAATGTAATTATTTAAAAGTATTTAAGTATATTACTATAACTATAAACTGTGTGAAGATTTTAATTATATTCCGACGTAATAGTTAACTTTTGCGACTCACTCAGTTATGCTATAGTATACCTATTACTGTGTTTACACTGCCATTATTAATATCCGTATCATAAATACCAAAGTACTTGTCTTAATAAACCAAACGGCATGGGGTCCACCGTCCAGCTGTATGAGGATCAAATGCCAATATTCGTGATAAAGCAAAGGTCACGTGGTAAGTCAAAACATAATAAGGCTTATCTTACAGCGAGCTCGTTTACTAGAAGTCGGCCATCTGATCTGACACAAGTGAGGGCACGACCCCGGCATGCCGCAGTAATGGGACCAAACACTTGGGATCAGGTTTCTAAATAAACATTGACGTCTTTAACTAGAAAGTCCTTAACTTAATGAGTGTGTACAGTATTGAGTTTCGAATGAATAATGCAGAATTATTTTATGAATGCATTTTTATTAAGAAGGTCAAGAATATTTGTTAAAACACCAGACTGGCTGGCTCAGTATTGCCACAGACTACACAATCATATACAATTCAGTGTCACATTAGAGGTCACGTCTCGAGTACCCGATGTTAATATAAATACTTGTTTAATACAAACAGTGTACATGTGTTTAACATATTAATTAGAATCGTTATTTTATAAACAAACAGCATATTATCTGACATAAGCCAAGCGCTTTAATGAAAACAGAAATCCGCGCATAAGTATCTCGATAACGTAACATTATCATAATTTAATTCATTAATTACAGGCAGATGTTAAGTAACTTCTTATACAATCATTTATAGGAATACTCTCTGTGAAGTGTAATAAAGAACCGCAAGACGAAGTTTCCCCTATTATTAGAATCCGAGGAAAGAGCATTAAAAGTTTGGCATTTCTTTTGAGAAGTTTGTGAACTTGGCAGGAGCCGTTGCGGGCAATATCGAACTAAACTGAGATTTATATCCGCTTACAACTTCTTTGACAACTGTCTGTAATGTTTCACTTGATTGAGAAAGTTTCTTGTTTCTTAATTCGTTATCGAGCTTTGCACTGGATAACCTTTACTTTCAACACACACTGCGATATTTAAAACCTGTATCCAGATGCCAATGTAATTAAAATATTTTGCCGTCCAAAAAGATCGGTTACAATGACAACTACAAGAACAATAATTTTACTTGGAACTTCATTGTCTGTAATGAAATAGGATTAATGTAATGACAAGTTTTAACCCACTTGAAACAATAAAAACGCAGACAACTAACTCATTTTGTAGCTCTTATTTGAAACAGCTGTGTAAAGCAGAAAAAATGTATACTTATAGCATATTATGAATAACAATCTATAGGTATGAAAACTTCCAAAATATCAATACATGTAATTGACACGACATCTACATACCGACAAATGGGTGAATATTAGTTCAGTTGCTGTTAAGGTTATATCAAAGTGACCTATGTTTGTTAGTAACAATGTTAAAAATAATATACTATATCGTTGCCATTTTCCTTTTTGCTTATTATTTTTACTATTTACATACATGCAAATTCAGGTTTAAATGCAAATTAACTACATTAACGTACTAAGTAGGTAGTAGATGTGATTCATGCAAAAAGCCAGCCGTTTTTGTACCTGCAGGTGTTCAGAATCCACTTCGAAGCTAAGTACGTGTGATCATCAACATGTTTGTTCTTATTTCCTAGACTTGTCTAACCACAATTAATTTAATAATTATGTATAACCGCAGATTGACCGATTTTATGGTCATAAATGATATTATACAGAAATTATTTCTTCGTTCCCCAATAAACATTAAGTCATATTATTTCTTTTTCCTTCCGTGACAGTGTAAATAATGTAAAGTCCATTAAAAACTTGAGTCACGGTTCAATTGAAGGACGCTGGTATTTTAATTATGGGCCTGGTTTATGATTGTAATATCATTGAGACTTTGTGATTACTTCTTAAATTTATTCTGGGTACAGAACATGAAAACGTCTACCTACTGTTCCAAGGTTTCTTGTTTACATAGATCATCGATGTCGAAAGGATGACCTTCAACTAAAACAGGACTGTACCTACAACTACATATTAAGACGAGACACAGTCATTTAATTCACGATAGTTATCATTTATCAGTTCTAGATAACAAAAAACTTATCAACTACATGACCCGATAATCGTTATAATTTGAATGTTGTTCTAGAAAACCTTTTAATAAAAATGTTCACTATCTTACAAAACTCGTTATCGTCAAATTACGCACGGTCCGTGTAACGATAACGTGCTAAATAAATTCACGACACGTAAACATGTCGCAAGTTGTGTAAACAAACAGCAGATTAGTATTTAGCGACAGCTTCAAAGTGAAAAGCGAACAGTTACGTTCGCGTATGTCCCACGACTCTGTGACCTGCCGTAACTATGTCACTCACATTCACAATGCTGTAAATCTGTCATACAATCACCATTTTCCATCCATTGTTATCGAACATTTTAGCGAAACTGTGGATAACATATCTCACAATAAATCCCGATGCCGCTGCGCACGAATTGTTTACATTTTTTTTCCGTTCGAAAAAAACAAGTCCATATAGACCCATATTTAAGCAGCAGAAAGCCTCTTTCCAAGGAATTAAAGGGCGATTTTTTGCTGGTCGACAAAAAACTGCTTTCTGCCCGAAATGCTTTGTGAGCTGTAATTATAAGTAAGAATAACTTTGGGAATATCTTTTGTTACAGGAGGGGAGTTTTTCTGTGCGGGTAACGACCGCGGCAGGTGGTAAATAAAATGGCGGCTGATAAATAAATTACGACAAAAAAATATGCAACAAAAACTGTAGAGCGAGAACGGGCGAGCTCGCCAATGTCAAATAAAGGTCGTCAGAACATCTTGATTTGTCAATTAAATATAGAAGTTATGTGGAATATTTTACAGGAAAATGTACGTTTAAAATAGCCTTTTAGTCCATTAGGTATTTATAGTTTAATACATATGTATAACATAACATAGTTTTAGTTGACAAGCACGATATTATAGTGAACCTAGTAATAATAGCGTGTAGTAATATGTTTGCATAGGCATATAATATTAACAAGGATAAGACCGGTAATACCATATTAATTAAATATTAATATTACGTTAAGTCTTATGCAATGTAATAACATTTTGTAGTTTGTTGTTATCGTTTATTATGCAGTAAAATAGAATGTTCTTGCGTACCATAATTCTGATTAAGCTAATAAGCCAGTACGTAAAAATACAAATTGAATAAAATTAAGTTCTTAATTTAAGTATTCGTTCTTAAATTAGTTGTTTCAAGATTACTATCATATGAATCATAAATTCAATTTCATGCCGCGTGTACCGGGGAACACGTATTCTACACGCGATAAAGTTTAAAGGCCCCGTCTTTGTATTCATCCGGTCGAGTCCATTAATATAATGAAGCCACAACGCCATCACATCACGTTCATACCTAGCACTGGCCACGTCCGCATGTGCTACAAAAGGAATGTTTACTATTATTATTACGTTGAAAAAAAGCTGACACTATATTTTTTCCGCGGCATCCAGGTAGCGCAACAAAAACAGGGCGGGGAGAGGCGGGTAAACCGGTCTAGTGAAAAAAACAACAGTCTTTATAAAGGCAGAGGCATAAATCATGCGGGCTCACGACCGAGACCGGTTTGATGCGTAGTCTCGCTCGTCTCGACTCTGCACGGCTAATGAGCCTTCAATCAAGGTCGTACTATTCAAAAACGGCGACGTTACCACTAATTTATAACCCGTCCTGTACTATTGTGAAGTTCTGGTACAAACAACATCCAAAAAAAATAAATAAATATTGATTCAATAATTACTTTTTGTTGTTGTGGATAAAATAAATGAATTTGCTTTTACAACTACGCAGTTATATACTTACAAATCGTATAAGAATGTTATAGAATTAAAATATGCCGAAATAAAAAAATAAGATTGTGTTTAAATAGAGACAATTATTATTTTTTAAGTCTGAATACTGAAGGAGATAGTAATAAAAGCAACAATGAGCAGTAGCCATTGTATAAAGCTAAAAAACAAACATTTCTCATTAGGCGAGTAGCGCGAACAATCTATTGTTCTCTGAGAGGACATAACGGACCGTGTCGGATTTACGTCAACTGCGCCGAACGACGACCTTTGGAATGCCAACACTAATAACATCCCTTATCACTAAGAATTATCATTTAAATGCGCTAAAATCCGAATTACAAATAATTATAAAAACTCCTAATGTTTACAATAATTTCGTTAAAACAATACCGCAGATGTACGTACCTATGTATAATATGTGCGATAAATTTAACACTGATCAGTAGACAGAAGCTTGTGAATAATTAAAAAACTAGACACAAAAAGTAATCCACAGGAGAAGAAAAATTAATGAGATACCTACGTTATGTAATTTAATCTATCAGCCTACGGGCAGAACATTAACAACGAGTGGAGTGGAACCGTGGTTGGGTCAACGGCCGGCGGACCTCGGACCAATTCGCGACATGAGATTGAATAATAAGTTGATTGCGAGTACGGCCCAAGGCCGACAGCCATTACTGCGCGTGTCGTGTCGGCCATTTTGCGTAGCGTGCACCCTTCGGATATTTTGATATAATCATCTTCCATGTGACCTAATTTTCCCCATCATACCCCAACTGTCCCGCGAGTGTCGAGTCGACCTCCATTTATTCATTTCACGTGTGAATCAAAAATATTCCATTGCATAAATTAGAATAACAAATTGGCTTTGATGAACTAGATGATTATTTATGCATGCAGATATTTAAAATATAGATATAAATGTGTTGGTTTAGTTCGGAATTTACATTTTAGACTCGTTCCTATCCATAAATGGATATGTAACAGGCTGGCGTTTAATTCCTAAAACGGTTAGTTAGACAGTTTGAATTACATAAAGAAGTATTGAGAAACAGATGATGATATTATTGCGAATAAAATAAAACGAATGTATACCTACATGTAAATACAAATAGATGACTATTAATAATGACATGACGAGTTTGTTATGGTAATTAATTTGAGGCGTGGCAATAAAGCCATGCCAGTTTCCTCCGCTATAAACATCATATAAATGGCATAAGAACGTTGTCTCTATATAAAGATGAAAAATTGCATGTAAGACATAAATAATTGCTCTATGGTATTATAATTGCCGCTATTAAATAAACCGGTCCGGTGTTGCCATACAGATATCATAAAAAGACAGTAAACTTTTTATGAAGTGCGTTATCTTTCAATTTAATTGTGTGGATTATTTTAGAGCTTTCGCAAACATTTTTGATTGTTTTAATGGTTTAAAATCTTTTATAATGGACTTATGAAGGTCTATAATTTGTTTAGTAAGAAATATATTATCATTTCTATTACCGCCAATCTTTGGTGTAATAGATAAGTCAGAGGTAGATTTTGAATAATAAAGGCACGTTACAATAGAAATGACAGACATTTATTTCAATAATACTATTCTTCATAACAGGAAAATTCAGTCTTCAAAAGGATAATTATTGTAATGCTGGAATCCAACTGGAATTGATAGCCAAGTATCGCGTGCGGTAGCGGTAGACGCACAATTCTTCGACTCAAAATAAATTACAAATTGTTCTTGATGTGAGCCTGTCTATTCTACTGTAGGCTATTGTCCTCTTTTGACATAACGGGAATTTTCATTTATTATCTGAAGAAACATTTCATTGTGTTCAATAAAGGATTCTTGACTTATGAGACTTACAAGTCCGTTATTCAGTGTAAATGGTACTTTATTTACGCGGCACTCAGATTTGACGCTGATACTTCTATTATAATAAAATCCATTTAAACTTCAACATCTGGTTTATTACGTTGCTACAATACTTAAATGCTTCGTTATTACCTCATTGCTAACTGGCATATTAATTAATCATGCTATTACCGACAGTAAAATGATTAGTTTCTATTCTATTGTACTAGACAATTTGTTAGTTTTTCCTATTAATGTCCTTCACATAGTTGAATGCGACACAGATCTGTATTTATAAACCGCTGCAAAAAGGGCCGTGAGCGTCAATCAACACAACACAACGATCAATTTAATGCGCCCGCGCGCCACGCCGGCCGCCGCGCGCCGTCAGCTGACGTAATGCCCGCCGCCATCTTGGGGAACTATTACTATTATTATTGTATTCTTACTTTAAACTCAGTTAATTAACATTTAACTACTGTTTTGTATCACTTAAATAAAATGCTTTATTAGAGTATTAAACTTTCGTAGGCAATCCATCTATGCAAATCAGAATTATAGCAAAAAACCAGGTGAGATGAAAAAAGTGAGATGTTCGCATTAATCCTGTAGAACAAGGCTGTACCTAATTATATTTATAGGTTGTAAATTTAATCGTCTATAAATCTATCTACAAAAGAATTTCATTTGTGCTCCCTTCATGCTCGTTGAATCAACTCTTTTCTGTTTCGTTTTTGTCTAATTATGTAAGACTGCATTTCAGTCCAATTAACGGTCCATTTGACTGGATAGACATTTAAAATAAAAATACAACCTCAAAAACCTTTAATGTAAAGGCGACCGCATCGGAACAGGTTCTACGAAAAGGCTGGTGATAAATTCTTCTAGGAAACGATTACGATTCGACAGCAAAATTCCCTTTAAGGGCACCATGAATCTTCCCGTTTACGGCGATTAGAGGGAGATGAATGTATGTGAGAGATTATCCAGATAGGACCTGCATGCCTCGCTCTACTCGTATTTATGGAGCTGGTTTCAAAACCAGTTCGTACTGGACACACGTTCTACGGAGGGCAAATAAAAGTCATAACGGAGCGAGAGTAGCCACAAGCACCGGCAGCATGATAATTGTGTAAGGAATGCATTTGCGTCGACGTGTGAAATACACGACCTCTGTGGTCTTGACGTGTGATTTGAATAGGTGTTTTATACAATCGTGTTTTGATTTCACTTGTTAAAACTTGCGCGGAATGAGGCGGATTGCCTTGACTCTTTATTACGTTTACGACCTTATTAGGGTCTCTTTCACAATGTTTCGATTAAGGCTAAATGATCGATAGAATAGTAAAAGCGTATTTCAAATGCAATTTAGTTGTATCTTCATTGAATTTTCATTTTCCTTACCAACTAGATAAACAATTGACATTAGTGTTTTATAAATTCAACTGTTAAATTGAATGCTGTTTATTTCCATTGCAAAATGAATAAGAATAATTATATTCACGTAGGTATTGTGAATAGACATTTAAGAGACCTTTGTTTCCATTCAAAGCATGTTCAAACGAGGCCAGATACCCGGCCTGAATAAACATATAAATCGCGCTGTTTCTGTCCGTTCAATAAATTTCTAAAGAGGACAAAATAAAGGCAGATACATTACGGTGGCTATTACCAGTCTTGTCTCTCTCATTCGAGGCCATTTAGATACGAAAACACCTACTGAGAAATAAATATGGCACACCTGAACATCAACATTTAAATATGGACAAGTAACACAATACCTTCGGTGGCATGACCCGAAACCGGATTACTAACGCGTTAGTCAGAATAATACACCCAGTTAATTTTGGTGTACTTTTACGATTGAATGATTGGACAATATCTTGCCATTTCAAGCATTTCAACGCGACAAAAAATATTCAGCCGTGAATTAATGGTTTCTTACTCCGTTATTTTTTAAGAAACAGCTGAGGTGATCAAGATTGTGTTTACCAAGTGCGACAGAGATAGACGATATTCAGTAGTTCAAGTAACGGTTAATCGGGGTGAAAGTACACATAACAACGCAACGTTGGCCGAGTGAAGAAAGGACTGCGCAGCTACCGGTTAGCAGTTTTATATAGTATTTTGCGGAAATATAGTATCTCATATCTTGAACACTGATTAATTGAACCAATCATAAAAAATAACGACGACTTACGAAACGATATTAGCATTTAAAATAATAAAATTAGGACATTTCGCACGCCGAACACGGGCAGACGAAAATATGCAAATCGTTGTTTGTCCCGCACACGGCACAGAGGACGGAAACGGTACTGCCGGCCATTTGCGATTCTACACCGATATTGTTAACGCCGAGACGTCACTCTGAATAAATAAATGGAATAGATTCTGTGTAGGGGATTCGCGTCGCGTTCACGGCCGCGTTCCCAGCCGGCCATTGTTCTTTACGTAACGCCAACGTGACGCGCCCGCAACGATTTATTATGCTTACGCAGGTGCCGAGCTCTTCACCGTGTCGATTTCCACCGACTATTGTTCTTGTAATCGCGCTAATCTGCATATAAACACGGATATTATAAGACTGTTTCTAATAATGTAGCCATGCAAGAATTATAATTAGCTCGTTCAACATAAATACATATTAATTGAGGATCGCAGCGACCGAAGATCATAGCGTGATGTAATATTTAAACAGCGTTTATTATTCAATATTGTTTGTCAATTGGCGTATTACATTAATGGCGTGCCGTCAGAATCACGTTATAACTCGACCTCGATGCAATAAAAATTAAATGAGCTCCGAAAGCCGGCTCCAGCGCGCCCTCATAAATCTTCCATAACGGTCGACCCAACATAAAAAGGGCATTCGGCTGTCTGTGGAGGGATCGGAAAATATACTAACCATTATTTTTTACACTATCGTGCGCTCTTGCCCTGCTTTCTGTATTGAAAAAAGTCATTAAAGTGTATACGAGTACTCTTAACTTGTGTGGTTACGTGATCATATAAAAAGTTGTTTGTATAAGTATTGTGTAATGTTTTAACGCAAAAACACTATTAACATTGGATGGAACCTCTTGCAATAGTCTTATGCTACTAAAGTGGCGTCATCTATCATTCGACAACTGAATTAAACCCACAAAGCAAATGTTTTTGAAGTTTTACAAGTAGTTATTTTAATCAAAGTCTAGTAATATATGATAATTTGAAAAGGGAGGGCGACCATAAACGTATAATAATATTAAAAATTCTCAAATCAGTCATAAATAGTTGAAATATAATAATCTGCTACGAATAATCGTAGCATTTGTAGCAATTAATCAACTAATGTGAAACTATTAAAAACCTGTTTATAACCATGTTATATTACCGTTTTAAACGTTATACTTTTCAAATAACAACAATTTAAACGTATGATTGAAAAAATCATTCGCCCCTCATGACACGTGACTAAATACGTGGATGTAGGACAGTTTTATTAACCCCTTCTAGGAATAAAAGTGGGATTCCATTGTTGTAAATATCAATACGAGACCGCGTGCGTCTCAGACGCTTTTCTTCTAATTAAGTAGATGTTGATTCACGTACACGCTCGCTGTGTTGCGTGTCACTGACCTTCGCGCAACTGCGGGCCGGATACGGCTGTCATGCGTTTGTGCACTTCATCATGGTGCCTGCTTCATATCAAAACAAAACATAGCGAATACACGCTGTGACTCATTATTCACGTTAATTAACACAATCGCCTTTTGTTTTCTTACTTATTTTCACACTTGATAAGTCAGTTGATTAATGAAGGAGCTTAGAAACTTTTCTCGTTTTATTTGTTTGGATAGTGATAGTAACTGATTAGGGTAACCATGAATTTAGTTCAGTAAGTCACATAATTTCACGCCATTGTCTCAAAACTCAACGTCATTACCAGGTGAGGGTTATTATGGAGCAAAGATTAGGGTGACAGTGCATTCCAGCACGAATTCTAATGCCACCCCACAAAGCGTGCGCTAGACGTGTCACAATGTTCACTGCTGTTGCTCGCCCCCGTTCACCCCGGCCACCCCGTCCGCCTGGGGGTGGGTTCATCGCGTGCCTCAGCCAGTTTCGACGGCATGCAAATTTAATATTGTTATTTTTATTCTAACTTTACAAGGGCAGTAGGGGAAGCAAAGTATGATAAAGGGGCATAATGTGTATTAATGTACGCTCGGTTTCCTAAACTCGTATAATATTCACATGTAAAGGGGCTGCCTTGAGGATGTTTTATTATTGACTACAGCATTTTGCACTTAACTGTGATAACGACTGTACGTGTACAGTGAATTGCATAATAATATTTTACAGTTAAAACAAGTTTTTGTTCACGAATTCTTATCTTAATCTTGAGACTACAAACTTTGAGAAAAGAAATAAGAATTATATTTCTCGTATATTTTAGCTGAACAAGGTTCTGTGAGAGCTGTAGGGAGATCTTTGTGTATGATTATTTAGATCGAATACACTAGACGTACCGCATTCCCGGCGTACTCTGGCGCATTTGGAGGTAAATATGTAAAGTTATGCAAACTGCACGAGGCAGCGGGCGTACACGCAAAATTTGCGATGTTCCGCCGGCGGAATGCAGATTACTTCGTTACCGAATATCAAGATAGTATAAATCTGTCAATGAGATAAAATTTGCTTCAATGTAGCTATCTTCTTCCTTTGCAATTTAGAATTTCATGAACTTTAAATTGGAAACGTAGACAAGATAAATACAGGTTATCTATGTAGGCAACCAACCTTACAAGTGTAAAGATAAATCAGTAAATTCAGTAGGCATCCACTTAAAGACTAATATTTAATTCTGTATGTCGCTTTCTAGAGATATTAACATAAATACCTCTACATATGTTAATTTTCAAAGAAGAGGTTAATATAGTCAGTTGAAATGTGCAAATTGGTGTGACGCGGTACGCTTGTCAAACAACATTATGTAATAAAGGACTCGTAATAGACGTGACATGACACTAGTGCCGGGATTAACTAATGTACGTTATTAATCTGTACATTGAATTATCGCTGACAAATATCTAAGACCAGCTACACTATGTATTAAATTGTCTTGCTATACTAGTGTATAGTTATCGATCGTTATCGCGTAACAAGAAATTACTACCAGTTCAAAGCACCCGTTACTCGCTCAATTTTTATAGCTGGCATGTTTATATTAAATAACAGTAGAACATTTCCGCCGCAATTTAAAACCCGATTAATAAACAAGGCTGCCCGTCAATTAACAACATAAACACCGCACTATGACTTGAGTTCAATGCGATAATTGCGTATAGATTTTAAACAGGCACGACACGGCCGTGGTGCGGCGAAACCAATTAAAATCAAATTGTTAGGTAAACAAACAGGCCCCGGCACCGCGGAAGCTTATCCAATATCCGAATTCCGTTAACTGACACAAAGGACTGTCGCTTCCACGTCGCTTTGTGAATACACAACATCGCATATGTATTTGAAGAGGTACACTACACAGTTGAAAGCTTTGCCTGGCGTTTCCGCCATCGGTTTAGTGTTGAACGAGCCCCTACATTGCTTATTTGGATAATCAATTATGTTCAATTAAAACGTGACTGCGAATGCGCTCGAAATGTATATTAATTGCATAAAGCATTGTTTTGTTTTGTCCCTACGAATACAGTTTGTTAATTTGGATTGTGGTAAATCCGCAGCAAACATAGACTAACAACAGAACAGATCGAAACAATATTAAATTGTTCAATAAAGGCTTTTGAATTAATATATTCCAATAATCTAAACAAAACAAAATTGTTTACTGTAGTATTATTATGTAGAGCGGTAGAAATGCTTGAAACAATAATAGGAATGTTTTGATATTGTAATGTAGCTGTTTAAAATCAAATACTTTGAATAGAGTTAACATATTCGGCACCATATACGGTTAGGAAACGTGCCTCCTGCAAACATATACAAGGTTTTTATGTTTAGGCAAAACAGGATTATCAATTATTTAAAACGGTATTGTTTGCTGAACGGTACCGACCGAAGTTGTAACCAACCTTGGAAACTTAACTAGTTTCACATTCAAAAGTTGGTCCCACGCTGGCCGATGAAGCAGGTCGCGAACGTTGAACGAAAGTGACCGAACTTGGAACGATGAACAACAATGCGAACAAAGTTCCAACGATCCGAGCAATATTTGTTCCGAGCCCACGCTTGTTCACAACTTCGTAGTTCCAAGCCAATATAAAGTTAGCTGCCGTTTGAATACATACATATAAATACACTGGCCCCTGGGCTAAACTTGCCAACTGCTAAGTATACGATAACTTTCCCATGCTTATGTTTATGTTACGTGAATGCATCACTAAACGTAGAGACAACATTCAAAACTTAACGAGTATATAAGAGGCTATATGGAATATGATTATTAAATACACGTATGCATATGGTTCTAGATTTCTGGAAGTTCAGAATACAGATTTAACCCTAGAAGGTAAGTTTGTACCTTCTTTAAAAAGGAGCCTTAATTGAACAATTTAATATTGTTTCGATCAGTTGTGTTGTTAGTCTATGTTTGCATCAGATTCACCACAATCCAAATTAACAAACTATACTCGTAGGGACAAAATAAAACAATAATATATAAGACGGGGCTTATTACGTACACGTTATAAGATAGTAGATACCACCTCTTTATAATGTAAAATACGCTGGGACGTCGGCAAAAAATTTATAATGTATTGTGAATTATTCAAGTGATAATTAACATGACTCCTTTGTTATTATAATTAGTATTTAGTATGCATACGATTTTAATCACTTTTTTAATAGGATCCATCGTCAATATTATCTAATAAAGAAACAGTTACTAAATTCATTACTGAAGTATTTCAAATATTTCAATACATAGTTCCAGCTTTATATAGTACGCGTAGCCAACAACAAAACTACACAGTTACTCAACCGTGGGTAGCGTAAACATACACCAACAGACATAAAGAGATGACTTCGAGAACATCAGCCAATCAAAATAAACTGTAATAATTCAACCGTCTGCCGAGCGTAATGATCAAATCAATACACAATCATAACAAACAAGCGGGTACCTAACTACTATATAGACAGTACAGAAGTTACACACAACAGTAAATTATCCTATACGATAGAGCAAACACGGAGTTAACACCGATGATGTATAAAAAGATACACGTGGCAGCGTTGCTACCAGAGCTGTATGTAACCACATTATAGTAGGCAGTTCTCTATGATTTATATGACACATGTACGTATCGCATGTATCATCCCCCGCTGCCCGCCCCACGGCGGGCGACCATTCTGTGACGTCACGCCACTGTCACTCGCACCCATCGCACAAAATGAAAGCACGTTTTATCTCCCTTTATCACGGACATATTATTTCACTCAAAGGATAACATCGTAACGGACGGACAAAGGGGAATTTTGCTTCCTATTTAATTTTCTTTTCAACTCTTTCCGTTTCAGACTGAATTGAAGTTAAACATTAAGATGCTACAAAGAGTAAACGGATTTAAAAACACTGAAAGTTTTAGAAAGTTGAAAAGGAACAAAAGATTCCTGAGCTCGAGTCAGGTTTTTACTCGTTTAGATTAAGTGGATAGGTAATTAAACTCACAAAGGAAACAATAATTTATCTTTGCATTCTCGGAAAGGAAAATGCTATTTTACAAAGGTCCTAGATCTACAGCTACTGTTGAAATTAAACCCTACACAAGGCGCATACAGAATGTCTGTATTACCCCAAGTATTACCAGAAGCTGAGATATAAATCGAGGGTTATTTCGTGAATTGGTCTTGTTCATTATGTTAATACCGTTGGCTTGCGGGTATTTAATGCTCTCTACACTGGCGAGATCCTCTGTTACCTAGACTTAGTCTAAACCAGAGCTTAAATTAGTATTGGATATATTATATCCCTCGCATAATATTTGATGATCATGCATGTAGAATTGTGGTCTGTGATACTTATTATTTCATGTCGGGATTACAATTAAAATATTAAACATAAGAGTCATAATATAACACGAACTAAATATTACTAAAGTTGTGTTTATAATAAACAAGAGTCAAGACAAAACATCCAACGACACCCAGTTCACACACGATGTAGGGAACAAAAGATAATTGAATACAAACAATTCACACAGTTAAGAATTTCGCTTTATAAAAGACTCCTTTGTTGGAATGAACTCTTTCCAAACACTAAAAAGATTAAGAGATCCAATCGTCAGTAATGTCGCAAGGACTTAGAAAGCAGTATAGAAAGGTAAATCATTCTATTGCAAATGGATGCCATCCATCTTGGATGCAGTCAAAGGCGAAGCAGGATCATCCATTAGCGGGAAGTATGGGGAAAATGTACATCTTATATTTATTACCGTAACATCACAGCTTTATTTATCGAACTGGTATTTTTATACGTTTGGAAACGGCTTGAACTCCAGACAATAAATCGTAATGATAAAAATTAAAAACAAAATTTTAATCTAAATCGAAACGTCTAAGTACTATATGTCATTTATAATTTTCATCTGCAGTGAAAATACATTCGTAATGCGTGTAAAATATTATTTTACTGCAAGAAACTGTCTCGTATTTTTTAAAATATCTCGTAGCCAAGGCGAATGTTTTCACTTTACATTTTTCATTGTGGACGAGAAAATTAAAGTTCTTATTTGAATACAAAGGTTTGCAATAAAATTGTCCTATAATTGGATTTTCAGAAGAATTATGTTTAATTTGAGCAAGGAAAAATAATATTCAATTTATATTAAACTGAAACTGTAAATGCAGACAGTTCGCGAGTTAGCTGCAAATGTATGAAACCCAGCTGTGAGAGAACGTACTATTTAAGTTTAAGTAACCCGTTTATAGTCGTCGTCTGGCAAAGTGCCAACGTATGGAGTAAAAACCGTAAAATTGAGACACGCTTATCTATACATTCACAAGGATGTGCCCAACGACGGCCAAGTAACCCACAATTTATACTGACCCAAAAAATTATCTGAACTCATATTTCAAAGTCAACGGGGTAAATTGAGATATGCGTATTATACCGTAAGCAGCTTTACTTTGCGTCAAACAAAGGGAGATAAAGCAACCGGTTCGTCTGTGAGATTAAACGTTAAGGCGGAGTATATTAACATCTCGCTACCTTAAAGGCAAGCCACTTATAAAGCTGTCACCTTTGATTAATACGTAGAATGCACCGTCATGTTTAAAACTATAACGAAAAGGAAAATGCGTAAGTTACTCATTGCATATGTCCAAATAATAATAAAAACACGTACTAAAAAAGCTGCTATTCAAAACAACGTTTATAAAAAGCTAAACCTCCAGTGAACACTGCATTCAATTTAATAGGAATTACAAATGGGTCGGTCACGGGTCCCAGTCAATACACCTGAATGCTCTGAATTCTATCCTATTAAGCGTGGAGCTCGGATATATCCCGGGGGAGCTTTTGTAACTATCCCCTTTCGTATATTGCACGCTACGTCATTTGCGACATACTGAAGATGCCCCGACTCATGTGGGTTGAAAACAAATTCAATCAATACCCGAATCAGAGGGATAATGTTTTATTTTTTGTTATTTATGTATATTATAGGTACTTTTCAAACATGCCACGATGGAAAAGCGGTATTGTCGCAGTATAGTAGTAATTAACGCAATTAAAAATGGAACCCGTACTCTCTCATAAAAGGTTTCGTCGACTTTATACACAATGTCACAGAAATAGTTGCTTTTAACTCTCGATGCAAAACGATGGGTGTTATAATTATGTGTGACTACTGTGTCTGTCTATATGTCATTCTGTGTATCTGTCTGCGGCAGCGTAGCTCTTAAACGGGTGAATCGATTTGTTCTAAATTATTTAACATTTGATTGAAATAGGATGAAGTTTTAAACGACTCCCATATAACACGTGATTGTTACCTGAGCTAATCAATCAAACAACTTTCACTACAAAAACATTTATTTTACGATGTGGCCATCGACGGCAATTCCCGTCTTTTGAAGAGAAATATATTCACGGCAAAAATAGATAAGTTTGTAACAGCGCCATAAATTTTGGCTTTTATTGTTTTCTTCTAAAGTTGGCAAGTTTATGTGATGAACAAAGGGGATTTGTTACGTGGGTGTAATAATAAAAAAGTTTTGTTTACCTGCAGGTTGCGGCGGGGGCTCCGTGGGTGCGATCTGTCCGTTGCTCCTCACGGCTGACGTTTTCTTCCTGCCGCCGGTAATCGCCGGACTTTTTGTAGTCTCGCGCTCAACTCGCTGCAAAAAAAAAACAAAAATACAGTGATCCGAAATACAAAAATAAACTTGTTCTTAAAATATATTCAGATAAAAATAAAACGTGATTGCATTACATCGATTTCGAGTTAATTTTGTCTTATCCGGGCGCTAACATGTTATTCCCCTTGCAGTCATTTTGCTTTTTTATGTGATGTTGGGATAACTTTAAACCTTTTTCATCTTACATATAATCACGCTATTTATTTCTTGTAAATTGAAACAGAAAAAAGGTGGCATATGTTGAAGCGCTTCAATAATTAACTAACTCAAAATAAACAACATGCTTTGTATTCCGAACAAGGGTTAATACGAACCCCTTCAACGTTTTGTTCGAATCCTTTGATGTTCAAATAAATGTGGGGGCCGCTCTATACATATTTTAATGAACTTTTGAACTTTTAAGTTATTAGGAACAACCTTGTAACTTGGATGGTAATTGGAAACGGTTTCTCTTGACATTCAAACGGTGAAAACGTTACACCGACTAACATTACTATTTATGTTATGTGATGAGATCGAAGAACCGATAACATTAATGCTCGTATAATTCATTTCATATTAACATAAATGCATGTTTACAAGAAACTTACGGACGTCAGTCGTCACCGCTTATTTGAAATTGTCATTAAACAAGACACGTAATACATACTAATTTGAAACGAATTCATTAACATGTGTGCATAACACTGCAGGTTATAGATACACAATGTGGGACTAATTCATTCTGCTATTAGGAGGTTAAGGAACATTATACAGTCTCATCAAAACTCAATTGAGGTCACATTCTAATTCTAAACTTATTAGAAAAAATTAACACAATAGGTGGGCGTTAACCGCGCAACATAAAGGTATCAAACAATATTTTGAGATTCTTTTACTGAGAAGAAATTAATGAAACTGGGAACATAAGCACGAAGTAATGACATCAGAGGGCGCCCTTTAAAACGAAATCATTCAGTCGTGAAGCAGCAATCCACTTATTTCGGCTGACGGCGGGCGATCCCAGTCCGAATTACGTTGAGTCATGACTCATGGCGTTTCGTGTCGGCTCATGCTGACTCACAGCCCAGTCGGCAAGACCACGGCGGGTATTGCCGACTCAGCGGCGCTGGGCGCACCTCGACAGCGGTTATTGCGCTGACAGGGCGGAATGAGAAGTCGCTCGTTCACGGTTATGCACTAATACTTATTGATACCCGATAATAATCGCAAACTATACCTCTGTTAATATTACGACTCTTGTGTGTTCAGTTTTCAATATTTGTCTTTCCTGGGCGTTTTGCAGTAGACACAAAACTCCAGAAATAAGATTAATGTACTCATTTCCTATTGCAAACGTTGAATGGGGATAGAACTCAATAAATCATGATGACAAGAAGTTAAAAAAAGGTTTAATAAAACATCGGGAATAAAGAACAGGCTGACAAAACGATACGAAAGGATTTTGTAGTATAATTAATGACTACAAACTCGTTTAAAAGCTGAACTAATTACATTACAGTTAGACATTTATCACCAAATAAAATACCAATGATTTAATTGAAAATACAAACTATTAACAAAACAACATGTCTTATTACACATAGAGTAAATGTATGGCTCAGCTGACCGTGTGTTGTCATAACAAAAAATTATGGCATAAACATGCGAAGCTTGGGGAGGTGGGAGTTGGGTGGACCACGGCATGCTAAGTACTCGTGAAAAATGGGGCAGCAGTGGAGGTGGGAGATTCTCCCCTAAGGGGGCAAGTGGGAGGTGGAGTCGTCGGTCGCGACTGAACTGTTTATGTGCACAAGCGAGCGGCTATGCTTTGACAACGCGCTGCGTCATCGGGAAATTGACAAACAACCTGTTTGTATGGATCGAGGAACATTGTTGGCTCAGTTTGCCTATCTATACTAACTTTTTTATCCTATATTTATCTTTTGGACAGGGTAACTTTATTGAACACACATTGATACGCAATCTCCAATTCGTATACCTAACTTTTTAGATAAACATTACAATGAATTGTGATTCGGTTTATAGGTTGAACACGTCATAATAATGGGTACTATTACGTGAAATTAATGTATTCAACAGAGTAACAATTGGAGTGATCAAACTTCAGAATGATATCAATTAAGACGCCAATTTCAAACAATCAACACGCGCTGGAACTTTTGTATATGAATAGAAAGTTTTTAAAACGTTAATTAAAACTTCGCATTGGTACTGAACGTGAGCCGGCGAAAGTTATGACTCATTTAGTCCACTTTAATATTGACTTTTGTTCTTTATATGCTGTTCTGTTACATCATAATAATATTATAATGAAATAATTGCAAGTAACGCCTACGATTCGCCGTATCGAATTGTTGATTGGACATCTATATTATTCCTAGGCAAATTATCGTTATAATGTATTCACGATTTTGCTTCGAAACATTTATAAATAATCATTGGAAAAAATAACCAAAACAGTTTCCTGATGCTTAATTAAAAAAATATATTATCTAGAATCTGCAGATAGTTCAGTCTGTCAGTGTTTTAGATGATCTGCCACAATACTTCTTTGTTACGACTAAACGCATTTATAATCTAAAAATTAAAAAGTCGAATATTAATTTAAATATATAATAATTCAGGAAACCTTGCTGCTAAAAGCTTATTCTATGTAAGAATAATGTAGCGTAAAAGAATCATGTTGCTATTTATTTCTACAAGGCACGAACAGATTATGTCGTTACAATTTTTCAATGCTAAACTAATTTCGGTTCTGTTTTAATTAAAATAATCTAATATAATTATATAATCGGTAATAAGCACTAAAAGTAATAATAAACTATTCATGGTAGTTGAATAAACTCGTTAAGAAGAACATTATAAGTTTCCTACATTCAAACATTCTCACGCTACGACATAGTTCCGCTATAAATTTTAAGTCCTAATTTTTACTACCCATTTGTTCCGTTAACTATAATAAAATTATACCACAGTTTTTGCTACACATCCGCAAACTGCTTGTAACACAATTAAGTAGGTAGTTTTTATTCTCCTACAAAAAAAAAACTGGCCACTAACAAATTGAATTTGAACATTTCTTGCAACAAAAAAACTGAAGCGGTCAGAAAAATGACATTAAAATGTCGATCGACAAGTGAAAGTGAAATGGTAAAAGAGAAAGTGTGGTCGCACGCCACATGACTGACCTACGCAATGCGCCTCGCAAACTGGGCCACGGCTGTGCTTGCACAAGAAATGCATACTTTGCATTACACTTCTTACTCTATGCTAATAGTCTTAAGTGTTTTCGCGTTCGTAAGCACTGTTTGCTCAAGATAAATTAAATTATTTCGACATATAAGACGCGAGATGCAGGTTTAATGGACTGGCTACGTTATGGTGAAGGGTTAACCTCTGTAATTGAAATTGTTTAAACTACTTAATTAAGTGTTCTTAGCATTATGTAAGAATACATTTTTTACTTAGGATACTTATAAGAATTGTATTATGGCAACCGCTATCCACTCTAATACTACAAAGTTATTCTATGGAGTATTAAAGACTTAGTTTTATTGCATTCAGACCACTTTAAGTGTTCCGCCATTAAATTGAACTTCAGCACACGTAGGCGACAGTAAGCGTGTTTCTTGATGTTTATGGAAAAACCTTATATTCCACATACATTATTCAAAAGACAGGTTGCTGATTAATTTATAGGTCTGTTCATAAAGAAAGCTTGGGCATTTCCCCGTTGATGTCAAATGTAAAAATGGATCGGAACGTGTTTCCACACCATCGTGGGTGGTCTGCTATTGACCGGGTAGTAATCTATAATTAACGTCCACCCGCGCATATTCTATTCATAACTTTATATCAGAACAGTTTACATAGCGCATGAAGATATTAATGAGATTTTTTTCAGAGAATTTCTTTAAATATTTGGCAACGTTCCATGCGTACAATTGTTATCTTTACGTCATGTTTGGAACCTATTGAACGATAAGATTGACGTGAATAGTTATTTTTTAATAACTTATATTTTATACAAATGCGATTAAAAGTATTTGAACCTATGCACCTGCCTCGCAACGACGTGTTTATTTCTCATTTATTGTAAAGTAAAGACACAATACGTAGATACATATGAGAATGTGTAATGTATAATTAAAAGATATACAATATTAAATACAATAGTCACAAGGTTATATGCAATCGTATTAAAAATTCAAATAGAATAGAATAAAGACAGATGGATATTCTTTAATAGAAAAAAGGTTTAAACATTTTAGTAGATAATAAAACCTATTCACACCGAACTACTTGATCAAGTCAGCAATGATCGTGAGAAAAAACTAGTTGATGTTACAAAAAACATGCGTCTGTCGACCTTGGGATCGTTTTAAATGAACACATTTCACTTCACAGCATCTCATAAAAGCGGACGGTTTACTTTATGTCTTTTCATCGTTTCTGTGCCATTCACCCCAGCTACAGGGTGTGTCAGACCCTTTACCCTTTATCGCAATATACGATACGTTGTGCGTGACAGATCAAAACCATCTTTCGCTTTAATGAGATTCCACACGGAGGGGTAGCGCTATTATTTTTACCCTCCCTGTAATTATAATTTGTATAGTTAGGAAGAGAACATTTGCAGCTGATTGGATGTTGTTACTTTTATTGAACAAAATAAAATATTTCAGTTTAAATATGTTCTTTAGACTCTTATCACGATGGTCTATGACCAATATTTTGTGGGTGGACTCAAAAAAGCTCTTTGTATTCTCTTACTATTCATAAATTCTTTCATACAGTATCAACGATATTTTGGGACACACATGGTTTAGAAGTTGAGATTGTTACAGAATTAAAATACCTATATGTGCACAAAAAGGAAAGCCTACCTATAACCAACTGAGATTATAAAAAAGATTGTAGTAAACTCTATTCAATCTAAAATGCGATTATGAACGCTGAGAACAGCTTGATAACATAACCATATTAAAGTATCATTATTATAAGAAAAAAAGACATCGTAAACTTTCACATAATGAATTTAATTATGGCATCCTTTGTAAAGTAAATAGACGACAAGAACAACAAAGGAAGCAGACACAAATAAAAGAGTAATCACGCCAAGAATCTCGACAGTACTTAGACATCAACAAGCAATTACCTGCCTTCAGACTATTCTAGAACGAATCTCAATTCGACATAACCACATTCAAATAGACATGGAACAAATTGCTTTTGCAGCAATTGGTATAAACTAACTAATAGAAGAAGCAATTAGTGTCATGTGTGTACGTATAAGGCAATTTACACTCGTATAAAACAGAAAAAAGGCGTGTTCGATGTATCTGTTTAATATTAATGAATAAAAAATGCATTAATCAAATCATTTAGACTATAAGGAAACTAGTTCCATATTGTATAATGTTACCAACTACGGTGTTCGAAAGCTGACAACGTTTCACTACTTATGCTCTACGTTAAGCTGTTTAGCTTGAAGGTAAGTTACATTAATGCCGCTTGCTCTACTTACCCAGTAAAGGCAAAGCGTGCGAAATGAGCTTACAAGGATCTAGTTAACGTCGGTCTCTACAGCGAGTATAATATAAAACACGACGTAATACCCCAATTCATGATTATAAGCAACTCTGTGTATAAAAGGCCGGGTTTTACTCAATTTCCTATATATATGAGCCATTAAGTGAATTTTCCCAAAGACCAGACCCTTCTAAATCGCTTTCTCGCACCCGAAAACGGTACATTCACCCCATTCAAATCCTCAGGACCGTTATGACGATAAAATTTACTTGAAGGAAACGGTAGGCCCGTTATACATACCGGGTGTATAAGTCACAAGTTCCTTTACATGTTGATTGGCTAGTTCGATACAACCTAGTTAGACTTCCATCGGCTGTAATAATACAGAACATTAATAACGACTTGTATTATGATAATGAACAGGATACGAGAACGGCCAGCCATAATAACTTTAGCTCGGATAAGATTCTTTATGGAACTTAATCAAGCTCATGTTAGTTACGAATGTGAACACCACTATTATAAACGTATTAGTGAGTAAGGTAACGGTATTGGAACACCGACTTCCTCTTTTTGCTAGTTCCAAGAGCTTGTCCACCGTTGTTAAATCGAAGTGTTCGTCATTAACGAGAATACCGGTAGAGTACTTATATAAATTACCTATTTCAATCAATATTGGATTTAAAAAATGATCATCTACTCGGAGATATAAAGCTGCAAATGGATCGTGCAAAAATTAGTCTGTGAAGAAATAAAACCCGTTATCATAAAACGAAGTTAAATGTTAACCTCGTCGCTAATCGGACCATTAAACCATAACGGCTAGTTAGTTCGGTTTAATCTACTATTAAAGATTCATGATAAATCCAAACCAATTTTAGTTTTTAACTTATATATTCCTGGATTTTACTCGCGATATCCTCGAATGAGGTCTCAATCTAAATCTATTTAGGTACTACTGACTTTTAATGCTAGTCGTATTCAGTATTTTCTCTATCAACAGGACACGTAATATATTTTCTAAATGATTAATGTTTCAACATCATGAAAGCTGTATAGTGCAAGTTAATTCAATAGAACACAATCAGATCGTTTATATTCTACGTGGTGGCAGTGTACCGCACGTTACACACTGTATCGGGCCTTTGTGTGCTGTTCCCTTAGAAACACAATAAACAAGCCCAGCATTGTGGACAGAGTGTAGTGAACCGTGTTCTATGGAGCAACGGTACTATCAAGAGTTGCTTATCGGCTGGAGTCAACTTGTCTTTATCTGTTCGTATCCGGGCTGATCACTCAAATGTATTAGATTTTCTAAAGGCACTTGTCGATCACGATAGATTGTGCAGTGTAGTTTTGGTTTGAAACCGACTACGTAAAGTCACACCTGTTTCCCAGAGGGGTAGGCAGAGAACACGGATGTCCATTTGCTACGATCCTGGCATTTTTTTAACTTATTTATTGCTTTAATTAAACGGTGTACACCAATAGCATAATTAAAGAACACAAAAATAATTGAAAACAATGAAATAATAATACAATAATAGCATTCATGCCTTCTTCTCATAATAATTCAGACATACTGACAAAATCTTCATCCATTCATCATCTAGCAGATCGCAGATTGGATTGTAATCCAGGAGCTTATTTAATGCGGCATACTAAACTATATACAAATATTAGGTAAGTCGGTTCTAAACGTCTATCCAAAGATAGTTGCCTAAATAATATAGATTCTAGCGGGGTTACTACGAGTTTCCACAAAGGAAAAAGACCTTGTAATGCAAGCTCATAGTAACCCCACAGAACTCGTAACTCACTCTACATGATTTTGTATTAAAATAAATCATGCACGTGTTAATGAAAAACTTGGCGTTCTGTTTCTACATTTAATTAAACTGACGCGAGTCTTTCTACGAAAACAATATCATTGTTTCTCCTGTTTTTAATTACATGTTTACCCTGCGTGGAAGTAAATGAATCATGAGCCAGATGAATAAATCAAGTGTAGGTGAGTGAAAATGTTTAACGTACAATTAAAAACGCTTACATTTCCAGCAGTTAATTTGGTTACAAATGCTGGTATGATTTTAATTCTTCCACAAAATTGATCTTAAAATTTTTAAGTAACAGTCTAGCAAATTAGGTTAATAACAATAAGCTCGCGCCTATTACATGGGATATATCACATAACTAGCGAAATGTTGGTAAACGACACACCTCTGTCTACTTCTTCGGCAAATACAGGCGTGATGTTGTTTTTGATATGACTTTATGTGTATTATTAACACAGAACGTTAAAAGTAAACGTCAACAGCACTCCAGTGATTTATCGATTCGAAGTTCACCAGACACCCGCCACTCCCGAAGGGTAATATCGACAAAATAACCAAGATAAATTGAACCATTCCGCCTTCACAAGATCGTGATACGTGGGTACACAATAGACGGAGCTTTGATTAATTGGTTAATTTCAACATGGAAGGTTAACGGCACGGTTCTACTTCAAAGCGTTTAGGTACCTACATTACGCAGTGAACACTTAATTGAATTCTTTTTAATTTCCTCTGTATGTAAATGTTCAACGAGTCACGATTTTTTCTGATAAAGAAAATCTCATTAAATTGAAGCTTAAGGGAAACCTTATAAAGAGGGCAACTTAGATATGAATAGACATACTCTTCGTACCAAGAAATAACGTTAGAAGCTTTGTGAACATTTTTATGTAGGAATAAGAATAACTACGACACTTTTATAGGTATCTTTTTACTATGTGCTGATCGTGTGTTGTTACTATAATGTGCACACGTGTATTTATAAAGAAGAACTCAAATACGTGAGAAAGTTTCGCTTGTTTGATAACTAAATTTCAATAAATCCGTCTGTTACATTTTGCACCTCAACCGCTAAGTAGTTTTTGATAAAATGTATTACACTACAGTTTTAAATATTCATTCCTATAGACCAACCAAAGTAAAACGTGCCTATGTGCCTCCTTTAGATAATTAATAATTCTGACTCTTTATAGGCTCTGTATAATTTCATAAGCAATTTTGTCCTCAAAGATGTCATATCATCCTTCTAAAAACGTTTTGCTAGATAATACGTTCAAGTAAATACTTAAAGAGCAACAAGGCGATATTTCGCTAACAGAATCCTATTTCTCGCAGAAAACGTCTGAAATTCGTCTTCATATTTCTGCTTGTCTGCAAAGAATGACTTACGTCTGCTACGAGTAGCCAAGATTGCATAATACAGATGCACAGCGTCTGTAGAGTAACACTTAACAAGTGTTACGCAACGCGCTCGCTAGCCTGACCTTTGTCTAGCAATGAATACGTCTAACATAATTTATATAATACTGTTAAACTCTCCTTTGTGTATGTTCCCTACTTCCAGTAATTGGTTTAAGCGGATCAGTACGCTTAATCCCTTGCAAAATACATAGGTATATAGTATAATATATTATCTTCCGTTACTTGTCTATCTAATAGTGTAATGTTACTCCCATACATAATCTTATAAATTAGGATAGTATTAGTGCAATACAGTTCCGTTAAAACTGATAATAACTATTGTTTAATTAAGTAACTATGTAATGATGAGTAATGAAGAATATTCCATTGTATTATAGCACAACAAATAAACCTCACAAGCAATAAATAATGACGTCTGATCATAAAAATACCAAGTAGCATTAAATGCATTGTAATCATTCTCCGGTGTTATTATTTCCATTATGCAACACAAAGTGGGATTGTTGTGATTACTCAAGATGATTAAGCGTTTATCATTGTTGAGCGTAATATTACGCGGTTCGTTCCGTATACACGGGTATACAATTTCACGAACTTTCTCAAGCTCCGTGTATAGAGAAAAAGCAGTGACTCGGGTTGTACTAGTTGTATGTTCATACGAGCGTGTTCCCGGTACGTTTATCTCTCAATCTGGCGAGGCCCGGGGGCATGAGTGCAACACGACTCGTCGGACCAGCCCGCCCCCCTTCCCCCGCCGATCCCACAAGAAACCGGTATTCCTAGTCCAGTGCTAAGCCTCTGGGGCTTGACTCGCTAACTAGATTATAACGTCGATACGACTACTAACCGGATAATTATTATGATTGAACGTATTAGCTTATTTTACATCGTCGATTTCCTTCCAACGTATTTTTACGATAAGCGTAAACGACGCTTGTCCGTTACGCGAGTTGTAAACATTCTAAAAATAATTTATTGGTTTATGTTTTATTCATTTTATTAATTCCATGTAGAATATTATGTTGACATTACATCACGTGCGATTAAATTATTTATCGCCGCACAGGAAACACTAATGATTAATAAGAAACTTAATGTTGGTAGAGTTATTTTATATTACTTTAGTTATTCAGTAGGTATTTATTACTAACAATATTATTTAACATAAATAGCACATGATATGAATAAGGATAAATTGCGAACAAAATAGGCATCGAAAACAAAATATTATTATGTATATACAGAAGGAAAGATTTATATAAAAAAATAATATTATATATTCAAATATTAATACCGGAAATAAGGTAAGAAGCTGATACAATTAAAATAGTAGAGTCTATTAACAGATTACACACACACACGTCCAAAGTTACCCACACAACAGAAACTTGGAACGTTCCCAAAGCTATTTTATTAATGTCTTGTGCAGTAGCAATAAGTAAAAGGGAATATGTAATTAATCTACGTGAACGTACAAAACTGGGTCAACACAATAAAGAAAAGATTAATTTTATAACTACCTTTGAAAGTTACACTCGCTTCATCGCATTTTAATGGCCTTAAATGGAATTTCTAAGCTTCTGCATTAGTAACCTGGGCTATAATCGATGCCGAATGGAACCGTTATTAATGTATATTAATATAATAAAATATTGTTAATATTAAAGCATATTATATTGCTAGAAGTTTTTTTTACGATAACTAGAGCAAATTTAAATAAATTAATTTGTGTCATTAATATTAAATCAAAGTAATTATGAGGTTTATAATACCCGCAACGGATATTTTATTACACGTTTTATAACGTCAGAATAAGTGGTTAGATAGCCGATCATAAATGTGAAGGGAATATTGCCGTGGCAGACACGCGGGAATTACCTATGCTATTGTAAGTCCCATCTCGATTGCTCTCTGTACTTCGAAAACTCAACCAACACTCTGTTACGTTTTTGAAGACAAACAATTGAATTGGTTGGGAATTTTCTCATCTGCGAACATTCTTTGTTGTTGTAGCGTTGACAAAATAAACTACGTATAAAATAACTAGTATTTCCCTGAAGTCGACATTGTTGTTTTCTATCGGAAATAACGCTGCTATTTCGTAGGAACGTAAGCGTTTCTATTAAATCCGCAAAAGATAAACTGTGGTTCTAGCTCTATGTATGGAAGGTTCGGTCCGGCGTTGTCAGGTGAGATTTATTCACGTATAGCCTTAAGATGCGGAGTGGGCGTACGTGGGATGTAGACGGGCTCTCTGGTATTCGTGTACCGCCTTTATGTCGTTGCGTCTAGCGAACTATTCACCTCCCTATTTGGGCTTTATTGCTCTTTACGGTCATATTTTATTTCACAAAACGAGAATAACTGCTTGTGCCGTATTTATGATTGTAACTTAGGTTACTACTGTATGTTTGGATCCAACGAATGTATTACATGTGACCTTTGTGAATTCCCCGATAATTATGGGAGTAACGCAATAGAAAATATTCCAATCGAAGAGTGAATGTTTATAAATAGTCTCCTCCGCACCAGTCGCTTTATCATGCCGAACAAAGGAACAATAACGACCAACAAAGAAGTTAGAAAAGAACAAAAGCAAACATCGAGACCGAGTCAAACGAGCTGTTTCCTTCTAAGGCGATGTAATAACAATAACAATATGGCGGACATTGTGCGTGCGTGCGTCGATTAGTGATGCGCAACAGTCTCGCAACTGATCTAATTCCGGTCTCCGGGACACTAATCTTACGAGCGTTTTCTGCGAGTATCGTTAACATCTCTTTGGAATTAACGGTCTGTTAAACTGTGTATACTAAATAGGGATGTATATTACATTTAGTGAGGTGGGAAAGAGACAGTCCCCTTATCGGGGTGTGGCTATCTCTACTTTGTATGCACTGCGCCTACATAGTTGCATGCGAATGTAATATAGTATGCATGTTACTGGCTAGTCGTGCTCATGCCATTATATGCTAATTAGCTTTTTGATGCATGTTTAGGGGTATAGATTAGGCTCGCTGGAACGCAATATCATTTTTATAAACGAAAATAATAAAGGAAGTAATTAATCTAATTAGGTTACTGGTCAAAAGTTGTAGCATTCATCTGGTAGTTGATATATTTACTAAATATTACGTATATCACAATATTCAAAAGCCGGAAACAGAAGATAAGCCGGTGAGCCAATTAAATATCATAAAGTTAACATAAAATATTTGTTCGAGATAAGATTAATTAAAAACAAATAAATCATACGACTGTAACAAGTATTGCCTAACAAAGTATAGTTTTATTACAGTTATAAATAAATAATAATAAATCATACATAAGCGTAAGCCGGCACAAACTAATAGGTGATAGTAAACAACGAGTCATGACAAGTACCGGTGGCTCGGCGGGGCTCGCTCCACGGTCCACAACGACCACAAAGCACCAAAATCACTTCACGACGTCACGAGGCACATTAGAAATTCGTAAAACATGTGACGCTAGTGCGGTGAAAGGTAAGATGCGTTCAGTAAACCGTTCCGAGTAACGAGTAACCGAGCGTAGTGATGCCGTCGCGGGAGAATGGCGCAAACTGGCTGGCCGGGAGGGAGGGGCACCCCCGCGAGCGCCCCGCGCGCCCCCCTGTCGCCCGGAGCCCGGCCCGGCCAACAGACACGGGCTTGCATAATTAATTATACTTCACACACATTGCGCCTTCCGCACAGGCAAGGTCATCTTTTTAGTGATACAGATTTGCGATATGCTAATCTCGATGCCGTAACTGATGGTCCACATCGACAGGTGATAAGCAAGATATATCTGATCTGTTGAGTCAGATTACGTAATGTTTATTCATTGGGACTTATCTAATACGATGGCAACTAATAGCCATTTATCTCAGATCTCTAGACTGTCTAGAAAGTAATAGAAAGTTCAATTTGGATTATATGATCACTCAGTTTTATAATACTAATGGTCATTATGGTTATATTTACAAGTAATTAAGTTTTAATTCGATCATCTTACATCATTTAAACATCAAAATGATTTCCAAAAACAAATTTATATTACCCGTTTGTACTAGGAACTCCGCCATTCAGGTCAAAATGAATATTAACCTTCAAACAAAACAAGAACAAAGTAGTGAGTGGCACGTTAATACAGACCCTTTTGACGGGCGCTGAGTAGGGTGGGGCGAGGGTGTTCGGTTACCCGGGACTGCCAGACGAATCCCGGCATCCCGCACTTGTCGCGATCGATATCCGTATCCGCTGCACGCCACGGGAACTCGCATTAACTAACTCCAGCGATGGAGGTGGAAAGTCGGCCGATGTTGTTACAAACTTTACCGATTAGAGTTTCACGAGATACTCTCCCTCTTGTTATTCTAAATGAATCAACAACTCGTTACTAGATAGGGTAATAATATTGACGTCTTATGGTCCACAGTAAAAGTGTTGTTCATTTGCTAACGAAAAGTTAGACAACATGAAATTACAACTAAACTTTGACTACTACTTTACTACTAGAAAACTGAGTTACAAATAGTTTTGAAACGCTTCTATGTTGGTTAGGATTCAGGAAAATGAATCAGCTCTTTGTAGAGACAAATTGTAACAACATAATATATAGTTACTACGATACTCATAACAGTCAACATCTACGATTAAAGTAATACCAAATGCGTAATTATAGAACACATAGTTTTATAATTACAAGATTTACAGGAATAACATCTGGTTAAGCAAAGTATGAGATAAATACTTACTAATCAATTATATTGAACGAGAAACGTTCATGAACAAAATACCTTAACTTTGAATAGGTCTGTACTTTCCAACTAATCGATAAATTCTCGTAGAGTCACACATGTATAATAGAGAGTATCAACTCATATTTGCATTTAATGAAACCGAGGCCAAATTAAGAGAATTTATTGCTTTAATATTTTATTCATCACGAGCAGTATATGGCTCTAATGATTATATGATGAATATCACGAGTGCTTTAATGAAATCTTGAATATAACAACTTTATAAATATTCATTGTTGTGATATTTTGTAGAGATTTTATAGAGCAAGCTTCTATAACGGTCTCGAACTATTTCTTAGAGATATTTAAATAAACTATAATTATGAAGGACTTACATTAATCATGCTTCGTTAACTCTCAGGTTAAACTATGTTTGTTTATAAACTATATTTCAGTGAGCAGACATTTTGGCAAGTATCCAAAAGCAAAAACGATGACCAATGCTTAATAGCAAATCTGTACAATATGGCCTTGATCTGTCAGACGAATTGATCCACAAAATACAAACGAGCTTTAGAACAACCATTAAACACAATGAAGCAAAATGGGCCACGCTTTACGAACGTCTACAAAACGAATATGACGATAAAGGAATAAATTGCAAATGGGGACCATTAATCCTTGTTACAATGTCACCAGTGACCCGGTCGCCGAGGCGAACTTTATTTATTCGACACTTACGGTATTTACATACAAAAAGTCTATTGAAGTGTTTTCTTCTTTTTATGGGAAACAAGCACAAAGCCATCGTGATAGACGCACACTGTGTTTATGTTGTGAGAATGTTAACGTTATTTTTACTAGCACGGTGAAGAATTAAACTAACACACAATACATTTCTTTATTAGTTTTCTATTTAATAATAATATACACTTACTGAATGTTAATTAAGGTTGTCGGTGTACAGTAAAGTGTAAGTAAGCCAACAAATTCGAAGTCAAATCTCGCAATTTGTCTACAGTCATTTCGGAGACATCCCGGGCACGTTTAAAGAATGCTTCAAACGTTTGAAGCTTGAGTACCAGGAGACTTCAAAAACAAATTTTGATTCAAGTTCAATATTGAACGAGAATGAAGCATTGAAGGAATATTATAGCAGAAATCACACCTGTTACAATCGCATGTATTAGCATACATGTATCGGCAAAAACGAGTGACGTTGTAGCCAATTCCATAGTAATAGGAAAAGTTAGAATCGATTTACGCGGCGAGTTTCACGTCGAAAGACACGGGCACGACGCTACAGAACCAAGGCCCACATTTTCTGCAACATGCCTGATACTGATACGGCACAGCTTGCGCAATTGTATTTGCATGCCGCGCTCTGTTCTCAATATTCCTTTTATAATTCGACTTACTTTTTATCATTCAATAGATGATAATATAATACTTTTAATTTATTGGAAGATTCATTCGTAATGTTCGAAAATGTTTCTTTTTCTATAGGCTACCTGATAGTATAGATGTCTCGCCGATTTCATTGAAGACCAAACTACTTCACAAATAATTACTTTTAATGAACCACTTAAGAAAAAGATATTTGATCGATGATTGTAATTAATATAATTTTATTATTATTATTTAATTATAATTAATTATAATTTGATTCTTCACTGACGTAATTCGCTCCAGATTGTTTAGATTACCTGACTATAAATAAAATGATAAACTATTTATATTTCAACATTTAATTTTCATTCGCTGTGTTCATGTTTATCAACACTTAGTTTCAAATGATAATTTATTTGAATTGACCAGGAGGTGTGGAGTTGTTGTTGGCAACTCTCCAACATGAAATGGTTTCTCTGAAACGTTAGTAGCGAATGCAAAACTTCCTTACTCTATAATAAGTGTATCTGTTTATATACAACGCCCATGTTTGTAATTACGTATTTATAAGAACCCGTAAATGCCTATATGTAATATAATTTTAATATTCTTAATAAATATATGATCCTCGTTCATGTAGACCGCTTTAATATGTTCTTACTTCTTATATTACGACACTGACAATAATTATAGTAAGTTAAAAATAATGTCAACAAACGCATTTCGTTGACACATTTGACAATTTACTATTATTCAATAGTCTATCTACACACAATTTACTTTGATTGGATATTGATCCAATAAGAATCAACACAGAATGTATATCAAAACCAAATAACTTTTTACTAAATGGATGTTTTAACAAATTAAAAACCTACCAACAACTCAGATAGGTTTTAATGTTTACCTTTTACATACACTCTAGTCTAACAAAGCAATAGTAAGCGTTGCCAAAACAGTTACGTCAATACAATGTTATAATAGGTCTACTAAATTACTGAAGTCGGCAACATCGTGACTAACCGGATTTCCCACACCAAATACACCGGGTCATTAGCGAAGTTTAAAACGAGTTGTAAATAAACCTTTACGACGCCAACGGCGCCAACTTTCGATTAAAATCTTCATTGCAAGAGGGAGCTGGCGTTAGACAAAAAGTAATTCCAGATGTTTCTTGACCGTTCAATTCTGGAAAGTCAATAGAAAAAGAAGCTTAGTAATAGCTGTTTCACGATCACGGAACACCTGCAGACCAACTTGTCGCATGCAATCTAAAAACACTCTAAAAGTGCACTTTTCAAAGTCCCTTTTACTATTCCCGAGAAACGTGCAGAAACAACTCGAGTTAGGATTACAGTTTAGCATTCCACTCACGTACGGAAAGAGACGGTGCTATTACGGCATGGCTAGAGGGAAAAGTGGAGATGATTTGTTTGAATGTACTTTTTGAATCGATAGACTAAGAGCATTCATAATGCTCCTGTTCTGATGTCCTATCGCTACGCGTAGATTTCACAAGATGAATTGTTTATGGGTTCCGAGCCGGGAGAATACTCATGTCTCCGAAAAGGGTCACTGAACCAGACAAATTGCTACGAAGAGAATTGCTTTGCTCCCCCTTTGTCAAATCGGCGCGCTATGTTCGGCTTAATCGTATTATTTGCAGGATTTAAGTCAAGTTGAATTTTCGGCCGAATTAAAATTAGAGGTAGGAGGGACGAGAATTTGCACTAATTGAGCATAAATTGCACCTTTATGAATGTCAAACTAAGTTTCCGTCGTGTATGCAAATGTGGGATTGTTTTGAACGCTTTGTTGTCGGGTGGAGTGGATGCGATGTGAATTATTCACGTCACAAACTACAAGAGCTTTCAAATGTCTTTTTCATATTTTTGTACCTGAAAGTAGTGCAACGGTCGTAGCTAAACAATGTTACCGTCAGCGCTGCATAAAATATTCAAGGTTTGTTCTAGTTTGCTTTACGAGATTGATTAACATAGCAAACTCGTTCAATGGTGCGTTTAAAGTCCAGTATTTTGATTAACGACAGGCGTGTCGTCAGATTGGTGCGGCAAACATGGCCAGATGAGAATTATAGCCGAGTGTATTGGTCGCATACGAGATGAGCACTATCGGGCATTGCACGGCTGTACGTGACATCCATGTACAATGCACCACTAAATCTCTCTCATTGCCTCCTGGCTTTCAAAAGAAATATGTTTTATGGACGGTGACACGAATTCGGACGACTGTATTACCGTTTTATAAAGTCCTTTCATTTTGCTTTTGTCTATATGAATTAAATTGAGTATTATTGACATTTCAGTTTTAAGTTTTACTTGTTTTGTTAGCCCGTAATAAAAGCGAATTTAACTGGATGTAACAAAATGTTATGCTCATAATAATTGAGATCTTGTACATGGTAAAGATTATTCAAATGCCTATAATGGATTCGAAGCAATAGGAAAGTCAGCGTAGGTGTATTAATACAGCCAATTTAGAGAGACCTCCTCTGCCTGGCTTCCTTCTAACATATTATCCTGTAAGGTGATCGTAGAGTTAAAGGTCTGGGTTCTTGTTAAATTAGCCAGCCTAAATAACAACTACACATCCTGGGGCTATTACGACCACTGCGTAGTATCCGTCGATTTTCTTTGTCTCCGTATTATGTTAATCCGGATCGTTTGTTGTTATTGAATGAGGATTTTATTGTAAGTAATGTAACTATTCCTCTCTATTATAAGAACAAAGAGTATACTAGTTATTTAGTTTATTATTTATTATACATATTATATTGTGTTATTCATTTTATAAGAAGCAAATCAAAGTACTAAATAAATAAGTCTTGTAATATATTATGCATTAATTATTTAGCTAACGTTATTAATCCATTATGGAACTTTAACAAGCACCAATAACAGTAAAATGCAGTTTATTAAGGCAACGAACTTGCAGAGGCATGAGGCTAGGAGAGGCGAGTCTTCAGGGATTACTTATAGACTTCAGACAACCTACTTTCATTTAAAGTCAAGCTTTATACGTTATAGAACGAGACTAGAAACCAGTCAGTTCGCAAAAACTTTAAAAGGCAATTAGGTCAAACTCAATTACTCGAGAGAAAAAACAAGACGTTACTTAGCAGAAATCTAATTAGAAAAAATGAAGCTTAACGAGAAGAATGGTCTCGATAACGCAACTACTTAAGTCGATAACTTAGAAAATACAAGATTATCTGAAGGTGAACCATAATTAGTCATTCGAGACTGGGAGTCTAAAGTATTACTCGTCCTTCGCGAATGTCGGGACCTTGAAGCGACCAGACCTTGGATGTTGTCTTGCGCAGAAAATTAAAGGTTAAAACAGAATGTTACAAAGTTATAACCTTTATTAAACATACGAAGTTGAACATTCCTTATGTATACAGATTAACATAAAAACAAGTATGCAGACATAAAGGTTTTCATTTTAATGACTGCTTTGTTAATTTTTGCAATAGAATTTAGTATAGAAACAATATAAAAGAAATGTAAAAGTGTTTCGAAATTTAATTTAGATATGAATGTCTACTTTGTGGCATTAAAAGAGGTTTACTTAAATATAGCTTGTAAACACATCTTCTTAGAAACCGAATTGGCGTGGACATATTTATGGAGTGGAAGCTGATTGTATTATTCTTGTAACAGTCGACAGGGAGTTCTAAACGTGGATTTCACGAGAAGTTTTAAAGCTAACAAGTATACATTTAATATTCAAAAGGAGTATTCCGCTCGTGTCCCACTCAAACATCCTCCGATTAACATTAAAACAATACTAGAGCCAAACTAACTTCTTAGTACGTCTGCTTCTATTCCAATATTCAAATGAGTTCAGTGGTGCAGAAACTCTATCGTTCAGAGTTGGATGTAGCAACAGAACTTGTACAGCCGAAACATTGTTCAGAAAACATTCTGCGGTTGACTACAAGACTGTTATGTCATAAATGTTTAGTACACTTGTGTGGAACAATAGCGTAAGTTAGAAAATCGATAAACTTCAGCATGTGAATTGCCATTTGGAGACAAAAAGACAGTTTGGTTTATTGTTTGCAGTTCCATAAGAATCGAATTGTTAACAAGCGTGTAATCTGTTTGATCGATTAACAATGTGTCCGACCTCGATAAATGAATCGATTAAGTATTTTTGTTTTGCATAAATATTAACAAGTGTAGTAACATTCCAACAACAGGCCCTCCTATAACAGAACAGTATTATTAGATAATTAATTGCGAGCTCGCAGCAAGATCGTAAGTACAGCTACCAGTTAGTCATTTATACCATATTTAGCTGAACCGGTGTGAGTTCAGGATAATGGCGGCGAATGCGTCACTAGGCGTCGGGACCTGTCGCGACATGAGCACCAAAATAACCGACGGATAGACAGACAAACGCTACTTGAATATACATAAGTGATTTGCATTTACCGACGCTTTAAAGAAGGCTCGTTCGACTCTTCATCACTTTCAAGAAATAGCAGTATAGACTAACTGTTATGAAGTAGCTATTCTGTTATTAATTATGAATAAATTCTTCAATATTTGTTTAATAATAGCACAAAATATAGCTCTTAAAATGTTTTAATATCGTTTCAAATTGTTATATGCTCCACAATTTTGGGAATCTTAATTATCTCATAGAGGGATAGCAACTTATGTGTATAGAGTACATGTATCTATGTAAAACAGTTTGTTCGAGAAACATCGTCTCTTGGAACTGGATAATTTTCCTTTGTACAGTCGACGGAGAGCTCGGATCTCGTACTTAATTAAATATTCAAGACAGATTATTAGCTAGTGAACTTACTTGAAGGTTGGAGCGAGATCTTCTCGGCATTACTCCCACAACTTCTCCCTTCATAATCGATTCGATCACTGTAAAGAAAATATCCTGTCAACAAAGGTTTGGTGTTCCTTAAATAACTTCAAGACTATGTAGGGTTACGCAAAATGTTGTTATCTGTACGTGTAAACATAGTGTTTATTACATAATATACTATTTATTGTGTAAGTAGTATAATTGTATTACATATCCATTCGCATTATTAAAACAAATGAACTTTCTCCGCAGTAAAATGACACTATTCTAGCTATTACTAGTAGCAGTACCTTAGTTACTCTACTATAGGTAAGATTCGTTATTGATAGAAAGATAACATATTCATAATATTATACAATTATGATAAACAGACAAAAAAACGGCAAGTCATTTCCTTCCGTTGTCAGTTAGTTGTAAGTAGTAAGCGCATTTTCTTTTTCAACATATTGCTACTGCAATTACTAAGGTTTCAATCCAATTATGCATGTAAAAGTATTTACAACATCCATTCCATGTCCTCATTGCATTATAACCGTTGGCACACACGGTTGCACAATATAATAATGCACTATTATTAGTCAGTCAGTTGCTATCTAAACAAAGGATCAATTTATAAAAGATATCTTCGCTTCTATACTCTACATCGCCTCCAGCTATATTCATTGTTTGTTCAAACGTGAACGCGTACTTTATAATTTCATGAAGGCATGTCTTAACTAATGAACTTTTTCTAATAAAACATATTTAAGTAACACTAGTTAAATTTACTCTTTTATTTTGGCTGTAAAAGGTCACGAGACGAACAATTGTTTACGTTACTTTGTCTCACAAGCGGGTTAGTAGATAAGCATTATTAATGTCGACCTTACAATAACCTGTGTTGAGCTATATCTATTTAAAAATACATCAGGCATAAATCATAACTGTGCGTGGTGAAACCCGGCTATTGTTCCGCAGATGGCCGGCCGAAGATTGTTCACTGCAGCGTGTAGGTTATGTAACCAGAGGCCATTGTTTCCATATACCCACATAAATGTTATCGTAATCAATCATGACGATCCTTTTAATCGTGCTCCACAATAATGGTGCGTAAATCGTAATGCGACAAAGCGAATACAGTTCTGCATTGTTCGGAGTCCATTGCTTGATTACTTATGGATTAAATAGAGTGTGTTGTATGTTGCACGAGATGAAATGTGCTCATATTTACCTCCATCTCCGAGGAGTCTCATTTGCACGAGCGACGGATCTTCGCTGTGCTCCTCTAGAACGGTGTCGTCGGTAACAGTCAGCTCCTGAGAACAACATAAATAAATTATAAATGTATCTATCTACTTTATTCGATTCTCTATCTTTCCACGAAGCGTAACGAAACCGGATCCCTGTGTTGTTTATAGAACCAGATATGTTAATTCGATTACCAATGATGAACTTATACCGTTACAGTACATCACGCTTCTGACTTCGACCGAGGAATTTTACAATGTTCGTAACTACTAGCGCCATCTCGTTGAGAAGCCAGACAACGTTATTTCCTTTAGTACTGATAAATGGTTACTGGATAGTTTGATACTAGAGCTTGTTATAATGTAATAAAGTCTATCTAGAATAATAAATAAGCTGAACGGAAGCCCTAAAATCTCAAAAATATAGTGTTTAGCTCTATCGTCGATACTATTAATAAATTCCATCATACAAACAAGAATGTTCACAGTATAAGAATAACAAATTTCATTGAAAGTAAAACACGGGAGTTTGGCAGGTGTTTTATATTCGTAAGCAAACAAGATTCCCTAAATTCCCATCTAAACTTTCTCACGCCGGAGCGCGGTTCGGTGGAAGATGGCGTAAACAAATACGTTTCTGTTTTATGTCGCTCTTCAGGGCACAGGTGTTATGAGCGAATATAACGTTAAACATACATACGTGGTATTGACTTCGCTTACAACAAGTTTAATCAAAATCTAACATGTACCCGCAAAATTGCGTCTGGAACATTCTTTTGTGCTATTGATTTCTTACGCACGAATAATCCTGAATAGAACCATTCGGCACAAAGAGATCTAGTTATAGCTTTGAAAGCTTCTATTAAATGTTGAGAATAATATGCAACGCATACACAGAATGTTAGTTACAACGTTAAATGAAAACACAGAACAAGCGCTCATCAAACTTATCGATAACAAAAACAAATAGAGTTGTCCATAAACATGTCGACAACCGACAGACAAAGTTGAACACAAACTTGCGAGAAACAAAGACGAAACTTTAAGAAAGTTACTTTGGAAACCAGGAAAGGGGGCGAATAAGGGGGTTACTCAAAACTTCGACGTTTCGGACGGTATTACGAACCTCGCGAAGTACAAACGAAGTTTTCCACTCGCTAATTCGCAGTATAAATTTGTTTAACGTCTCAACTTTTTAACTGTAATTACTTAGCAAAGTTCGCGATAGATTGAAGTACTCCAAAACTCAGACGGCGGCTCTGAAGGTTTTGATGAGTTATTGTCATAATTGTAGTTGTCAGTTCCGCTATCAGCATCAGAGCAAGGACGGCTGGAAGTCGAAAGGTTTTATGTTACTTCCGAAACATTGTTACAAGCTTAATATAAGTTTGCTTACATAAAGATTGACTACTTCGTGTCTGAAGGCTTGATTGAAGTAAGTATCTAGATTATAAATGATTACTTTTATTATTTAGTTTAAATGAAAATTAAATTTTTAGTCTATGTCTATTTACTAGTCGAGATCAGGTTCATATTTCATTAATATTACCTTTAGAAACGACAGACTTAAGACTATATTATGTTTTTAATAAAATTTAAGTTACGTTTTCATTTGTGCAAATAAATTAAAAAGTAGAAATTGTGAGCCAAAACACACAAGTCAATCTTAACTTAACAAAAGTGAACAAACTAAAATATTTAACAAGCAATCGAAACAGAAACGCTACATTTTGATACGTACAACGGTAAAATACAAGAAACGTTGACATCGTTCTCAAAGGAGAGGAGATGAAAGAAAAACAATAAAGTGTTTCAATAACGCAAAACAACAAAGTTTGTTTAGAGAAGTTAGCGAAGGGGTGAATGGGGAGGTATGGCACCTAAGCTCACACCACGGCATTACCGATGCCGTACGTATACGTAGGTATAGCGTGTTAAATGAATCCCCTCAATATGTTGTGTATTAATGTTGATTACAAACAGTGGAGTCTTTAGACGACCTGATTTGCGCAGTGGCTAAGCGATTGGACTGCTGCACTAAGGGTTGCGGGTACGATTTCTGCACGGGTCAAAATGTGCGATCCGCAGATGTTCGCCCCGAGTCTTGATGTTTGTGTATGCGATATTTCACATTTGTGAAACGCACCCACAATACAGGAGAAATTAGTGTGTGTGTTTTACAAAAAAGTCTATTATACATTATACAAACCGATTTACGTTACTACACTACACCAAAAATACGACTGGATAGCAACACACGGCTTAAGATACAAGCTGGTAACATATTATTACTTCCTCTTACCGACAATTATGAGTGATGCTGTAATAAATACGTATCTCATAATAAGGATAACGGTGATGCTTATAAAGACAGTGTGTTAGAAAAAGAGCGTAGTTACATCTGAATATCTGATCAATGCCGAGTTCTGCGTTAGAAACCCATTAGAGTCTACAAGCATTAGATTTCGCTGTTATGTAATTCTGAGGATCAGATCAACCTAGCATTTTTTGCTTCAAGCTACTTAAACATCTAATTTACTAGTAGATGTATGATGTGCCTTAAATAATAGAACACAAGAAACAACTTGTACGTGTATTATTTATTGTTTGTATTGTGTATTATTTGCAAAATATTAATGGTTGCAAAAACAGCGTATTATTTAAAAAAATAATTTACTCTCTGTAAATTTGATGATCAATGCTCAAACCTTCTCTATACGAGAAGAGGCCTTTGTCCTGTAGTGGGACCTTTATAGGCTTTTATTATATTATTATCTCTGTAAATTATATTTTGAATGAGAATACAACAAGTAACACAAAAACTACTATTTCACTATATATCCAAGTATACTCGAGTTAATCAAAACTAATGTTATATAACAGCTAAGCTGTGTTAAGTCCCAGTATTAACTTAAGCCGGCCTTGATCCGTAAACAATGTACAAACAATGTCGGCGTTTCAAGTACTATACGGGCATGGAATTTGAAATCATATTAATATTACACTACGCGCGGCTTCACTCGCATACATCAAACTTGAAGTACACATGTATTAATTCTGTTACCAAGGGAACCATCGCTCAAGTCGAGATGAAAAGTAACACGTTCCTTTCTTCGCAACATTTCATCGCTTCTCTCTCGTGAGATGTTAACTCGTATCAAGCGTACAGCTTTACCGTCATGTTAAGTTCAATTACTTTGAACATCACCTAGCTGTAGGACAAAAGCATTAAATACTATTTAACAGACTGCAATCAATTTCGTACATACTCCTACGCATGACACATCAATCACAAAATTCAATTAAATCCCCATCAACGTTACCTCATGCAGTCAGTGTCGACATAATTGAGTGCGGTGTTACTATCTTTTTATACGTCTACGGAATGCTTCGGGTGTAATATATCCATCGCAGCATTCGTATTCATAGATTCCATGGAAGCACTAACTAGCCCATCAATAAGTGTTTAACAGGTTACAAAGCTCCCAACGGGCGCCGCGTTCGACCAGTACAGAGGCATTATAATTGGAAGCATGTGGAAAGTTCAGGATTCCTTACACACTTTTATGGTGGTACACAACGTTCTGCAGAACAGGTTTCCATATGTTGATCGAGTAACGAACACGCTGTTCAAGTTGTTTCGTTACTTATGAGCGCCCTTATAAATTGAACATCGTTGTCGGATGCCTTCGCGTTCAATAAACCAAACTGGTTCCATCCAGAACTTCCCGCTTTGGAATTATCTTGTAGAATTCTTGTACAGTTACCTGTTGAGGTTATAATGTTCACCTGTACTCAATTATTTAAGGTATCTCCTTCCTTGGAGTTTCTATTGTTAGCTAAGGCAACAAGGCATGATAACAATATTCACAAAACGTATTATCTAAATGGGTTTTGTTTAATATCCTGTTCGAAAGAGATAATTTCAAACGACTCGGTGAATGTTACGGAAATTGGCCTAAAATCCCTTTGGGACGACTTTATTTGAATATTTGTGTTTACATATTACATACATATATTATTTATAACGAACGAGGGCGGCAGTCAATCACGTAACTTTATTGGGAACCGAAATTGGTTTCGACAAATATTGGAACACAAAACAAATGCTGGAGAAATGTTTTGATCTATTAAACCCAGTACAAATAACTCTTATTGGGGGCATACAAACATTAACTGGAAATAACAATTGTTATTTATTTACAAATATTAGTAAAGGTTGCGCTAATACAGTATAGTTTGTACTGATAAAAGTTACTAAGTGCCTAAGCATTTAGCAAAGGCACGCTTTCAAGAATCTTGTAAAATGTGATGGTTTCCGACTGTAGTGTAAATGTATGAAAGAACTTTTAGCACTCATAATTCAGTTGCTCGTACCTACGTTGTATAACCTAGTTCTACAATTCCGATTCTACGCGGAAGCCACGTACGGTACTGCATAAAGTTTACTTTAGTAAGTAAATGTTTTTATAGAATATGTGTGAGCGAGATAATGAATTAGTTGCTGGTTCGATACGTGAAGAACACTAATAGGAGGAAATTTCAAATGGTTCTATATTCCTTATTATGCAGAAAGAAAATCTGAATGTTTTTACTGCAGTAAGCCTATGGGTCTACCATAGACTAAATTAAATACCGCCTTACTCCAGTATGCTAGACCCAGAAGTAGACCATGTTATATTCTTACTGCAGTAAGCTGGACCTGGAAGTAGACCAAGCTATGTTCTTACTCCAGTATGTTAGACCTAGAGGTACACTCAGTTATATACTTACTCCAGTAAGCTAGACTCAGAAGTAGACTAAGATATACTCACTCCAGTATGCTCATTGACGCCAACGATGACAGCGGTGTACCACTGCGTGGCGCCGGCTGAGCGGTACACCTGCGCGCGACACCCGCCCAGCACCGAAGGCGTTGTGGTCAGGATCCTCTGTCCATCCTGTATGGTCCGCCACTCCGCAGACTCCGAGGATATAGCGGAGAGAACTGCCGCGTCGAGTGAGCCTTCTGGGCCTATTAGATGAGCGCCCCATTCCTGTGGACAAGCGGGACCAGTAAGTATAGCTGTATTTTGTACCCACGACGGGACGAAGCAGGTATGCCTTTATATACGTATGCGTTTAGGGTGAGAGGTTGTTTGGTAGTATGTGTGTGCCAATTTTCTCCGAAACGGCTTGACCGATGTTGTTTTATGTTTTTGTCAAAGGTTAGTGTGATTAATTTTTAACTGGAAACTGATAGATATGTCTGGGTAGCATGTAAAGTGTAATGGGCCTATCTATTTCCCTATGCGTTTCTTTAGTACGTTAGTAACTAAAGTTATATCAAAGCTAGTTTTATGGAGAACCTTGGCTTTAATGATTTTACGATGTTGTTAAGGCGTGCAACGCAGTTTTAGATAACTACCTAATTTATACAACTACTTCGATGCCCTTTCAAGTCATTAAGTAGATAAACTTGATGTAATAAAATAAAAACATACATCTACTGCTTATAGGTATATTAGATCACTAAACTAGAAATGTAAATCAATCCAAACTGTAATCTTTTCCAGTTGAGCTATTACAGTTTCAACATAATTTACCGCCTATTTAAGTAGGTAAGTACATGTTTATGTAACTATGCACCAACCCGTTTAATTAGCATCATACATGCTGGTAGCACGCATACCGAACTCTAAGCAGAACATAAATCTGTATTTATTTATTAATTAATGCAGTACATCGATAGTTGCCTTTACGACCTCGTATCACATGTAAACATTACGCCCCACATTATGGTACACCTCCACAAATCAACATTAGTATACTTGCCCACGTATATTGTGTTAAGTGCAGTAATAATTCACCGTACACACACAATCTACATACACGGTACACACACATGCACATCCGTGTGTGCACGCCGGAGTTAAACGTGCACACGGTTGCACCAGTATTTATGTCAATGTTACAACACACACATCGACATAAAACGCACACCTGTTTCAGTGTATTGCATACAAGCCAGTGCCCGGCGACAGACGTATCCGGTGCGTTGAACCCGCCCCCCCTTCCCCTAGCGCCCCCCTACACACGGCTGTTATATCTACATGTAGACCTACTGTATCCGCCTGTTTGCTAACTAACGCTATTGGACCATTCAGGGTCACCGGCGTTTGTGTGGACAGCTTACTTGAAAGTATTTATGTGGGCACAACGAATTTTAACAAGAAACCCAACAAATACACTGGAAGTACATTGTGTAATTATGGATGTATAACAAACAGTTGGCGCCTGAATAACATAAACTATTCAAGGTGACGATATTGAGAATGATTGTAAACGTTCGCAAATGTAATTGAAAGACGCAGAAATATAGCTCGGTAACCTTATATTGTGGAACGAATGAGAACGCGTTACGGATGAAGCGGTGGTAAACAATGAAGCCCTTTTCACGGTCAAATCATTTTCCGATATAGTATAAGTCTGAAGCTCGGCTCGTAGTAATCGTGGCCGCTCGCCGTATTTGAAGTCACGCACTGATGAGCGTCGCGGCGCGGCTGGAGGCGATGACTCAGCACGGCGAGCGGTTACGCAACATTGCCTGCAGCCATTACTGTTTATTTTGCTCGCGGGTCGCCGTATTTGGTGAGATTACGTCGTGATTAATACCGAGCCGTGGCCCCAGGATCAGGGAACGGATTACGCTCGTTTTGTTTGAGAAAGTGATGAATATTAATATTCCTAGTTTAAGTCTGCTTGGTCACTTTTGACGAATTACGAAAGTTCTCGGTTTATATTAGGGCAATCAATTATGAATGTTGCTGTAAACCTGTTTTAGAGACGCTACATTAACTGAATTATTTTGAAATTCAGTCTACTTTGGAAGTTGGAACACAAGCTAGTTTGAAAGGCTATATTAAATTAAAAAGATGTTCACAGATTTTATCGCGGTTGGAATTAGTTTTCTTGGTCGCGACATTTTGAATCCTTTACAGCATGCATGGTTACGGGCCGACGGAGGTGTTTAGCGTCTAATTTCAACAATCACTAACAACTAGCTATATAGATTAAAAATACTTTCTTTTGCAAAGCATTAAACGAGCTGCTTTTAATACAAATGCATAGAACAATAACAGTTATAAAGATGCGTGACTTCCACATAATAAAGGTCCTAAAAGTCAAGTACAGGTGTCACCATGTAGTAGGGGTATTCAACTTATAAATCTAAGGCTATTTGTAACTTCAAATTACCACAACAAGTACCACAAACGTGTTTATCAAGTTAAGTATACATATACAGACACTTACTTGAAAATATAATTCTAAACGGTATTGTAAGTCGTTATATAATTTCACCGCGTACCCGGCACTTATACTTGTGTACCAGTAGGTGCTGACTGCCGAGGTACAGTGAGCTACAGAATTGCCTCGACAAATTGAGAAACCCAATATCAAACAGTTGAAAAACAAACGAATAGTTATAGTTTTAAATGCAGTCAAAATGCTGCTCTACACGTATTTTAAAAGTTATACCTACATACAATTTACAGTGCATAAAGTCATGTCCGATTCCCGACGGGGAAGGCAAGGACCACAAAGCGTTTTGTCTGCGTCAAATTCTTCTTAAATTGTTTATATATTTTAAAACCAAATATAATGTCAGCTACCTTTGCTGATTATACCAGGAAGTCATTACGTCTGGCACACATTCGCGTCTCCCGCGACTCATTCAATTTCCTGCCAGCGCTCGGCGCGCTCCCCGCTCGTGATACCACTACTGATAACAGGTTTGGATATAACACCTATCTATGAAATCCAATGGAATTTATTCTGCGAATTTACCACTGAATTAATGTGCAAAGGTATTAGGTAACGCTTAACGCAAATGCCTAACGGGACTTCTACTTACAATACGATTTATTGATGAGCTTACTATATCTGTAATCTAGGCACCGAAAGTTCACGTAACAGTTATAGGTAGTTTACACAGTTATAAACCTGTAACTATCGGCTAAAAGTAAACACTTTAAATATCGGTGTGATGTTTTGTTCTATGAATGGCTATTCATAGAACAAAACATCACAGATTTGTTCATTGTGAACCTGAACAACTAACACAGTCAAACAGAAAACTCGCAATAAAAGTTGATCAAAATAAACCCAAAAAATCCACCTGAGGTTTCACAAGTGGCTTTATTGCGAACCTCTAGCAAGTAACTCTACCAAAAACAATAGAACGCTACCAAAGCGGTCATAAACGAAAGGTTTTAGCTCCCTAGACAATGCGCTCATATTGTATCCATCAGCCGAGATGAAACGTCTAGCGTGGCTCCCGCCGCACGGGAAAATGCAAACAGGTTCACCGGAAAACATAAATTGTGCTTTTGTTATTCACTTCTCCGTTACAACACTTACAACATTAAAATGTAAAGCATATATTATTAAAGAAACTATTATAATACATCTTTTATATCCTACGTTACGCTGTGTCTGGAAAGCATGAGATATTAATCGCATGGCCTGTAAGCGGTGCCAAAATAATAAAATATATTGAATTAAAACTTATGTAGTCTACTATCTTTAATTTAAACTAAACTAGGCACTAAAGAACAGACAAACGTGATTGTATTTATCATTCCATTATACACGTGTCTAATTAAATAATAAATACACGTGTGTGTCATATCTTACAAATAAATATGTCGTGGATATTATCAAAGAGACCATGTGAAACGAATACCGGGATAGCACAAGAACAAAGCCATTTCCTCCAACAATTCGATATGATATTTTCTCTGAATAGAATTAGCAACAAAGAAACTTTCTCACTGGTTCTTGATATCCTTCATAAAATAGGAGTACGATCAAAGTAACATTGTCTCGTGTCTAACACACGCCTATATCAGCCGTAACTCCCCGGCCCACCCGTTTAGGTGGCGGGGAGGTTGGGGCGAGCCGGACAGTTGAGTAAGCTAACTGAAACAAACTTTACTCGTTTAAATTTTGCGGGGAACAGTTTCTGAGTTGGGTTGCGTGCATGCTGACGACGACAAAGTTAAGAAACTCACGATAAAGTTTCATTGCCGGTTGGCTAATCGAGTTTTTTAATTATAAATACTTGCCGTCAAGTTTTTGCGATTTAATTATGTATTTTTAAGGCATGACGCCTAAATAGCCGTACTTATACAGTTGGGCACGAAAATATTTATTATTTTATACACCTGTAGTTAATTGTCGGTTTTAAGTAACTTTTTATAGCGAATTACATCTACATAATTTTTTATTATTATGTAATTAGCTATCGTAACATTAACATTGCTTTACGAAATAAAAATATTTGAGGAAAAACAGTCTTATTTTTAGAATGCGTGATATTTCTCTTAATCAGTTATATAATATTAGTCAGTTCAAGGTATAATAAAGCACCTATTCTAATTGGATCTGTTTACACGTAGAAACATGTCTCTACCTATACCTAACCAATACGCTCCACCTCGGTCGTCAAGACAATAAGGAGTTACGTAATACCCATTGTTCTCGACTCGTTTCACTAATAAAACCGAGCAAACAACTACTTTATCTTAAATACCATAGATTATATCTACTCCAGTTAAAACCTCCTTTACGATATCTTTCTTGAACAAACACAAACTCCAAAGTAGAAAACTTTTTCGTCCAACAGCAATTTGTTATAGTAATGTACTCTATGTATTCTCCCACTCACTTCTTTCATGTACCAAGTAAATATAAAACAAATTCTCTCACGTAATTAGTATAAATGAAATAAGCGAGGCACTCTTTCTAAATTAAATTAAGTTTTAAATTACATAGAATGTCAAAGAAAGGAAAAAATAACTGAAGATCGAGCACGGTTCGCTAGCGCTGAAAGGAAATTTGTCATTAATGAACATCCCTTTTTGTAATAATACTCTACTTAAGGCTACTGAAGCGCTTGTATGTCGTTCTACACATAAAAAAATAAATTACGTTTACAAAACCCCGTCCTAACGAGATTTCTACTTAAATATGTATTGGTTTCAAAGAAATAACAAAAATGTTACTTAACCGTAACAACATAATAATTGGAAAGACATTTAAGGAAAACGGAGGAAGACCTTTTGTAACCAACAAATTTTAACAGGGTGGGCGTATACAATTTAATTTACGAATGACCTTTAAATTCTATGTGAGAGTGGGTAACAAATTTGAGTGAAACACCTGTGATTAAATTGCAAAACCACAAAAAAGAGATAGCTTTTGCGGGGTAGTAGCCGATCAATCATCACGTTTCCACGGGTGCGAGGCGGCCGGGGCTAACCGAAAATAGCACGACATTCGGCAATACCACCATCCACCACCTGGCTCAGAATATGTATGTAATAAAGGGGAGGTGCGGGCGGAGCGAGCTCGGAAAATCAATAAAGCGGGCGGCGAGCATCAAAACATACCGCGCCCCGCTCGCCAGATCACCTCCGCCACCCAGCCCTCCCCTCGCACCCCCGTCTCCCGGGGAAACCCTCCCCATGTTTGGCAGACATCGTCCTTGATCTCCCCACTTCGCATAAGCGCGCAAGTTTGGATAAACACTCGTGTCGTCTCACTGGAAATTGGGTCGCTTATGCGTTTTGCTTTTTACCATCCGCCCTCTTTCATCTCTTAAACTAATAAGCTCAGCCTTTTGATATGCGTTCTGTTCACGCAGAGACCAACATTGATTTTGCCTTATATATATAGAATCTTCGATCGATAATTCAACGGAAATATTGCGTAGATTTATCGCGTATATTTCAACAAGGAATCATTTTCCTGGTAAACATAATGCGGAACAATTTATACAAGCAAGTAATACATACAATGTACATACATACATAAAGACACACTATTTCCCAAAAGGGTAGGCAGAGACCACGGATCTCCATTTACAATTAAACGCAAACGAAATAAGGCTTTAGATTTATTCTTGTTAAAATAAATCGTTACAAGTACAAAACACGAAGATTAATTAATAAAAAGATTTAATAAACCAATCATAGATCAAAACTTAAAATCTGTAAAACCCCAAGGCAAAATTGTGATAAAGAAAATCCTTACAAACTGCCATTTACAAGTAACGGAGCTAACTTTCTTATTTTTCTTGGAAAATAAATCAACTTTGAATGCCAAGGACGACTGACTTGTTTTGTACATAGAACCCAAAGTAAATAAATTGTTAACAAAACACAAAGATTAAAGCTGTATTAACTACCGAATTTTAAAGACATAATTCTATTTGATTTTTACAAAATAACCTGTCAAACATTTTACTTGTTACAAGAGACTATACTACTACTAAAGAATACAACCACAAACTCATTTTCAATATTCAAATACCAATATTATAAGTAAGAAGGCTAACTATATATAATTATATCTATATAAGTAGTAACTTTTCAACACGTGGTATGTGAAACCCTGAACATGTTAAAGTCTATATTTCATCGCTTCCGTTCATATTATATAGAACACCGATTCGTTTTTTAAATATTCCAATTTATACGAAGATAACTGTTATTCGCTTCGTTATCTGTATTTTTACTGACTTCAAAAAGGTTATGGATTCGAGGTGTCTATTTTGGGTACAGAGTACGACCAATTTTTCTTTAAGTTGGTATGCCTTATGATAGAAATAAATCTTGTAATACGAAGAAACAGGCTTACTGTACACTATGACCTAGTTGGAATAGGTAGCTACTGAGTCATAATATACTGAGTAAGCACTAAACAGGTAATTTTCACCGACAGTAAGTCGGCTACCGAATGTCGGGCAACAACGAGTTATCTTAAAATCTTATACTTAAGTATCGATAGGTTTCTCAGCATGTTCTACAAATAATGATTACAAAAACTATATTGTACTTCCTATACTATACTTTTATTATTATACTTTACTCGATTTTTAATGTTATTATTAGTAAATACCAATTTGAGACAATCAGCGCCATCTATTAACGAGTAAAATAATTGTCTTCTATAAGTAGTAAGTATTAGCGGTTACCTAGCCATTTATATCAATATACTTAACTTTTGATATTGAATTATCAGTGTTTAACGAATAATAGTGATACATGAATGTATTTAATAGGTATTTAATCACCTGCACATCGTAATTTATAAATACATGATGTAGATTAGACTAAGTTTAAGTTTTGCCTATAACATAGTTGACTTACTTATGTTACCTAACTTATTCCGTTACATCCTTATTTCCCTACGTTAGTTTTTACTTTAAAACATTGTTCTATCTGTCTTTCCACTTTTTATTTTGTTGTCCTAAAATAAAGTTTAACAGTATCCCTACTAATATTATAAACGCGAAAGTTTGTAAGTATAGATGGATGTTTGTTACTCATTCATGTAAAAACTACTGAATGGATTTTAATGAAATTTTATATGGAGGTAGCTGACACCCTGGATTAACACATAGACTACTTCTTATCACGAAAAAATGTAGCGGGTAACACCGCGGGGCGCAACTAGTAAGCTATAAAACTATCCAAATAAACTAATTACTTCATATGTTATTTAGATTGTAATAGCTGCATAGTTAAATAACAAACAACATAATTAAGTGTTAATAAATGAACATAATATTATGAACATTTACAAACAAGTGAAGTCAATATAAATCAAACTCGGTGACCTTAAAAGGCAACATAAATGTAAACAAGTAATGCTTTTATCACGTTAACATTCTTTTATTGTATAAGTAATGAATAGCCAGTGTGTCACATGGCCATGTGCTATTACATAACAGTATTATCCTACAGTTTATTATCGACATGCAATGTTCGTAAACGTGACCTACTGTCTAGTAATAAAGTTGGCATCAAATTCAATAAATCTATTACATTTTTTAATGTTGTTACAGCCAGGCAAAGGCGGGTTTTTACTGTATCTAATAAGGCTCTTTTTTATTTTGCAACCTCTATTCGCTGTCAGAAGCGTCGCTTGTGCCAAAAAAGGCTTTGTATTTTTTTTTATTTGTCCATAGAGTAAAGGTGCAATTTTTTGTAAGAGTTAATTTATAACTACACTAAGTAATTTGGGTTGAGGGCTTTTGTTGTATTTAACTGAAGTCAATAAACAAATTGAAATAAAAATCCTTTCAACTGACAAAAGCCTCACGCAACCCTTTGTTTGCTTTGGCAACATGCGTTTATTTGTGCCATATTTCATTATCTCGTGTTATTGCACGATTCAGTAACAAGTTTATTAAGTCAATTTTTGTGTCGTTTTCATTTTCCATTCAGGAACTGCTGGAAAAATGGCATTCATACAAAAGAACAAAGGCTTTTTGTGTTTTCATTAATGAAAACTAACGAATTTAATATAATGTATCAGATTAACATAAAATAGAGACTTATTATTTAAAGCATTTGATATACATAATCGTAATTAAAGCATATGGCAATCAATAGGGAAACAAAGGACCATCCTAAAAAGGAGATTATACCTAGTTCTTAAAAACAGGGTGTTTAAAATACCTAAACAACTTTACGTGCTTCATATGGATTGTTCTGCCATCTGGTGGTAAATAGAGTTACTATAATCGTCACCACGTGCAGATAAAAACTTTTAAAACAAGCCTGATGACACGTATCTAAGTGTATATTGACCGATCATTTAAATAAGCCCCACATACCATTTAAGCCTTTTCTATTTACCCTTGTGTTACATTACTCCTATACGTTATATGCAGGCATGGTGACAACGCATTGCAAAAAATATCAATCGTAATTATCCAGCCCGCACAATTAAGTATTTATAGCAAACAATTTGAAGCCTATGCAGTTGTACGTGAGGAAATGCGCCCGCATGCACAATAATGTATTCTGAATGCCTGGTGTAACGCGCTGCGAACAATGACCCGTAGCGCCACCTGTCACGTCAGACAAGAACTACCGGTAGAACGTGGTTGCTGTGCAAAACGTTCCCTATGAATAAATACTTTGGATTATTTATTTTCTCTTCTATTCTATTTTTATTTTTTTTCTTTTCTATACTAGCGGTACCTTAAAACTGGCTAATAATAACGGTATTTAGCATAGATGCTCGCAAAGTGGTTTGTTCAAGGTAATATTATAATGAAACCTTTGCGAATCTATCGTTTATTGCCCAATATCACCATTACTCCGTAATTAATGTTAAGTTCAATGATCCCTTCATGATCATTAATAATACGTGGACTAATGACTGTGATGGGGCTCTTGTCTCCGAAGAGGGGGAGTGCAGGGTTAGTTACGCGTTCAATTATTTACAGGCTGTTTAGAAATGGCTCACTACGATGCGGCTAGAGGGTCATATGTATGAGCACTATGCCAGCGACCCTCCAGCTAGCTAGCACCTACAATGTGTAATTTAAATCAAAACTACAAGCTGTAACTAAGGGATTCTAGAAACCCAATGAAATTTCAACTTGGATCCCAATATTTTTTTTATTAACCCTTAAAGTATCGACTAATTACAACTTACGAACTTCTCTCTCTCTCAGCTAGCTCTGAAGGAGCTCTTACTGCTTAACCGGTCGTTTGGCGAGACCTAATAAAAGGCCTCCAGCCAGGGACTTACGAGACTAAAACAGTATTGGTTCTTAATAGGATTACAAACAGGTATGTCAATATAGATAATCGATAAGTTCATCGTTCGCTAATGCATCGGAACTTTTTAGGGCTTCGTTTTAAGCAGATGAAACCTAAAATAACCCCTATAGAGGTTGAAGACGTCGTAGAAATAGCAAAATGGCAATAGTTTTGTTGAGAGTTTGCTGTCTACTTTAAATTGAAACTTTTCCTTTAATAGTAAATAGTAGAACCCATAAACTGACGTTTTTGCTGCACGGTGCTGAGTTGTTCTGACTTTTGTTATTATACCTTGCAACTAGTACCTATCATTTACAAATTTCAGGCCAACATCGTTTTAAGAACAATGTACGGGGTCTCGTCACACGAAACCGTCCAGCAACGAGGTCGTTATTCTATTTTTTTTAAATATACTTAATGGCATTTATGTATGAAAATAAATTTATTGCCTTACCTGATAAGGAAGGAGGTTGGCGTAATCCAAGAACTCCAGGTGTTTGTCGTGGAGGTATTCAACCGGCTGGGCGTCGGCCTGAAGCGTCAGGTCAGCTGCCAACGGCATGAATGTCTACGACAATTAACATAATCAGTCATAAATAGAGATGAATCAGCTGTGAATATTTACAACACCTATAAATTGTAAAGACTAAACCTATTCTTGCTAAATATACTTAGTAATTATTATAACACAAATAGTCTCCATAGACTTAGATAAACTAAGCGTTATGGTTCATTTAACCCTTGGGACCAGCTAGTAATTACCTATCTCAAACAACATCCGGTAGCCTACTTCATCGCAGTAGTAATTACGTTTTAGTATAATCTACTGGCTACTAGATGGCGCTGTTATCAGACAAACAAGTAAACTAGGTGCACTTACAGCTAATTGACTCACTTAAGACTAAAACTTTACAAGCTAATTAATTAAATACTATTTATAAAACTATCTAGCGGTAATGTCGATGCCCATTAGACTTTACTTAAAACAGTTTAAACATGCTAGCTATTAGAAAAGTTCGTTAATTACCTACTCAACGTGGCAATTAAGTGCGCTGACTTAGTAAAATATTATTTGTAGTGGCTACACTTTACTTTTTTATTATTAATGGCTTGTACTAGTGCCGCCCCCTTTTATAGGACCTAATACCGTCGTCAGGGGAATTGTGTGCCGCTTCAGGGTTAGGTAGAGCACAAGCACTCATTAAGCCGTAATATCTTGAGCAAAAGAGGTCAAAATGAAGTTACGAAAATAAAGAAAACTATACTTATGAATTGAACTGCAGGCTCTTTCTCATAATTACAAACTTGTCAAGTTATTCAGAATTCGAATCAGCGAAACCAGTTTCCATTTTAATTACCAAAATGACTCACCGTTGCCTTTTTAAAGGACTGTAGTTATTTATTAATCCTTTCAAGGGCTCTGTTTGTGCGAATCAATGCTGTGACCTCAGACATATACAAAACGTGACCGCCATTCGGAAAGAGGGGCGCGTGTAAATCTGACACAAATGGAGGTCGTACAGGACACGTGTGGATGAGATATTTGACGTAGGTACCTACCCTACCGATTCTCCCCTTGTATCTTAAGTTACTATCAGATTCAAAGGAATATATATATGAAATAGTCTTACTTTTAAGTTTATAAATACATCGAAGTAATGTAATATTACTGCTCTTGAGAATCAACGGAAAAGAAAAAAAAATAAGTAGGTTGGTACCTCCTAAACGTCGTGAAGATTTTTTTGTCGATTGTTTCTTTTCTTTGTGTTTATTGAATGTGCCTTTTATCACATATATTTTGGGGTTAGAGACTTGTACCCCGATGAGGTCACACTTTTTTATATATCGCCGCCCGACCCTCGTAACCTAATTACACGGGGATATAATCCTAAATTGGACATGTATTGCGATCTTCCCCGCCTGTCTGTAATGAGGCTATACGTATAACCATAATGTGTGGAGTGGTGGTCGAAGAACTAAGGGGTCAAGACATTAATGTAACAAACCACCTCAAGCATCAAGATACTCTGCCATAGAGAGCATAAAACTTGTTCTAATATATCCTATAAGTAAGTTTCATCTAATGAAATAACACTAAAAATCGTAGTACCTAAGTAACAGAACTATTTTATTTTGTTCTTATAATTACCCTGAATTATCTGCCCTAGTAGATACAAGCTAAGGATTTTTCCTGTGACAGTAAGTTTGAATCAATACTACTAGCGCCATCTAGTCACGACATGAAACAGTTAGTCATATTTACCAAAGCGGGCCATTTGACGTCTTTTCCTTCGTAATTTCTAGGTGCCCAAACTAGAGTTCTTTCCACTAAAAAAACACGAAACGTCCGTCGTGAATAAACTGCCACCCACTCGCGACGTTGCCAGTCTACACCATCATATTCCACTAGCACCTGTAACAAAGAAAAGCTATGTTAAACATCCGAGAAAAAAAACAAAGAACAATACATTTTTATTTAATACGATTTTAGCAAAATCTAACATCAGCCAAATAATATTGGCAATTTATTCAAAATTCTTTTAAAGGATCTACTAACGCCATCTTTCTGCGAGTAGCGGCATTACGACGGTACGAGTTAAGCGAGTCGGCTTCGAAGTTACTGAGTCGAATATAGCAAAGAACTAGATGGCAGCACGTGTACTGACACAGTGCTGCAGTCGACCCCGCCCAAATCAAGTGTGGGAAAGAGACTTGCATTTTGAGAGAGACAACAATAATAACAAATCAACTTTCTATCCTCTACACCTACGTATAGTCACAACATAGTACTATCAAAGTTGTACCGATATGAATAACTTCAGACAACTTGCACAGTGCTGACTGCAAGATAGAATCTTCATAAATACCTACTTACAATACATATTATTTACCTTTAGCTCACACAGATGTCTGAATAAATTATCTATTCAACTAGTATATCACTGATAGCGAGATATCTAGCCTCTCATAGAAATATAGATACGTAACCTACTTGCCTACGTAAACTATGCAAATCAGTGATGAAATGTTAAGATGAAGTAAATGGCTGGCTGTTCGTACCCATATATTATGGAGATACACATATAGAGTCAGACACGTTTACGCCCTTTGAACATTTTTCGGATAATAAAGGCGAATGTTACTTAAAGTTAATAGCATGTTTCTTCAAAATACTTTTAAATTGCTAAAGTTAATCAATCCATGGGAACATAGGGACTGCGTTATATCGGATATCTGTAACTCCATTTCCACAAAACACAGAGCGGTTCGTTTAGAATTTGAGATTTCCCCCGAACAATTTTTGCACTGCAAATCTCAGTAAAATTATCAGATAAGCATAATAAATTCAGCAGATAGGTAGAGTAATTAATTGTTTACATTACACTATTATCTTGTACGGTATAGATTTATGACAATATAAATATTTATGTTTCAATGTTAAAGTACAATGACCTTTATTGCAATCTGCATATTCTATCAATCAACATTTGTTATTTGAAGCAGTAAAAATGACAGTTCTCATGTTAATAATTCAGTCAGACTGATATGGCTTCATAAATATTTTTAATAGGGTACAAAACTGGTACAGTCGATACAAGACTGTACCAATTAAGTTATCTGCGGTTGGAAGATTGTACTGTGATATTCCCTTTAAAAAGTAGCTTGTGACCTTATAAAACCGTTCAAGCCATCTCCATAATAAATCCCACCAATATAAGTTATTTATTTAGCTGTAAATATGTTACAAACTATACAGACAAAGCTACAAAAATAGTAAGAAAAATTTAAATTTCTTTACTCTTCATGAATGATCGAGACTATTCTTTGACCTACAGAGAAGTTCAGGTAAGACGGAAGTAGGTACTAGTCTTTTGTATTCTGTGACGGAGGAACATCGCATACTAATAATTATTACCACATGTGTTACCAATTGATAAGTACGATTACAAACTTACGTAACAACTAATCACGACCAGACAAATCACACTAATATTATAAAGGCGAAAGTTTGTGAGTGTGTTTGTTACCTCTTCACGCTCAAACAGCTAGACCGATTTTGATGAAATTTCATATAGAGGTAGCTGACACCCAGGATTAACAGATAGGCTACTTTCTACCCTGAAAAAACCGGGTAACACCGCGGGGCGCAGCTAGTAATCCTATATAATCCCCAATGTCATCCACACCTACCACATTGTTATATTCTTCAAACCGTTTTATGTTGTTGTCTCACGATAATTTTCCTAGAGCCCTTAGTCGCAAAGATATACTAGAGGTAATTAAAGGTAGAAGTAATAGGCTGATAATGACATGTCAGTCGATACCTAGAACTATAGGTAATACAGCATGCTATGTACAGTATGTCCTTCATTTGTCTCTTGTATTGCATAGGACAACAAAACGTGAAGACATTGTATAGAATATATGATATTGGTACCTGATCTATGTATGTGTTGTATCTCTATCTATTTATAATCACTTATTCTACAGTGGTTAATAAATAACATTTAATCTAAATTTAGGTCATACCTTACAAATACATATCTTACAAAAAATTACTTAGAGTACGTGAGATATTTTTTCTGTATTTTTATAATTATGCATTACTACGTTTTCATTCAAATTATATAATTGACATTATTGATAAGTTTTACCATTACCCCGTTAAATTTCATTCATATTATTCAAGTCTATTGCGACGTTTGCTAACTCCAGTAGTTTTATAAACTTCCTTATGCATATTGACATTAAGAATACAATTGCCCTCTCCATCCCATATTGTATAATTACTTTTCTTTATTGTTTAAAAAATATAAACATTGAAGAACAATCTAAGGATAAAATATATTATGTTGTACTTATAATAGAAACGTAATAGAGCCAAACTATTCATAAATACTACTAAAAAGTTTGTAATACTATGATTTACGCAGGCTGTCAAACGACTCCCAGACGTCAGATTGTAGACAGTCAATAACGTCCATGATTACAGTAATGAATGTAGCAATGAGGAGTTTTATTTTCCTTTTCGAGTGTAATTACCATAAAAAGCATTACAATACGAACAAGCCACACGACACGGCCGTCTGGCATGGCATGGCGTGCCAGTCCATTTGTCCCAGTTTCAATCGAAGCCCTACTGTTGGGACGACCTTGTGACGATATCTGTTCTCGTATACATATATCCAACCTACATATACATTACTCAGTAGGTTCCTACAATATAAAATATTTAGTTAAACAAGACAAACATTGGCCTTGTTCAAAATTTTGCAGAAGGCTTCTCACTATGTAGAACAGCCTATATCTTTATCCAGACCTATATTCCATCGTAGTCGGTTCGCTAGTTGAGTAGTATAGCCGTGAAACGAGACAAAGTAACCTTTCCATTAATAATATCAGTATGGAGGTTTGCACTTGGTCCTTACCTCATTTGTCTCGTGGTCACAACTCACACGACTGTCAAGAGTGAGGTTATACAGTCTATTTACGGATTCAAGCATTTAAGTCCCATAGATTTTCTGTTAAATTCTCAGTTAATTGTGAAAAAGTCTAGATAGTCTCTTCTATAGAGACTTCTATTGTATAAAAACGAAATTCGTCTAGGAAAACAACGTGCACCAAAAGATCGAAACATCTCAACCTGTCCCATTTGGGCGAATCTTTAGGAATACGTAGGCACACATTTTTGTTTACAAAAACATTTGTAACAGACGTAACATCAACATCTGATAACTTTTGGCGAACGACCAAAGGAAGTGACCATCAAGATATTATAGTAAAAATAAGCGGAAAGAAAATGTGATGGTACATTATGGAATTCGTTTTTTACATCTACGAATTTATCGTCCTCCTAGAACAGGACTTTTGAATATACACGTAGCATTTCCCACACGCTAGCATTTGGTTTGTAAATTCCAAAAACTTCAATATAAGTTTTAATGGTCAAGAAAATAATATCATATCTCTAGAATAGTGATCTAAGATTACTGTAATTCATGCAAATAGAGTCCAGAGCAAGATCAGCATAACATACGATTTTGATTTGCAATACAAAGATGCCGTAGGAACGCAAACCTACCTGGCTTGGGTATTGATGCTAAAAAGATCACTAATAGAATATTCTCTAGTCATTAATGTACACCATTTAAATATTAAAAGAAAATATAACCGCAACTGCAATAGCCAGTTCGTAAAGTTAATTTCTTTTTTTATAGGTATATAAAATACCTTTCAAGCAAAAGGTACAATACCCTGTCATACTGAATAAACTGTAATCGGTCTATTATACCTATTATTACATTTGATAGAAGAGTTTAGCAGAGGCGTACACTCGGTCGTAAAGGAAGACTATTCAATTGCTAATATGGCCCAATTCCATTCACCATAAACCTGTCACTGTAACTCGATATTAACCTGTCACTCCTCACGACAGTCTATTTTTAGCCAGAAACCACACACGGTTGAGTAAAACAAATCCGAAAATAGGATTCAGCTTAAAACTGAGTCATGACTTCTGTGTTCATTGTCAAACACTAATTATAGTACTAATTCCCCCACGGAGTCTGTCAAACAATATTATCGATGCGAAGATAAAACAAACACATTAATAATGAGGTCATTGCATTTATATTAGGATACTCATTTCAAAATTCAAAGTAATTTACATTAAGAACATTATTTACAAAAAAATAAAACAATTTAAGTGTAAATTAGTTTTATGATAATATCAGGTCCAGACGTCACAGAAAATTCTAAATTAAATACGATTATTGTCATTAAAGTTTTGCCCTTATAGGACCGAGCACAATAGTTTTATTTCTTCTGTTCATTTCTTTTATCCGTCTATCCTTGATGATCATTATTTTATAACATAAATCTGTTCATCATATTCAATATTCGTTACAGTATCATGTCATCGAATCAGCGATCTTCCTTTGACTGTATCGCCTCTATATTTATCTGCTCTACACACGAGGATTTCAACCATTCATCCATATAAATATCAAATCCACGACTTACATTTTCTCCTAGCGTTTTTCAACTATCGTTATTTTGAGTTCCCGTCCCCCATAAAACTTTAAACGAAACTCACTGATCTAAGTAACGAAATGTGTGTCAATATCGTAACTTCATAATATTAGTTCCATTAAATAAACTATGCAAATGAATTCAGCGTTTAGGTGCACATAACATACACCGGCTAAACTGGTTTGGTTTCAAAATAGCACTGTTGTACTTACGAACACCGATCACGTCATCCGAATGAGTAAACAAACATTGTAGACACTGCACTGAATGCAATGGATACCACACGCTCTAATTTGTATTCACCACCAATACCTTGAGTACTCATCGTACAAAAAGATCGCTATAAACAGTTACATAATCCACATTTCGTTTCCAAGAAACACTCCGTATTTCTACCGTGAATGTTGTTGGAATCAAAGAGTCATTCAACAACTCACGCAAATGGTAGCCCATAATATTTGCAATCTAAATGCCAGTTTGGTTCTCCCTGATTGTGATTTTATTGCCCACTTGCTATTCGTGGCTCGGAGAATTGGGAAAAAATGTTTTGATCGTCCCCCTTAGTGGCACTTTCTGACAAACAACTATGTATAAACTTAGTTACTGTTATGCCATATTTTTATTGTTGGTCCTGAATGTTTGTTGACTAATCATACCAGCATCTGAGTGTATCACCGCTGCGTGAAAGCCCCTATTAATATCGAGAAGGATTGAACATTGTTTCTCAATGCTTGCTCTCTTAGACACTTAATTTCAGATTCCAGGTTGCATTCAGGAATTATACTTGAAAGTCCACGAGGTTACTGATAAACTTCGCTCAGTAGCGTATAGCTATACATACTAGCTTCCTTAGTTAAGTCACTAGACCAACGAGGTAGTCAACTAACTTTATTTGATGATAAATAAGTTTTGTACTACTGAGTTCTTTTATCGTAGTGAATAGTTTCACATCAATTAGTATCCTACGTGCATTAGGGCATTAATGATAAAAACAATAAAAAAGGTTTGACATAACAAAGACAGTACGGTTAAATCAGAAGATAAATTACGAACGAATTTCAAAATTGAAACTGCATTTTGTATTTAGAACGCAATCGGCGTGTTCTCAAAGGTCGCAGTGGCCAGTAATAGACAAGACGTAAACCGAAAAGCCAACTTTGCTTTTCAATGGTAGGTACTTCATATTAGCCGGACGTCGTGAGTCACGAGACATTTCTCTTTGTTACTATATTACTGTCAGAACTTATGCGAGAATTTTAACGAGGTGGTATGAAGCAGATATGTATATCGTTTCGTAACCACTCGTAACTGAAGACTCACAGTCTTGTCTATACATCGTCTTGAAACGTGTGATGTGCCGTTTGAAGTTAAACGCGGCCACATTATTACAAATATTTGACAGAGAACTTAGAGGTATATTCTGTTGATTTTCAAACAGCCAAGTTCCATTTCACAGATGTAAGATGTTTAAAGATGTCATTGGAAACGCTTTCAGTAATATTTATTTCTCTTAATTTATACGCAGATCTCTTACACAAATGTATATTGACAATTTTGATTTTTTTTGCGAGTGCTTGAGAGTAATCTCAGTCCTCTTATTCGTAAACGAGGATCATACTGGCATCAACTAAACCCTGTATTAAGTCTATTGTCAACTCTATTCTTTCTTTGATATGCAAACGACACTGACCGGTATAAATAAAATGCTTTTTTAACCGACGAAAAATAACGGAGGAGGTTCTCAATTCGACGCATATATTTTGTTTTTTTAACAAGGGAATTTTTGTTCAAATATTTTTTTATGTCAAAGCGTGAGATAAACCTTGGGGTTTTAACTCAACGACGGATCGTTACACGGAAGTCGCTGTGAATAATTGAAATATAACAACAAAAACAACATCTGGTATTATCTGTGGATGTCTTATTTCGAAACGTACCGTCAGTAGCTTAATCCTGAATTAATGCTGCTTCACCTTGTTATTGTTATCTAATACCTACGTTTATTTGTTCAATCATCTCCACTTTGTGCTGCACTGGAAACGAGTCTGCCATTATTATTAGTAACACCAAGTACCTACGTCAAGGTTGCGAAACTAGGCCAAACGCGAGATTATACCAACCGCCGTCTATCCAGCAGTTGCAACATCAGAAAATATAGGCAAGTACTATAGATAAACGTCATAGTTTCACTAGAGGACCAAATATAGGACGCGAAATAGGAGCAGGTCGCACTTACACTTTCAATATTGACAAGCCAACTTCGCATAATGGACGGCTCGACTGTCTAGCAACTAAATCAGCCGCTCACTCAATAAATATTACTTACATCTACGAAGTTAAAGTGAATATATTAATTATATTATGTTCAATAGTAAAGTACTCTAGTAACTAGCAATGAATTAAGTCAAAACATAGTACATTATTTGAAACTTAAATAAATAATGAGACTCACATATTACTGAAACACTGTAATAAGCAAGGCATTAAACTACTTTAGTGGCAGCTTCATAGATAACACTAGGTATTTTTAAAAGGTACCTACAGTCAAACAAGTACCTACAACACTACGTCGTAGTAGCAAGAGCCAATGTACAAGCAATACCTATCTCATATACGAGACGTACCGCGTAAAAAAAAGTTTCCCGCCAAAAGAATAAACGAACGAACGTTTGGGGCTTCGGCCAGGCGGTCGGCTTGAGGCGCAGCCCCCGTAAGGCCGGGTTCAGTGGGTCAATGAACGCTGAGCAGACGCGAGCGCGCGGACCTGTCGCGCGATCCGTTGCAAAACATTGTCACCGTCCGACCTTGGTTTGTGCCACGAGCGTGGCTCAGTGAAACTAAACAAAAGATTACTAATGTTTCGAGCATGCTGTTTAATAAATATAACTAAGTTTAGATTCGTATTGGTCTCAGACACATTCTTCTTTGGTTGTACTTGTAAGTGTATTCATTTCGAGTTTGGTTGATGGTTTCAATGACAAAAACAGCGACTAAATGTCTGATGCTTGAATTCTATTGATTGTAAAAAGGTTTATGAACTATAGTTTTTATATATTTAAGGCTATACATCTTTTGTTCGAATTTAAATTTAATAATCCATTTAAACCACGGATAGTACAACACATCTATAGGCAATAGGTAGTAGGTACCTATTTGAAAGTGCTAGCCTTATGCCAGCCTATAGCTGTCCTATTATTCGATAGGACAGAACGTCGTATTCACTACGCACAGTACACACATCGCCTGATATGTTCGTACAGATCTCGCAATAAAACAAGTCATAATTATGACCATACCGATAATGTGTGATAGATGAGTAGGTATGCATTTATCATTGCAAAGGTCTTCGACTCCCGATCGTACCTAATGACACTTGACGGACAAATCTACCGCTCCGATAATTCGATTGATAGCTACGGACGTATGGAATAAATCGTTACGCTTTATAGTAACCTGGTTGATTCAATGAAGATAATTATATTATTACATAATAGGATATTGCTATATATATACTCGAATAACAAGTTTTTTGTCAGATATTGTTTTGTTATCTGACATTATTTGATATTTTACATCATCACAATTTTAAAGCGATGCCATGCAATAAAATCTTGATACGTGTCACATAAAAACAATAAACGGGTATTTTACGCAAACAGTTATTACTCATTTATTAGTATTTTATTACTTTTCAGTTAGATTCTTGGCGTAGCCGTAGAGTTCAAAGACTGCTACAAGTCTGGAAATGTTGAACACTAAATAACATAGTATATTACCTACACATTCCGATCTACATCCAGATATTTTTGTTTACCAGTCAAGGCAACGTGTTACCTGAAACACATTGCTTTGCCTGGTATTCAAAAATACCTAATCTATTTTTGTGTTCTTCATTTATTTGGAACAGAACCTGGCTGTAAACAAAAAAAGCATGAACGAAGCAAAACTTATTCAAGATTAATTTGTTACTCCGTTCAATTTAAAAAAGATTTTTGGTTGAACAAACGTTCCTTTTATGAAAAATACTACAATAGACTATGCCGCTTATCCGGGCTTTTAAGAAAATCTCACAGTGATTTGTGTTAGGGTCGCGCCCACTCAGTGTAGCAACTCCATTGATTGCGAAAGAAAAGGCTTGCTATGGTAATTGTAGGCGTTAAACCGGCAACCTGTTTCCATTTGAGCTCAATTTTCATCTTTAGACGCATAAAACAAGCGCACGGATTTTGGAAGGCAAGCGGTAGACTGTGATCGCCTGTGACCGACGTGACTTGTAATCTAATTCGAAATTGAACTTGACACATTATCATCATACATTATGGTGTATATCCATTATTTTTGGAAGGGCAATACGCAATAAAAGGCCCTATAATCTATAATCTTTATATTATATAATCTTTATATTATAGGTACGTGGATTATCTTAAGTATCGGTGGATTGAAAATAATCAAATTTTCAGATGACACTTGGTCAAAAGTTTCCTTAACTTCAGCAGTTAATGAAGAGTGACAACGGAACTGACATTTTGAGTAACGACTTCATGTTCCAGTTGACCTGTCCCAACACTCAGCCTGCAAGAGAACTGACGACTGAACTAGTGAAGGCTATAAAGTTAGAGATAAGGTCGAAAGAATTCTGTAAGAAGCAAAAAAAATATCTCACTTTAAGCTCATTCTTAAGGTTTTTGAAGAAAGAATAACTGAACAATCTATAAAACAATGTTTTTTAATGGCTACAACCACTTATACATAGGAGCGCTCATTATAAACAACGACCACTTACATTATTTTTAATTAAAAATCAATACGTTACGGGAGTATAAGAATAAGAATCCACTTAACGACTTGTTAATTGAAGGACGCTCCAAATATGGCGCCTATGTCATTAGTATGACATTAAACTGGTTACTATTCGTAACTACTAGGTAATTTCTTTAGTAGATCCTACGCCGTATAATTAAAGTTTTATTTGAAAGTGTTGTTTAAAATTAAGTGTTTGCCTTATGCTTAGAGTATTATTAGGACAAGGTAGAGTAAGAACTTGGGCAGCAGCGTCTTCTGTCACTTCACCACCAATACTGCGATCCCCAAGCCGCTTGCCAAGCGTAGGGATTATGGCAAACGCCTTACCTAAAGGGGAGGCCTTTGTTCAACAGTGGACGTCTTCCGACTGATGATGAGAGTAAGAATGTTGGTGCTCTTTACATTGTAGATACAGATGATGAAACAAACCAAGTAAATAAACAGATCAAGAAAACAAAATATACTTAATTCTAACATAATAAAACAAAAAAAAAATGTATGGAATATGCAAGTTGTGCATATAATATAGAACTTTTAAGGCATATTCTACCGTAAACGTACACGGCAATGTTGCAAGCGGAAATGCAATGTACTGTTGGAATTGCTCTCATGCAACATCCATATAAAATATGTATATCGTGATCACCGACTAAACCCTGATGCGAAGCTGACAAAAACCTTAACGCACAAATACTTCGTCACATTCATACTCTAAGATTTCCTTTCAAAAGCGCACCAAGATATTCCAGTGATGTGAAAACCTTCGCTACACTATAATTACCGCATATAGTATGGTACGTGTATACTGAACAGTGATATTAATGCGTATCCGAGACCGGTCGTTAATAACAGGCATGTAGACAGTGTTGATAGCTCAAACGTCTTAGCTCGTGTGAAAACTTAGTGCCATTTATCATCGGACGGTACCAACGGCGTGACCCTAATTTGATACCCGCAACCTAAATGAATTTGAAGGCCAAGTGGTACAGTAAGACCTCTCATCCTATAAATATATATTGTATTGTGGCCCTAGTACATAAATGTGCATTCTCGCTTATACGTTTTAGGGTTAAATTCTGGTTGTCTAGCTCTACTCACCCCGAAATCTTCTGAATACCTTTGATACTCTGTACCTAAATTAAACAAGTAAGTATCAAAACTCATCGATTTTACCAACAAATAATTTTCCCACGTCTGAATTTGAAGTTAAGATTTATCGTAATTCATTTTTAGCATATTCTTCATTAACGCTGGCCATAATGTAATCAATATTGTAATCCCTTACATGCGCAGCGCAACTTCACATAACTAACTCAAATGTAACCCTCCTAATCCTTTCCTACCTTCCCTTCCGTGACACTATAATTTTACAAGTGTACAATTTCTCACCTAATCTTTCAGTAAATTGCTACATCCATGTAGAAAGAACATAGTATTTATTTATCTCCGTCGGATATAAATCACAGCGAAGGCCTGAAGGTACTAGGCCGGTATAATACCGTTCTTAATAGTTCCTATACGGGTACATAGATAGTATTCGTAGGTGCGTGCGATACATCCCTCGGGTTCCTTTCACGAACTAATAAATTACTCCTTCCCCTATCCTTTGGTGTTAATATTTCTTCATCAAGCTAAATCTCATGCAGTAACAGAAAAGCTTCGGTGTTAATGGTTATCTCCTTTAAGTATTGTCTGTGAAGTTAATTAAAGTAAGATTTGTGTACGTTATCAATATAATTTTACTAGACAATGTGCAATTTTTAATTATGCATGTTAATAATAAAATATTAAAAAAACACGTTACTTTCTAGGAATTTTATTTACTGTATGTATTTACTGTTGATACTCATATCGTGGACGTTTCACAGGCTTGAAATATCACTTGTGCAAATATCCAGACTATGATTGACACTTCTCTTTGCTTTGGTATCGGTATTTCATTTATCTAAACACCATTGAGTTTTTATCTTAACCCCTCAGATACTATAGACGGAACTCCATATTTCTACACCATATCAGCATATCTTACCATATCTGGTGAAAAACATGAGTAACGTATACGTGCCCATTATGCGTATGTATGAAGGTAACAACACCAAAAGGAGTGTAAAGTGATCCTAGCTCGGTGTTCTACCTGTACAGTGATATAGTTTCCTCCGCATGGGAAAAGGGGTGAACGTTAAGGGGTTATTTATACAAACTTATGCTGATGTATATTCATTGTGCGAAATACCCTATTCTCCGAGGGGTAGGCAAACATATGTTATTACACACCCACATTCCGCCAGACAGTTTTAGTTTCATTGTAAAGAGCGACTCTATTTCCACATTAATGAATTGTTACTTGGCTTAAAACTTGCCATCGTATACAAATTCAGTCCTTTTACTAGGCTACCAAAACTAGAAACAGGTTACAGTATCCAGAACGAATTATAAACTATAACCTTGAAACAAAACAGTAAATATATAATAATATCTATTTGGATAACATGACAAGTATCATCTATAATCATTTCACAGAGCTAAGCGGCTCCATAAATCTATAGCAAAAGTGTCTCACAAACGCACGACCGAAGATCCACGGACGCCCATTTTCGGAACCAAGTACCACGCCGGGACAGGGCACGACAAAAGAAAGACATATTTCATTACAATATAATGGTATCAAACAGTAATATTACACAAATCCACGCCAGCGTTGGTCCCAATCTCAGAACTAACATAGCGTGAGAATATCAGATAAAGAATTCTACTTACATCAGAAACGGTATGATAACAGTGACCTTGGAAGTCCAACGCAGAGTTAAACAACGCCGTGAAGAGGTATTTAATTGTTACGCATTAAAGCAAACCTATATGTATGCCTCTAGTTATTATAATTAATTAATTATTCTCTTGTAGATGGAATTTATCATTTATACTTGCTTTTATATTACTTTCTGTAACATAATTAGCGATAAACTCATGAATATTATTACTGCTAAAGTGCCTTTGAATGCAGTTCCAATCCTAGATGAATTTCTTATGATACTGGCTGTGATTTTTATTTATATTAATGTGATTATATAAAATAGGCTAGATCATCATCATCATCAGCCGGAAGACGTCCACTGGTGAACAAAGGCCACCGCCTTAGAACTAAAAGCTAGATGCCAATCTCAAATCATCTAAATGCCCGTGACTATTGTCACACCGTTTGACAATCGGTACCAGATTTAGATATTCCACCTTCATTAATCTTTCAAGCCAGGTCAATGCCCTGTATACAAATTAATCCATTGAAGCTCAGCTTTGACAAAGCAGTAGGTACTTGGTATAAATTAAACTTGAAATTGACAAATAGGTCTACAAGAGTAAGCTTTGAAAATGCTTACAAATCGTAAGTGTAAGAATGGAATTGGAAAGTATTGAAAATTAAATTGGTCTAAGCCATATTAAAGATTGAATTCTACAGATACTTAATATGGATAAAGTGGAAAATAAATACATTATTATCTATACAGTCAGAATAAAACAAGTATCAAACTGTTTTAGTCACTCATTATAGTTAAGAACGTGTTCTATTAGAATTAAAGATCTGTTATAAACAAAATATTTACATTAGGTACGTCACCTCCCACTTGACGAGTGGTTCGTTCTTATCGCTTTATTATGCAACATAACAAGACTTTAATCTACAACGCAAATGTGCAGCATTTAACTTTCTTACCTTCAATAAAGAAACACGAGCCATTTCAGTTGCTTTCATTTATGTATGTAAATATACACTTTTTTCAGCACAATGTACCTACTTCCTACATGTAATGTTAAATGCATGTCATTCCTTAGAAATTTATGAGCAAACAAGGCTGTAAACGTAATCAAACGAAATGAGTAGGTATCGCCGACGTTAGCTTACATGTTTTATACAAATAATATTGTCGATTCGTTGTAGTGACCTTGCTGGCACTGACCGACCTCGGCGTGATCCATATTCAATGAGACTATTCCGCAGTAAAATTCTCTGTATAAAGTTCACATCGACACAAACAACTTGTTTATTATTAAATTATTACGTGGACCGTGGACTGTTCCGTGTTTGGATGCACTCATAATATTTAGGTTACGCGCCGTGGTGCTAGTGCTCCTATATAGGCCTTTTTGCTCTCGGCCTACATTTGTGAATAGGAGGAATGAAAGAGTTTGCAAGAAAATAGTGTCAGAGAGATTTTAGTAGGTCGCCGAAATGCCGGTTCCCTGAAATATTCGGTCAGGGTTTAAATAGCATAACACAAGTATGTAATATCCAGTAATATCTATGACTATATTTTTCCAAAACACGTTACATTGACAACATACGCTCGAACTCTTTTATCGGTTGTTTTATCCAGAACTGAGATGAGACTCACGCCGTAACAGTATCATGAAATATTTACGAGTATTTCCCAACGATTTTTCCTTCAGTAGAAGGGGCATCGGCAGTAAAGCCCGATTCCATTTATAAGTGCGCCAGCTTCTGATGTTGCTCATAAAGCGTCCCTGATAAAGCCTCCGGTCCTGAGGGATAGGGGGGCAGACGGGGAGAAGTGGGAGGAGTTCACGAACAGTGCGAACTTTTGAAATGTGTCCATGTTGTAAAGAAGTTGTCATATTTGGATAGGATCTGTACACAGTTATATTAAAAAGGTTTGACGGGTATTGTCTGACGATATAACAAATAACAACATTGGAATATTAAAATGAGATTGTTGATATTGTATTTATCGTTATTAAAACACAAAACATCACGGGTCCCAGGCCGTAGACCTGACCAAAAGCTTAGATTTCATCAAGTATGTTGACTAAGAAGTGTGATTTAAACCTAACTATGTATTACCAGACCTTAGATGACACTGTTCAAAACGTAATGGATATCCTTCATATGTATTTCGCATGTTGAAGCTATCTGCTGTTTTCTGTCGTTTCCCCAGCGAGCATCCTGTTACCCGGGGCTACGAGGCCGCTATAAGCTCTTCCGAGGAACTTCCTTACTGCGCACCATACTCCCCTGATAGTAATCTATATGTACTCGGAATTTCGTGTCGAAATTTGTGACTGTGTTGTGTTCTCACATTAACACTAACGTTTCCTAGAAGTACGGTTTATAGCGGAATGCACATTACACATCATAGTCGTACGTTACTGTAGTTTTCATCAAATATTACAAGGATAATGTCGATGCCAAGAACCTTTTAGCCAAACGAATTGTCCAATGATTTTGAAGGACCTAAGAAATGTGGGTGGGTGAGAGAATACCTTGCGTATCTTACCGGAATTAAAAGCAAGAATGCACGTGAGTATGACTATTATAGATTTTTGTATTCTATGTTATATCCTGTATCTGGTATTAAAGATACCAAAACACGTTATACTATAATTTCAAATCACAATATTGTATAATATTTGTAAGGATATAATGTAATACATTTCTCTTTTATAGCACCTGCACATTACACAAGTCAAAGTTCCGTATTCGATATTTTATTCTCACTGACATGTTTGTCTAAACGGCAGCGGAACAGGGAACAGCTGTGAGTGTGCGATGCATTCCTAGCGGTCAACGCACGCGCACAGCTCACAGTCACTGCGCATGACTCTACACAGTTAACACTGCACACATATATCACCAGTTATTGTTCTATACAATTATCACGATAAACAACACATTATTTTATACGTTCAAGTAACTCTTGTCTTATCTTCCCGCGAAAACATAATGGCTTCCATTATGTTTTGAAATAGCATGCTAGGTAACCCGTCGTGCCCTAAGAAGTTAATTTGAAAGTTACGTCACATCGCCAACGCCATAATGCTATATATCTCCAGTGCGCTTGCAAACTGATACTGCGATCACTAATCGTTTACCGACCGTAGTGATAAGGACGGACATTGCAGCGGTCAATGGATTGAGATGGGAGCTAATACTTTGAAAGTAAACAGGCCTCTAGAGAATATATTCCTGGTCTTAGCTTAAATAAGACATAACTTTCTTAAGCTCATACCTGCTTACAAATTCAGTTATGCTTGAATTTGAAACTCAAAGCGAATTTCGGAGGAGTTTGCTTGTAACATCATGTACAATCTACATAGTTGGTGATACTTGTATGTGTAACTTATTAAGATGCTTCACAATCATAGCCAAAGGAACTAAAACTAGTAATAATTACTAGTCTTTAGGGTGGGTACAATGTAAGGCTATTTAATGTTGTGAATTAAACATATTTTACGACTTCAAACAAAAATGAAATTATATAATAACAACAATCAATGAAATGCCTACATCCGTCCCAATAACATTTAAATTATCTATAGTTCAGGCGTATAATTTCACCAGACACCTATAATTTTAGTACAAAGTTATTTCGCGGCAAATTACGTGGTCTACCGACTATTAAAAAACAACCATTCGTAGATTGGCGAGACGGGACCAGCATAGCAATTAGAAAGATTGAGACACAAAAAGTCCCGTTTCTTTGAAAAAGGCGTTAATTTTTCATTCGCGGTAAATTAGAGGTAGAACGGGTTGAAGTCGTCGGCTGCTGGCGGCGGCGATCGATACGAACCCGGGACTGTTGTATGGTAACTAGTAGTTTCCGTATATTTTCTAATTATGTGTTAATATGAGCATTCATTTACATAACAGCGTATCACCTGATTTAAATTCAAAGAATCCCAAGTATTCGATGCCGAGAACTTTTAACAAGAAAAACCGCAAGATTGCTATTTTAGCCGATTTTTAATTAGCTGTTTAGTCAGAACTTTGTCTTTAGATTCTACCTAAAATACTTTTATTTCATTGAGAAATATATTATGTAATCTTCCACATACTGATAAATCAATGACATTTTTATAATTCAATGGATATTTTTTAAACAGATATAATCGTATTTATTTGAATTTCAGTACTAACTCAAATAAACAGTATTACAGTCTCCTTTTTGTCTAGAGCTACGTCGAACTAGAAAAATACCTCTGTACCTACTCAAAGAAACAAGACATAGCAATCGATAATACAAATTCTATTGTTTCAGTCTTTAGAAAGTTCTAGGTGTGAGAGCATGGAGAATGTAGCGATATCGACTCTATAGCAAGCAATATTATTACAATTGACAACTGATATTTATACTTTTGTAAATGCCAATCTGTTTATAGGTACGTGGTTGTTTTGGGAATGTAGTCAGTCGGGCACGCACGAAACGCACTGTGAGTCATGCATTGAGAATTGAGGCTCTACCAAAACGTAATAAGAAATGTAGGTTAATTATGTATTTTATAACATCGTATACACATACACAAATTGTTTATTGATGCATTATAATGTATAGATGTATACAAGAACCAGACATGCACGTGGAAAATTTTACGGACACAGTCATGACATAATGTAGACCTGCTTAGTTGGTTTGAAGCCATTGCCATAAGAAATTAAATAACGATAGGTTCAATGGGTTCATTCGCGATGAGGTAATAGTTAAAATACTTTCCCATTTTCAACGGAACGCATACATAATATCTTTCTACTTTCTTTTACAGACAATCAATCATTTAACTCTGACGTGTTAAACCCATAACATCATGCAGTACATCTATTTATCATTAAACTGGTTAACCTTAGATCTTTACAGGTATTATTTGCAGAAGTTACGTCAAGCAACGCATCGTTATGAATAATGCATCAGCCTGTAAGCAATGAAAAATGATTGGAATACACAACCGTTTTGCTTGAACGTACTCGTACATTACCGTATTAATTCAATCACGACGCATTCCGCTATTTTGCTATAATTAACAATTGCTATAACTGTGTATCGTGTGAACGTTATTATAGTCTAATTTTTATCAATTTTTAGGAGCTTCGCGTAATAAATGTTATTTTACAACTATATTAAGATGTTACATGAAATCAATGTCTAATTTTAGTTCCAAATGCCTAGAAAACAAATATAAATTACGTTTAGTGTACTTAGATACTATTCAATCGTTTGAGTTGACGCCAACTACTCTAGTTACTAGAGCATTGCAATAATTCATTTGATTTTGCAAGCTTGCCCAACGTTGTACACATTATCTTCAATAAATAATAAAATGTACTATAAACGAAGTATCTATCGAATGCTCGTCACGTACTCGATGAAATAAAATTAGTTGTTACGAAATCGCATTGTTGCGACATTATAGTAACTGGCCTCAAATTTTGAGACGTGAGTTGACTTTTTACAACAAACCTCAATGTAGTAGCTATACTAAACTATCATTACTATTCAACATAATATGATAATTAATATAGTGGTACATGGCATCTTTAATGTAGCATCCGTGTTCTTCCTCGACTCTCCTAGGATAACGTGCTTCAGGTTGATTGGTTAACCTTGTGTACTAACCTTCTTTAACATATTCAAAAGTACCTACTCTTCTTCTATTGTTTTAAGCCCTAAATCAATATTAACCCTTTTCAACTCCTGACTAACTTGGAAAAATAATGTATTGTTTGCCTTTACTTTTATTAAGTTTTCTTTTGGTATAACAGGTTGAATATTATAAAACGAAGAATAAGAAAAAAGTTTACTCTACTACTACCAAACGCAAGAAGTTGTTGTTAGATAAAACAACACAGTATTATGATTAGTAAAGTTCTTAGTAAAACTCGTACAAAACAAAGAGTAAATAATCACAAGAGCGTTAAATATAATCGTCATTCTTTACATACATTAAAAGCAGTATGACCGGTCATATTTTTTGTAAAATTCCAACAAGACCAGCTGAGAAAAAAAATCATATTGAATTGATTAAATTGAGAATACTTTTGCATAGTAATTAGTAACACACAAGGGAGTTATTATTATTAGTCGTCTAGGTCGTCGCCTTTGAAGAAGGTAACTCACCCATGTCTTGTATGAATTCAAGGCAAACAAAGCCCCCAAACCTCAACTGGAGAATAATTAATTTTAGCAAGTTATGTGAACAGTACTAAGTCTTGCAGAGGGCTTCGCATGTCGACACCTGAGATCAGTCACGTCACGTAATATTATGTATTAAACTACCTTGTTACGAGACTTCAAAAACCTATTTAATTATTAATGTAGATATAATGTTCTCATTAAACAAATTGACTAAAAGTTTATGAATTCTAAATAGTCACGTTCGCAACATAACATGAGGCAAATCCCTAGAAAGCCGAATGGCATTAAAATGAAATTTTAAGTCAATACAATTTCAAATTGCGACGTAGGAAAGCAGTAACTAACCAGCCCTCATCTCTCCCCTAGGGTTCGTCCCAATTTCGTCCCTTCACGTTGTGACCCAGTTCTGAAAGCCGCTCATTTGCCACCGTAGGTTTAAAATGGGGTTGCATGTAATCGTTCTTTGCCCTCATACTAGGAGGGTTTCAGAGCTCAGCTGGAACTGTGTTGTCTCTTTCACTCCAATTGATCTTTCAGTAGATGAAATACTGCCTATAGTTGAATTGAAAATGTTTTTAACACTGTTTTTCTCTAAATACGTTGATATGGAAAGATGTAATATAATTGAAACATTACATCACAAGTTATTACGCTTAGATTTCTGGTGTTTTCCACTGTATGGCAACTTCAGATAAAAACATAAATAATCAACTGATTACTGAGTATAACTACATACTTTAATATTGTTAGTATTTCGTCTCGTATCAGATGCCTATATAATTTGGTGCCCTTCACTTACTGGACAAACAATATGAGGCAGAATAAAAAACAAAATTATTATAATACAATATTATTACGCAGTATGCAATCGGAGGCTAAGTGGATGTAAGATCGACTTAGTAAATATTTTGTTAGAGCCAGAGAAGTGAGACACGATAAACAAACGTGTTCTTTTTGTATAGGTACACACTAAGCAAAGTTATTACGGTCATCATTCTTAGAGTAGCTATAAAGTTCGAGGTCTTATATCCTCTACTTTCCTCTTTAATAATAGCGTCCCGAAAAAAGCATCAATCATCACACTGATCAAAAACAAACTATTTTCAACACTGAGAAAATATTTCATAGCGAGTTGCTAAAGAGATTTTGTTTGGTGCGTGTCACTGATGTTACTTTTGACGTTGTTCACCTCGACACGACATCGAAAGCCAAGTAGCATGGAATTCTCTTGCGTCACTCACTTATCTATCTTCATGTTTAACAACAAATCATACTAAAGTGTTAAACTAAAAACAAGGTCCACTTACACGATGGGTGAACGACCGAAATATGTTGCAAGCGTTCCACAAGGTTGATGCTTTGGACCAGTATTTGAACATAACAACATGGATATTACGATAATGACGAAATTTTTATAGGTAAATTATATATGCATAGAGATCGAAAGCTACTGGGAATTATGATCGTAAAATATTAATTGAATTTAAATACTGACTAATAGCATTAGTTACAAGCTTTGAAATCGAATAAAAGTATAACAATATATTAGCTTTGTGAACTTGGCACCCGACTTTGGAAAAATTCGCTTTTTTTAGGTTCTTTTGATAGATTTAGGTATGTAGTGGATAGTAGTGAAAGTAATTTCGTTTGTAGTAAAACCAATTTTTTTTTATTAAAAATCAAAAATTCGTGAAAAAAGGCAGCACCCGAAATTGCAAAACGAATATGAAAATGGCTAATAGACATGCGTATGTGTTAGTAGAGGTTTGTAGTGAGCTTATTTTCGTTTGTAGTTAAACAGAAAACTTTTAAAACGATATTTTCCCTAAAATATCGAAAATTTCCCCCTTGAAGTCGTATTACATGAAAATGCGATTACTACAAACGATGAAAGTGGCTAAAAGACGTACGTGGGTGTCAGTAGAGGTTTGTAGTGAGCTTATTTTCGTTTGTAGTTAAACAGAAAACTTTTAAAACGATATTTTCACTAAAATATCGAAACTTCCCCCTTGAAGTCGTATTACATGAAAATGTCGTTACTACAAACGATGAAAGTGGCTAAAAGACGTGCGTGTATGTTAGTAGAGGTTTGTAGTGAGCTTATTTTCGTTTGTAGTTAAACAGAAAACTTTTAAAACGATATTTTCACTAAAATATCGAAAATTTCCCCCTTGAAGTCGTATTACATGAAAATGCGATTACTACAAACGATGAAAGTGGCTAAAAGACGTGCGTGGGTGTTAGTAGAGGTTTGTAGTGAGCTTATTTTCGTTTGTAGTTAAACAGAAAACTTATAAAACGATATTTTCCCTAAAATATCGAAAATTTCCCCCTTGAAGTCGTATTACATGAAAATGTCGTTACTACAAACGATGAAAGTGGCTAAAAGACGTGCGTGTATGTTAGTAGAGGTTTGTAGTGAGCTTATTTTCGTTTGTAGTTAAACAGAAAACTTATAAAACGATATTTTCACTAAAATATCGAAAATTTCCCCCTTGAAGTCGTATTACATGAAAATGCGATTACTACAAACGATGAAAGTGGCTAAAAGACGTGCGTGTATGTTAGTAGAGGTTTGTAGTGAGCTTATTTTCGTTTGTAGTTAAACAGAAAACTTATAAAACGATATTTTCCCTAAAATATCGAAAATTTCCCCCTTGAAGTCGTATTACATGAAAATGTCGTTACTACAAACGATGAAAGTGGCTAAAAGACGTGCGTGTATGTTAGTAGAGGTTTGTAGTGAGCTTATTTTCGTTTGTAGTTAAACAGAAAACTTATAAAACGATATTTTCACTAAAATATCGAAAATTTCCCCCTTGAAGTCGTATTACATGAAAATGCGATTACTACAAACGATGAAAGTGGCTAAAAGACGTGCGTGGGTGTTAGTAGAGGTTTGTAGTGAGCTTATTTTCGTTTGTAGTTAAACAGAAAACTTATAAAACGATATTTTCCCTAAAATATCGAAAATTTCCCCCTTGAAGTCGTATTACATGAAAATGCTATTACTACAAACGTTGAAAGTGGCTAAAAGACGTGCGTATGAGTTAGTAGAGGTTTGTAGTGAGCTTATTTTCGTTTGTAGTTAAACAGAAAACTTATAAAACGATATTTTCACTAAAATATCGAAAATTTCCCCCTTGAAGTCGTATTACATGAAAATGCGATTACTACAAACGATGAAAGTGGCTAAAAGACGTGCGTGGGTGTTAGTAGAGGTTTGTAGTGAGCTTATTTTCGTTTGTAGTTAAACAGAAAACTTATAAAACGATATTTTCCCTAAAATATCGAAAATTTCCCCCTTGAAGTCGTATTACATGAAAATGTCGTTACTACAAACGATGAAAGTGGCTAAAAGACGTGCGTGTATGTTAGTAGAGGTTTGTAGTGAGCTTATTTTCGTTTGTAGTTAAACAGAAAACTTATAAAACGATATTTTCACTAAAATATCGAAAATTTCCCCCTTGAAGTCGTATTACATGAAAATGTCGTTACTACAAACGATGAAAGTGGCTAAAAGACGTGCGTGTATGTTAGTAGAGGTTTGTAGTGAGCTTATTTTCGTTTGTAGTTAAACAGAAAACTTATAAAACGATATTTTCACTAAAATATCGAAAATTTCCCCCTTGAAGTAGTATTACATGAAAATGCTATTACTACAAACGATGAAAGTGGCTAAAAGACGTGTGTGGGTGTTACTAGAGGTTTGTAGTGAGCTTATTTTCGTTTGTAGTTAAACAGAAAACATATAAAACGATATTTTCACTAAAATATCGAAAATTTCCCCCTTGAAGTCGTATTACATGAAAATGACTGCCTCGGTGGTCTAGTGGTCGCTAAGTGCGACTGCTGAGCACGAGGTCCTGGGTTCGAATCCCGGGTCGGGCAAAGTGTTACTGGGTTTTTCCATTAGGTAATTCTCAGTAGCAGCACGGAGTCTGGATTTGTGCCCAGTTGATGGCAATAGGCTCGCCCCCTATTACATTGGGACCTAAAACATAACTGGCGAAATGTGGGTGTACTAAATGTGCACCTCTGCCTACCCCTTCGGGGAATACAGGCGTGATGTTATGTATGTACATGAAAATGCTATTACTACAAACGTTGAAAGTGGCTAAAAGACGTGCGTATGAGTTAGTAGAGGTTTGTAGTGAGCTTATTTTCGTTTGTAGTTAAACAGAAAACTTATAAAAGGATATTTTCACTAAAATATCGAAAATTTCCCCCTTGAAGTCGTATTACATGAAAATGCGGTTACTACAAACGTTGAAAGTGGCTAAAAGACGTGCGTATGTGTTACTAGAGGTTTGTAGTGAGCTTATTTTCGTTTGTAGTTAAACAGAGAACTCATAAAACGATATTTTCCCTAAAACATTGAAAATTTACCCCTTGAAGTCGTATTACATGAAAATGCGGTTACTACAAACGTTGAAAGTGGCTAAAAGACGTGCGTATGTGTTACTAGAGGTTTGTAGTGAGCTTATTTTCAATGTTTTAGGGAAAATATCGTTTTATGAGTTCTCTGTGTAACTACAAACGAAAATAAGCTCACTACAAACCTCTACTAACATACACGCACGTCTTTTAGCCACTTTCATGGTTTGTAGTAACCGCATTTTCATGTAATACGACTTCAAGGGGTAAATTTTCAATGTTTTAAGGAAAATATCGTTTTATGAGTTCTTTGTTTAACTACAAACGAAAATAAGCTCACTACAAACCTCTACTAACATACACGCACGTCTTTTAGCCACTTTCAACGTTTGTAGTAATAGCATTTTCATGTAATACGACTTCAAGGGGGAAATTTTCAATGTTTTAGGGAAAATATCGTTTTATGAGTTCTCTGTTTAACTACAAACGAAAATAAGCTCACTACAAACCTCTAGTAACACATACGCACGTCTTTTAGCCACTTTCAACGTTTGTAGTAACCGCATTTTCATGTAATACGACTTCAAGGGGTAAATTTTTAATGTTTTAGGGAAAATATCGTTTTATGAGTTCTCTGTTTAACTACAAACGAAAATAAGCTCACTACAAACCTCTACTAACATACACGCACGTCTTTTAGCCACTTTCATCGTTTGTAGTAATAGCATTTTCATGTAATACGACTTCAAGGGGGAAATTTTCGATAATTTAGTGAAAATATCGTTTTAAAAGTTTTCTGTTTAACTACAAACGAAAATAAGCTCACTACAAACCTCTACTAACAATCACGTACATCTTTTAGCCACTTTCATCGTTTGTAGTAACCGCATTTTCATGTAATACGACTTCAAGGGGGAAATCTTCGATAATTTAGTGAAAATATCGTTTTATAAGTTTTCTGTTAAACTACAAACAAAAATAAGCTCACTACAAACCTCTACTAACAATCACGTACATCTTTTAGCCACTTTCATCGTTTGTAGTAACCGCATTTTCATGTAATACGACTTCAAGGGGGAAATCTTCGATAATTTAGTGAAAATATCGTTTTATGAGTTTTCTGTTTAACTACAAACGAAAATAAGCTCACTACAAACCTCTACTAACTCATACGCACGTCTTTTAGCCACTTTCATCGTTTGTAGTAACCGCATTTTCATGTAATACGACTTCAAGGGGGAAATTTTCAATATTTTAGTGAAAATATCGTTTTATAAGTTTTCTGTTTAACTACAAACGAAAATAAGCTCACTACAAACCTCTACTAACACCCACGCACGTCTTTTAGCCACTTTCATCGTTTGTAGTAATCGCATTTTCATGTAATACGACTTCAAGGGGTAAATTTTCAATGTTTTAGGGAAAATATCGTTTTATGAGTTTTCTGTTTAACTACAAACGAAAATAAGCTCACTACAAACCTCTACTAACTCATACGCACGTCTTTTAGCCACTTTCATCGTTTGTAGTAACCGCATTTTCATGTAATACGACTTCAAGGGGGAAATTTTCAATATTTTAGTGAAAATATCGTTTTATAAGTTTTCTGTTTAACTACAAACGAAAATAAGCTCACTACAAACCTCTACTAACACATACGCACGTCTTTTAGCCACTTTCAACGTTTGTAGTAATCGCATTTTCATGTAATACGACTTCAAGGGGGAAATTTTCGATGTTTTAGGGAAAATATCGTTTTAAAAGTTTTCTGTTAAACTACAAACGAAAATAAGCTCACTACAAACCTCTACTAACACATACGCATGTCTATTAGCCATTTTCATATTCGTTTTGCAATTTCGGGTGCTGCCTTTTTTCACGAATTTTTGATTTTTAATAAAAAATTTTTGGTTTTACTACAAACGAAATTACTTTCACTACTATCCACTACATACCTAAATCTATCAAAAGAACCTAAAAAAAGCGAATTTTTTGAAAGTCGGGTGCCAAGTTCACAAAGCCCAATATATTTAATCCGCAGGTACCCTTTTCAATTATTTGGTTCATGATATCTAGTTTGTCACAAAATGCCATGTAAAAAAAGGTCTAAGCTATTTTCACGATAAACTAGAGCGAATAAGAAAGCACCTGTTACAATGTTTTCCTTTAATTCCAAGCTAGCGAGGTTGTAACAACAATATCAATAAAACAGACGGCCTTTTCCCATCCAGCCGGGACTAAGCCATCAACTTTAAATATACAACTAAACGGGTCTTAACTCCCCAGCTATTCCCTAAGCTGGGATCCTGAGCCTCACTTTCATAATAAAGAGAATTGCGAAATAAAGAACACCAATCAAAATAAAACTAGACTTCTCCTATTCTAAGTCTATTTACATTTATCTATTTTATATCTTAACTCATTCTATCTAAAGGCAGAGATGTAGTAAATAATTAATTTATTACTTCTTGTAAAAGGTAAACTCTGTCAAAAATTCTGGATATTACAATAAAAAACAATAAACAGTAGCTGCTTTTAACTTTATAAGAAAGCAAACTAATGATAAGGTTTAAGCATGATTTTTCCAACAAGTTAGTAAGTACATTACTATTGGTTGCGTAACTGAACGAATGCAGTCAACTGTGGCTTATTGCGTTGTACAAACAAAGATTGATCTCACGACCGTGTCAAACGAAACGTAATAATTACTGCACTGAGTTTGGTTTGTGTCCATTATAATTTTGATTGAAGAACTTAAAAGGGCGTTTGAGTGTTCCACGTTTATGTCTAAGGAACGCTTCTATAGTCATGATTGTAGAAGGTACTCTGATTAGTTTACCGAATCTAAAATAATACAACACTATTCTAAGAGAAATTTAAATATTTCGAGTTCGGATAATTCATTAATTTAGAGTTATTCATTATCTCCATTGTTCTGAGAGCACAATCCGAAGATTACCTGTCCAATGACGGTTGGCAGTCAAAGCCTAATTTTAGTAGTATTTTGTTGTCTTTAGTCGTATTCTCAAAAGTGTGATTAACATAAACAGTTGAAATGTCGCCTCTAGTCTGACACACGTGTAAGTCTAAGCACGAAGTCAAAGGTCGATCTGACCATTGGCTTAATGTGTAATCATCAATGCTTACTTTCTATGATCTAAGGTCAGATGAATGTGTCTCCATATTATTTAGCTACCCTATTGCTATAGAGAACGATAGGGTGTTAAGTTAATATTCTACTGGGAGCACTAAATATCTTGTACCTACACTTGGCACACATGTTTCTAAGTTTCGTAATTACAACTTTCACTAGCAATCAATTATTCATGGATATTTTTACATTTAAAGTGTTTGAATTTATGCAGTGATAATTTAGGTAGTACATAGGAAGTTATCAAAACTGGTCGAAGTTATTGTAGAAAGTATAGTACAATCAGATTTAATCTAACTGAGATAATCCGTAAAATTGGTTTTAGTTGTCCACCAAGTTGTTGGAACGTAACATTTTTCTAGTACTCAGTAGCAATATCGGCAGCACTGATACAATCATTATTCATATTCAATACTATAATTTTACAATATGTGTTTTGTGTATATTGTCTCCCTCCTATATTGTCCCTGAAGGGTAGCTAGAAATGTGTCACACATGCACTTAACGTCAGTCGGTGAAACTCCAACTAATTTTGCAATGGAGGGCAAGTGAATAGCCATTTATCGGTCGCAATTAATTGTTAGTCTGACTAACGCAAAAACATATTATGACATTGAAAACGGCACATGGTAGTCACTTGCATGGATTAGAATCAGCAATTATATGAGAATGTCTTTTTGATTTGACTCGTTGGTCTAGTGGTTGCTAAGCGCGACTGCTGAGCACGAGGTCCTGGGTTCGAATCCCAGGTCGGGCAAAGTGTAACTGGGATTTTCCCTTGGGTAATACTCAGTAGCAGCACAGAGTCTCGATTAGTGCCCGGTTGATGGCAATAGGTTCGCCCCCTATTACATTGGATCCGAAAATCATAACTGGCGAAATGTGGGTGAAATATATGTGCACCTCTGCCTACCCCTTCGGGAATACAGGCGTGATGTTGTTTTGTCTCTTTGATATAAAAACCTATCAATGCAGTGTCTGAATTATTTAGTGTTTGGAGTCGAACCTTTTAAACCCTTATTACAACATTACGTTGGTATATAACAGGCGGTTACAATGTAGGTAAATGCATGTTTATTATAATATAGTATCAATAATATCGTCAGTAAGATTTTCCTCGTCTCCAACGTGTAAATCCCTTGACCTACTTTAAAGATTTTTATTCGAATAAACACGCTTGACACGCGTATATCATTATTAATTACTTTTAATCCGAATAATTATGTATATATACGTCCATAATTAAGAATATTATAGGTACCTATCTACACACTATACAATACTCTTGTATACTGACTATTCTTATTCTTTATTGCAATTACACAATGTTTTTATATAAAGGTGGTAAAATAATAGCACTTACAAATATTTAGGGTTTTACAGGTTACATACATTTACATTTTATTTTAAGATTTGTTTGTTTGTTATTACATTTGCTGTGCCCAAACAGGGTCCATAATGTGTTCATACTTTTTTTTTTAAATTCATTTATTTACTGAAACTGATGTTGAGAATGCAATTATTCTTTATGTCAAAACTAAAATAATGTCACTTGACTTGTTAATTGGTTATATAAATAACAGGTTGGAAAAACTAGTTTTAATAAAAACATAAATTCACACCTACTCTAATGTAAGGCTGTTTCACGTTGCGACATAACATAATACATACATGTTTTCGTTGAACGTGCATGATGTCAATAAAACGCTTCAGAAGACGGTTAACCTATTTAGTATCTATTTACAATGAACTTTTTACGCATTACTTTACTAATATGTAAGTCTCAGCGATAAGGTAATTAAAAAAGAAACAAAATATGTAATAAAATTACTTTCATCGAGAGCGATCAAAGAAACATTAATGAATGCCTATCGTAGACAAATGAATTAAGCTATTAAAACCTCATAACACCTCATGACAGCTTATAACTTGAACGTTATTTAACATTATGCAAAATAAGTCTTCACATGACAAACATTTTGCTTTGTAACACCAAAAATTCAGGTCACCACAAATAACATCTTCACAACTGGCTGGATAAAGAATACTCAGCTAAATGCCCTAAATAATTATTAAAAAGTAGAACGATGATAACAATTTGAAACAATATCACTAATTGGGATGTACCATGTTTACTTTAAAAAAATAACTATATTCAATATTGTTAGCTTTAGAGACAATGTATGTATATTTACTGTATTAGGTATTAGCTTTGTCAGTGCTCCTAATACCCCAGATTACTAACACATTGTTTTTACTCACCAAAGTTTCTAACTTCGAATTAGCTAATACCTATCAAATAAATAATATAATTATAAAACATAACATATAAATTAGATTAGGTACTTAAACGTTAAAACCAACGTCTAAATAATTATTTGTATGACTATGTTTATTTTAATAATGTATATAAAATTCAGAGTCCAATAATTTAATGATATGCTAAATTGCTAACAGGTAGGTTTAAAGTCATTAAAACATTAAACTTTCAATCAATTAGTTAATAAGTACTCAATAATTATTTTTTTTTAGCGAATTCTTAGAATTCAAATCAAATTACATAAAACAAGAAACTTATTTCTGAGCTATAATTATAACTGTTGTATTATAACATTTATTACGCAGAATCTGTTAGTGTTGGGGGTGGACTGTATATTGTGTACCTACTTTAAATTAAATCAAACTACAGCAAACTCTAGAAAAACTTATATTGAACATTACAAATTACATTAAAAACAACGAAAAATACAAGAACGACAGAGTAACGGCACAGAGTTAAGAGTGTTTACAACTACTACCCACGAACTGCCCGCATCGCCTATTTATTATCTTTACACTGGGGCGCAAGTAGTGGGCAGGCTAACAATAGCGCTTTCCTTTGTTATCGTCGCGACATGTCGAGACTTGACCGCCGTTCGTGGTACGATCGCCCCGACATGTCACGACGACTTGCTTATTACTTATTCTATCTTATTATACATATTCTTAATAATCCTTATTTATAAATCGTACTTAAAACTATCGAATCCTACTTAAAACTATCGTCGTCCGTATCATTCTCCCCCCGGCGTAGCTTGCGTAGCCTCTTCCGCCTTCAGGACGACAACGAGCTTCCTGGTAGGGCGCCGGAACGTGCCTGATCGAGTCCGCACTTCTGCGACCCTGACACCTCCGTCTGGTCCCTGGAATGTCTTCTCCACGATGCCCATCGGCCATACATTCCTGGGCAGGGTTCCGTCGACCACGAGGACCACGTCGCCAATCTGGAGCGGTCGGGCGTTGTTAGTGGGCTCTCCTCGTGGCACCAGTAGGGGCAGGTACTCCTTCGTCCAGCGTCGCCAGAATTGGTCGGCGAGCGCTTGACTGGCCCTCCATACCCTGCGGTCAGCTTCGTCGCAGGGCCCTGTGCTTGGCAGCCCGGTCGAGGAGCCCAGCAGAAAATGATTCGGGGTGAGGGCCTCCGGGTCATGAGGGCTCACACTGACGTGCGTTAAGGGGCGCGCGTTTGCTGAGAACTCCGCCTCTACGAGCAAAGTTCTTAACACCTCTTCTGACGGTGCCTTCTCCCGCAATGTGACGCTGAGGGCGGTCTTTATTGTTCTGACCATTCTTTCCCAAGCACCACCCTGGTTAGGAGCTCCAGGCGGTATGAAACGCCACTCCGTCCTATTTAATAGGCCCACGTCCTTCAGGGCCGGCAACCATTCTCTGTATGCCGCTTGCAGCTCCTGGTCGGCTCCTCTGAAGTTTGTTCCGTTGTCGGAATAAATGAGCCGCGGCCATCCTCTTCGCGCCGCCATTCTTCTCAGCGCCATGATCGCCGAGTCCGTGGACAAGGAAGCCACAAGTTCCAGGTGCACCGCTCGGCAGGTGAGGCACGTAAAGAGTGCGCCCCACCTCTTTTCGCGGCGGCGCCCTATTTTGACCGTCATGGGTCCGAAGTAGTCCACGCCACAATTTGTGAAAGGGCGGTGGAACGGGTCTAGGCGGGCGTGCGGCAGGTCTCCGGTGGCTGGCGTGTTTGGTGTGGCCTTTCGTTTCCGACAAAAGGCGCAGCTCTTCTCTACGGCGCGTACAGTGGGTCGGAGATGAACCACCCAGTACCGCTGCCGTAGGTCGTTGGTTACACGCTCACGGTTGGCGTGTCCGGCCGCGCAATGCTCGCGCAGCACGATGAGTTTCGTTACTGGGTGGCGGCCGTCCAATATAATCGGCCTTTTTGCTTCTTGCGGCGCCGCCGACGCTTCGATGCGGCCTCGTACCCGCAAGAGCCCTTCTTCGTCCACCGGGTCTAGACGGTAAAGTTTGCTCGCTTTGGCAATGGGGCGAGCCGACTTCACTCTCAATATGTCGTCTTTAAAGCTCTCTCGCTGGGCTTGTTTCAAGATTTCCTTTTCGGCGCGCTGAATGTGCCGAAGCTCCAGTCCCGTAGCGGCGTGTCGACACATGTCGATAAAGGCGAGTGCTCTTGCCACGGTTCTCACCAGGGTCTCATATTTAGAGAAGCGGCTAGGGTTAGGCAGCCAGCTCTCTTCCGTCGGACCCTCGGCGATATGCAGGATCTCTTGTTCTTCGTCTTCGTTGTCCATCAATTCGCTCGGCCATTGCTCCTCAGGGGAGTATAGGAAGCGAGGCCCTCGGAACCATCGATCGTTCGCGCTGATCGGCGCGTTAGTCAGGCGGGTGGCGTCGTCGGCTACGTTCAGCGCTGTCGGTAGCCAACGCCAGTCTTCTTTTGAGGTTAGTTCGCTTATCTCTCCCAGTCTATGTGCGACGAAAGGCGTATAGCGTCGCGTGTCGCGCTGGATCCATTGCACGACTGTCGACGAGTCAGACCAGTACGTAATTTTACTGACCTCTAAGCGATGTTCCTTGCGTATGGTGTCAGCAAGTCTCGCTCCTAGGACCGCTGCCTGTAGCTCGAGCCGGGGAATAGTTAGCGCCCGGCGCGGCGCCACCTTGGCTTTAGCGGCGACGAGCACGACGCTTCTGGTGCCGTCAGCGTGCTCTATCCTCAAATAGGCGACGGTTGCATACGCTTGCTCGCTCGCGTCACATAAAATGTGAAGTTCTATGGATTCTTGTTGGCTCACCATATAGCTTCTGGGCAATCGGAGTCGGGCGATATCGGCGAGCTGCGCGAGCCAGTTTGAGAACAGCTCATTTTCTTCTCCCGGGATAACCTCGTCCCAGGACATTGGTAGGCGCCACAAACTTTGGAGTATGATCTTCGCTCGTATGGTGAAGTGGCTCAGCAGTCCTAACGGGTCATATATCGACATGACTGCGCTGAGCGCCTCTCTCTTCGTCGGTGCTCTTAGCTGGCGCCTTACTTCTGTTGGAACCCGGCTCATCGTGGTATTGAAGCCGAGTTCATCTTGTTCGGGGTTCCAGTACAGCCCGAGTATCTTGTTGTCCGGTTTGTCCCCGCCTAGTTGCGTTGGAGTGGTAGCGTGCAGCTCTTGGGGAACGTCACGCAGCACCGTCTTCTTACTGGCACTCCATCCTCTCAGAGTGAACCCGGCGACTGCATGTACTCTTATGGTTTCTTCTATGGCCTTCTGAGCCTCTTCCACATCGTGGTAGCTTGTTGCCAGGTCGTCCATGTAATGGCTTTGTTTTATTGCTTCCAATGCTCGGGGATATTCATTACCATGTATGTCCGCGTTTAGGTTGCGGACATAGTGGGCCATATATGGCGAGCTAGCAGCACCAAATATCATGCTCGTCATTTTGTACGTTCGCGGAGGACTTGTTCGGTCGTCGCCTCTCCATAGAAATTGTTGCGCCGGTTGATCTTCGGGTCTGATCTTGACTCTCAGAAACATTTCTTGGATGTCTGCCGTGACCGCTATCGCCTTTTCCCGGAATCGAAAGATAATGCCCGGGAGCGATAGCAAAAGGTCCGGCCCTTCTAACAGTTCATCATTCAGACACACGCCATGACTTCTCGCCGCTGCGTCAAACACTAACCTTTGCTTGCCGGGCTTGTTTGGGTTCTGCACGGCGAAGTGAGGCAGGTACCATGCTACGGCGCTCGTTCGTTCTGAGCCGTCGCATGGCACAGCGTATCCTTTCTCTAGCAGGTTGTCTACTTCCGCGCTGTACTGTTTAGCGAAGTCAGGTGACGCGTCCATCTTCTGTTCGACCTTGTGTAGTCGACGAAGGGCAGAGTTATAGCTGGGTGGCATGGTAACGTCATCCCGTCGCCATGGTAGTCCGACTTCGTAGCCACCCTCTATCTTCTTGGTTGTGTCTTTTACGATGGCGATTGCTCGTTGGTCGGCGTCGCTCACGCGTGGTTTGCGCGCGACGCCAAGTGCTTCTACTTTGAAGTGGGCCTCTACTAACTCATGAAGCCGCTGATGATCGTGCTGTCGCTTCTCACTCTCGAACAAATGTAGCACGTTGTCTTCACTCATTAAAGCTCTTCGTGGTGCGGTCCCGTGTATCACCCAGCCCAGCTGCGTTAGAGATGCAGCCGGCTGGTTGGGATCGCCGACTCGCAGTTCACGTGATACTATACACTCCCAGTGGTCTGTCCCCACCAGAAGCCCCGGGCGTGTGGCTTGATAACACACCTGGTCTCTCGGTAGGTCGCGTAGATGCTCGTACTCCAGCAGCGTGTCAGGGATTGACTGCTGGTGTAGCTTCAGGCCGTTCATGGTTCTGGCCCGAATCTTGTGCGGTGCGCTGTCTTTAGTCAGCCCTCTCACCTGTACCGTGACTGCCTTGCTGTCGTGTTCTCGGGTGTTCATGTTCACCCCGTGGATGTGCAGTGGTTGCGACACCCCTTCTGCACCGATGCTTGTAGCCAGCTCTTCGTCGATGAGGGTGATGGTGGCTCCTTCATCAAGGAGCGCATGCGTCTTCACCTCCCCCCGTGGTCCCGCCACGATCACAGGGCACATCTTGAGGAGTACGGCCTTCGGGCCGGCGGCCGTTAGGGTGGCCACCGACATGACCGATTCCTCCTTTTCACGTTCGTCGGTTGCTGGCTTTACTTCGGGCGATTCTTGCTCTTTATGTAGCGAGGCGTGGTGAGGCCGGCGACACTGATTTACGCCGCACAGCTTCGCCTTGCACGTCATGCGCCGATGCCTTTTGCGGGCGCACTTGAAGCACACCTTCAGCTCCTTCACCAACTCCCAGCGCTTGTCTACCGCGAGTGCCTTGTATTGTGGGCACTGCGTCAGCTCATGCTGTTGTTTACAGCTGGGACACTGGTTGTCTTCTGTTTCGTCGACCGTAGTGTAGACCGTGTTCGTCTTCTTTTTTGCAATGACAGTCGGCCGAGTCTCTTTCTTATTTGACGCAGGCGCAGTGCTTACTGACGGGGCGTAGGTATAGCGTAACGCCCTGTCTGCTTCTCGCATCAGAAATTGCGTTAACAACACTAGCTCTGGCTCTGTCGTTCCTTCATTGTCACTTGCAAAATCACACCATCTCGTTCTTATGTGTGGACTTAGCTTCTCGAGCACTTCCCGTGTCAACAGTGGGTTCATAAGGTAACCTTTGCGATCTATCGTCTTGATTATATAGATAGTATTGACTGTACCCCCACATAATAGCAACACTGTGCCGAGTAGATGTATAAAAGTAGGTCACTGACCGATACAAGTCTCTTTTTGCCTTGAGCGGCGGTAAAGTGTGGACGGACATCTACTCAGTACACGTGAGCCATTTTGTGTTTGTAAACCGTTATTTTTTTGAATAATTAAGTGCATTATGAATTTCTGTTCGTAAATTTTTGTGAGTAGTTGATTTAATTTTATTGTGGTCATAATAAAAAGTTAGGTTACGTGTCATGTGTTTTTTTTTAATAATTTACCACTTCTGACCCTAAAATCAGAAGTGGGATAGTGAATTCAATAAGCCCACTTGTTCAAAAAGGTTGTTACACCGCGTAGACAGGTAATTCTGATGCACTTTTACACTTTCTGTTCTTTTGTGTTTTACTTTGTTTAGTTCAAATAAACCGTTGATTAATAAACGTGACTGTGTACGTGTGATTCTTTTGTGCTAAATAATGCCGCGAAGTAGGTCTCGTGGACGTACTCGGCATCGTCAAAATGGCTCGCGTGGTCGAGACGGATCGCGATCTCGTAATAAACGCAACCGCCGCCGTAGATCGCCTTCACTCTCGCATACTTCTTGCTCAGGCGACAGTCATCGGTCAGATCGCGCGCCATACAGCGGGTCACGTTGCTCACGCAGTGCGTCACGTCACTCGCGTCAATCTCGTGATACATTACCACGTTCCCGCCGCCGTGACCGGTCCCGCAGCGTCGCTGTACATCGTTCTCGTAGCATGTTGCGTCATTCAGAACGATCTTCTGACTACTATCACTCGCGTCAATCGCGTCATAACCGTGATCATAAAAGGACTCCTCCACCGCGATTAGCGACTCCAGTTCAAGACACGTTGAGGTCTGCTCTTCCCATTGAACGCGGCGAGCTCCGTGAATCAAACTTGACAGAAAAAGATCGTGTCACAGATTCAACTATGCGTTGTTCGGAGGCTTCCACCCTTGCTCAGGCGATTATCGACGCAGTAAAGGCAGTTCAACCCGTGCGTACCCGCAATTACTTCGTCTCCAACTTCGATCCTACTATTAACAACATTGATGTGTGGTTCGAAGAAGTAGATCGCGCTAGGGAAATGAACGGATGGTCAGACCACGAGTGCTTATCCCGAGTAGCTAATTGTTTGAAGGGCGACGCTAATGTGTGGGTTAGTGAATGGGTCACCAATGATAGGACTTGGTCTAACTTCAAGCGTGAGTTTAAACCACTATGCCCCGCTAAACTCGACTTTGCCAACATTCTTTACGATGCTATGAATAAAACCTCGGACAACTATAGTACTTATGCTGAATATGCCCGACGAACCTTACTTCGTCTGCGTATTGTACAAGGCCTAAGTGACGAACTACGCACGCTTATCGTGATAAGAGGTATTGTCAACCCCCAAGTACGCGCAGCCGCAGCTAATGCCGATTTAAACCCGGATAATATTGTGTCATTTCTGTCCATTTACACGAAACAAAACAGTACTAAACAGGAAGTCCGTAGATCTGCTCCGAAGTTGCCGTTTAGAACACCAAGGCCAAGTTATCGTGATAAAGATATTAACTGTTTTACTTGCGGTAAACGAGGCCACTTACGCCGTGATTGTCCTAAAAGAGCAAAGCCTATGGCTAGCAGCGGTCCTAATAAACCTTCCGTCGAGACTCGAAGTTCTGCGATCATATGTACATTCTGCAAAAAGCCGGGACATAAAGAAGATAATTGTTTCACTAAGGATCGGTCAGAATCTCGCAACGAGCGTAGAATTAATTTGTGTACAGATTGTTCTAATTACTCTCAGAAAAACGACATTACTACAGCCGTTGTATGCGGAGTGCCAATGGATATTCTCATAGATAGTGGAGCGTTCAACGTTTCTCTAGTCTCTTCAGCTATATTGAAGCACCTCCCTTGCCAGCCAAAGTTTCGTCGATGTGTGCTTAAAGGAATCGGGAACAAGGAGTTTGTATCCACCTCGTATATCACTGTCAATATCGAGTTCGACGGTATAGCAATCGAAACTGATCTAGTTGTGGTACCTTCTTCACTCATGGTAACTCCGATCATAATAGGAACGGATGTATTAAACAGAGACGGTGTGACCTATGTACGAACAAAAGATCGTCAATACCTTTCTCGTTCGGCTTCGAAAACTAATGTTAATATCGTTACAGAACAGTCTGATAATATTGAAATAAACACGTCACTTAAGGGTAGTGAGCGTGAGGCGTTACTTGGTGTAATTAGAGAATTTTCAAAATATTTAATTACCGGTACTGCCGAAACCACTGTCAAGACCGGAGAGATGGAAATCAAACTGACCAGCTCTACGCCCGTAGTCTACCGGCCTTATAGATTATCCTACCAAGAAAAATTAAAGGTTAGGGAAATAACGGCAGATCTTTTAAAAAAAGGCATCATAAGGCGCTCCACGTCAGAATACGCTAGTCCAATCATACTAGTGAAGAAACGCGACGGCTCTGATCGGCTTTGCGTGGACTTTCGAGCCCTAAATCGGATTACGGTGAAGGATAGATATCCTCTTCCGTTAATAGAGGATCAAATAGACAGGCTAGGGACTCATGCTTTCTTCTCGAGCCTAGACATGGCTTCTGGGTTCCACCAAATTAAAATTAAAGAAGAAAGCATCCATCTAACCGGTTTTGTAACGCCAGAAGACCATTTTGAATATATAAAGATGCCTTATGGCCTGGCCAATAGCCCCATTGTCTATCAAAGAATAATCAATGACACATTACGTGAGCACATAAACGCAGGAAACACCCTGGTTTACGTGGACGATGTGCTGTTGCTAAGCAACAGCGTTGAGAAGGGCATCGAACTGCTCCGTAGGGTGCTAGGAACCCTTACAGATGCAGGATTCTCTATCAACTTAAGAAAGTGCTCATTCCTAGTCACTGAGGTAGAGTATCTTGGCAGAATCATTAGTAAGGGTCAGGTGAGGCCGAGCCCGCGGAAGGTCGAAGCCTTAGTCAACACGAGTCCACCAGAGAACGTCAAGCAGGTGAGACAATTACTAGGTCTCGCTGGTTATTTCCGACGTTACGTCAAGGGATACGCTACCAAGACCGCCATTATCGCCCAACTCACTCGAAAGGGCTCCGAATTTTCATGGACCCCGGAACATGAGTCCGTTCGCCAAGAATTAATCAAGTATTTGACGAGTGAGCCTGTTTTGGCTATTTTCAACCCTGAATATACGACAGAGGTTCATACGGACGCCAGTAGTGTTGGCTATGGAGCTGTCTTACTACAAATTCACCCAGACAGCAAGAAACACGCAGTCGCATACTTCAGTAAGGTGACACAGGGCGCTGAAAGTAAGTACCATTCGTACGAACTGGAAACGCTGGCCGTCGTGAAAGCACTCCAAAACTTTCGTCACTATCTAGTGGGATTGAGATTCACCATCGTCACCGATTGCAACGCGCTGAAGGCTACGGAGCGCAAGAAAGATCTGCTGCCGCGAGTGGCAAGATGGTGGATTTATCTACAAGATTTTGATTTTTCAGTCGAATACAGAAAAGGCGTGCTTATGCCGCACGCTGACTACCTCAGCCGGAACCCGGTTACTCAAGTAAACCAAATTCAGAAACCTCGTAACTGGGCTCACACTGCGCAGGAAGCCGACCAAGAAACTCAGGACCTACTTCAAAAATTACAAGACGGGGCCCTAGACCCAAACAGGTATGTGGCTCGAGACGACCTTCTCTACTATCGTTACATGCCAGTGGGGGAACAGCCACGCCTGCTGTGCTACATACCCAAAGGACATCGGCTTAGCCTTCTCCGAATATTCCACGATGAGCATGAGCACATTGGCGTGGAGAAAACTATAGACCTCATCCTGAAGCACTTTTGGTTTCCTGGGTTGAAACAGTTTGTGACCAAATACATCTCACATTGTTTAACCTGCATCTCGAAGAAACGAGTTCCCCGAGCATCACTTCAATACATTACCTCATGGGAGAAACCAGACACGCCTTTTCACACAGTGCACGTTGACGCCCTGGGACCACTACCTGCATCTGGAGAGTACAAATACGTCCTTATCATTGTCGACGGTTTCAGCAAGTACTGCTTGTTACACCCCATGGTCCGTCAAGATGCTGAGGAGCTCAGGAAGGTTATCACGCAAATGATTTCGCTGTTTGGTGTGCCGAAACTTATGATAACCGACAAAGGGCGTATGTTTGAATCAAAGGTGTTTATCAAGTGGGTTAACGACCTCGGTTGTGACCTACATCACATAACGCCTGAGATGCACCACGCTAACGGTCAGGTTGAGAGGTATATGCGTACCGTTCTCAACATGATTAGAGTAGACACCAGTCATAGAGATACATCGTGGGCAGCAACATTATGGAAATTGCAGCTCGTTATTAATATAACGAAGCACAAAACTGTACAGAGCTCTCCGCTAAATCTCCTTATAGGAACAGAAGCAACAACTCCGGTGATTCGCGCTTTAGTGCGAGACGTGGCTATCGAGAACTCGTCACCTAACAGGGAAGCGCTCAGAGCGCTCTCCAGGAGCAGAGCACGACAACTCCTTGATAAAAACCGAACTGAGCAAGATGAACGTGAGAATCGTCGAAGACGACCTCCACGGGAGTTCAATGCCGGAGACCTCGTGTTCGTAATAAAAACCTCTCAGTCCACAGGTAAACTCGATTCAGGGATGCGAGGACCCTACAAGGTAGTGAACATCCTGCCTAGTGGCCGATACGAGTTAAAGCTCGTCAGTGGCGACTACGGGAAGAAGACTCAAGCCGCGGCACAGTATATGGTGCCCTGGCGTGGCGAGTGGTGTCCCGAGGCATGTGCTGCATTTTTTGACCGTAAGTACATATTATTGGTTCGTAGCGATCCAAATCGCTAGTCGAAGCCAGGCGTTGAGGTATTGTCTAGTCGCTGTCATATCGTAGTGACGTATTTCACTAGTCGAATGAGCATAGACATACTGTTAAGTCGCCGTCTATATGTCCGTAGTGAGTTATCTCGCTAGTCGAACATGAGCGTTGACATGTCGTCAAGTCGCTGTTTACTAACGAGTGCGTAGTGCGTAGTGTCCACAGACGCTATTTATGTTAGCAAATTGTTTGCTAAGTCATTGAAACGCTGACACTGCCCTAGTCGTACTGGCGTTAGTCTGACAAATATTAAATAAAGTTTACAATTGTACATTGTGTATTAGGATTCTTACATAACCTGTAGCGTTCGAATCGCTAGCCAGGAATATTGGACTGAAACTTTACAATAGCAGTTGGTTTTAAACATTCTCTCATGCCGGTAATATACTAACTTCGTGTGATTTTAGATGAAGCCGAACCCTTGGATACCATTCAGCCATCAACGTCTGCTGCAACTACCATGCAGAGACCTCCTCCTGACGAACATGTCAACACTGGAAGCCCGCCACTCTCCCCAAGGCCACTACCCAACGAAATCGAAACACCGGTGCCACCCCTACCTGGCCAAGCCGGACTGTCGATGCCACTACCGGACTAGAACATCCCGATCGGCCTACCAAACGCACAATCGTTAGGAATTAGGATCGAGGACGATCAGCTGTCAGGAGAGGCCGTATTGACTGTACCCCCACATAATAGCAACACTGTGCCGAGTAGATGTATAAAAGTAGGTCACTGACCGATACAAGTCTCTTTTTGCCTTGAGCGGCGGTAAAGTGTGGACGGACATCTACTCAGTACACGTGAGCCATTTTGTGTTTGTAAACCGTTATTTTTTTGAATAATTAAGTGCATTATGAATTTCTGTTCGTAAATTTTTGTGAGTAGTTGATTTAATTTTATTGTGGTCATAATAAAAAGTTAGGTTACGTGTCATGTGTTTTTTTTTAATAATTTACCACTTCTGACCCTAAAAATAGTATTTTGTAACCTGATCGCAAAATTATTTAAATCACTAGCCGACGTACCTGGTTTTGGCATCCTTTTTAATTCCTCTAGCGCCTTATCTATTATTACTTCCGGTCGCCCAAAGCATTGTTCCAGCGTCTTCATTATTATTGCTGGTTCCGTGGCGGCGTGTAATAGGGCCGCCACTGCCTCTCGTGCTTCGCCTTTCAGGCAACTTCTTAAGCGCTGTAGGTTCTCAGCCGGTGACACACTGTACATATTTGTGGTGTCTTGGAAGGCCGCTTTAAATGGTAGCCATTCGCTTACAGCACCCGAAAAGGTTGGGAGATCCGTGTGCCGCAGGCGAGGCCTAGCCATCCTTTCTAAGGTCTCAGCCAACTGATCTATGCTGTTTCTGTTCCTAGTAGGCGTCGGTGACCTTCCTCTAGGTACGTTAAAACGTAAGTTTTTGTCCTGATCTGCCGGTCCGACACCCTCCCCCCGTGAACTGAGAGGGTTGGTGCGCAGCCACTGGTCAACCTTCTGAGTATGATGTTCTTCTGGTTGGTCACCGTGAACGCTCTCCTCTTCTTGTATCATGGAGACATTCATAGCTAGCCTTGCCTTTACTAGGTCCGCTTCCAGGGCCAGCTCCTTTCGCTGAATGACAGCCAGCTTCTCGGCAGCCTCGAGTTCAGCCAATCTTATTCTGGTAGTCACACTCGTATTGGACCTCATCGACCGAGTCGGCGATCGTACTCGTTGCCGCTCCGTCGAAGGTCCCGCTGTTGCTAAGTCCGCTACTCTAGTACATTCGGTCATTTCTACCTGAGGTGACGCCGGCGCGTCGAGCGATAGTCTTCTACGTCTCTCAGCTCTAATTCGCTCGGCTTCTTGCCGACGCTCAGCTTCTTCATGGGCCCGTTTCTGCTCCTCAATTTCGACCTGGTCGCTCTGGCTTCGTGTCACAACCATACTTAGGTCTTAGGTTTGACACTAGACCCTAACACAGATTTTAATCAAAGTGTTACAGGCGTCGATTGTCTCGCACACGAACAGTTTTTATTTGGGCACTAATTGTCTCACTATTAGATCGTTTTAAACACTGAGTCACGTCTAGATTTCAGGCACTGAGTCTATGTTACGTTTAAGCACTGATTCTACGTTACTTTTATTTAAACACTGATTTTAAACTAAATCCGGCTCGAAGGACCAAATGTTGGGGGTGGACTGTATATTGTGTACCTACTTTAAATTAAATCAAACTACAGCAAACTCTAGAAAAACTTATATTGAACATTACAAATTACATTAAAAACAACGAAAAATACAAGAACGACAGAGTAACGGCACAGAGTTAAGAGTGTTTACAACTACTACCCACGAACTGCCCGCATCGCCTATTTATTATCTTTACACTGGGGCGCAAGTAGTGGGCAGGCTAACAATAGCGCTTTCCTTTGTTATCGTCGCGACATGTCGAGACTTGACCGCCGTTCGTGGTACGATCGCCCCGACATGTCACGACGACTTGCTTATTACTTATTCTATCTTATTATACATATTCTTAATAATCCTTATTTATAAATCGTACTTAAAACTATCGAATCCTACTTAAAACTATCGTCGTCCGTATCAGTTAGTTAATAACTATTTTATACCGATAAATTAATTAAATTCTCAAGTAAAAGCTGCCCAATCTTCTGATTTGTAATATAACGCGAATTGCTAATGTAAAACGTATCAATGGTTGTATAATGTATAAATGTATTATAAATCTGAGTGTCAAACAGTTTGATGAAAGATTATAATATACCTAACTGGTGTTTAACTCTAAATAACACAAATTTGGCGTTTTAAGTGAAAGGCCCTTGTTCAACAGTGAACGCCTTCCGGCTGATGATGATGATGAACACAAACACGTGGTCTATAACCCAAAAAATATTGTAACTCTAAATGTGTCCATTAAAAACTAAGTTAGCATTGCTCTTTCCTTCGTCTTTATGTGTAACAACAGAAAAACATAATCGTTTTTAGCCACTTACTTTTGGGCCTTATAGTTCTCAGACTTCTAAGCTAACTTAGAATAGCCAATTGAAATAATTTGTGTTGTGAAAGTGGTCAGTGTTTACCGGCGGGGTAAGGAACGGAGTACTTCACGGCTCTCAGACCGGTTTAGTGGACTGACCCCGGCTGTCAGGCAAGATTGTCTCGTATTGCACAACTACAGGCACGAATGCACGATTTATCGGCTCCCTATCAAGATTGCAGGTAAATAACGATTATCTGGTTATCCACTGATTTTAAACATATATAAAACTACTTAAAAATGTTTAAGAAACGGTAAAGAAATAGCAGTGATTGATGTAGCACCTTTTGTTCGAACACATCAATAATGTTAAAAGATATATCAATAATATTGCTACAGTTGTACAAGAATCGTTACATTGTTATGAATTGTATTGATTTCTATAATATCAGGTATTTTATTTTTTCTGTAAGTGGAATTTTCCTACATTATTTGCCATGTTAGCAGTCAATAAATGTGAACTATTGAGTCTTATAGGACAATTAATGTTGTTATTGTCACTAAGTTCTGTCCGGTAAGAACGGATTGGAGGTCACTATATGGTATCACTAATAAAAAAATAAATATATTCCTTGTGTAAAAATGAGCTAACAAATAAACCGGATAGTATAATTGGTGAAATAGATCACCGATCAAGTACTTGAGCAAAATTTTATGTATACGAAAGCTGATACCTATATGAAAGTTTCAAACATAACAAGTTCTGATTTGTTTACATTATTGACAATCGTGTTGCACTTAAAGTGTTATATCTCGTTATTAATAGACGCTGGCGTGATAAAACCTCAGTAGTTGTTATCACTGACAAACAATAAAGACATAAACAGTGTACATAGTATGAACAGTTACTCGTATATGCACATTATCTTAATTGCATTGTCGTAACAATATTATTATAATACCCAATTTGTAGAGAACTGAAACAATTATTACTTACTACAATTTAAAAGAAGACACTCTCATAGTTACCATACATGGCAAAACATTCAAATAGTATTGAAATTAATAAATCAATCATATTTTTTTAGACATTGCATTTTTCTATATTGTTTACGTTCACTTTGGCCTCAATGATGCGGCTGTGAGTCACAATGGAACTTAACCTTCTTCCATAAAGTTACCGCCATTACAAAATCATTATATCATCGAGCGCCTAACATGATTCGTGAGATCGAAATACATAATGTTTATACAAGTCCATGACATTTATTGATACTTGGATTCTAACAGATGTCTGTGCTGCTTATCCCACAAATTTAATTAGTCCAGGGGTTTCATTAGCCAGCGTGTTCGTTACGTAATTACAATCATCAAGTACAGGCGGTGCCGAGCCGTGCCCTCGGTTGGTCATAACGCTCTCACCATTACAGGCTCCTTATTGCGAGTTATTTTTTAAATATAACACTGGGATACATAACTGGCCGTAAATGTTTACTAGTGGACGCGAGCCTTCTTTATAGCGGTCTGTAGTGAAGCTTGTTATGGAATAGATGGTTAGAGCTAACGATTCTAGAAGCATAATTTTATCATTATCACCCTTAGTTGGCAATTTTGTATTATTGGTTATTACGTCTACGTATTGCCCTTATTTTTATTAATTAACCGCAGGAACAAGACAAAATGCTTTTGTTTGTAAGCAAAGAATAGAAGAAATAATAGCAGTTGTAAATCATCTCATTTACCATAGCTGAGTAACTGAACAAAGAATTAGATTTAAAGTAAAAAAATATTTGAATTTGTAATGAACAAAATTATCAACCAATCCGGTATTTAGAATACAAGTCTAATAATTTATTATAAATTATTCAATCTCAATATTTATCTCTTAATACCAAATTGCTATCTTCGTTGATAAATTCTTACAAATAACATAGCGGAGTGATTCAATTTAAAAACCCACCCCACTACTAGCATGCAGACATGGATGTTGTGAAATCATCAGCAGAAACCTTTGAAATGAGCCTTCAGACTGAACCGCTCACCGACCAAGGCCGACGGTCATGGCTGGTCATGGTACTACATAACAAAGTAACACAAGATCGAGCAAAAAAGATAATAATATTGCAAATCTCTGTAGAGTAAATAAAGGCTATGCAATTAATATACCAGCAATTATCTAAAGAAATCATAAACAACAGGATTTCGCAATCCAAAAATAAAAATGTATGGCGGATTATACTGACTATCTGAACAAAAATGCGGACATTAGGCCCATCGTTATAATCCGAAATCGATTCCGAAATACTTTCGTCAGTGTTGTAACAGGTTATTTCAACGGGGCCATCGTTGTTGGTATAAATAACAGTTAATTTCTCGCGTTACGCTCCGTTAGATCGCGTCGCGTGCCCGGCGATGCTTCCTGGTTTGCCTCGACAGATTCCATTGCATTTAACTATTTATACCTATTACAACTTCTGTTATCAACTAATTTATATAGACGGGCTCAATTTTTAATCATAAAGTTATTTTCGTTAATTAACAGACGTCCGCCGGCTTTTTATAATGATAAGTTCTCCGTGTGTGTATTAACTACCTCTATGTATTAAGTGTTTGAAAAACCGTCATTAGCATTTTATTGCATATTTTAAAACAGCTCGTTACTGACTTCTACAAATTCCATTGGACACGGCATCATTAACAAATACTACCTAGTGTCAACAGCATGGCCAGGTATCAAATCTTTTATCTTATATAAAATTTGTTAACGTTCAAAAATGTAGCTGCTATGAATGCAGGGACGGTATATGGGACGGATAACACACGGACGGAAGAACCGGTGGTGCGTGACCGACGGCCGTGTGTCCCCGGCTTTGTTCTGCAGAATATAAAATAACGGTATCAATCGATGCCACTAGCGTCCTTCATCATTGAAGGTTTGTCAATGTCATACATAAGCTCGCGGTAATTGCAAATCGGTTTTGCCTTCCATTGACGTCTTTGCGGAAAGTGCGAAAGTTTACATATTCTGACATAATTTGCCTAGATGCCCACTGATATTGTTACCAAAGTAATAAATTAGCCTTGAGTTTCTTTTGGTGCTTCTTCCCAGAGTTGGTCATGCCAATGTAAACAAAATGACGTTCAGTCATAAACATGTATACTGCGTAGGGATCTAAATGAAACAATTCTGAATTTGCTGTTAGAACCCGATTTTTGGCAATGCCAGCTATCATTACTTAGCTCTGTATTGAAGAGCATTTTTAAAGTAAGGTTACTGTATTTTTGTATGAGTATTTAAAACACACAATGTATTACGAAAATAATAAAGTGGAATGCACTAAACTAAACTTACAAACTTTGTTCACCAGTAAGTCCTAATTAAACCGTACGAAAGATTTTCGAACACGAAATTTACGAAATTAAATCGTAATTAAATTAATATTGGCAAATAACGCACAATTTACGCGGGTCGCGTTTAAAGATTTTTTTATTTTGAGGATTGGCATTTGCATTTACAAAAGTGAAGAGTTCTTGAGAATTCAGGTCGTCGCAGTTCGAGCGGGTAAGCTATTTCCAATCTTTCCGTGAAGAGGATTCCGAACGCATGAGACTGTAGTGTGAATGTTATGAGGAAATATATCTATCTCCTATCGCATTTGTACCTTTCATTCCTATATTATTTGTGCAGATCTTCAGAGCTTATTTTCGGATTTAATATTCTGTCTAAGGGTATAAAGATCAAACAATTTTGCAATTGTATAAATGATTGAATTAGAAAAATATTTTATCTAACGACAATGACGTGCTCTACGAATATTATTCTGTTTTCTGCATCAAGCCCTTGACACAGCTGCCAAACGAGAGCCTCTTGAAATGTTGGTTGAGGTCATTAAGTATATATTTGTAGATTGTATTTAAATTTACAATTAAAAAGAAACATTCAATAAGGGTTGACCCATTTTCATCCTGAATAATAGTGTTCTAGGATATTGATTATACATATAATATTGTACTATTATTATTATATTACTGTAATACTTAAGGGTACCTACTCTAAGGGTATCTAATATGCTCGTATACCAATTTTGAGTACCTCTGATGTATATAAAAAGACAAAGGGGAAAATTGAAGTGTGAGTTTAAATAAAACAATGCTCACCGAACATCATGTTATTCAGCAACAAAGAAACTGTTTATTATGTGTCTTTGTTCATTGCAAGTCGCATCGACAATTGCTTACATAAACAACAGGAAACACTTGTTTTACAGTAAATACTCGCTAGAAAATGTAATTAATATCGACATCTTTAACGACCTATACGAGTGATACAACTAGATTAAATGTGAGGTGGAACAATAAATCAAGTAATTTGCATAATAAATCACAACAGACGATTACTCAGGTTTTTTCATTAAACAAAAACTGTTGGACATGACAAAGCACTAATACAAATCATTTCGGAAAAACAAAATCTCTGTTTTAATCCTTGTGTAAAGCAAGCATCGTTATTTGTTAGAGGCTCTCATCAAGTGACTTAATTTTGTCAGACTAACTTAGATTTAGGTTAAGTGGAGTAAGCTTCCAGTTTTGTAAGCTTTTCAGGCTAGCAACGTCTCTTTTGCTGATTCTCTATTGTAACGTAAATACAGAATAAATTCTGTGATATTTATAAGTATTATTTTTGTCGATGGCACTGAGAATCGGGGGCCGCGTAGGTTGGCCGTCTCGAAGGGCTTTCCGAGGTTACAATAGCTCAACCTTATTTGGACGGTAAACATCGCACTCAAACCACTATTATTTCAAGTTTTAGGAACATTGAATACGGGTTTGTTATTCTTATATCAGCTGCCTTTGATCGCTAAATGCCGAGTAAGTAGTTTAGCTGGGGCGTATTCAATTCTGTACACGTAGGTACTTATTGCTTCCTGCGCACCGCAGTAGTCAATCGTGCTTTCTTCGCAGTAAGCTCGTATAGCACTCAACGTTTACCGCTTTTCCCCATAGATTCAATCTCTGGACTTCTTTAAACCACTTAATCTTTAGAGGGCAAACAAGAAGCGTGGTTGATAACTAGTTTGCCAGCTGCCTCCACTTTGTCAAGCCCACTCAAACTGGTATCAGGGCAGGAAAGCGACTCACGCGTGAATACAAGTGATTTCACCTCTATCTAGTAACTAGTTGGTAGACACTTGTTTCAAAATATTTAGAAAGTTATATTTTTTGGCATTTGAACCAATCCACATAAGCTATGATTGTACAATGAAAAGAAAATAGCAGCAAAAAATGTTATTACGAGAAATAACTCTAAAATACCTTACCTTGTAGGCACTGACAACAACAATGTTTTGCGACGTTTTAAGAAGGGCACGGCCACGTTCATTACGAATAAAGGTAAAATATAATCATCTCATCTGTGGAGAAGCATTAAACTCGAGCCAACGAGCACAACAGTGCCAGATATCTACCAACAAAAATTTCAAGAGACAAACTCGCTTTCCCCGCTAGCCGCGGCCCCGGCCGCTCGCTTGATAAGTGGCCTAAGGGCTCCCCCCTCACTTCTGTGACCTACTTCCCGCCCTCGCCCTCGCGATCTTTGTGCTGCCACTTGCACAACTCGTTTGATATCAGCTGGATGATAATGTTGATTGGATCATACCACCTCTATTCTGAATTTGGATCGCATTGCAAAACTCTCCCGGCGAGTTTATTGAACTCCTGCTTCATAGTGTATTTTGTTTATTATTATAATTTAGATAACTTGTTATACTTTGAGCGATTGCTTGTACAACTTTCTCTATGTCAGGGACCGGTTAGTAATAAGTTACGGATTGTACATAACTTCGGAAGTAACTTTTTACTAGCGTTCATTGATATTCCTACTTCCTTTTTTCGAGAGTTATTTATAAGACGTACACATTCAGACATGTCGTGTTTTGTAAACATTAAACGTGTACGGTGTAGGCAACCGCCAATTTCGTTCGTAATTGCAAGTTTTGTATTTAGAATGTACTCGTAAACGTCAGGCTATTTCCCAGCGCCAAGTGACTACGAAGGTCAGCCTCTAATGGATATTTTACTGCAAAACTTTTTACCATCTCCTACTTCCATTATGGTTTTGATAACAGGACAATTGAACAAAAACGTGGGGATTTAATCAAATAGCTTTTATTTAAATGAATTTGAACTTATGAAGGTATGAATACCCAAACGGGAGAAGTCGTTTGGTATGAAATGTAACGTTTCGAGAATTATGGAATTAAGAAGTCAACTGCTGCCGGTTTGAACCAAAATCGCAAGAATACAAATGCCGAAATAAACATCATTGCGTATAAAAAGAATAGTTGTGCGTCAAATCGCTAATGAACTTAAGTAAGATCAATAAAACATTAGTGAAGGTCAACTGGATCCCGACTCAGTAATGTCAGTCAATTTCTATGGTCACGCAAATGTATCCACTGTGCTATTTCAGGACTGTAGTCAGAATATTTCAGACGAATAATATCCGATTGCACGATATGTTTAATTTTTGTAAAATATGCCATAAAATTATAATGGTTTAAGGTATATTTTACAACAGTAAAGAATAATGTTATGTCCCTGAGATCCCAATAATTATACGTAGTCTGCAAGTTCCAATGATTGGACAGTTTTAACCGATGACCAATAACGATTAAATAATAGGATTAACTAGAGGCTAATTGTAGGTGTGACTTAGAGTATAGAATACCTAGTTGAATGCCTGGAAATACTGGCCATAGTAGCACTAAAAGAGAAAATTTTAAAAGTGTAACCACGAGGGTTTATTCTGGTCCTTCTCAATATGAAATGAAATGACATTTTGGAACCGTGCAGATGATGTAGATGAGACCTTCTGTAATACTCAACAATTACGGCCTAATATTTAGAGGCTGATGAATTTTCAGACTGTTATTCCTGTCTTCTATCTACGGCCTTGTGTCGCCGAGCAGTGACTAATACAAACGATAATTTACAATAATCACTAGAACAAAGACTAATATATTTCTATTGTCCACGCTATTTACGAAGAAAATCAGGTCTTTAAACATCACGATATAAACATGGCTTTAGAGTGCTGATTTTAATATTGTTTAAGCTCTGTTTTGAGGAGCTTGCCCTATTTTAAATTTTAAGGCTAACATAAGTATTTATAATAATTCATTGGCGATGGTTGTTGTATTCCTCACAAGTGATAGTAGAAAGTCTTACTAAAATAGCAGTTGACTTGGTGTGAATCACGTAATCGTAGTGAAGGAAATAAAATATTATGTAAGTTAGTGTGAATAGTATGTAGATGATGATAAAATCACCTTCATTACCATGGAACAACCAATTAACAGTCGATCAGATATTACAAGTCGTCTATGATGACGTCTTTGTTAATTAGACACTAGAAAGTGTTTACATTTTGTCCAATCAGCAGACAAAGATGAATTGAACATTTTGTTAGGGTATGTAATCCAATAGTAAATCAACGAATCAGTCCAGGTGGCGATGACGTAACGTTCATAAGGAATTAAAAATAAACAGTGCCTCTAGCTAGTCTATAATGAGCAAATAACAATGAATTCAACAGTCATTGTATAGTAAAACGAGTACAACGTACACGACCATTCTACAATAATAGCAGTTGCCTAGGAGACGGTGACGTAACAGTAAACTAGGGATAAAATAGAATTGATTATCAAACCGGCCGCAGTTCAATTAAGAACAAATGACCTATTAATACTGACATCTGTTTCGACTCATCAATTTGATGATTAACACAATGTTCTTTATAACTTTCTGAGAGCTGTTAATAGGACAAAATTAATAGTTCTATATATTTCAATGATTAGCAGAAGTGGCAATATCCTCCTTCATTTTGGTCACTGTCGTGACTGCTGAGCACGGTCCTGGGTTCGAATCCCGGGTCTGGCAAAGTGTTACTGGGTTTTACCATTAAGTAATTTTCAGTAGCAGCACGCAGTCTGGATTTGTGCCCGGTTGATGGCAATAGGCTCGCCCCCTAATACATTGGGACCTAAAAACATAACTGGCGAAATGTGGGTGTACTATATGTGCACCTCTGCCTACCCCTTCGGGGAATACAGGCGTGATGTTATGTTTTACTTTAGTCACACTAGCAATGAATTGGTTCGTTGGTCAGAATCTAAAGGATACCTTGTTTAATAATGTGTATGTGTGAAGCTAAACAGTAATTATCTGTTTAATCGACATGAAATGTCAGGCAGCCACAACAAGTGCAAAACACCTTACAAAGACTATAATATCAGACCTGAATTAATGATAACGCGCATATTAAATGAACAAAAAAGAACAATGTGTACATACAATTTAAAATAAACCGGTGTGACCTATAAGAACGAAAGTATTTATTTACTTTAAACTCGTTTGATCAGGTTAAAGTGAGTATATATAAACAGGATTGTTTCCATGAAATTAAAACCTTGCACTCAGAACAAAACTAGTACTGAGCCAATTTGAGGACTACCACTTAGATGTATATCTGTGTGTGACGACTACGGGGTAAGTAACCTTATAATTTCCACGCTCCTCCTGTTTAATACAGGCCCCAAATTAAAATATTTTTATCTCGAACATCAAAGGGTTAAACAGGTTATTTACTCCCGCGTAATTAGGACACGAGTTTTTGAGCAGAATTGATCAGGATATTGACTTTAGTAGACCTGCTCAAAACACGGTAGTTATTACACGAGGGATCAGTATTACTATACCTGTTTTGGGTTGAAATTTGTTTAGCCAAAAAAACATCTAACTAAGTATCGTAAGAATTTGAACTCGCTTGACCCGATCGAATTTCCTTATTAATTCTTTTCGGAGCTCTGAGGAGAGCTTTACAGTTTAGTCGTTTCTCTCGACTCGCATATCTTAGCTGTTGAAGTGTTGACCGTAATGACACATATTATTATTGTTCTTAATTTTTTTTTAATAATAATGTAGGTATATGTATAACTTTAAAATTGGCAATCTGGTAACTTGCATTCTGCTATTAGGTATGCCAGTTGCCGGCAAACGTTTTACCAAAAACTCATGCTAAGAACTCAAGTGTAAAGTTATGTCGTTAGGTTGTCTATTCATAAACATAATTTCTTAATTAGCAGAACAAGGCACTACATAGATTTCAATGAATAACACTAAGAGGTTGACCTACATAGGTATGTGCTGAAATAACTGTGTACGTGGTGGCTGCTTTACTTTGAAACTGTACTTTATTTTTGTGTTTAATTTTGGTAGTCATAGTAAAAGACACCTGCGTCGACCGTCAGTGTTCAAAACGCGTAGGTAATCTAAACAAATTATCTTTCATGTGGCGAGGCGTATACTCGTATAGCTGTGTTGAGTTGGTCTGGCGTCTCTCACTTGGCGGGAGAGCGAGCGAATAGCGATGCAGTGGTATAAAGATATGTCGTCTATTTATAACTGACGAGTAATGCAGGCGTGCGGACGCATCACAGAACAACTTGGCTTTTGTCGTGTCTCTTGATTTTGAATGTTTTGTGTATACCTGCCGAGTATGAAACATGGCAGTAATCGTTAAATTTTAACAACTAAACCATAAGTAAAAAACCAAATTATTGTTCCATTCCTCTCACTCATAGATAAACGTAGGTAATTAAAAAGATACGCCACTGTTATAGTGCTGTTAGGAAAACTTACTAATGAGATCATGACTGTAGTTAATTATGTGTTCTCGTTATGCGAAGATGCCAATTTCAATACCTGATTACGCAACGTGTGAGCAATGTATTTATAGGTATGTGTGTATACTATATAGTTCGAGAAGCAGTATCATGGCATTTCACTTTAATCTTATAAGTAAAATACCTATAGGGAATTGAATTTTCAGTTTATAAATATTTTTTGTGACTTTATGTTTTATAACTAAAATTTTATTTTATTTTAGTATACAATTAATTTCCTGCTTAAGTTTCTAAATAAGGAAGGAACCTTTGTGAAGTGTAGGGCTTGGGATAGAGGCTAGGCTTCATTGAAAAATATGATCATACCTGATGTGTATTATAAAATGTGTAATTTTTCATACATTTCCTTTTAAGAGTATCAATATGTATTAGATGTTGTTCTCTTGTAGTAACGATCTTTCTGTATACTAGTAGTATCAGTTAACCAACAATTCTCGTAAGCAAATATTTGTTAGAATCAGAAAAAAATACCGATCTAATCAAAAAGAAGAAACTTGTGTACGTACTACGTACTTATTATTACGTACCTACCAAGCTACTTTGAGAATATCTAGGTATTAAGTTATTTTTTTAGCTTCAGGTGTGCATTTTGTTAGAAAACTCTATTCTCTTCCAATCTCGGTTATAATAAGTTTAGAAAGAACACGTGTAGATCGCAAAGAAAAAAAAATGGTCGATATTTAAAATCGTTAGTTATTTGTTTTGCAAGTTACAACTACATTCCTGCTTTCTATTTTTACTTTCATCGTAATATAACGCATTTAAAAAGGTACAATTCATTTATTATGTCTTACTGCTCTGGTTTTCTGGGGTTTTCCATATGTAACAAGACAATACCAAGACAATCTCATTTAATATTCACTAAGGAAGGATCGAGACAAGGATCCGAAGAGAACGTGGGACAAGTCAATTGGAATAATTTATATACAAATTGGAATTCTCTCGTTCAAGTAAAAGCCGGGAGCCGAAAATTCTTTCCATGTCTAATAAGTTATTTTCTTCGTCCAAAAACTGATTGGGCCGAGTCGACACAGCGCGGTGCGTACGGACGGTGCATCGAACGCGGTGAGAGCGGGGTCATTGAACCTCGCGCCATGTGCATTTGGATTTGTACAATTTTGTACTTAATTGCAATATAATGCTAATGATTAATAATGTTTGTTTTATAGGTAGATAATGAGTGAATGCGCATAGTTCCGTACTGCGTTATACTCGTAAACCCACGCTGTGCGTCGAATACTCGTAACTAGCAAATAACTTTAAAAATATTTTTTAACGGTCATGTTCTTCCTATTCTACATATCTATTAGGATAACAGGCACCTCACTACCTACGTCGGAATAGTGTAAACTCTGAAAGTAGTTACGGCACGGCAGGTCGAATAGCTGAGTATTTTATAGACGCAGTCTCTCGCAGAGAATCTAGGATTCTAGACACTCAAAATCGGATTTGCTAACATCTTGTAGAAACAACCAAAGTCAGGAACTTCTTAGGAAGAGAATAACATTGTTAGTAACATTAGCTTTTGTAGGTTAATTAACAAATCATTAGAAGTTATTTTTTTTGTCGGAGAACTACGTATAACCAGCAGCGACGACAGACAAACAATCAATGTGAACAACGAAAAAAATACTACTAAAGAATATATTCCAAAAGCCAATTTTTAATAATTCCAAATGCGTATTTTCATTGCAACAAATCTAATGGATTATATTATAACAGGAATCTTATCATTGCTAGATAAATAATTTGTGGTTTGTCTATTAATGTAGGTACTTTTCCTATCAGACTATTTACTATGCTTTATGCTAAAGGTCAGTAAAGCAATAATTAAGTAAATGAGTTGTACCTACACTACTGTAAGTAGGTCTGTATATACCTACAGTTAGTAGTATACTTGTGTTTTTTTATTACTGAATAAATTAGTTAATAAAAATCGCTGGTACCTGTACCTTTATTGTACTGTAATTGTAGACAAATTCGAAATTCGAAGCTTGTAGCTGATAAATTAATGATAATAGGTACTAGTTTTCTTCTTTTTCTTCATACTAGTAACCCTGCCTCTGTACCTATGTTTATTTTATTGTAAACAAGCTGACCCGGCGAACTTCCTCCTCCGTTTAAGCCTTCCTTGGACTTACACGAATATTTAAATACCAAAATTAGCCAAATCTGTCCAGCTGTTCTCTAGTTTTAGCGAGACTAACGAACAGAAATTCATTTTTATCAAATGAAAAGATAGATAGATAGATGCTTTCCTTCTATAGAAATTGACTATGAAAATGAGCTGGGCATTCGTATTGGCGTGTCAGGGTGTGGTTTAGGGCGCTATCCGTTTCTCGCAAGACACATCTGTACGGGTATTTTGTGATTTAATATAATATTATATTACCTACTACTTATGTAGTTATTAAATTATAGTCAGAATCAACTATTATTTTGTGCGTAATGTTGATAACAATTAGATAAAACAACTGTAAGCGGTTAACAAATAGGGCACATACAGGAGTTGTAGACTAGATATAAGGAAGTAGGTATAATATGTAAATAATAAGCTTAACTTATATGCCTATCTAAGTAGGTACTGCGTATATAACTGATACCTACAAACTTTATGTTCCTACTTACATTAGTAGAATTGAGACATACCTACCTACATAAAGTTACATAATTATGTTTTCCAGAGAGGTAGGCAGTGACCATGGGTTTCCATGTGCCATATCAATTTACATACATAATTGCTAGAGGTAAAGTAGTTACCTACATATAATTAGGTATATATTGCAGCCATTTAACCCCTTAATATTCCAGAGCTTGCCAGTCCCAGGCTCCCAGGCTCCGGCCCTTTTCATCTGTTCGCAACTCGGAGCCCTTTCTTGCTAGCCCTCCCCTCCCCCGCCTCCCGTTTGTGGGACAAAATGTACCTACTCGAGGTACAAGTAGGTACATAAGCTACACTCATCGCTCTGACGTACTTAATATACCTACTAGGTATATAAGTCCATTTATTACATTTACATCAATAGTGTACTTTGTCAGCTCTGAAGGTCGCGTAAAAAATTATAGAAACAAACAGCAATCACAGTAAAATAATAAATTTTCTTGGCATTGATTCGCATTTTACGACATTGATAAGATCTTATGATGTTGGCTATGAAAAGGAATGAGATTATGGAAAGTAGCCAATGAAGTATTACTCGGACTCACTTAGTTAACAAATAACTAAAGCAGTACGAAAACCGCGCGTTAGAAGTTAGTTCAAAACGTACTTAATTTTTCAATTGCTCCGCAAAATTACGAAAAAATATGAATGAAACTTAAGTTTATTTTTATTTAGGATACCATTAAACTTCATGCTTTACCTGAAGCTCCTTATTCTTGTTATCTTTGAGCGATGCTGCTCTGATAACACCAGCTTTCCATCCCCATTCGGAAACTTTATTCACGTTAATTTTAGTTACACCACTCACAGCGAGAAATCGTTTGCCAACTAAATCTTCACGGTACTTATAAGCCATAACGAACTACACAATCACATTATTCACATTAAAAACTACACAAACGTCAAGAAACTCAGCGTTTAAACGCACTACACGTCACACTCTTCGTCGAGCGAAGGGAAACTACGTGGAAAACACAAGAAACGTTTCTGCGGAACGTATATATTACGCGATTGAGTTTAAAAGTTACCTCATCAGTACAGGGGACCAACATTATTTAACTTCGGTACTTGGTAGCATTATAATAAAAGTTGGTATAAGCCTGGTTAAGTAAAATGACCACAATGTCACTGAATCAATGTAGACATAGTGAACTCCTTAATTTATTTGCGTTATAGGCTCGTTTTACAAGGACGTAGAATTTACGTCTTAGTCCGCATGCACACCGAAAGAGGGCAGTATTTCGAATACTTGTTTACTCTTTAACTTCTGTTTATTTATTATTTAATAGCACGTTTTACGAATTCATTTCTTCTAATAAATGGTAACAAAATATGTTTATAATCGAACCATTTCTTGTGAATAACAATTTTCAAAATTGTGCAAGATGAAAATAATTAAATGCTTCAGTGACATTCTTTACTTTCATATATATTCTCAGAGATGGCGCAGTATTCGCTAAAACTTTAAATGAATGATTTTATTGACAAAAATATTTACATTTTATTTATTAACAACAAGTAATCTAACAAAGATTTTTAGTTTAAATTGATACTGTTATTGATTTCTTAGTTCATCTGTTGGACCGCCATCTTGAGGCCATATTGATTTGTGCGGTCACGTGATCAAAACAACTGTCAATTCAATATCATCATGGCGTATTAGACTTTTCATCGGGCGGTTGTGTTTTGCTATGTTTTCTATTGTGATTATTTGAGTGAATTTTTCGTATGTGATTATTAATATGATATCGTCGATTATCTCTCGACTGGTCATGTATGTATATTTAAATTTTCTTTATATTGTAACATGTTCCATTTTCATTTATTTTTATCCTCTCCTTTGTTTGAGTAAAAAGAATTATTAATAATTTCCTGTTTATCCTCACTGTTTATTCAACGTTGTGTTATACGCTACCTCTTAATTAAACGTAAACCTAATACAACATGTTATACCTTTTCGGTTTACGCTAGTCTGATTTAAATCGTTAACATATTGCTTGTAATTTACGAACCTTGTATTTCTTCTTGTCATATTTTTAACGGTCACCCATTGTTATTTATTTAATAATTTTCAACTTCGGTAGTTTTGTCAGTAACAATGATCCCTAATCCCTATTGAAGCACCAGACATCTGCTTCCTAATTTGTTTAATTAAAAGGATTCGTTCTTGATCTGACCAACATTTTTGATAATTTAAGTTTATTGACTTAATTAAGTTTAAGGTTAGATTTCTTTATGCAATGAGTATAATGTGGCCTATGATTAGTCAATAGTCATTATATTAGTATATAAGTGCTGAAACTTGAATGGTGATAACCACAACAAGCTGTATGTTTTATTTTCTGCAAAATCTTTTATTCCATTTGGATATCTAAATGAAAAGAAAGATTTGATAGGACACTAAAAATCGCTACAGAATTTACACCAGATGTATTCACAACTATCTCTGACAGGTCTAAAATGAGTTCTCTTTTCTATTACATGCTTACTATTTTATAGACTGACAATATTTATTAGTGCTTATACATGTACACCAATTTTTTTATTTAAATAAGGTTATCACAAGACTTAATTAATGCAACAACCTTGTGAACACTTGGTTTTTTTAATTTTTTCAAAATTTGTTTTGAGTATTACAATACAGGGATAATTCATAAATAGGCAAATCTAAAAACAACCATAACATGCTGAATATAATCATTTTCGTCTGGTTTATCCTTCTTTTAATGGGACGAGTACAGCATGACCTGCAGTTGCCGGTGTTGCCTGCATAGCTGATATTATGCTAATGAAAAAAACAATACTTAATAATGACAATTTTAAACCCCATAGTGAAAATTCATATTATGTTATACATAACACTGTTGTTTGCATAATAACTGCGACCAAATCAAATAATAAAATCTGCAAGACATTGATTAATTTAACAAGCTCCATTTGACTATGGCCCAACAATCTTTTCATAATGCCTCATCTATGAAATACAGTAGTACCTGTTTGTGGAAAAAATAAAGGCAATAATTACAAACCTTTCTCATTCAAAACTTAAAGAAGACTTGCAAAATGATTACACTGTTAACTTCAATGTGTGGCAACTATGCTGGTTGCAATAATAACTTCATAGATAAAAATCTATTGTTATGTCCACATTTACAACTTGTATCACACCTATATCAGTAATAATGACAAACAATTAATGAACATCAATGTATAACATACAATAAAATAGATTATGTAAGTTTATACAGTCACAATGTTTTTTAATGATTTCTAAACCAAATCTTACAGCACAGTGTAAGCCTTTGCTAGTATTCATTTCATACAATCTCAAGTATTTAAATACTTTTAACCCATGTTGGCCTAGCTCTAGATATAACCTGATCCATTAAACAATAAAAACAATTGTTGACCTTTAAATCTTGGCAAGATCATATTCAACCCTTTTTGAATGATAATTTTCTTTCTTAGTTCTCTATTATACAAAACTACTAGTAACTGGCGAAATGTAGGTGTGCAATATCACATCTCTAATTAGCCATTCAGGAAATACAGGTGTGTAATATACATTATATCAAATACTACAGCCATAACCAATAATGCTTTGGTTTTTACATAATTTTCGTTAGTTCCGTTACACCTTTACTGCTGTTGGTTAAACTAAACTAAAATTAGGAATCCTTTTATTTATTATAAATTAACATACATTTAAATTAGAAATAAATAATCTTACAAATATTTGCCGAGTGGTGTAACTGGGTACTAAATACTAAAAACACTGAGGTTTATACAAAATTATAGTAAAAAAAATGAGCATATCAAGAGGGTGACAACAAACAATCATCATACTTTTTCAATTAGCACCCACTTATAGGGTTATTTATAAAAATCCTAACTTTTTTTTTGATGATTGACATTCCGCTTAATTCTGTTACAAACTTGAACACTATGCACCTCTTCATTAGGTGTTGGTTCTCATAATCTTATTATTATTATCAAATGGATTACTTAGTACGTCAAATTTGAACTTACCAATTAAGTTGTCAAATTTGTGTAATATTATTATTAGGTATGTTCTTTGTGATTGTTCTTGAGTTCAAACTAGCTGTGAGCACATACATAGTACAATACTGGCAGTTTTCCAACAATCTTGATTTTGGGATCTGCCCGCCATCCTAAAATTTGGCAACACTGTAGACTTGTGTACGCCTTTTATCATTATTTTCACCTTCAGACGTAAACCATCTCTCTTAGAGAATAGTTGATTTTTTTAATAAAAAATTTGATTACCATCTAGTTCTCCTCAGATTGTATTTCTTAAACATTTGTATAAGAATAGAGTACCGACTGTCCTGTTGTAACAAAATACGTCCTGACGCGTTAAACAAAGAAAAGTTGAGCTTCGTTACGGAATTCGTCACTAGGGTATCCCAGTGCACTGCCGGGTGCTATTTTCGGCGAAGCTCGGGCGTTCGCCTCTGGTGCAGTGAGAAGAAGGTTTAGTCTGTAGCGCTCACGGCCTGCGTCCGCGTCGCTGTTCTAAGCAACAAGTGAAGTGCGTTGACACCTAACTGTTAGTGATTCATTTATCGACAATCGGTCTACGTAAAGAGTTATTAGTGTCTGTTTCGAGTGCGCTCAATCTGCTCGCGCTGTCAGGAGGTCGTACACCTTGACTGCGCTACGATATGTGCTTATTAAGACAGCTTGTCTTACCTTATTAGGTATAACCTCGGCTGAATTACGTGTACCTTTACCCAGTTTTGTTGGTGACATATATTTCTGTATAATTTTTAAATGTCTTCACGCACAAAACTTGAAATAAGAATAACTATTTATTACGAGGATCATGTCGTTGTAATTTATATTTAACTTACAGAGTTGTGAATATTGTATTACCCTGAATGTAAGTTCCTATAAATATATAATGATTTGTACCCTGTGTTTATTTTCGAATGCGGATGTGTTTGAAATATAATACTGAACAATAACAATAGAGAGCACAAGATCCTAGCAGCAGGATAATGTTCCCTTTCCTACTGTTAAATAGGCATCCCTTTTGCGATGATTAACATTTACGTCTGCCTGTCTACTGGACAGATGTAGTGTGTATGTGTAATAACTGGGTTAGTCTACCGAAATAACTGTGGCATAATTAGCTGACTAGTACTCAACTACACAGCGTGTCAATGAAGTGAAACCTATTCCTATTCATAGTTTTAATAAGCTAACTCTGGTTAAAAAAAAATTAAGTAAACCCTTATATCTGCAAAAATCGAATCCCAAATAAAATAGCACCTAAAAGTTTTCTACAAGATTTATAATTTGTTTGAGGCTCTGAGCTTCTTAAATTGTTGACCCAGAAAGATTACATTATTTAGTTTAGAATGGTATCTATACTACCTAGGTAATTTGTCTAATATAGGTACTTTATATTGATTACAACGACATTGGTGGATACAATAAAAATAATATTAGGCTAGAACTAAACCAAGGTTTATGCCATTTTTAGACTTGACATTCATTTTCAACGACATCGTATACCACGAAGATGACGAAGTAGGTAGGTACTATTCTATATTTGGCAGTGTTAGTAATAACGATTTTAAACTCTACAAAGTTATTCAATCGCATCTATACTCCAACAATAACTCGAGGTAGAATAGTAGAGTAGTGATTCCAACAAACGCCGAGGTAATTTAAAATTTTAATGAACAAACGGCATGCTTGACCGATTCTTACAATACACAGGAAGTTTACATATTACTAGGGCCGTAGTTACGCAAAATTGTGTTCAATATAAATTGATAAGATGCATGTGCAATACGACAAGAGAATATTTACATTGTGAGATCGATGACGTAAACCGATGCAAATTGCGCATAAAGATCTGAACGCTCTTCCGTCAGGTTGTCTAAACAATGAGCGCTTTCCAACGATGAGGCTTATTGCGTACATTTATAACAAAATGGGGAAAAGTTAAAATTATAATTGAGTTCATGCAGGTCACACATCCGACGCCAAACCCGCTTTCTGAAAAACTATAAAATTAGATTGATTAAGTGATATATGTATACGTAGGAGCGATACTTCCTACGCTTTAATTTATAAACAGCATCCTCATTATTTGGAAGTCTTTTTTTGTGTTGCGGGCCGCTTGTAATAACCAACTTGATTGTTGTGATAAATATAAAATACATTCAGGCGATGTTGCCGGTGGTTGCCTGGGTTATAACGGACGTAGCCAAAGGTGTACACCCGAAAATCTATATATTTACAACGCATATAACCCTGCAGAAACTGATACTATTTAAACGCACGGCTACACACTACACTCATTAAAAAATAAATGGTTTACAAAGAATGAAAAAAAGAACACCCGTTATTCAATACGCCTAATCATAAGCCACGCCGGCCACGCTCAACTGACTGTTACATCGACCCTGAAGAACGAAGCGATGCCACGACACGATGCGTGCACTCCTTATTTAGTACACCAATAGCAGTACTCGTCCGCATAGAAAGGATCAAGCCGTTTCATTATCGATATAACAGGATGCATTCCAATAAACGTGATTTGAATATGGGATACGAGTAACCTGTTTTGAATCGTAGCCGTACATCGATTTAGAAAAACTTGTCCCTTTTTTGTAACGGTATATAGATTATAAAACAGGGGACTGTCAGCTGTAAACATCACATAGTTGAATCCAACTTTAACAATCATATAATATTATGCATAAATAACCTTTAGAATCCAACCCACAAGAGTATAATTTATTCTCTGATGCACAATGAAGTAACCAGGATGAATTAGCCTTACAATCTCGCAGTACTAAATGCTTATGTTTTGAGTTATGATTGTTTAATGTCTATTAAGATTAACAGTTTATTGCCAGCCCTAGAGTTACATTGAACAAAGGTTTAAACATCGCGTGTGTGATGTTTGGATGCACCGTTCAGTATTAGAGGTTCTTGACCTATATGTGTGGCGTACATTTTTATAACCGATCGTTTTCTTCACGACTGGTTTAGCTTTGAATTTATGGAAGATGCACGATACAGTGATTTTGTCCTACATTTAAACTTGGATCATTAATAAATAAGCAACGTCTATCACAATACGTGGTCATACGGACTTCTATATTAAGCAATTCATATCACGCAATAATAATTGTTTTATTGACAGTCTCTATATTCAAATAGAAGCCTCGAAGTGTTTCATACCCACTTAAATTTTACGCATTATGGGTTAACTGAGTTATCGTTTTGTTTTAGTAATATATAATCGCATATAGACTTCCTTTACTGCATTGATTTATAACATTGATATACCTAATAGAAGAGCATCTATGTAATTGCCGTTCTACAATTTATCCCTGCCGAAGATAGATAACTCATCGTTGGGTGAATCTGGTCCTATTTTGGACTGCAAAGTAATCAAGCACTTCGCGTTGGTCCCTTGCAGTTCCGTTCTCTAGGTAACTATAATTATTAGTAAGGGCACTATAGTATGGCAGCACATGCCTTGGCAACGGCTACAGATTTAGAAGAAATGGTTCGAGTTTCTCGCCTATTTATTTTAGGATGTTATTAGGGAGTTGTGAAATCAAACCATGTGCGTGCGTGTTCGTTTCGCAAGCATGATGATCTAGTTTTATCCACATTTAGTGATCCACTTCGCGTGAAACGAAACAGATACATTCCGGTGTACATTTCTGAATTTAAATCAATATTCAGTCGTCATACTGATTTTTACTGATTTTAAGGGCGTTAGACGGAAATGATAGCTTCGAATTTCCTTTCTCTATTTTTTTCCACGATGAACATAGTCATGATAATATTAATAAGTATTTCATTCCAAATTGGTAATACGTTTTTACCTTTTTAGTATTAATAATAAGGAACACATCAATAATGCGACTTACGAGGACATTTAAGAAAATGATTTATGTTTGAATCTGTTATTGGTAACATGGCTTATTGTCTCCCCCAGGTGGGTGTAGTTTCTGATATGACATCATACAGTTGCTTATATGGTAGATCATTGTTGTACTAAAGTTAAGAAACTCACATTGTACAAGAATATTTTATAAGAAAGTGTTTTGTAAACTACGTAGGTGCCCATGAGTCATCAGAAATCCTGATAAACTGATAATAATATATGTTCTGGGAATGTGATAGAAAAAAATATCTTATCTAATTCTACATCATGAAGGCTATTAGTAGGGAGTATTGAGCGGGCTTTGCAAATTTAACTAACCAAGCCGGCACTGATATCAGGATATGTACATAAATATGCTTACAAGCGTAAATAAACGTGTCAGTGTCCGTGGTGGTATAAACAATACTGATTGTTGTTCCAGACTAAAGTTAGACGTATGTACAGGTATCCGAGTACATATATGTTAGTGCAGCTATGCAATTGTGTTTATTTTTAAGACGTCCAGTCTAGTAGGAATCTCGATATCTAATCGTCGTCAGTGCTTTGTTGCAATGACTCCGGTCGGGGTGGCTCTTGCTAAACTGGCGAATACGAACGCCTAGCGCTGTCGTCCATTTATTATTCATCTGGGTTGTCCACTGTATTAGTCCCTTCCGCTGTGTTATCTTTTGTTGCCTACAATATAAGGTCTTATATTACAACAAGTGTCCAAAACATAGTTCACTCTACCAGAGTAACTCGTTCTACCGGTATTGGTTGAAATTAATACTATAGGTGCCTACTTTCAGTAAGCACTAACTCGTTAAAATTTTACGCACTCTTGCACATAACCGGGTAGTGAGCAAGTAGTATAACGCATGAAGTTATAATATTTGATTGACGAATGCTAAACTAATGGTAAGCACTATTTGTATTCGACTATAAAATAGTATTAATACCAGTTGTACTTAACGTATTAAAATATATACTCCGACTCATTCACTTAACATTTCGTTATTTGTTACTGTGACGCATCAAAACGTTGCTATCCACCTACGCAGTACGCACTAACCGTTACCAATAACAATTTGAACTTATTATTATTAATAAACCATTAACAAGTAAATTACAAGCAATTGTCTTCTTTAACGATGTTGCATAATGAAACGATTAGTTCTTTGTGGTGAGAGTCAACCAAAATAAGCAAAGAACATAAAATAATTACTTTCTGAAGGTCGGCTTTGTGTACCTTTGGTGACTAATAACTTTTCAACCAAACAGTCTATGCGGCCTTAGTGTGCACTGAGCACGTTGGTATTGATTTACAAGGTAGCTAACAGCTCGCCAATCACGCCGAGACAGATCTTTATTTAATCAGTCTCCACAGTTCATCTAGCGCGTGCGTTTAAAATATTAATGTGCAGTGCATTCGAACAGACACTAGTAAAGCCATAAATAAACAGTGAATAGCCATGCGTTGCTAGAAAACAAATGTCGTGGAAACCGTATCCATGGCGGTGGGTCGCGCGACCGGTAACCGTGACGACAGCCCTCGCCTGCCGCCGCTGAGCCTCGGACTGTCCAGCGTCCGATTCATTGTCAACAAGCTAGAGGCAGATTACGCACGTGTCACCTCGTCAGACACTCCCGAATCTAGCCGAGAACTCGTCAAATACGATCCAAACGTCGACGAGGGTTACGACGATAGCGATGACTTCCTTCTCGGGCACCCGAGAGGACAAGTCTGGAATCGATTTGCAACGAACCTAGGAGTGGCTCTCAGTAGATGCATCCCTAGTGTCACGTTTGGAAACTTCTGCCTTTTCGCCTTAACGACGGGATTTTTTGCACCAAGGATGATCACTTATTTCGTGGTATATCCATTTTGCAGATTGGTATTCGGGACCCTCTACCCGGCTTATGCCTCATACAAAGCTGTCCGGACGAAGAATTTGAAGGAATACGTAAGTGAATTTATTGTTTATATTTCAACTTGACCATTTAATTTATTTCAAATACCAGTGTTCTAATTTTCATGCCGCGCACTGTATATTAGGCACTTGTTGTCTATAGTCTACAAATGACAAGTAATTGTCAAACGACAAATTCCCATTCGTTGAGCGTCAATTTGCCTTGTTGTAAAAATGTAATTTGCCGTAAATGGTTCAGTAAAGTACGCCGATGACCTTGTAACGGGCGCTCGTGTTTGAAACGCTTCGGTTCCCGCTGTGTCCTTTACCTTGTTCCCGGCTTCCTATGACTAATTAGTAGCCGCTGGTAGAAGGTACATAACCCTAGCCATTGTTTTATAAACAATACCAAGAATGTTATTTAAAGGGTGTCATGATCAAAATTCATATTTAGTTACTGATGCTGAACTAATTTATTTCTCAGTATGTTGCGTTTTTTCGCAATTGTTCATGCTATATACTTACCTATTTATTATAAATATATTTAGGCCTCAGTTGAAGTATTTTAGTTCGTCGAATTAATCTAAATTTGTCATAAAATTCTCATACCATAAATACAGTTATTAGTGTAACTATTTTCATATCCTATAATTAAGTGTGTCATTGCCCTAATTTGAACTTTAATTATTTGAAGTCATTTGGTGTTTGTATAGAAAGAACGTTGACTTTAGTATTTCCGGTCAACAATCCTTATTTCCAGTCTTGTTTCAGTATCTACGCTATTTTTAAAACAAATAAATATCGTTCTTTATAAAATCGTTCTAATTTACCTTGGTAACTGATAAACTAACTCAGTTGATTAAATAGGTTAAAGGGGGCCAAACTAAGCACCTTCCTAACTCCTCCACGTCTTTAATCCATAATTGATTCCTCAAGTCACACACTTAGTGTGTCAATGTTGCCCATAATATAATAGATATGTGAGCAATATTGATTATTATTATGTATCAAAAATAAAGTTCAAAGCTGACTAATTTCCCTATCCATACCGAATTAATTACTAGTCACCTAAGCATTAATGGAAAATAGTGAGTTTCATTAACTTAGTATTCAATGTTATTATAGGTCAGTTAAAATTATAATGATGACCAAACCATTTTAAATAAACCCCTTTTTCTTTTAAGGTAAAATGGATGATGTACTGGATAGTGTTCGCTTTATTCACATGCACGGAGACGTTCACGGACGTTTTTCTGTCATGGTTCCCGTTCTACTACGAGGTGAAGATAGTACTAGTGCTGTGGCTGCTGTCACCGGCGACGAAGGGCTCCTCCATACTGTACAGAAAGTTCGTGCATCCAGCGCTTTGCAGGCGGGAACAGGTGAGGAACAAAATAACGATATTATTCCAGTCATAATCGTACCACTGCATGGCAAGGTCTATAGGTTTTCTTTCTCCATTCCTCCCGACGGTGACATCAAAAAGCAAAATTACGTAATTCAACAATTTTTGTACGAAGTATTTATGATCCAACGTATGGCGACAACATATAAGTAAAGCACAACACTAATGTCTTCTGAGACTACTGAACACAGACGTAGATTTAGTACCTACTGTAATCAGTGTTTGTAAATAGGACTTGATGATCGCAAAGTGGTGTATGCGATTTTGCTAAACATCTTTTGGATTGTTTTTTAACACAAGAAGTATTTTATTACTGTATTTTTCTTTCTGATAGGATTTTAGAAGGTCCTATCCGACAAATGACAATATTCGAATTTCGAACAATTTCTTAGTTAGACGTACATGGTATTATTTACCACATTTATTAAATCTTTGTTGCCTGAACTATGTAGCTAAAATTACAGTAGTTAAATTAATTTAGTTAGGTATTAGGTAGTCAAATTCTTTTTCTAGAGATGATTGAATTTCTAATATCGAGATCATTTACCATCGTCGTGTCCTCCTCACAACCTAAATTTGGCTTTAGTATTTGATCGCTGTATTATGATGGTATTAGTTGGAAATAGCATGCGCTGTTCTATTTATACATGTAATAAAATCCTTTAGTTGCCGGGTATGACACCTACGACATAAATGATAAGATAGTCTAGTCGACGAAGCTGCTTCTAAACAATAGTTTATCTTAATTTGTCTATGCTTCATTGTATTCACGAGTTCATACAGTTATAAAATATTATGTTACATCACAATAATATTATAAAGGCGAAAGTTTGTGAGTGTGTGTTTGTATGTTTGTTTCTGTACGCTCAAACAGCTGGACCAATTTTGATAAAATTTGGTATAGAGATAGCTGCCGTAGCAAGCACCTTGGATTAACACATAAACTACTTTTTATCCCGAAATAATATACCGACTAACACCACGGGGCGCAGCCAGTAGAAAATAAATTGCACTAACGGTCTCAAATCAATTGACATATTTGGCAATATATTTTGATTAAAATTAAGTGATTCTGTCTCGCATATGAGCATATTTTATTGTCTCAATTGAACTTCTTAAATCACGCCATATTGAGCTTGCAACGTTTACAATTAATCATCATCGACTTTTTGCAAGCATGTTATGTTGCGGTTGTAATAATTATTTACATATGTCGCCAGTGTCGGTATATAAACAACTGTAATCAAAATGCTTAAGAGCACAATAAAGGAACCATTTGCAATCTTATTAATATAACCTTTGCTTTTTTTTCAGGAAATAGATGAGTACATAGCGAAGGCCAAAGACCAGGGTTACCACACAGTGCTCAATTTGGGTACTAAAGGCGTCAACTATGCTACAACCGTTATTATGCAGACCGCCATAAAAGTAAGTTTGTTAACCCTGTAATTTCCTTAATGGCATGCTTAGTTTTTATAACGCGCTCTCATATAAGATCTTTGGAATGATAATAGAAAGGTTTCCAAAGCTTCCAACAGTTCTTACGTGAGCCGAATTAGGGTGTCGGTGGGCTTTAACCCTTAACATAATAAACACTATTACAAGTGTTAAATAGATGTTTGAATTTGTGTTGTTTTCATACCACTTTTAAGTTGTTACTAAGTAAATAGGCATACCAAAGCAACAGTGTGGCATGTTTGATTACAGTGTGTATAATGTAAATAAGTTGGCAAATAGTGAACTACACCCACAGTGCTAGCACACAGCTTTACATGTTGTATTTTCCAAAGTGGCCTAATCGCACACCAAGCAAGCTAGCCATCCAGTAGACACCAGTCATCGGGCATGACCACATCAATACCATGTAATATCTCAATCAACTCTCACATCAGTTTGATTTAAACCACATAGCCGCTTTGTTTAATTTCGTCTTTTTTAATTTTATTAACACGCTTTTTTAATTTCTCCCTTCCCACCCCCATCTTTTCCAAATATCCTTTCCATTGCTGCTTCACGCAGAACTTCAATCTGCCGAGTCCTGAGCAAGATAGAGAGGCGCGGGCTAGACAAGCTATATCGGCTCGCGATGTCCCCGACGGCTACCACGATACCTACGAGGATTTGGAGTACCAACGTTCTGAACTACCCGGTATTGTAGAAATAGTGGAACTGGACCGCGACGAGCCCCAAGACTACCTCGCAGGGGACGGAGACTCCCACGACCCGGACTACGAGCCCGACGACACTTCAGCGCGCAGTCGCGGCAACGTCATTCGTAAACGGAAAGTTGTCAAAGAGAAGAGACCTCGCAGCAGGTCTCGGGGCCGCCGCACTAGGAGCCAAGCGGCCCTAGACAACGAAGTGAAGGTCGACTGAATAATAAACACGAATGAAGCTCAACTGTGATGTTTAGATAATTTTAGACAACGATTAGGATTGTCCGTTGTTTTTAAAGTATCAAGTGTATCACACTGTTAACTATAGATTTTATGCATTATTCAAAAGTAGGTGCGTCGCAAATTGAAAATTGACAGCGACTTGTAATCGACTCTATTTTGATTAGTAAGTACACGTATTTGTGAAATTAAATTTCTGATACTGATGCGAGGAGGTAATAAAATTGAAATTTAATAACTATTCCAATTCCACAACTATCAAACACTTTGCCGGTTCAGCGTCGAACCGAAAAAGTTAATCCATCAAGAAATATTGTAACTAAACGGTAAGCTTGCGTACCCTTTACATCAGTTTTGTATATAATATATATACATAACAACATACACTGTTTAGTTACAATGACGGACGAATGTTCATTATTCATCGCTAGCCCGCAACATAGTAAAAACGAGCTTTAAGAAACCAGTCGATGTATTTTAGTGTAATAATTACTTGGTTTTTAGTAGTGCCAATTTTTAAATAAAACTATCATATCCTTAGTATAAATTTCTCAAGCTCTATTGACCAATATAAACATTATCTCGAGAATATTAAGTAGGTTTATACACGTTTAATAATGGAATGAGGCTATGCTGGTCAAGTGTCTCGTTCTTGATGCATGGTTCAGATAACAATATAAAGGCTTCCTTTATATAAGACCTTTTTGGTACCACTATTTAGTTCATATTTTTGCTAGCTGATAATGCAAATCAACAGTTTCAATGCAACCTAAGCCAAAGCAACATATCAAATTCGTGACGCATTTCTGTTTGTTTATTATATTTTAAGTTTCTTTATATTCCAAATGTACTATTTGTTAAAAAATTCTTGCCTATCCAAATCAAGTTTCTATGTATTTTTACGCTTTCTAAAGAAAAAAATCTTAAAATCAAGTATACTATACTTTGAGTTAATTAATTTCAAGTTTGCAAACCGTCCAGGATTTCTTTACCAAATTGTTACTGTATTTTGCTAGCTTAATATATTTTCCGTTCCTAAACTGTTGTGCACAATCTTACAGACGATTCGAATATAATATACATAGCATGACGTTAGTAATGAATTACATAATTAGTTTAATAATTAATAGGGGTGATACACGTACATATGACTATCGTTATTATTATTAAAAACGATGTAATATTATATAAGAAAGGGATACAACATTGTGTGGTCCCAAACCACTTACTTTCGTCTCTTTCTATTAAAAAATCGTTTGGTATGACTGAAAACTGTATGTCTATTACCCCTGTGTATAAGTTTGTCAAAACGCATGTGTTGTGAATCCACCAACTTTGTGTATTGTGTTAATTAGATTTAGTTGTGTGACTGATTTAGTTTTATATTCAATGATTTCTCAATAAAAAAAATATAGCGTCACCTTCGTGGTCGTTTATTTTATCTGTAAAGCGTACATTACCATCGCTTTAATAGAAATAATGTCAGCATGCGCTTTGCTTCACAAAGCTTGTGTAACTGAAGTTACTGCAGATCTCACGTAAGTATATTTTATTATAATTTTTCGTAGGAAGAACTTTGTATTATACACGGGATGTCTTGTTGTAAACGCCAGATTAAGGTATTTTTCTTTTCGGCTTACCGTCGCCTACGACACTTCAATTTCGGGACAGAACAGTAGAAAACGTTAATTTCAACGCCTTTTTATAAGGCGTCAACGAAATGATATAATCTATTAGTTGTCTATTCTTTTTTATAATACTTTTTCCAAGGCACTTTTTAGTCTTGTTGTAACACTATTTTATCCAAGCTAAATATCTATCATTGTGATCTGTCGTAAGTCATAGAAAATTACTAATAGGAAAACTTGACTTTATCCTTCTATTTCGTGTCTATGGCTGTCCTGCAACTATGGTTATATTATAGTAACATATTAAACTAATCCTCAGGGCGGCGGCGGGTTGGTACAGCAGCTGCGCAAGAGTTACAGCCTTTCTGATCTGACGGAGTGTGAGCCCCGTGAAGAGAGGGGCAGTGATGAAGCCGACGATGTCCTAGCCGAGCCCAGGCTTATACGACGAGGAGGGAAGAGGTAACCAGTACTAATCAACTTACTTGTTTCCCTTAAAATGATTGTTGATAATACCACGAGAATCTCGTGGAAGATGAAAAAGATACTATGTATATGTAAATAATAATTACAGCAGTGGATATTCGACTCGTCGCAGTGCTTCCGAATCCAACAGCCGTTCACCGATGTACTTCCCAGAGGTCGATGTTGATGTCAGACCTCGCCCTAGGACTGACGAGCCAGATTTCAGGTTGATATAAAAATAAATATAATTAGTTTTAGAATTTGCATGTAAGCAGCCAGTTTTCAATAATTGGCAAGCACTTGAGGTTTGTAGGTTTAATTCATTTACCAAGATAATTGACTTATTGATTAATTTAAATTTAATGTAATAAAACTGTTTACAAAGGCGGACTTAATGCCTGAGGCATTCTTTACCAATTAATCTTGGTATGTTTTTATTTTTATTTGACTGACTGAATGAATGAAGATATTTTTATTATTACTACATATAGAAAACTTATTCTTTTAGAGTGAGTACCTAAAATAAGTATATGTTTAAATTTTTTTTTTCAGCTAGTTAGATTTTGTACTTAACAAATGCATTATGGTATTTAAAAGTTACCTTGTTATTCGACTGAGCTTAAGCCTGCAACTTTTGGCATAGGCCAGTCTGTTAACGACCAAATAATAATGTGTAAAATATCTTTTCCAGTCACATAAAATCGTCGGAAGACATAAGCTCGGGCTACTCGAGCGCGGACAACAGCGCGTCCCTCACGCGCACGGCGTCGCTGGGCGCCGGTGCGCGTGCGCGGGGCCGCGCCGCCCGCACCACCGTCACCACCATCAAGCGACCGCAAGCCGCTGAGGTCTGGTAACATACTACACAACTATATGAGGCGTGGGCGCAGCTATGTCTAACCTAACCTGTGTCACAATTCAGTTTGCTAAAAACGTAAACAATCGGTTTTGAGTCCATTTCAACTGATACAATCATATCAGATTGTTATATAATTTTAATAATTTTATTAAACTATAGTCATTTTTTGTGTTCGAGACGAAACCAGATTGTTTACTTTTAGTGTCAATCTTATTGAAAAGTACAATTATCGTAACGTTAAACGTGGCTTCACCCATGCAAAACTTTGCGCACCTATGGATACTTGATTGACTTTTGACTGTAAGTTCTGTATAAAAAATTGTTTAGTTAGGTCAATTTCCATAAACCAAGCAATAAATAATTATTTGGTTACGATTATCAATCAGCAGTGTGTTTTATCTTGATCTTGAAAGAGTTTTCTATTTTACTAGATTTAAAATATCAAACCGATGTATGGGAAGTCAAGTATCTATTTAGTGTGGAATTCGTGCGTCGGCCTTAGTTCATGATGTATTATCGGTACGTGCTGGTTTTAATATATTACAATTATTATCTTGTCTAAATTTGTTGTCGGCATTATTTAGTAGCATATCCTATTAGCATACTTAATTATAATTAGCAAACATTAATGTGGTAGACATGTACTGTCAATCATAAGAGGTAGCGCCACATATTTTGTAATGCTTAATCTATGATCGCATAATCTTGTGGCAGGTAAATACCGGATTTGGATTAAGTAAGGCTTAGTAATAAGATACTTGGAAACAAAGGCAGGAAATTTCTGCGTTGTGGTCTAATTACGATGTTGAAACCAGCACGTACATGCAACGCTAGCCTTAAACGAGTTTGTGTTTGTATACAATGTGTTAAAAACATATGTATAACCAAAACTATATATAACAGTGCATATGGGCATTTTTTACATCTTATATCGACTTATCAACATTGTGAACTAGAGCTGCCGGCAATTATAATTTTAGCATTCTCAAGCTGTTGTGTAATTATTCTACTATTTTTACATAAATACTGTTAAAATTCTGTTGGTATGTGACTATTAAGTGAGTAGAATAATTACTTCAGTAAAACTAAGCATATATCACGTTATTTATAAAATATTTTTATTCGATTTGGTTTAATTGAAAATTGTATTAGAAGGCTATATGGGGATACATTTATGTAGGAAATTTTGCAGTTGACTAAGTGCTTTCACTGTAATTACTATAAAATTGTTAAATGATAATGTAAAGCTTTAAATGTCAGATAATTATGAACTGCATCAGGTCCTACGTAAATGGGTGTAGTGTTTTGGTGTGCCAGGGTATGATTGGTGCTGGGTCTTGGTTGAAACCAGAACATTATCATGATGTGAGAAAATCTATTCAATATTGACTGTTTGACTGAACAAATATATCTTTAAAGAATGTTGTCTATTTGTTGGCTAGGTATGTGTGAAGGCTCAAATGTAGAAAATGACATACCTACCTTATGAACTTATGCTATTTGGCTTCAAAGTGTTATATTTATAATGTTTTGTGTACGATAAAGAAAAAGTATTATGCTAGAATAAGGTAAAGCGATTGGCTTGTTGTTTAAAAAGATATCTTAATATTTTAAATAATGTGGGCTGATTGATAAATAAATAAAAAATATTAAGGTCCTAAAGGTCATAGATTTTATTGCATGAGTTACAATTTTCCCCTAACGGTATAACTACGTATACTATTTTCATTACGATTATTTTGCCGATGAGTCTGTTTATTGCATTTATTAGCTTATATTATTATGTTTGGGTTTTCTTTACTTTGATATAGACTTAAGTACTTTTTATTTAAAGGAAAGTGAAGTAATCATCGAGGAGCTACAGGACGACGATAGTTTTGAATATGCGAATATGCCCGCTCTTATTAATCTCCCGTCCCAAATCTTCTTATCCCACACACAGCCCCCCTTTTTATACCAATATGTTGGTGACCAAGTAAAGATTCTCCAAGTACTAGGTAATTTCCCCATTACTGCAAATGTTAATAATCAAACCGATAGCAATACAGATCAGTGGGACCAAAAAGAAGTTACTTCTAAAGAAAATATATTGGATAGTTCAGTGGATAATGAAATGCAAGATGCGACAGATGATCCTATAACTACACAAGATGATATTATAAGTAATAAAGAAAGTGACATTATATCTGACATTCCTGTTGAAAGTCAACAAAAAGACAAAAACGACCAATGTAGTACAAATGATAAAGAACCAGTTGAGACTGTGAAAGAAGAAATAGTTAATGTAGACGAGCACACTGAAACTACTACTAGTTTTGAAACGTCACTAAACGATAACGATTCAGTTGAAAGCGACGACGAAGCCTCTTTTGGTACTCCTGATAATTCCCCTAAAAGTAAAAGAAAATCCCCGAAAGGTAAATACGGAAAAGGCAAGGCTCCGCCGCCGCCTAAAGATGAAATAGACGAGGTGAGACCAGACCAAGATGTTAGTAATAAAACAGATATTGGAACCGTTCTAGAAAGTACGTCTCAAGAAAGTTTGGTTGATATGGTGAATAAATTACCTAATGCCAGTATTCAGACATCTGGACCATTAAAATGTCTTCAAGTTGTTAATCCAATAGCTGAAAATAAAAAGCGACACAAATCTAAATCACCGGCACGCATCTCTAAAGCTAACAGTTCAGGCTTAGGCAAACTGTTACAGTTGCCTGGTAAGTTAGCTTTTTGGCACAAATCTGAAGAGAAACCAAAATTAGATGACACATCAACCTCATCAGATGACAATAGTAGAAGATCATCGACCAATGAAAGACTTGTTGATGATTTTCAAAGTTGTTCTGAGATAAACATTCTAGCTGCTGACACTCAAGTATCGAAGGATACTCTTGAAGTACCTGAGGTAGAACAAACAGACGAACAAATCAGTTTTATTGATGCTTCTGATTTAGGTAATGAAGATAATATATCCCAATATATAATTGACAAGAGTGATGCTCTACAAAAACTCATTGATGCTAAAATCGAAAGTCATCCAGAATATAAGATTATAACATTACATGATGACACACCGACTACGTCGAAAAGTACTGACGTGTAAAAGGCTTTCCTCAAATCCCAAGCCCGCTTTTAAATTGCAGCTGAAGTTAGCACAACAGTATGTTTATTTTAGTTACGTTTTGTGAGTGTCTGCATGCATTTGTTTTGTTGGTTTGACTGATATAGACCACTAATATTTAAAAAGATTAGTTTTTTTTTATTATAAAAAACATTGATTTTATGATTTGCTTTATGATTTACGTTTAATTAGAAAATATTGATTTTATATTACGTTTGCAGTGTCGTATTATATATTTTTTTATTATAACCACTGATTGATGTCCTAACCTTGTAAAAAGACTGACAACCCAAGCCAATTAAAAACTATCATGGTTGCACTTTCGTATTAGAAGACAAAATAACTAACAATTTATTATTATGCTGTATTATAAAAATGCAACTATAAGTAGTGTGCTTGTGCTTTTTTGAGTTAGTTTTCAATTTACTCCTTTTATTTTCAGGCAATGCTGACGGCCTCTGCTACCATTCCTCGCGCAAAAAAATCCAATAAAAGGAAAACACAGTAGATAATACCCCAATAAGTATAAATATACTCTGTCACGGAGCTTAGCGCAAGTACGATTTATGCTCCCTTATCATACGAAAGATATTTATACTAATATTATTTACCGAGCTATTCGCAAGAATTTATGCAGCTATCTAGGAGCATATTTTATTCAAATTACCAAGCTTTTTAGAAGTGGCAACACAAATAATATGTCGTATTTCATTGGCCTGTATTCAGATCTGCATGATACTCATATAAATGATCATTCACAAGAAATAATACATTTTCTTTTCCTTTCTTATTTTAAAAACAATCGGAATTAAGGACTCGTCTATATCAAATTTATTGTGGATTTGCAACAAAATAATCTTAAAATTTTATCATACCTCTAAAATCAAGTGATATGTGAGTGATACATTCAGCGATATAATTATGAACGCTAGAAAACTAGACTATTGTTATAATTACTTGAAAACTTAAAAAAGATTTACCTATTTTCATCATGCAGCTTAATAGAAAACTTAGTTGTAATCTAAATAGAAATTTCGCTCCCCTTTTTCTTATACTTCTGGCTATATTATTTATTTATCTTGTAAATTAAACTGGGCATCCGGTCTTAAAATTAAGGCATCAAATGCGTGTTTGTTTTCATTGATATGGTTTATGAGAACTTAATTCTCAATAATGCGATATCTGTACTCATTGTCATCATCAATATTTTTGCATGGTTATTATTATTACGAGTAATCTGAAAGAGATCGTTTTTTTAAACAATGTAAAAATAACCATCGTGTTTTGGGCTTTATAATATATTTTACTATAATAACTTTCGTGAGTGTTATCCATATTATTTACTATATATTCCGGTTATACTCACGGGTGTATTCGGGAATGCCCGACTAGTTTCGGACTCGATCGGAGCCCTTATTCATGAGCTGGTTACGCGGCAGAGTCGCGAGCCGAACTGCGTGCGCAACGCTCCGCATACCGGTGCGCCCGCGATGATGGTGGTGGTAGCGCTGGGTGTTGTCGTGCGTCTTCGTCGCTGCTCGTATCTCCGTCGCAAGGCTGCGCGTTGGTACATACCGTGCTGACTGTGTCGCACTCGAGACTTGTAACACTGTTGTATGAAGTCTTACTGAGGGCCGGTTTCCAGGCCGGTGGCAGGGTCCAGCCTTTCTCTCTATTAAAGTTCGGACGACGGCTGATTTCAATGGCTTCACGTACTTTTCGCGGCACGAAGTATTTCTCCCTCGCTAGTACGGACGCCTTATCGAAGCGAATAAAGTGAGCCGCGCCCGACACCGAGTGTTCAGCAACTGCCGACCTGTTACTGTCCAGGCTCTTCATACAACGTACGTGTTCCTGTAGTCGAGTCGAGATGTTACGGCGCGTTTCTCCTACATAGTTGAGACCACAGTCGCACGGTATCATGTATACGCCTGGTGCGCCTAGCGGAATTCTATCTTTCGGCGAACGTAGATATTGCCTTAACTGTTCTGGTGGGCGGTAGATTGTCCTGATGCTGTATCTTCGGCGTAACAGGTGACCTATCTTGTCCGTTACCCCACGTATGTACGGCAGGAATGCGGGCGTACGTTCCGCCCCCGATGACCGCCTACGTTCAGCCTCCACAGTATCAAGGGTGCGCATACATTGCCGCCATTCATAGCCATTGCGCTCTAGCGTATCTCGTAGGTGACCCAACTCCGCATCGATGTATTGCGGGTCACACAAAGCGAGCGCTCGGCTAATCAATGTCCTTGGCACAGAAGACAGTTGTGATGGATGGTGATGAGAGTCTGCTTTTAGATATCGGTCGGTGTGTGTCGGTTTTCTGTACACGGTATGGGACAGGCGACCGCTATCGTCACGGATGACGAGAACGTCTAAAAATGGCAGAGCTCCCCGGTCTTCCTCCTCTACTGTGACCTGTATCTTGGCGTGCACCCCATTTATGTGTTCCGTGAATTCCTCCAGCGCATCCCGGTCGATAATGGCGAAAATATCGTCGACATAACGCCACCAGTGTCGCGGCTTCTTGGTTGCAGACTGTAGGGCCCTACCTTCAAACCACTCCATGAAAATATTGGCCACCACTGGCGCGAGTGGTGAACCCATAGACACCCCATCTACTTGCAGATAGTACTCGCCTTGCCACAGGAAATAGCCACTCTTCAAGCAGTATTTGATACACTCAATGTATTCAGCAGGTATTGTGGTGTTAGCCAACAGGTTGGATATGGCAACAATGGCCTCATCTACTGGCACATTTGTGAACAAAGAAGTGATATCAAAACTGACCATCATTTCGGTTTCCTGCATACGTACATCTGCTAGCAGTGTGACAAAGTGTCTCGAGTCTTTGACGTAGGTACTCGTTTTACCAGTGAGTGGTTGTAATATAGTAGCCAGATGACGCGACAGTTTGTATGTAGGTGCATCTATCTGACTAACTATAGGTCTCAGTGGCCAATCCGGTTTGTGGATTTTAGGTAATCCGTAGATCCTCGGTGGTGTCGGATTGTGGGGGCGTAAGTGTGCCAGCAGATCTTTATCATGTAAACTACCCAGTAACTTAATAGTTTTTGTAGTCACCCTGGCGGTGGGATTGTACGTAACTCTCTTGTACACTGTAGTGTCACTTACTATTCGCATGATCTTGCTTTTGTATGCCTCGGTGTCGACAACTACAGTGGCGTTACCCTTGTCTGCTGGTAACACAAGTAGGTCCGGATCCTTACGTAAATCGCGTAGGGCCATCATCTCCTGGCGGCTGATGTTAGATTTGGGTGGCGATGACCTTCGCACGAGTGAGGACACGTCTTGTCGTAGGCATTCAGCATCCCCGTGTGGTATCCTATTACGCACGATGGTGTTCTCGATACTCGTAATGATGTCCTCCACCGGTATCTTGCGAGGAGTAGGCGCAAAGTTTAGTCCCCGGGATAACACCTTTTCAGTTTCCTCTGAGAGCTGTTTCGACGACAGGTTGACGACCGTTCGGCTCGCGACTCTGCCGCGTAACCAGCTCATGAATAAGGGCTCCGATCGAGTCCGAAACTAGTCGGGCATTCCCGAATACACCCGTGAGTATAACCGGAATATATAGTAAATAATATGGATAACACTCACGAAAGTTATTATAGTAAAATAGTTAATCGCTACGGTGCGGTATGGCTAAACAATGTAAAGGAGTTCACGCGTCTTAGAATCAAACGGAAGAAACTCGAGTGCGGGTTGGGGTTTCTAGTGCAGTGCCGGGACAATGGTGTAATACCGAAGTTCGCCCAAATAAAACCCATTCAGTGCATTCGGGATTACGTTAGTTTCTTTCGCGTCGCGAGTGAAAAACTGTTGTGTCGTGCTATCGCGGACTACCGTCGCAAGTTAATGTACACGAGCAAGAGTCTGTACGATTTGCATCTACAGTTATCGCGGTGCTTGGATATGGATATGTGGGATGTGTTGGATGCGATGACCTACAGTAGATCGGACACCATTGGTTCGAACGCTACAAAAAGGCAAACCGGTAAGTTGACGAACCTTATTAACACCTACCCACACGCAAATAAAAATTGTACTAAGACAAAGGGGAATTTAAATACAATAACGGTCGTCAACCTGTCGTCGAAACAGCTCTCAGAGGAAACTGAAAAGGTGTTATCCCGGGGACTAAACTTTGCGCCTACTCCTCGCAAGATACCGGTGGAGGACATCATTACGAGTATCGAGAACACCATCGTGCGTAATAGGATACCACACGGGGATGCTGAATGCCTACGACAAGACGTGTCCTCACTCGTGCGAAGGTCATCGCCACCCAAATCTAACATCAGCCGCCAGGAGATGATGGCCCTACGCGATTTACGTAAGGATCCGGACCTACTTGTGTTACCAGCAGACAAGGGTAACGCCACTGTAGTTGTCGACACCGAGGCATACAAAAGCAAGATCATGCGAATAGTAAGTGACACTACAGTGTACAAGAGAGTTACGTACAATCCCACCGCCAGGGTGACTACAAAAACTATTAAGTTACTGGGTAGTTTACATGATAAAGATCTGCTGGCACACTTACGCCCCCACAATCCGACACCACCGAGGATCTACGGATTACCTAAAATCCACAAACCGGATTGGCCACTGAGACCTATAGTTAGTCAGATAGATGCACCTACATACAAACTGTCGCGTCATCTGGCTACTATATTACAACCACTCACTGGTAAAACGAGTACCTACGTCAAAGACTCGAGACACTTTGTCACACTGCTAGCAGATGTACGTATGCAGGAAACCGAAATGATGGTCAGTTTTGATATCACTTCTTTGTTCACAAATGTGCCAGTAGATGAGGCCATTGTTGCCATATCCAACCTGTTGGCTAACACCACAATACCTGCTGAATACATTGAGTGTATCAAATACTGCTTGAAGAGTGGCTATTTCCTGTGGCAAGGCGAGTACTATCTGCAAGTAGATGGGGTGTCTATGGGTTCACCACTCGCGCCAGTGGTGGCCAATATTTTCATGGAGTGGTTTGAAGGTAGGGCCCTACAGTCTGCAACCAAGAAGCCGCGACACTGGTGGCGTTATGTCGACGATATTTTCGCCATTATCGACCGGGATGCGCTGGAGGAATTCACGGAACACATAAATGGGGTGCACGCCAAGATACAGGTCACAGTAGAGGAGGAAGACCGGGGAGCTCTGCCATTTTTAGACGTTCTCGTCATCCGTGACGATAGCGGTCGCCTGTCCCATACCGTGTACAGAAAACCGACACACACCGACCGATATCTAAAAGCAGACTCTCATCACCATCCATCACAACTGTCTTCTGTGCCAAGGACATTGATTAGCCGAGCGCTCGCTTTGTGTGACCCGCAATACATCGATGCGGAGTTGGGTCACCTACGAGATACGCTAGAGCGCAATGGCTATGAATGGCGGCAATGTATGCGCACCCTTGATACTGTGGAGGCTGAACGTAGGCGGTCATCGGGGGCGGAACGTACGCCCGCATTCCTGCCGTACATACGTGGGGTAACGGACAAGATAGGTCACCTGTTACGCCGAAGATACAGCATCAGGACAATCTACCGCCCACCAGAACAGTTAAGGCAATATCTACGTTCGCCGAAAGATAGAATTCCGCTAGGCGCACCAGGCGTATACATGATACCGTGCGACTGTGGTCTCAACTATGTAGGAGAAACGCGCCGTAACATCTCGACTCGACTACAGGAACACGTACGTTGTATGAAGAGCCTGGACAGTAACAGGTCGGCAGTTGCTGAACACTCGGTGTCGGGCGCGGCTCACTTTATTCGCTTCGATAAGGCGTCCGTACTAGCGAGGGAGAAATACTTCGTGCCGCGAAAAGTACGTGAAGCCATTGAAATCAGCCGTCGTCCGAACTTTAATAGAGAGAAAGGCTGGACCCTGCCACCGGCCCTCAGTAAGACTTCATACAACAGTGTTACAAGTCTCGAGTGCGACACAGTCAGCACGGTATGTACCAACGCGCAGCCTTGCGACGGAGATACGAGCAGCGACGAAGACGCACGACAACACCCAGCGCTACCACCACCATCATCGCGGGCGCACCGGTATGCGGAGCGTTGCGCACGCAGTTCGGCTCGCGACTCTGCCGCGTAACCAGCTCATGAATAAGGGCTCCGATCGAGTCCGAAACTAGTCGGGCATTCCCGAATACACCCGTGAGTATAACCGGAATATATAGTTTATAATATATTATGTCCTATAATTTTAGAAATGTATTGCTGCTATTGATAAGCATCAATACACAAATAAAACAAAGATAATGTAAAATTCAATTACTGAAAACTAGTTGCAGAATTATCGGTAATTTATCATTTAGCCAAAAATTGCCAAATTGACACTAAACGACTCAACAATTAGCAGAAATTATTTTGTATTAGTCATATTTATTATACTTAGAATTAGTTTATAGAAAGTTAAAACTAGTCGTTGATAATGAATTTAATTAATAAAAAGCTTCAATGAGGCTTTCATATCGGATTTGATGAGTGTCGTAATGTCGGGCGAGATGTGGGAAGTAGGCATATAATTGTAACTACCAAATCACAAATAATGATAGCTTTTGCCTCTAAGTTGGTTACCATTTTATGCGATTGTATAGTTTTGTGATATTACCCTGGTTTGCGTAACAGAATTTGAGCTACCTTACACCAGGTCGAATTAATAAGTACAGCACAAATTGCATAGGATATGGAATAATGTTTGACTATCTTTATGTGTATACTAATTCCTTTCCCCAGGATTTCGAGAAAGTTCCTTTTATATTATTATTACTTACATTTACTTTTGTGTAAATTATGTGTGATCATTGTCATGTAGGATGTAACTGATCGCAGTATTGAGTAAACTACGATGTTAACTGTTCTAAAACAGTATCTAATGCAGGCAGTAATGCCTTTGTATAACTCAATAGTGTTAAGTACTGCATTTTTTATAATTTGATGTTACCCTATAATTTTGTTACCTTGTTACATAAAAATGTACATTAGTTGACTGTCTCAATTTTGCATTATAATTATTTGTGTTTGAGTTTATTGAAATAAATGACTATCAGATTCAAAGTTTATTTTATTACATGAGTTCTCTAAATGTTACATCTTATTACACTTCTGTTCTTAATTGTAATATATCAAATATATAACTACCATAATCCTTTTTGTATACATTATTTAATAATTGCTTCTCCAATACATTAAGAGAATCTTCATCCCAATTTTTTACATAATATAACAATGAAAATAGTTTATAATAACTACTTGCATTAATGTCAGCATCTGATATAAAAATAATTGGTAAATTTTCTATGATTTTCAATAACTTTGGTTGAATGACTTTATTAAATGTTTTATTGTTTTGGACAGCAAACTTGTGTAATATATCAATTGTTTGCACTGTAACTCCTTGTTCCATTAATATGTCTGGCAAATTTTTTAGCCAGCTATTGTAAGCATCACTTTTATGAAAATGAACTAGCTTATCATTTAGTGCAATTTTACATAATAGACTAAAGATCTTCTGTTTTAAGGCACTAGACATATTTTTATTAAAATATGCCCATATTATCTTTTTAAACAGAGTTTCCATTACTGAAAGAGTCTTAGTCCAATTGTTAACTTCATTGGAAAATACTGTATGTAAGATTTTTATTATAACATCATTTACTGAATCTTGAGTGTTGGAATTGAAAGTCTTTTCAATATAATTCAACACAGCCACTATATCTTTGTTTTGGCTCTTCACATTAATGTGTGGATTGAGTACAATGAATAGTTGACATATTTCCAGATTCTGTGTCAGTAATTTTGGGTCTGTGATTGAGTCTTCAATTTGTGAAGTATTCATGCTTCTTTGTTTTGACCTTATATTTGTTACATAGGGGAAAGAGTTCACAAAATGCTGTAGATAAGGTTGGCGGTATTTTTGTGAAAACTGTTTTTGTATATTAGAGCTAGGGTTCTTGATATAAAAATGTTTTACAAGTAACCATATTAATGAAATAACCTCCAGGGTGTGTGTCAATAATGAAGCAGCATCTTCACTGACAACAGTCTCCATATTTTTTTCCGAGTTTGCATTAGGACATACTTCCAACCAGGTTTCAAACAATAGAGGCATTAGAGTGTCTATATATTCTGTAAACTTTTGTCCTTCATCTAAAGGCACAGTATCTTGCAAACTTTTGGATGAGAAGCAAGATACATGACAGGTTTGAGTATATACTGGATTAAACAAGGAATAGTGACCCATTGTAGTAGGATTAAACATTTTAGTAGTCTCATTGACTGGCTCCTTAGTGTCTTGAATTTGATTGTGTTTCACAAACTCATGGAGGTAATCCTTCAACCGGTGCAAGACTTTGACTCTCCACTTCACACTGGTGATCTGACTTCCTAAATTAACAGTCAATGTCCTTCCAGGTTTTGAATCAACCCTTAACTTGGAAATCATGTCCAGGAAATTGGGGATGATTTTATGAAAATCCTGGGCAACTTTAGTTGGTGTGCACAAAAGAAGTGTATCCAAAAACAGGAGGGAGTCCTCTTGTATCCTGCCATCTATGTGGGTCATTGCACTTCTTAAATATGTGCACAAGATGTCAAAGAAAGGGTCTATTCTCCCAATGTTTGCATTTGACAGAATTAAATGCAGCACCTTTAGAGAATCATGACGCACCTGGAAAATACAAGTTAATAAATAATAAAACATGAAAAGAACAACCAAACCAGGATTATGGTAAAAATGGGTTAGAAAAATTGTATCTTTTCAGTCTAAAAATGTGGGTTAGAATGATGTTTGCAGACATAGTTGGAGCATAATAAACACCAATAATAATGTCTACTCCAATTTGGTCATTCTCCTTTGGATTTTAAGTAATTAATGTGACTGCTAGCTTGTAGGTTAGCAGTGAATTTACATAATTTGTTGCAAATGTATGATCTGAAGGTACTTACTACTTTCTCTATGTTCAATAACAAGGGAGTGATTCCGTGAATAAGTTCTCCAAGATTGTGTTCCAATACATCAGGATGCAAAGTAATGAGTTCTTTTAATCCATGGAGAGCATCAGTTCTAGAGTGGGTGTTAAAATGATTCAAACGAGCCAATAATTCCTTCACATTCAGTTTCCTGGTAGATAATGCCTCAGATTCTCCATGTTTTTTAAGTTGTTCCTTTATCACTATCTTCTTAACTTTAAAGTTGGTTTTTGTTACATTTGTGCCTTTTGGCAGTTCTTTAGATTTTGCTTTAAGCTTTGTTTTAGATTTCTCCGATTTGAGAAACTTTTGGTAACGCGTTGCCCCAGTTTGCGGCATTTTAATTTTAGTTGATTATCTTCATAAGGTTCGAAACATAACCTATAAAGCCAGCACAGTTCAACTGCAACAATCAATAAGTAATTGACAATTTGTAATGACATTCGTCCTGTCGTCCATCAACGAGACAATGAAAGACTGATACAATAAACTATGGATGAGCCATACCTACAAAACTTTTGGAACATAAAATGGCGGCCTTGCTAGTGATGTCTGTCTGATATATCTTATCAATTGTTGAAATGTTGGCCTCGAGATTCAGAAAAACCTCACAATATTTAACGGTAACAGATAAATACGGTTACTAACCTATAAAAAGTCAATGTAGGTTGATTCTACATTGTTTACTACTTACTACTAATAAAAACGCGTACTTTTCACAAAAATCATAAAAAAATTACAAGTTAAGCACCAACTGATAGTAGATTTATCACAGATCTCGTACTAAACATGGTGACAGTAGCCAGGCAAAGTAAAATGAATGACGTCACAGAAGAATGTGGCCAAGATTCGAAGAGACAAAATATTATTTATCTCTTTCAACTCATGCAATAATGGCCTAGTAAAACCGAGACAACATGCTATTTAACGTTTATTTGTCAATTTGGTGCATATAATAATATATAAGGTACTTTTTCTATAGAAGAATAGGGCCCCTCCATACATACTTAGCTCAATGGTTCAGTATGTCATTAATGTCATCCTGAGAATAAATGTCATTTTTCACGTGGTACTATTAGCGTCTTCTTTCGTGTTTGTACTTTGTTTTAACTTTTAGCTAGAAGACTGTGAAAGCCTAACTATCTAAAGATGAAGATTAAGAAGCAGCATCGTAAGAAGAAGTACCTTCATAAACTCAACCGAAAGAGAATGCACATCAAACAACGAAGCACTGGCGAAGTTATTTGGTTAGATAGGTTTATGTTATTACCTTAATTTGTGAAAAACTAGGAATTTTAACATATTTCTCTTGTTGTAGTAAACCTATAAAGGACGCCTGGGATTTTAGAAAGTCTTCCCTCCGGAATATGAAGGAAATGGGTCTTGCTAGTGATCCTAACAAAGTTATAAAAATACCCAATTTTAAACAGGAAAAAGTACGAATAGCTAAAAAGATAGTAAATCAAGAAGAGTCCGACGAAGAAAGTGAGGATGAAGAAGTGCTCCTACCTGTAGTTAAAAAAGAAGTGGTAGAGATATTAGAAAAAGAGGCTAAAGCACTTCGGCCAAGACGATTCATGTAAGCTGTGTATACTATTATTTTAACTATGAAGGGACATCATTTGTTTGCAGCTTTACTTTTACTATTGTGAGCTATTTTCAAATCTGGCTATGACATTTTTGAGCACCTTTAAAACCTTTATGGTGACTTTATTTTAACATTACAACATAAACCTATAAATAAAATGAGGTTAAAATAATTATGAACGCTTGGTATATTATTTTTAAGTACTATGACAGTAGATGTTTTTATCATGCAAATGATTGTATAAATTCCTTATGTTTATTCTCATAAAACAATCGACTTTTACATGCTCTAACCTCATGCCCTTTGTGCCAACTGCTGAACACCACATTATTGATTTAGTGGATAATTTTGTAAATACCACTTATTTTCAGGTTACCGAAACCTCAAGTGGAATTTATAACATACTTACTAGATAAATATGGACATGACTATAAATCTATGGAAAAGGACAAGAAAAACTATTATCAAGAAACATGGAAACAGTTAAGAGCAAAGATTAAAACATTTATGGGGATACCAAAGCAGTACAGTGAATATTTAGCAGCCAGAGGATTATTAGATAAGGAAGATGATGATGAAGAATTGAAAAAACTGGCAAAGGGTCTGGTTGTCAATGATGATTAACTGTTTATGGAGTTAGGATTCAATATTTTACATTGTAAATAAATTATTTTTAAGGAAATGATGTTATTTATTGACAAACCTTTTCTAACCCTGTTCTTGGAACTTTATACTTGCTAAAGAAGTTAACCTTCTCACCATCCATTAAATTACAAATATTTTAACTATTGTCTATTTGGCCTACAGGCAGTGGCATATTAAGGCAAACTAGGCCATGTGCTGTGTCTATAGGTGTTGTAGTTTTTAGTAATTTTTTTTAACAACTATATACACATTTTTATTATATACATTATATAAAATATACTTTGTAGTCTTGAAGTACTTTGCATACCAAAGTACACCCCCTTATTTAATTTTTACTGGTTAATATTAATTCTCCCCACCTCTTACCTAAGGAGGAGACCTTTGTTCAACAGTGGACATCTTTCAGCTGATGATGAAGATGATGCATATTACTTAAAAGTGGCAGGCGTTCGAATTTTCCAAGAGCTTGGTGATTGGACAAGGGTGGAGTCAACCTTTAATCTCTGCAGATAGGCAACATCCTAAGTTTATTACTAATATTTACTTCTTGACTGATAACAAAATATAAAAACTTGATTTCAAATGAAAATGAAACTTCACTTTGACTGCCTCGTTGGTCTAGTGGTTGCTAAGCGCGACTGCTGAGCACGAGGTCCTGTCTTCGAATCCCGGGTTGGGCAAAGTGACCCTGGGTTTTTCCATTAGGTAATACTTAGTAGCAGCATGAAGTCTGGATTTGTGCCCGGTTGATGGCAAAAGGCTCACCCCCTATTACATGGGGACCTAAAAACGTAACTGGTGAAATGTGGGTGTACCGTATGTGCACCTTTCCTACCCCTTCGGGGGATACAGGTGTGATGTTATGTTTATTAAAACTACATAGTAGATGTGTTTAAACAATTATATTTACTGTGTTTTACAGTCATTTGGAATATCTTTAACAGGCTTCACTGTGCTCAACTCTTCAAACCATTCTCTGTCCATATCCATCAACTGCTGTGGTTTTTTATACTGAAATTTAAATTAATTATTAACCATAATATAGTGAATGATGGTGAGTATTTTTCATTCATAATTTATACCAGTAGTATAATTATAGTACTGTCTTGTAGATGAAAATTTAACTTATTTATTTTTCGTAATTTATTTTTTATCTGTAATACAAATCAACTATCCTTAGTTTTTAAAAGTCATCAATTATTGATAATGTTGAACAAAAAGGGGACTTATAACAGATGACTGGAGTTGTTTAATTTCTTCATAGAAAGTTATTTGACTATTCACTGAAAATTAACAAAACAGTGATAGAATCCTTACCACAATAATTAAAGTATTGAATGTATGACTACATTGTATATTAGCCTGTTGTAGGGGTAGATTTAATCTGTCTAGTTCAGGCACTTGTAGTTTTTTGAAGTATTTCTTATTGGATGTGCGTATTACAATGCATCTCTCATCATTGTTAGCAGTGACAGAGTATGTTTCTATAGGATATGGAAGATTTCGAATTCTCCACTCCAAGTTTATTCTTGTATTACGCCTAGTTAGTATTGGCTGAAATAAAAAGAAAACTGTTATTTACATACATGTCACACCTATTTCCCGTAGGGGTAGGCAGAGACCACGAATTTCCATTTGCTACGATCCTGACTTACTTCTTGATTAAACTGTAATTTAATACGGATTTAAAACATACAATATTGAAACCTTCTATGAGATCCAAATATACCTGGTCTTTACTCTCCACAATGTCGGCTACAGCTCCATCAATAGTGGGAGTAGCATTAGGAATCGGGTCACCGATCTCCACATCCCATTTCCCTTCGCCTCCAAGTTTCCCCTTCACTTTCCAAGCTCTACGCAATAAAACCTGCGTATCAACATTATATTCCTCAACCATTTCCTTGTCATCTTGAAACTTGTAGTGAATCTTTTTTAGCTTGTCCTCTTTCATACACGTTTTTTCAGCATCAAGCAGCGAGCGATACCAAATCGTGTTCTTAAACATTTTCGAATTAACTTCGCTGGTAATACAATTAAGTTTTATTATTTTCTGAAAACTATCGAAACCTTCAAAGTCTTCGATTAAACAATTCCTTTTCATCATTAAGTTACTATGGCAACGAAACTAATGAGTTCGGATACTTAGATTCCATACTTCTTCGTCGCTAACCTACATTTAGGTGATGTAGCTTATAATATAACCTTTTTTAATAACGATATGGTACTTTAAAGTAAATGAAATAAGTACTTATTTTTATAAATTTCAAGTGAACTTATCTCTAAATAACACTAATGTTAAAAAAGTCATGTGAGAATAAAAGAATTTAGAATAGAAAATCATTCGAACCAGAATTCAAAATATTTAATATAAACATGAAGCTGTCAAAGTGTCAAGGCTGAAGGCTCAGGCTCAGAGTAATTTGACTAAATAAAAAAATAAATTTAGTAATTATTCTGAGCTGAAGGCTGTCATTAAATAACGACTCTATGAGACTCTGAAGGCTGTGCCCTGTGCAAGGAAGTTAAAATAGGGAATATGAATGTAATTCATACATACATAAAGTCACTTCTGTTTTCCTAAGGGCTAGGCAGAGACCACGGATTTCCATTTGCTACGATCCTGGCATATTTCTGTTGCTTCATTCACACGCATCACATTCCTCATCCACACTCGTCAGTTGAGGGTACTCCTCACTTGCCCTTTTTGCAGAACATCTCCAATTTGGTCTAGGTATGTTCGCCTAGGTCTTCCCCTTTCCGATACTCCACTAACACTCGCCTCATTGGTTTTGTAATTCAAATGTGAGCCATATATTTTTTTATTATCTCTTTTGCTTAAGAATTATAAGTACCCATATCAATATTTTTTATATCATTTTGATTTGATTACAAAAATTTTATTATATATTTTATTCACATCTTTCTTTCAATGTTTAACTTGGTTTATTTTATTTACAAGGTTATTTACACTTCTTAAAAATAAATATAAACAAAATAAAAAAATTAAACTAAAAATTATGCATCAAAGTATTCGTCCTCATCGCTGTCGACTGGTACAAAAATATAATATTCTGGGGGAGGCCTACGTCCAGCTGTGGACTTCAATAGACTGATCTTGATGTGATTAGCACAGTCTTTAACCATAGTCATAACAATGATATTATTTAAACCCTTCTTTTGTTGTAATTATTTATCAAAATAAATTAAAATAGACGCAAAAATTCTGAGCCCATAGGGGAAAACAAACCATACCACAAACAAGATTTTTATTTTCTTTAGTAAATTAGACAACGTTTTGACGTTGACATTGACGCTACTTTTGACGTATTGTGTTAGGTTATGTTTTACCAAAATATGTAATGTAGCATTGAATTAAATGAATGCTGATTACATTTAAATTATCCAATATTTGTTTATTATCACATTTATTAAAACCATATTAAGATGCCGACTATTCCTGACAGGTACTTATAATATAAATTGTTTTATTGAATCAACCTGTACGATGTAAATATTTATGTTTATCATTTCATTTCAGATGGATACCATACAAAGCCTGTGGTAATATTATTGAAGGGACAAGGTTCATCTGCTTCAAAGTACCTCTTAAAAAAGTACGTATAATATTAATTTAAAATTATTTAAAGTTATCAACAAGTGCTATGATAATAGGATATGAATGAATGAATTAGCATGGCATTTACAAAAGATATTATACATCATACACAACATCTCGCTTGTCTTCGACTAACACAAGATGTTATTTATGTATGTTGTTTGACAGGGTAGGCAGAGGTATACCTGTGTAGGTACACCTTCAGTATTTCGCCAGTGATGTTTAAGGTCAAATAATCAATGTAATAGTAATATGGGATAAGCGTATTGCCATCAATGAGGCACGAATCCAGTCTGGAGACTGGAGGTGTAACTGGCAGCATGGATTCTGCTACTAAGAACAACCAAAACGAAAAACGCAATTGGTGTTTCAGATATCCTATAGTTTTATCCTATTCGATAAAAATAAAATAAAATAAGTTATTTTAGAACTAACCTCTACTTATTTAATCATTCTATTGCAATTTATAATGATAAAATATTATAGTTATTTAAGGGTTTATAGTACTTTAACATGGGACTTTAAAAGTGTCACTCAATAACTTAACAACATTGACACTACACCATAAAGAATATTAATAGTTATATCTTCATATTTTACTATGATTTAAAAATGTAATAACATGGAAAATTATTTGTGCTTAAACATCATATTAATTAATATTTATTTATTTTTCTTTTGTTTACTGCTGTCATAAGGCCTTAATTTTACTTTCTAAGTCAGACAAACTGTTAATTTTTTTTATTAATTTATTCCTGGAATCTAGTTATGTAATATTAACTTAAAAATAAGATTAATTCATTAAAATTATTTACTAAAAAAAATATATATACATAAGAAAAAACTAAAAATTATGCATCAAAGTATGAAATAGGATTAATTAGACCAATCACCGTAATATTGATAAATAGTGTTCCTGTATATTATGTATGTATCTACTTTGAATTGAATATATGGTACAGTGCCATCTATTATTATTAAATAGCATATCCGAAACAAGTTCAAGCCTTCTATAACAGATGGCGCTACCCAAGTAATAAGTGTAAGTTATACTGAACTAAATTCTAAGTATAAAGTTAGTGCAGTGGAGTTTGCTAACATAGTTTTAATTGTTAAATTGTGTTACTTGCACTCCAAATATTGTTTGCAAGTAAGAGGATTCCTTCATTTATTGTAGGTAGGTTCTCAGATTAATGATAATGTGAGGATTGTTTAAGAATAAAATAATCAAAGAATATTTTTGTATTTATGTGATAAAAAAGTTTTTATGAAACTGCATTTAAAAAAAAAAAAATAGGTTTCTAGGTTTAGTGTAGCTTATTATGTGTACGTAATACATATTAAGACTACATATAACTAAGACTGGATAAGGGAGGTTTGGTACGTCCTATGCCAAAAGAGATATAAAGGAGTGGTGATTTTAATATTTAGAATATTTTCTTGGGGAAAAAATATTAACTTACTTGTGCAGCAAACACTCAATAATCTATGGTCTTTCAAATAGAGCTCGTGTACCTCAAATGGTATCATCTGCACCTGCATTAGCGAAGCTAAGCCGACAATGAAATGCATTATTAGTCCACAAGCGCGACGCACAATGCGTGTTTGTATAACTGTCCGTCTGCCTGGGCGTTCACTTGACCGTACCACAGTTAGACAGCAAACAGTCTCTCGACGATCTGTGTTAATTTGTTCTGCATAGCGCTTGCATCGCTGCGATATCAGAAGTGTGTTTGGCTTGCCTCTCAACGTCGTACAATAATCGATCGATGCGTGAGATCTGTTATTGAAAAGTGTACTGAATTATTTCCGTGACCTAATTGCGTGTGTTTTTAAAGTAAATTTTTACAATGGTCTAAAATAAACCTACTTAAACGGTTGTATTATGTTCTCCTGACCGAATTACGCTCACGGCGGGCTATCTCATCATCTCAGCTTACTACGCAGGAGATATAATAGTGCACAGAATGCGCGCAAACATATGCGCACTCTTTATTCCTTCTGGTCCTCACTCTTATAGCCCGATGGGATGGCAGATCGATACGACCAGAGAGAGATCAGGAGCAGGACCAACAGCTTAACGTGCCTTCCGAAGCACGAAGGGTCTTGACATGTGAAAATGGTTATTCATCACAAGACTGATCGTGGCAAGCACGCTTTACCTCGCAGATCTGCGCGGTAGCCACGCAGCCACTAACAAATCCTAATCCTTGATTTTATAAAACAATTTAGAAAATAAACAGAAACCGTTACTTTCCTCTGTTAAGACAAATGTAAAACAAGTTTCATTTTACCGACGCATTTGTTCAATACGTAGTTCCATTCCAGGTTACGCCACTTGACATAAAAGATTAATACTACGCCGCATCAGCATCCATATTTGTTGAAACTGTCGGTTTGTTAACTCGACACATTATTGTTTCAGTCAACAGAACATTCTTAGTAATGTCAGTACGTGGTACTTTAATGAGATGCTAGTGCTGTTTCGAGAATAGAAGCTTAAATATGACACCTAAGGTTTTAAATTGAACTTATCTTGCCATTGTGAAGTGTCATCTACTTTGCGGATTAAACTTAGATATATGTCGAATCTGATTATGTGATCCGTGTTCTAGAAAGCGATAATATTCGTCTTTATTAGAACATAAAACTTCAACTATAGTTTAGGTATAAAATTCACACTAAAAAATAATAATAAATACGAGAAAGATTAGGTATATTTTCAAGGCACGAGCTTTCAGCAAAACTGTTGGAATAACTACATGACAATATAGAAAGTAGTTTTCAATGGCTTTCCACAATTAACCTGCATTTTGACTGTTCTTTGCACAACACTTTGATTGTTACCACCAAACATTGCTTGGACGAAGAGGCGCAGGTCAAATAAAACCTATGCGGTAACACATAGATACTACGTATATACGATGCCCTAAATATCTCACAAAGCAGCATGAAAAGAGCAGTTCATTATTGCACACCGTAGCTTCAACAATACCCCTAACCCTCTCAATTGAGGGCGGATTGCGGTGCCAGTCTCCTCGACTATGCCGCTCAGAGCTTTATGCGAGGATGACGCGCATACCAGCCACGATGCTGCTCTTAACGGAATATTGGCTCCTCAAATGCTGTAAGATGGAAGGTTTTTTGTAGGTCTAAATTTTATTCTGTCGATGATTTTTTAGGCTTATTGGCTTTTCGAATTATTTTGTGGTTCTTAGATACGTGGTGAGTCTTTGCGACTATCGTTACTGAAGGTCAGGATTCCATAGACTATAAATATTTATGAACAGTATGTAACAAAACTAAAATGTTTCAACAATAGTAATCATTTTAAGGCTAAGCTTTATTAAGCCAGCAAAAATAGGACAGCAAAGATTAAACCAGGAGAAAAATGTCAGTTGAAAAACGTGACATGTCAAAAATAGGTTTAATTTTGTCACACAACCGGCTTTATTTGCTGAACTGCGTGTCATAATATTTGTTTGTTACAAAAGAAACGGGCCCCGACATGGAAAGGACTAATCCCGTATTTGATAAAGCAGCGGGTGCCTCGCACCGTCTATGAATACTTGATTCTTTTTATCTATACATCTTTGGTTTTTTTCTAAAAATAGCCCTTTATACGGTATCCGTGGCGCTTTGATTCCGTTTTTTTATTCAACGGTATCTGGTCATAAATTTAGATAGTTTTGTTCTGTTTGAGTTATAAAGGGTATTACCTTAATGGCAATCGGTAGGTGTAATATGATACCATTCATGGATCCTCTGTTACTTTATTATGATTCACAATCGACCTTAACTTTCTCATCGTGCCATACAATTTTTAGTCGTTTGAAAATTGTATTTTTGCGACCCTTAATTACTAGCACAAGCACGAAACAATTTGTTCAAGTATTGTGCGTATCTAAGTAGGTATTTCAATTGTATTCCAATTATCAAAATTGCAACAAAGACAGTTTATCATATACAAGAAAAAGTATTGTGGATTTTTTTTGTTATAATTATGATAAATAGTGACAGTTACAAGGGCGCTTGCTATTCATCAATGGGGCAGATGGCACCTTTTTTGACTCTCCAATTATTCCTTGGTTCTACACCTTTGGCCATATGTAAAAAATATCTTTGATGTGAGCCGTTTTACTATAATACTGTTTTTCTCAGTCATGTGGCTTGACTCTCAACGTAATGTCGTAGTTTGACTTTCATCAGTAAGAGCAATGTATTGAACAGATGCCAGACGTAACACATTGTATCAATCAGTCAAATATTTCAACGTCTTAACCATAACAATATTTTCTTTTGCGCAATATATTTTTACGATATCACCTCTAGGCCAGGCGAATACAATTGGTCCGTGACTTTGATGTACGCTTATGTGTTCATTATGCACACACTAACATATAAAGTTTAAAGCGACAGCCATTTCTTATTGCGCTCGCAGTCATTTTGTTTTGACCTGCTGTAAGAGCTGAGCCGGTGAAAAATAAACCTGCCATTCCTTATCTATAACTTTTATGAAGTTAAATATATATCTGACAGAGACACTTCGTCTTATAGCACGATATCGATTAACTTTAGACCTCCCAAAATCATGTGACAATTAGATCAAAACGATTATTTTGGATTTTACTGTGAAAGTGTGAATCGGCAATACATTATCCGATTTAATGCACTTCATCGATATCTTACATCTTTAAACGATTTAATAGGTAATTGCTATGCGGTTGTTATTGCTACGAAACTAAACCGGCGTCAGTATCGATTCGTCTCCGATTTAATATGTAATGTGTGGTCCTCCGTATTCAAATGAATAAGGTGGATGGGTGTCCTATAAGTGGAATTGAGTCAGAAATAGCTCTGCAAACAGGGCGTTTTCTCTTCAAAATATACGTCTGGTTTTGTTTTACATTCTCTCTATTATGACAGGACGCCATTATAAGCCATGATTATTACAAACTATACATGCAGTGTCAAATTTCAATTTTTGTCCTTTTATGATCTACGTGGATGCTATATTTTTATAACTTTTTGTCATTTAGCCTTATTCAATATTCTTTGGTTCTGTTTAAACCGTTTTAATCAGAATTTTCGTTACTTTGACATGACCGATTTTATTGTTATGTGATTGGTCTAGAACGATCCATTTACCCATTTTATAGCACACTACTCTTCAGTATCGGTGTGGAAATCTGAATCGTGAATGGTGTTGCATTTCTACGGCCATCAGGCCAAATAAAAAAGTCATAAACCGATGACAGGCTTGGGAACACGGGGTAGTAATGTAGGTCGATATCGGCCGTTTATTTTATTGAGCCGACAACAGCGTAAGCCCCAATACGTTGCACTTATCGTTTATCGGCATGTAATGATATAGCGTTACAAGCTCGTAAAATATACTAAAAACTAGACCGACCTCCTCTACATTAAGGTCGAGTTATATTAGTTCTCGCACGGGTTGAGTATTCATTAGGGTGTAAAGGATCGAGTAATTAATAAAGAACCCAATCGAGCATTAATAACAAAGGTGTTACTAGCGGACTTCAATCATTCTTCTGCGCTTGTTTGATCGACGTCCTATAATCCTTTGAAACTCAACAAAGTTCCGCTCCACTCCCCGCCAAAACGACGCTTTTGTTAAATGATTTAGAAACGTTGAACTCTACCTTACTATCTATACTGTGGATTCTGTTACGGCTTTATTTATGTTCTTACGGATTCTGTACTTGGATTGATGTAAATCATGACCATCAGAAGACACTTTGTACAAAAGAACTTTCTAATTCAGCTTTATTCGTTTTGTCCCCTACGTCGCGCTATACCGGTACGTTTTGATCGCCCAATTGTTTGGCATTGTCCGCGAAATTACACCTCAATTATACGTAGAAAAAGAAAAAAACCGAGGCTTCTTTGTATTTGGGCAACGGGAGGGCAATAATTTATTCTCCGTCTGGTTTCCGGCTGGCGTCAAACAGTGGGCTTAGGGGCTGTTCGGAACCCAGCGGTTTACTGTACAGTGTGTACATATTTATTTTAGCAAAAATAAGACATTCGAATATCCATATAATAGTAGGTATTCTTCTAGGTAAGGTAAGTTGTATTTACTTAGTATCCGCCTATTTTGTATCAATATCCAAGTACTTAAGCAAATGTCTTGATCGTGGCGCGTGGTAATTGGTAATTAGTACCGATGTGCTAAAATCGGGTCCGCCATGGAGTCGATTAGCATGGTATTGATTGCGTCGCCGAAAGCAGTAGGCGGTGTTAATGGCCTCTTATTTAGCGAGCCGTATGATCTTAAAATAGCTTTTTGGGAACACATTGTTTTTGTGATCTATGCATTTTTGGTGTGATAATCTGTTAGTTAAACATTAAGTCGTCGTACATAGTCTGCCTGTAATGCGTGTGATTGCGTCAAATGTAGCGTATTGTTGGTGTAGTGCTGTCATCGTTTCATTTTTGTTGTTTGTGTTATGGTATTTTTTTCTCATATAGACTCATTACGGTGATGTCACCGACGGTTTCTGGACACGATAATCGTGATGGTAACGCCCTGACTGCTATTACCATGTTAAGTTATGAGCTCATTTATTTTGCCACTTTAAATTATTTGATTAGATTGTTAGTCATTGTTAAGGAGGTGTTGACATTAAGCGGTCTGTGGGAAATTGATATACGATTATTAAGCTCGACAATTAATTAATGTGTGCATTATGTGGCGCCTCGCTGCTGGTATAAAGGTCTATATGCGTGGCAGACGTGAAGGGACCCCGACTGTGAAGGCAGCGCGGCTCAACTCCTGCTAATCAATGCCCGTTGATTGCCAATTTGCGCTGTGATATATCGCCGATTGCTGCGTTTAATTGTCTAGAATACCAACAGCAAGGGATGGACTTGTAGTTTACTATAAAGTCAAACTAACCTTATGTTTTTAACTTACTTTATAATTTCAATTTATGTGCAACCAAAATTAAATAAAACTATAAAATAGCCTCTACATGCACATTAAATCAATGCATTTTAATTGTTTCAACATTCTGACGTTCTCCAATTAGAGTTAATTAAAATTTATTGTATGTAACAAGTGAATTACGAATTGAACCCATATCTACGTACATTCTCCATTATAATTGACACACTTTTGTTTATTGATTTATTTTAGTCCTCAGAATTTATGGTACTTCCTACAATTGTGCAGAGAAAGTGTGAGTTTTCATTACGTTGGCCCTATTTTGGATAAAAGGACCACCGTGCGATCTCTACTCACGAGATATCCTCTCTTTATTATGAACAACTGTGTACAATGCAAATGACAGCCGGTGGGTGGCGCAGTTTATGCGATCCTCAATCAGTGACGGTTGTTCGGCGCACGCGCCAGCTACGAATTATACCACGAATTATTATTGGCACTATTTGTCGCAATACGCGTCCCGGTGGCATTTCTATTATAGCACTACGTTTGTTATGGACAGACCACCAAGACATAGAGTATTAAAAATGTGTACTAGGTTTTAACGTAGGTATTATGAACGAGATTTCAGTTTAAAGTTTTTAAAAGTCTGTCGCAAATAGACGCATAAAACGAAAACTTTTAATTTTTTTATGGTTAGAGTAAAGGGATATTTTTTTGTATTGTTCTATTAGGGATTGTGTTACAAGTGTAGTACTTATAGTACATTATCTACAGTAGATACTATAATCGTTTTGACACCTTGAAATGAACCAGAGCTTCTGTTACGCCCTGTGGCTCAGTTATAGAATTCATTAATAACTATTAAAATATTCCTTATTAATTTTTTGCATAACTGGCTTTAAAGTAAACTAAATATTTCATTATTATCCACTCTGGTCTTAGGGTCAGAGCTGCGCCATGATTCTACCCGTATCAATTACGCAGATCGAATGATAACTGGGCGATAAATTATCTATGGCTATACGATAACATCTCTCTGTGATCGGGTACGGCAGCCATATTGAAATTTTTGGTCTTTGTCAATGATTTACAGAAGGGGTTATGAAGACTGCTGTCGTTGATAAAAAAGGGTGATGTTAAAAAAAATGGATTTATATAATCAAGAACAATAAATATTAAGACTTGAACACCCTTTGCCATATTATAGTATGACGATTAGTCGCAATTTGATAATAAATGGTTAAAAGATACATAACAAAAATAAGTTCATATTCAATTGCTCGGCCCCGCAAACCTAAATAAAGTCCTCAGCGACCTATTGAAGCCAACGAAGCGCCACGTGGTACTAATTCTCTCCAGACCGCGTGTTTGTAAAGGTGCACAAGACCACACAGTAAGCAGGCAATCACCTGAACATCGCTCACCCCGCTCCCACTCTGTAATCACGCCATCATTACTTCTAATGACGTGTTAACGTTGCTTTATGGGAATGCCAAACATGACGCTCACATTTCGGTCATTTACATTTGTTTGTCGACTATCTTCGTATTGTTTGCCATCGTCTCTAGAACAGAGGGCGGCGTTTCGGTCAGCCACCGGTGTGTTTAAGGCATTTTTAAGTGCAACTCGGTTTTGGGTTATGTTTAGATTTTGTACTGTCGCTTCTGTCTTTATGGCCTCGAATTACCTTGGCGTATTGGTTTTATACTAGTATGCGCGGATGTATATACGGACATTGGACGGATAATAACTTTGTCAGGAAGTTAAATGTTCTAATCCCAATACAAAAAAAAACTCAGAAAAATACAAAAATACTTTCTATTTCTACAAAATATAGTCTAAATCTGCAAAATGTCCAAAAATAAGGACCAAATGAAACCGTAAGACGCGCGACATAGGTGAAGAATTATTATTTTGATTTTTTTATTATTGTAGCGTTACAGAAGAATACTATTAAATTAATGTCTATTGATAGCTGGATTTTGCTCAGTATAATACTAACGCGTGTCTTCTTGTTCAAATCTCTTACTAAATATGCTTGCGGTAGTTAGTGTATACAAAAATACGACTGGTTAGGAACACCCACGGATTTCTACCTTCCGGCTGGTGTTAATACGTCCCTGTTGATTTTGTGCCTACACAAAAATGTTCTTACTATTGCTAAGCACAAAAATGATCCCTATACCAAACACAATAAAAGTTCTACCGATTCCAAAGAAAGCTTGTGCGTTCGCAAGCCTTGTCTAATTCACACTATGTATTTAGCTGAACTTTGTGAAACACAACAAAGATGTAATCATGACTGTGGTAATGCATTTTTTTTCGTGTACTTAAAGACATCCGTCGCAATGCAGATGTTAATCAAATTATCAATGCAGACTTCCGTGTTATTATTTAAAACAGGTTTATCTTTTCATAATATACTCCGAAGTGTCCCCAAAACATGACTGTTAATTTTTAGAACAAGATTTCTTTATTCAAAATACTGTTGATAGTGTTGTACAGCTTTGTAAATGGAATTATTAAAGCTAGATGGACACGCACATAAATGAATTGATTATGTATTCAAATATCCATATTGAGCTGTCGGCGGTGTCCGTTAAACAGTACAGTCACGTTCCTTATAAAGAATATTGGAAAAAATCTATAAAAGCCGCAACTCATAATAGTCAGTGGTCACGAAGGTGCTTGGTATTATCCGAGGCGCCAGCAGTTGAAGCTACCCGCTGCGATACCTTTCCCCTACCAGTTTAACTTGACATCATCCTTCGCCCCTGTCGTTCTCTTTAAATGGCTGAGTAAAGTATATTGGTTTTTATGCGAGAGATCTTGTACACTGGCTTCGTTTGCCCCGGGACATTCAAGCTCGCCGATTGAATTCACACCCGCAGTTCCTGTGTCCCCTCCTCGTTATAAATCAAACGCAGGTATGATTCCGTCTGGGGCAGTCGTGTGGAATGCTGCAAACCCTTGCGGGGGCGATTTCTGCAACGATGCTTGCCATTATGCTCATGTTTGGGGATGTTTTAATTAGACACGCAGCAATATTACGCGTTTGAGACAAAAAGGCGCGTAGTGGTTTTTTACTGCTTGTTATATTTATTATAATTCAAATGATGACTTCTTTAATGTTTAAAGAACCGACCTTTAATGCTATTTGATCAATAAATTATGAGATTAAACTAATAAAGATTTCATTTACTTTAACGTAATGCGCCTGGCCGATTCTCTAAAGTTTGTTTTCATAAATAAGTCTTTTGGTAATAAAAAAATGGGATGTTTTTAACATAAACTATAATAAATCATTAGATTAACACAACGAATAATAGGACTGTGTTATTAGTTTACCGAAACGTGTAGAAATACGCGTACACATTTCAATAAAGTCGTTCCACCGTATACATATATTTGGGAGTCTTTTCTGGTGGGCTCAATATTTGTTTAACCTTGTTTCTTTTCTATAATAAATGTGTCACGTTCGTAATACATCGTAGAAGTGTCTCGGCTCGACAATGAACTTGCCAGTCAGACGGGTCGAAGTCTTCTCACACAGCCGCGACTTTACTATAACGTGAACCCTCCTCACGTGTGACGGGACTATGCATTTGTTTGTCCGCAGCTGCGGTGCCGACAACATATTTATTATGCTCATTAACCTTCAAGAACGCTATTTAATTGTTGGCCGTTTTTTATTCACTTCACCTCTGACCCGTCCGCGACTTATTGCTCACCGGTCTCACTTTGAAAGCGAGAACTGGATGTTATTTATTATCCTGAGACGAGGATGCGTGTCGCTTCTACCTTTGTGGCGCTTGTGAGCTTGTGTTTATGATTTATTGCGCTTATAAGGACGTAATTACGGCCACACGAATTTGAGTGCGGCTTGATTCTTCAAACATGTAAAATAAGAAAGTAAAGTAAACAAAAGCATTTTCTTGCTAAGGTTACCTAATGAATACAGCGCCATAAGGAAATTTAGCTTTCATGTAATCCTAGACGTTTTTATTTACTATCTATAAGAGCAGCAAACAGGATCTGTCCATTCATAAGTAGTTGGTAGTGAGATCCGCCGCCAGAAGATAATGAAGTCCTGGGTAATATAATGCGATGGGATATTGGCCGGGTAATGTGGAATATATTCGTAGCGACGATATTGTCAAATGACCGTCTATTTCTCACGCAGTGTGACTCTGTACTCGTGGGGGTCTAATATCTACAGCTAATGATCAAAACACACGGTTCACAGGAATTTGAACATACAAATGTGTTTATTGAATAATAAACCTGTTGCGCAATTTAAAATGTTACTACTACTTGAGGATTATGACGCACTCTTGTATATTTTATGGCGTCTGTAACGATGGATTTTGCTTTGCCTCCCGCGACTGTCTTTTGATGTTTTATTCACACTCGTAAACCGATCGTGAGATATCTTTAGTTAATAGTCGCATGTTTAATTTTATATAAACTTTCGGTTAATTTACTCTGGTTGCTTATGCATTAATGTTCATTTTCACATGTAAGTGACCAGTATCACGTCCTCTTTTATTTTAAGATGCTTATTAGTAAATGATAGGCTGAGGTCGGTGAGTGACGGATCGATAGGCGTTCTTTATTTCATTATTACATGATACGCAATCATAATGAAAATGAAGCTACCATTGTTTCGGAGCTTTCTATCTAAGCATGTTATTCACTTCAGCGTTGACGTCTTCATACGTGCTATCGGCAACAGTAAATTGTGGTATCGTGTCGGTACCGTCGTCGGTATGGAACCGTTTATTGATTGGTATCGTAGTTTGTCCGCTGTTCACTTTGAATAAAATTCGAATTATAATTAATCACGGTGGTGCCGCGTGGGAGAGCGTCGTCGCACGCCGGACGATCTATCATATTTTGTGATAACGCCACTAGGACGCATCTCGTAAACGTATTGAGTCGATCTGGTTTGAAGCTAAGCTATGCGACAATAGTCGAGTGCAACGGTACAATGCCATTTCACACTGAGTAACCGTACTTATTACAATAATATCGGTGTAAACATGTGTCAATAGTGTTATCATTGAGTGGTTTCTGCTGCTCTAGGTGCGATGTAACTTGGAGGTCACCTTTGTGGAGTCTGTTAAGCGTTAAATTTTCCGGTCCTTCTATTCCATTTACAGGATTCTACCGCAATGTTGCGGCGTTTATAAAGACGACAGTGTCGATGACAACAATAAAATCGGATCATAAAGTTTCGATCGCATCCTTTGAGAGTTCCTATGCAATCTCGCCGCTCAATTTTATTTCCAATACCAGCGTAAATAGATAGGCGGGTAGATGTAAACGAGGGACACCCTGGGGCTTCGGTGGAGGCTCCTGTCAATTGAATTTGTCTGCAAGCGCTCGGTGCATTAATAGCGCACTAAACTACGTTGAATACTATTATTGATATTTTCATAAAAGCGCGCATCCATTGTGTGGTGACGACGCTCAATGCACGTCTAGTTTTAGTGTGTTTTCGTTATGGTATTTTGATATTTTATGTCGGTGTTATTCGTTATGTCTGTCAGTTCTGTAGTTTTATTGCGTTTGTACAATTTGATTTTATCATTTAATCCCAGGCTTCTTAAGAATGGTATATTGTTCGTGATAAATAAGATCCTCGACTACTTAAATACATATCAAACGATCTTTTAACCTATACTGGTTACGGTACGAATTTCCCCATCACTTAAAACAACTAACAATATTTAATAACGCATGTATATTAATGACTCCCCAGCGGACAATTTGTACTAAATGAAATAATTATGGCTCAAATTATAATTTAACATGGCTTGTAAAATGTTAACAGGGTAGTCTATTTGTTTGTCGCAATAACTATCTCCTTTCATCGTTCTCTTTCTCTGTCTGTTCCCACGTTCTTGACGCTTAATCACGTCGGCTCTGCGCTCGCGCCTAATATTGCACTGTAATGTGTTTATTAAGCGCCGTTCCCTTTAATGGCGTACCATTTAACATACAATGTGCAGTGGTCCGATTTGCGTGTAAACCCTTCGTGGATGCGACATAATATCTGTCACATTAATGATCCTTAGGCACGGTATTACTGTTTACTTTAAGTAAAGATATTCGAAGATTGTATCACTGTGTTTGTAGAGTTAGGTAATAGACTGGTGCGAGTCTTCTTTTTTGCAGATCCATTATTTTTTTTTAGTTTGATCCTCAGGTGTAAAGAATGACATTGAAGCACACTAAAACTTCCGGTACTAAATTTTTATATGGATCACTTATACTTTCCCAAATGTCAAACATGAATGAAAAGGCATCTCCATATCTTGATGTCGCTGTGTGAACTTCAGTTTGCAGCTTGCTTTCTTTGCGTTTCGTCATCGCTACCACGGCATGAATAACACTGTATTAATTATTGCTGCGGTTGTTTGATGACTGACTTTATTCATGAGTTTGGCACTGATTCTCATGCGTGTTGACTTAGTTTTTTTTTCTGTTGACACATACATGTACGGATGGTCTAGCGCTAATTTATGATGAGTTTGTGTTTGGTTATTTTCAAGAGTTTTGCTATAATTAGAATTGTGATATCATCGTTTAAGATAATATGTATTAGTGTGGTTAAATGTCAATGAATTCTATATCTAGTATATTGTTATAACTAGTTAGATGAAATAACTAAATAAATAATGGTCTCGTTTGACTCCGTTTGTCCGGCCATTATGTCAACACGAATACCCTAATCACCACGCATAAGTTGTGGATCGAAAGTGTTTGATAAATCTACACGTGTCATCATTACCCGAATTTGATCTACGTCTCTCATTAGCTCCCTCCTAAATAAGATATCAGCCGGTGATTAAGTGCCAACGCACCGGTGATTATTTTATTGCATTCCGACGTTAATAAACAATCTATCGATTTATGTTTTATCCATATTACGGTATTGTCAACGGTAGTTTCCTAATTACACTTATTATTAATGTTTAACGGTAAAATTCTAATTAGCATACAATCGCGAAATAATAAATTGTTTAGGGAAAGTTGCATATTCAGTGTAGGTATATGTTGCACCTTTATTCCATCTTAATTAACTTTAAAGATCTATGATTGAAAAATAATGAACGTGGCATTTGTCACATATAAAATGTCATTAGTTACGTTTTTCGGATTTTTAAATGAAGCTTTTGGGGGACACAAAAATTGATAGTTCCATTCCGCTGTTTTCGTTAGTGGATCGTTAGTGTCACCGGTTGGCTCGCAGCGATGCAAATTAAGACGTTCGGTCGGAATTTGGTTTTGATTTATGACCTTATAAAGTTATGGTACGACACAGGTACTTCCTCATCGAATAATTCATGTAAGGCGCATTGTTTTTACTGGTTCACAAGTAATTGATCACACGCCTTAAAGGTATTTTTATATTTTCTCCAAAATCATTTCTTGCTACAGTTTCTTTTTAAAGTTGGGTATGTATATACCTATAGTACCTAATGATTAACAGGTGAGCCGATGTCCACCCGTGGGCTGAGATAGGCTGATGATGATGTTGGTGATGAAGAGCTTTCGAGTATTTTATTTTAAGATTACAAATATTGTAATCTTGTGTATTGTGTAAGGGAGAAGGCGCTGCAGTCACTAAACCATAAAGAGAGAATGTTTTAGTTATTTCAATTTTCAATGAGTAGTGAATTCCAGTTAGCATTCATTGACATCTCCAGGTGTTTGCAAATTTCACCTGATGTCATGTCTGTGGCATTGTTGCTATTTATACGTATTGTTGATCTGTGTCTGGTGTAGTTTTAATTCGAATATAACGAGGTAAAAGTTAACGATCTAAAAATAATATTGTTCTGAAGTTTTGTTAAGACTGCCATTCTTCAGTTTCAACCAATATTTTATTATCCATTATGGTTTATAGTCTATGTATACGTTTTTATTGCCGCCACATCGTAAAAATTGTCTCTTGCTTATTATTTTCGTTTAAGAAATTCCTATACATATTCATTATTAAGTTTGTCAGCTAATTTTTAACATCGTGTTGATTGAACGTCGTCGTCACATAATTAATTAATTAACGTATACATAATTACGTCATTAATTTATATTTTAATGCTTTCCCATGTTATTACTTTATTCAAACATGCATATTCAGTCAGTTAGGAAATAATCTTAGACACGTAAATCATAAAATATTGGAATAAGTTATGTGGCGAGTGACATATAATTGCTTAATAATTTAAATGTGGCTAATGAAGCATTGCCTGTTTTTGTGTAGTAGTTTGATGATAAATATATTATGTTTTCATTAAGAAGATGATGAAGTTGCTCAAAATATTATTAATTTTACATTTTTAATGTGACATCTTAACATGATTTGATAATTATCATGTTACTTATTACAGCTATTCTCATACTTAGGTTGTAATATAAAGGTAATTTACCTTTATTACCCTGCTAACAAATTGCAAAATATAAATAATATTTATGTTATTCATATTATGAAATGTACTTGGGTAATCCTGGGATCTGTTAGATTCTTATTATAATTTTAATACAAGCGCAATACAGTCTTCCAGAGCTAATTCTGAATATATGCCGCGGTGGGCTTTAATCGCGCGAGTTATACACGGTACTTACTTATCTTTTAATTCAATTTACACGCGCAAACCTTGTTGATCAATAATTTATTGTTTTTTATTCGGTTGTTATCTTGTATGGATCTCATTTTTGTACCTGTCTTATTATTGTTTTAACATAACGCAGTAGATTTATATTTTTGTAATGTAAAGGCGACTAATTTGCGCTTGAGTATTGGTTTTGATTGAAATGAATATTTGCATTGTTCTATTTTCTGTTTCTGAGCATACACTTACAAGCAATGTAATATACGAGGTATATAAGACTCATATTTCATAAATACACCATTTAATGCGGGGTGGGCACATCAGATGCTTATTGTTATGGAGTAGGTACATTTTTGGCCTCAAACATCAAAATATACCGACATATTTAAAAATTTCACAGGAGTAGGTTGCACCTGGTGCGTATACCTACTGTTTATATAAGGTAAAACAATTTTAATGAAGTGTACATAGCCACCAGCCAGGCTACAGCACCTGCGACGGGGTGCAGTAATAGAGAGGTGTGTCGCCACGCCTTGCCGGTGATGTGCCGACGACAAGCTCGCAACTTCACCGTTGTTGATTTTGTACTATACGATAATTGTATATTGGAAATTCTTTGAAGTGTTTCTGGAATTAAACGTATTAAAGAAAAATATAGGAAGGTTTACTTAATCACTACAAGATTGTTTACTTTTATTTACATTTATTTTAGATATTCTGAAAGTTAGGTGAACTTGATGTGACCTCGGTGTGACTGGCATCGAACAGGGTATCAGGAAACATAAAAAAATGCATTTATTCGACACATGTTAAAGAGTGAAATGATAAATGATTATACAACAACGACTCAACATTTTATTTGGAGTGTTTGCAATAAAAGGAACGTTCAATTTATCATAAACTTTCAAAACCCGTAAACGTAATTCGATTAAAGTAAATAACAATATAACAATTTGTCTTAATATAATGCATTGTTGACTTTCAAGAGGTCTTTAATTAATTAGTCAATTCTATTTGATTATTGATGTGTTTGGCAAGTTTTGCGCGTCCAATAAACTCGAGTGTTTGTATTGCGGTTAGGTTATTTGACGTTGAATTTTAATGATTATGGGTAGGTCAGGTGCGTAAAGTAACTAGCGATCATGTGTGCAGATAAGTGAATGTGACGGAATCAAATGATGTGCCCAGTTATGTAAGGATTGAAGCTGTACATTACTGTCAAATGGGGGTTAATAAGGATATACATTTAAAGAGATTTTTACGATTGAACTTTGCGAACAAGGTCCCAAAATTGTTAATAAGAAAATAGTTCCTTGTTATCCATTTCAAAGTTGTCTGCTATTCGCCCGCGTCCCTATTAACCCAGATTTTGTGTACGTTGTTTTGTTTCCTCTTCAAGACCATGAAAAAGAGTTATACAGTTATGTGTTATGAATATGAACAATACTGGCTGATTGTAACCGCATTTTACAGTAACGATATGTCCATACATGGTGCATTCATGTAAACATCGATTGTGCAACTCTTTATGAAGTGTGATTTAAGCTTGAGATTGCGAATTCCGAGTATTGTAGCTACATTTCCGATGTGATTTCTTGGACGTGAATCAGGATGGCCCGCTTTTTGAAGATTTATAAGTCATTTTGTGATGCAATGTGCGATTAAGTAGCTTTATTTTTTGCGTATTTAGTTAATAAAGAGAGTAGAGACGGTTTAAAATATTTGAAACAAATACATATAAGGCTTATAATTATTTGTAGTACAATATACTTTATTTTACATAATACAATTGTGTAAACACTCCAACCAATTTACTATTTTTAAAGTCATAAATATTTTATGTGGTCTTTATTTTAAAAACCCTGTATTAAAATACTATGATACGTTTAAACCGTAACCTTATTATATGTTTGAGTCGCCGGCGCCGGCGCAGCTCTTCTCACGAATTTCGCGGCGAGGCGCCTGCGCGTGGGCGGCCTATCGTACGCCGCCATCACACGTACACTTGCCACCACACCTGTAACATCTCCCCTACATTGGCCCTGACACATAAGGTTCAAGTTTCTTTAACAGAACCGAACAGTGGGTCCGTTTGACGGCCCTTTGTTGCCTAGTGCGTCTAATTAGTCAGTCTGTTTAGTGCTGTACCCGCCGCAGGCATTTCGCTATGCAATATGCAGTGTGAAATTGTGTGATTTATTGATAAATTATGCGTGCCATGAATATAAGATAAATTAAATTTTAACACCTTTAATTTCAAATTAGGACTTGAAAACAGTTTTTCTATAATTTTCTTTTAAAAATGTGAATTCATAGGAATGAGTTAATATTATACCTGCCATCAATACGCCTACTACAATACAATAATATGTGGTTTATATTGACCGTCTGGCCGCTGGAGCCATCGTATTTCAACAGTCGTGTATAGATTCATCTGCCAGTGCTTATTCATAAGAATATTCACAAGTGACATTAAAACTCCTTGTATGATGTTTTTGTTCAGTCGCGTTGTCGACGGATATCAAAGAGTATATTTCGTTGAATTTATTGCGCTCGCCTGCGGTATCGTCTGCGTTGAATAGCTTGTATCGTGTGATATATTTTTCCTCAAACCGTCTTTTAACTTCTCGGCTTGTACTCAGAGTATCGTCTCGTGTTTGCTCTTTGTGTTGATATTGGCTGGATATTGAAAGCTCTAAGAATACTTATTTCGAATGTAACAATAATACTTTTAGTCCCGTGTAAATAATAAATGAAAAGGCATCATTGTACTTATTACGCCACTGGTTTGAGTCACGCGTGAGGTCCTGAATCAAGAATATGAACTGAAACATGGCGGCACGATGGCGCCAACTCGGTGAAATTAATCTGAATCGTGTATCAGCAAGTTTCAATTTAAAAAATGTTTATTGGGATTAAATGAGAGTAGTATCGTAAATATTGTGCTCACTGTAAGTAATGAGTACTTTTTTGTAATATACGTCATAGCTTGGCAATATGAGGATATTCTTTGAATTAAATAATAAGGTTAATGTCGTGCATTCATTTGTTTAGATATAAGTTTCTTTATTGATGGTATTGGACACCCACGCACCGAATTACCGCCTGTGTAGGTATCGTTTCGCCGCCTAAAATTAACAAAGGTCCGTTGTTGCTACCGATTTGTCGCGACCGGGTGATTTATCTTCAATAAATTTATCGCTCAATCAACGTCGTCGCATGCGCAAGTTCGCGCCGCCGCTGATTGGATTTCTTCATAATTACATCTTTTGACACGTACGCGCCAAGTTTCGTACTTCACAAGCCGGGGCATGAGATCGTGGGAGCACCGTGTAATCAGCTTTCTTAACTGTCTTGTTTTGATCTGATACCAAGGAATTATTGTTTAACAGATATGATGGAATTCTTTGTCTGGCTGCCATTTCCGTATTATTTTTAACTTCAGTCAATGTTCGATTCTGTTTGTTACTAACAGTCATGAAGACAAAACTGTTATCTACAGTTAAATAAATTACATGAATAAATACCTGAATAAATCCGCATCACTAGGAAGGCAGTTCTCGACGGATGTTCTGGACGAAGGAAAATCGAAAGCATAAAACGAAGCCCAGCTATAATTTGATATGGGCTGGTAATAACAGTATATATCCTTAAACCTTTTGTGTTCCCATATTAAAATAATTATCATAGATATTTGGTTAAACATTTAAGCATTTCCAGAGTCTCTTAAATTCCTTGTCAAGTATATGCGCTGTGAATAATAAGGAACGCGTTGAAGGGCGGAATCTTTTCGTGTGGTTACGTTTGTATGTCGTCCGGTTGTCATGTCAGTTAATATTTTGGTGGTTGTAAACAGCGATCGCCGCCTCTGATAGTAAGAGTATTATATTAATATGCACACGTTTAAAGTTTAATGATACTCGACAAGGAGTTACTTTCATGTCCACTATGGAAATTTAACACATTCTTATCTTGTTTTATGAGGACAATATAAAGATTTTGGTTTGTGGCTTCACTTCGTAAAAGAAAGCTTTATACTCATTCAACTTGGTGACTAACCAGGGGTTCTTTTCTAAATTAGTTTCTACCTTCCTAAATGTTGCAGTCGTTGTATAGTGATCCAATACTTCATCTTACTCTTTTTGATCTAAATATGACAGAAATAGAGAAATCGTACGTATCTATAATATTTATTATATAAAGACTTAAAAAACATTTACTTTACTTCATGATAAACTAAGCTTTACACAGTATTTATAATGAACGTTGCTTTTATAGACGTTTCGCTTTAATCAACTTACGAGGTATCATCACCTGTTATTACCACAGTAACATGCGGTGAATGATTTAGTTGAAATTGAACGTTCAAACACCGGTCTTGCGGAGGCTGTGTGGATTTTTATGATTGCACCGTCATTGCCGCACAACGGGTGTAATTTCTCAACTAAGCCGACACACCTTCCAATAAAAATGTATGGAGTATGCAGCAAATCTCCTCAAACGAGGCGTTTAAATACATTATATTTTTTTGCAAAACATTTAAGGTAGGTATGTAAAATAAAAACAAGCGTTCATTAGCTTTGTATATCTTTTTCGGAGACAATCTCCATTTTTAGTGTATTTTTGGGTAGGATTTTACGTTAGGGTATTGATTCGGAAGTATTTAAAATAAACCATTTGCATTCCGATCGCCGAATGCCAAATGTTTTTTATTTAGTCTTGTTCCGGTCAAAATGTAAGGTTTAATGCCATTACTGGCAATAGGTCGTTATCCAGCCGATTCCGGACGACCATTCTCTTTAATTGTCATAAAATACAATCCTGAAAAGAAGTAAGCGCGTGCGCGGACGCACAAAATGAATACCATTTATTTCGGCACACTTGCAGAGATATCTTGTAGGGTAACCATTAAGTATTTAAGTTCGGTTACGATTTAAGTAATTTTGGTAATTATGCACACGAATTGGCATACCAATGCCTTAATGAAGAATTCCGAAAATACTGCAATAAAATCATTTACACCGCTCTCATTGTAATTTTGTTATAATTAAATTGTAATGGAAAGAGATCGCGAAATTATGTGAAATTCACATTAGCCTTTTTCAGTTCACTGCTGGACGTAGGCATCCCCCAGGCTTTTTATTTTTTTATACATATTTTGATTACTCTTCATAAGGGATTTTGCCCCTAGTCACCACTCTGGGCTGGCAACCGCAGTATTGTGAACGATATCTACACAACGAAACGCTTCTGCTCACCCCCCCCCAGAAATATCCCTTCGTCGCCTCTTACCAGACCCACGCGACGGGTTGCCTATTCTAGTTTAATAACCAGTAAAAAATCAAGAATTCGGGAATTTTATTTAAATATAAGTAGTTCTTACCCTAAGTATTGATGTAACAAGCAGATGATGTATGCTACGTACGAGATACCAGCATACAACAATCGGATATCATTTAAGTAATACAACATTCTTTAAGACGCCACGAATTATTTTTAGTGAGGATTGATTTATGGCTTTGTATGATTTATTAGGATATCATAATTAGTGTATTGTGTAAAATTTAAATAAGCTTCTTCCACAATGTCTTTTAAAAATATTTGTGGCTTGTTAAACATTTTTTAATATTATGTAGGTACCTATCTCCTATATCGTTTCTTACTTATGAATTACGACAATTTTTACCAACTAGTAATAATTTACCGAAATACAGGTGGACAATTAGATACCTTTATGTAAATACAATATGTTTTGTATTAAATTATAATTAATACTACATACGTAATGTATGATGATAACTTTATTCCACTAAGCATGCACAGCAGGTGTTATCATGAATACTGACAATATTCTATATTAATCTAATCTAGTTATACACGAAATGGCTACACCAATGAAAAATGCTAATGGTTATTTATATTCTTAGAAAAAACATATAATATCAATTTCTTACGACGATATATTGGAAAGGCACTATAAGAAGGGAATTTTAAACTTACGTTACTGTAAGGAGGACATATTATTATCCTTACGATTCGATAAAGGTCGTATGACTTTTATTCACCGTCATAATCGATTGGAAGGTGTTGGGTAGTGATTTTCATTATCCCATAATTTACAAAACGTTGGGCTACACGTGGGGTATCATCGGTGCCCATCAAGCCACCCAGTACGTTCTCCATCTGAATTTCGGCGCGGTGGTCGCAATTAGGCGCGATAAATGCCCCCGACATACGATACACTGGCTTTTCATTCGATTAATCGGTCGAAACGAATATGGAATCCCATTTTAACAGGTCGTACCTTTTGGTTTTTTATAGCACCTCCTGCGATATTTCGTTGCTTATCACAGTGTGTTCTTTCTTGTATAATCCTCAAATTTTTATTTCAGTGCTTGAGACTTCAGTTACTTTTTGCAATTAATATTTATTAAACGACCGCTATTTATTGTTTTAACGCAGTATTTCGATCCAGTAGGTGTAAAAGGCCTACGTTTATTTCTAGTACTGTACCATGTCCATACACATGTAAAGCAAATTATTATTGAAACCCCTATGGTTCATAACGATCTTGGTTTATAAATTAGATGAACAACTCGTGTTTTTTTGTATTGACAGAACCCGCATACATTAGAAGTCAGCCACATATCAATTACTTTGACACCGAATGCTTTTTTGATCATTACTCAATTACACGGTTAAATTTTATGTCTTATTCTTAATATCTCATCATAACGAGGGTCATGTTCTTATTTGACAAAATTTTATTACGTGTCTACGATGTTGATCATTGCATTTAGATATTGTTATTTTGTACTTGTAGATACGGATATGCAGACTGCTTTCGACATATTTCTCGATACTAACAGAATATAATTAGTTAAGGTAAAGGCACTATTCTTAGACAGGTCACATATTTGAATGAGTCAACTCCGCCCTTTTTAAATCTACCGCAGCAGTCGACTCGGTGTCAAAAGAGAACAAGCAAGTAACGATCCATAAAACAATACAAAAAGCTCCATCACAAGGCGACAAAACTGTAATATCAATAGAACACAATAGGAACAATAGTTGCCCTCTGTCAATTATGCCATCATTACCATTCGAATAAACGACGTAACGGATCAGATGATTGTCAAAAAACAACATGATGACAACGCAAGGCGACTACGACTGTACATCGAACTAACGGACAGACAAAAATGATTCTTAAAGACTATTAAATACAATTCCAAATAAAATAGAAATCTAAACAATGATTTACATATATTTCAAAATGTCGAAACAGTTACCCTATAAATGATTTATAGACTGCGGCGCCGCCGTCTTAATTTTTGTCACTTAACAATGTACAATGAATCTGAATAATTAGCGTCGCACGCTGGTTAATAATTTCTTTGTGCATTGTAATTAGGCGATTATGAAATTAGAAAGATGATGTTGCTGAGCCTGTTCTACCGGCTTATTATGCTTCCAGTCGTAGTTATGCCATCTGCGTCAAACCAGGCACTATATCCACATATGATTATGTTGTTTCATCTGTATGGCGTGCCAGTGGCACGTGAATTTCAAGTAGTCAGTATTACTACCGTGGATCGTCGAGAGAAAGTTACAAAACTTATTTGGCGTTTGACTCGTGATAAGCAGCTACAAGCACTTTCGTGTAACCTCGTAAATTCGATTCGGTATCGGATAGATTTGTACCGTGAACATTTCATTGAAATTTAATACTCGAGCATTGAGTTGACTCACCCAAAACGTTTCAATTTTGCGAAATGTCTACATGGTTTTGTGTACACTGTATTGTGTTGACGTTCTACAATTTCTGCTATTATTCAATTCGTTTACATCTCGATACTTAAGTTTCTTCCTTGACTTGATAAATTTACCGTCTACTATTTACTAGTGGGTCTACATCATTATTTAACATATTCTGATCACTATCGAATGATTTGATCGTTCTGCCACGCCGTATAGGCTCTTATTATTTTATAAAGTAGGTTGAGTATGCATTGTATTATTGCAGAAACGTATTTGCGAATATTTGATCCTCGCATTTGTCAAATATGATCGAAGCATGCGAAGGTGTTATTCGTTTTGTCGACACGCGATCGTGAGATAAGTCCGGAGCTTGCCACTTGTAATTTGATGGGAGGTCCTCGAGCTTTAACGTTTTATTTTTTGTAAGCCAGCCGGATTGTTTATGCAGTGGTCTGTTTTGTATGATGAATTGATATTGACGATTTAAAATCTGTTACGTAATACACTTGTAGTTTTTGTATTTTGTTATCGTGTACCTTTAGTGATCACACCTTTTCTATATGCGATACACAAAATTGTATACTAGGGCTATATTACTTGATATTAATGTACAGATTTAATTTAATGTGATAAACATCTCATACTTTTAACTATAAAATGCTTATCTTCAAATTAATACATCTCAATACCGTCACGTCCCCGCAGGTGGTGAACCTCCCCCCCTCCGTGTTTGCAAATGTACGTACATGTTGTACGTCGTAAAAATGACAAACTTACATTTATTGCCTTGTAGGACACATGTAAGTAATGTCTTGTCGTGTCGTATGGTTTTTGTCAGCGGGCAATCGGCGATTTATTGAATCGCATTGTTGATTATTTTATTAACGACTTCTTTCGATTGCGTGAACGTTACTCGCAATCACAACTTGAATTGCAATGCCACATGTTGTTCTGTTGAGAGATTTGACAAATCCGTGTTTATCACCTGTTGTAAAATATTAATAAACTTACTTGGGCGTTGTCTAACGACGGTGGTAATTGATTGGCTACGATTAAATGTCTGCCACGCCTGTTTCCCTGAGAGGTAGGCAGAGACCACGGATTTCCATTTGCTATGATCCTGGCATACTTCTTGCCATAATAATCTTCAACAATAACACGTGAGTAGTCACAGTTGTACAGGAGATCAATAAAGAGGCTTTAAATTAATTTCTACTTGTCATAATTAATTTCACCTGCTGTGTGTAATGAACTACATAACATATTTGTACAGTCAGCAATGCTTACTAGAAGGAAAAAAATGAAATTTCTAATATAGATATGAATGAATAATTATGTTGGGATTTTATTAAAAGACATTATTTCAGTCATAGGTATATTATAACAAAACAGCTCTTTGACCTGATGCTATAACGGCTGCTTCGATAATTATAATTAACATTTATTAAAACGGCCTCTTTTAAGAAAATTGCCTATCCAGATGGAATAAAGAAAAAAAAGTAGTTATCTCCAGAAGTGTCAAAATATATTATACAGTAATCAAACACCAAGTAATATTGAAACGCTCATAAATAAATACAATATTTTATTTTGTTGACGTTAATCGAAGGTAGTACCGATAATATAGGTGCGTATCGGTGCCTGCAGATCCAAGTTGTGATTGAGAGTTACGATTGTCATTAATATCGTAATGGAATCGATTTATGATCGAGGATCATCTCATCGATTTTACTGCACGGTCTGTACTGTATTTAATTCTAAATACATTTCGTAGCAACGTTATTACAGAACGCTAATTTGTAATCATGTTTATAATGCGCAATGAATTTTTGTTCGTACTTTATCGACAAGAGTATCTGTTGTTGTATGTAGGTAAGTATTATATATTTAGGTTTTGGTAAGTTGTTTTAATAGATCGTGTTCTGCGCCGTGTGTTGATAATGAAAGTAAAAATAAAAGGGAACTTTTACCGTCACCCTTTCAAAGCCCTCATTATGAGTGCTTCGCCACAAAGCAGTAAAGTCAAATTGCGTCATTTTTGAACGAATGTATTGAGCCAAGGTTTAGTTTCGTTTGCCACCGCATTTTTAACATTGATATTCGCGGTTTCAATAAACTCCTTTGTCCAGGCTGCGTTTTATTTGTTCCGGTGCTTTAATGTTAATTGAAAATCGTGGTAAATGCACCCGATGAGGTCGCGATTGTTGAAAGCATTGTCGAACGGTTATTTACGTGGATTCGACTTACTTGACTAAAACATTTATTTTATAAAAATGAGGCAACTAACTATATTTATAAAATAATATTTTAATAGTACTTTTTTACTACCCATTAGAAATTTTATAAATAGAAAAAAACACTTTTATTTCTACCTATAGCAAAAAAGTTCGTATACATCTTTTAATAGTTATCCTTTATTTTTTTAACTCCAATATTGTATAAGCTCCAATATTTTATAAAGGAGGCATTGCCATATTAAACAAAACGTCAACTTCTTAAATTAAGGTTCTTATCCATTTTATTGCTTAATGATAAATAATTAATTTGGTAAAACATCATGCACATCGTATTACTAATTTATTACATGTATTTACATGTGATTGTCAAGCAATTAATTAATTGCACGATTGCTTCTCGGTACCGCCCCAAGAAGAAGACGTTGGCAAATCATTTCGGCAACTTTCACATGTCTCCGATTAATTTTAATCGATCACATAAAATGTTATAAATCTTGTAACAATATTCGATATTTATGTATATTTCTCAGTACCATAACTACATGGATTTATTTAAATTGCCGTCAGTTAATTTATAAAGGCCACCGGCGAATCCAAATTGAAAATTAACCCCATTTAGACACACCTCCTGACGCTCTCATAATTTTTTTATAAGTTTTTTACTTCATGTCAACACCATCGATAAGTTATTACCACTCTAACAAGCTATTATTATGGACCCTGACATTTTATTTAAGGTAATTTTAGCCAAAATTGAAAATTTTACCCAAAAATTTTGGCTTGCGGTGCAACAGGAATGGGTTTTTGAGATTTATGTTCAACGATTTCAGAGTTATTTATTCTAATACTCTGTTTATACTGCTGATGTTAAATCTTATCGATTTCTTGGAATGGTTGATGTTTACTTATCTGGTGTGATATAACTTAAATATCAACATTTTCATATTATTAGCATACTAATTTTTTATTTGAACCTGTGTCGTGTGTCGAAAAGTACCAAAGTGGATCGTGTCAGGTGGCCCTCATTGGCCATAGTTCATTGACACCGGTCAGGTAGGGCCAGTAGATGATTGATCTGCTCCCTTATCACACGCCGTCGCCTACGTGCGGCTTACTCAAAGACACATTGTCTACGACCAGAGAAGCGTACGCTAATAGCGCTATAATTTTACCCGAAACACAATGTAAACTCTACATCATTATTTTTGTTTGTTTCAGAGTGTTCAGACCTGGAAGAAGGAAATCAAAGAAATGTAAGATATTTTCCAAATATATGTCTTCACAATTACAATTAGTGTGATGTTTAATGAGTATTTATTTATTTGTGAAAGTGTGGACAGCACGGATGTCATAAATATCAAAAAATTGCGTCTGTGCTGAAGTTGGGATCAATTTCACGCATATCATTTTACGTTTACCATTTACTGTACCGTTTGAATGCAGTCTTTAATCCTGTTAAATTAAGATCCAAATTAAAAACTCCAAAAACCTCATTACTATAAATTCGTGGCGCCAACTGAATTTGTCCGTACATTTTATAAATTGAAAAACTGACAGTGCCGTACCATAAGTGGCTCCAATCGTGACCCTTTCACCATAATGATGATGAGATAATTGATTTTCATTGAGGTTCCGGTGTGACAAAGGGCTTTCAGAATTATTTATCAATGAATTGCTTCGGTCAAGAACACATAACCTATTTTCTACGTACTTAAGTCATTCCCTTGCGTTGTTATTAATCATCATTGAATTTATTAGTAGGTATGGCACAAAGATTTGTTACACTGAAGGGTTGATCGTTAGGTAATTTTTATTGGGTATAAAAAACTTGTTAACATGCCATAATTATGCAAATGTTTACCGACGTACAGTAGGTAGGCCGGCGCCGCGACTAATTTAGAAAGTTATTTTTATATTTAAACTGTTGCGTTGAACGATTTTCTTCAAGTTATTTATTTAACGCCAACGGGTACACAGTTTTCTGTAATTGGACACTATTTGGGTTCACTCCTACGTATCAATCTGTCATAATTTCACGTACCGGTTAGGTAGGCATTAAATAAACACGCTTTTATTTGCAGATGGGATATTCCGGCGCTTATTCAGAAAATTCCAAACTTAGGAGCAGTAATTGACTTGACGAACACAGCTCGGTACTATAATCCTGCGGTACGTACTTACTAGATATTCTGGGACACTAGGTGCTTTAGAGGCTCTAGGCTTTGTTAAAAATGACATTGTAGTGTAACTGTCAATGCAATGCAAACTGTCATTAACCTGCCACTTTCGCACATGCCGCATACCGAAACGGACATTTTAGTTCCATAAACATTCCTCGGTGTGTTGTTAATAATAATGAAAGGTAACAACGACTCTTTACTAACAAATGTAAGACAGCGTGTAGGGCTAGTTACGACTCTTACTTGTTCGGATAGCGCCCGTAGGAATCTCGGCCCGCCCGACATGTGTTAGAATACCGGGAAGCTATAAAATTATGTTCAGTTTTACGATTGAAAGTCACATTTTCCAGTACGATGCTTTGTTCGTGCTTACGTCTGATTGCGTTGCATTCATCTGCTGGCATAATCCGATCGTAAAACACGGTTTTCATGGAGCAGTTGACTCGTAAGTCCGCTGTCGTTTAGGTCAGCAATCGATATGTCCTCGATACAAGGCTTTATTAGGTTTATCCTATTTGATGAGTATTTAAATTGCAAGTTTCATAATATTATAATGTAGGTGTTAATTGCGTGATGATAGACGTTGTCTGCTAACAAATTACGTTCATATTTATGTTTCTGTTAAGTTTACAATCAGACAGTATTGCAAAAGATATTAAAGATACATTTATGTGTTACTAACGTAAGCTTTAACGATGGGTATAAGCGATTTTTATTCTGTATGTCAAAATACGTTCTAATCTTGTGCAAAATTGCTTTCAATAGTAATTTCTCTATAAGATATAGCCATTTTTGTTCACAATCTAAAGTTTTCTATACAGTTATTACCATTATAATTTGTAAAATTACCAAAAATAACTATATCTGTCGTTCCCGAAGACTACGTAATTCGTATACTTAACAGGAGTTAAAGTCCGACGCGCGATATAAGTACAAGTAATAGTCTGATCTCATGTGCGATACAAAATTGAAACTTAGCTTAGCATTGTTCCACTCTGTTTTACTGAAACGAAGTAGGAATTCTTGTTTTTCATAATATTATGAAGCATATTGCTTTGAGATACAATCAGGTATAATAACATTTTATTGTTTTCTGTTTCTAGTACCTATCTTTATTTTAGTGCTTGTTTTTTATTAAAACGACATACTGCAAACAAATGCGGTGTTACCGTCAGATCCGTAATTAGTACATACATACATACCATCACGCCTGTATTCCCCGAAGGGGTAGGCAGAGGTGCACATATAGTACACCCACATTTCGCCAGTTATGTTTATAGGTCCCAATGTAATAGGGGGCTAGCCTATTGCCATCAACCGGGCACAAATCCAGACTCCGTGCTGCCACTGAGAATTACCTAATGGAAAAACCCAGTGACACTTTGCCCGACCCGGGATTCGAACCCAGGACCTCGTGCTCAGCAGTCGCGCTTAGCGACCACTAGACCAACGAGGCAGTCCGTAATTAGTAATGTAGTATTAAATATTATAATGCTTCCCTTAAACAAAACGGTACATCGTAGTAAATCACTAATACGCTAGACACTTCGTGAAGAACTGCCGGCGAGGCGGCTATTCTATGAAGAATGTGCCGTGGATAGCTGTGAAGCTTGTGACACACGATTGTGGCTCGTTGGTTGGCCCATTATCCACAGTCGTAATAAACGAACAGGGCTCTCCTAGCTGATACATTCGTCGCCATTGTGATGTCCAATGGTGTTTTGCTAATATGTATGGCGAGTCGTATGCCCCGTTATCTGGCTGTCGGGTGTGAAATTTTGCTAGACTTGCGTAGAAGCGAACTGTAATTTATTTACAACACTAAGTTTTAATTTATTGGTTTTAAATATACAACGCTGATATTAATGCTTGCTTAAGTATATGTTACTTTTTAATAATTAAATAAGTTATTAAAATTAGGTCAGCTTTACGACTAACTATTAATTATGTACGGGCTAGGAAGTATTACAATTCACGTTTTACGTTTAAAAGTGTTTGTGAATTAAACCTATTTACAGAAATAAATCATTTATTCATTTATTTACATTGTGTTTAGCGATAGAGTTCTTACGTTTTACAGTTGCAAAGTTTTCAGCAATAGTCTAGGGTGTATAATTGTGACTTACCAACGCCTCAATACTTACAATTCATCTGTTTATACATCTTTTTAAACTTCTAGTTCGTCGGTGTACCTACCTACTTTTTCTTCTGTAATTAAGACATAATTAGGTCTCTATATGGAAAGCCATTTCGTCATTTTATGAACAGAATCTAAACTAAAGTACAAATTCCAAATATTCGATGCTATACACACGTGAAAATAATATTAAATACTCGATTAATTAAGCCGTAGTAAACTTGACTGGTTTAAATTTCGACACCTCTCTAATCTGATTGGTAATTGTCATCGCCTGACGTCTAGAGACTCGACGGCTCACTTCATTATTACGTACTGCCACAGATTAGTAGCAAATGGAAGGTTATGAAGTTGGGTAAAACAAAAAAGTTAACTAAAGAAACATGCATTTATATCTCAGCATTAAACATTTTATAATAATATTAAATCATTATGTGACCAAAAATTTAATGCTTCTTAATGGAGACAGAAAAAATCCGTTTAATTTATTTTTTACAAAGGTATAGAGCACTTCTTTACAAATTTTCGCGTTTAAAGTCTTTGGCTTGATAATGTTTCTACATTATATATAAATTGACGATATTCGGTAAAAGGCATTCCAGTATGAGGTGGCTGTATATCATTGATTTCCCGCATAATTTCAGAATTTGAATGAAATCTGAGGAAAATATGATCATGAGCACTCCATTTATTTACTACTCTGTGAGTACTACGTATCATCGACTGTTTTATGCTCTACTTACAGTCTATAATCTCATTACTAAACGCGTATCTTTAATAACACGATCATTTGGAACCGGCTCACAAAGTAATGTGTACTTAACGTTTTTATTTAAAATACTTTGACCCGTGTTTTGGCGGTGCGTGTGTAGTTCAAATTGCGACTTAAATAAGTAAAGAAGGGTTTATTGACTTTGGGGTTTTTTACGCAATTTATTTAATATAAGTTTAAAAGTCGTAAATTGTGCACGATATAATTTTCGAATGTATTAATTATGATCTTTATGTATGTATTCATTAACAAATGCGACGTAACAGTATTGCGGTTTGTAATTCCATCTACCTATATTACAAATAAATAATAATAATTTTCAGTATATCAAGTAGGTATACGCACCGGCGTTATTAAAGCTGCAGTTACTATGTAAATAATGATTGGTTTCTTTGTTATAGGAATTACAAGCGGCGGGCATACTACACAAGAAAATTTTAATGCCGGGCCGCATAATACCTCCCGAGGACAAAGTGACAGAGTAAGTCTATCTTCTCCGGCGCGGTTTACGTGCGATTAATCGCGCTCTCGTGTAAAACGTCTTCACGACGCCGAGCCTTTTTAGCTCGCCCAAGTAGAAGATGTATCTCACACACATACGTACATGTTGCAGTCGTTATCTTTATCACATAAACCTTTGAAAGTCAGGCATTAAAAAGTGACACAGTATTTGTTGTGGTTAATATCGAACTGCATCAATAATTCATACTGAAATATAGTTGAGAGATATGTTACTGTTTATGCATTATATTACCGGCTCTTAAAAACCATGGAGCATTTATATTTACTATAACACTAAATCATTCAACGACGACTGACGGCAGAACACTAAACACCGGTGATTGATATGGACGTATTCGACGACATTTCGCCTAAGGATGATAGGGTTTAACAAGTTTACGCCGCTTATACGGTGATGCGTAAATCAGAAACAGAACAGCTATCTATCAAACCGCGAAGTTATCGTTTTGCATTCGCGGCGGATTTTAATTTGAAGCGTCGAATTGGCGCCATTCGTAGGCCGAATATGGGTAATGTTATAAATCTACGCGCGGGTGCGTGGGCGGTGCGGCGCGCGCGCCTTAGGGCCGCCGTCGACCCGACCGGTGCCAGTAGAGGTACCTATTCTCGTATTCAATTGAACTTGGTCACATCTAGCGCTTGTGTCGATGGCGTCTGCCTCCCACGCGGGATCCGATGCCTTTCGGAATTTGAAAGGCATTTGTCGCTGCAACGATGCGTGTCGGCTCACGTGTAGCAGTTGTCCCCCTGCAACTAAAACACACGGTGTTTTATTGTGTCATAAACTTTGACACTATCGTCATATTATACTATGGTCATATTACGGAATTTGTGTTAATTGATACCTTTATTAAATTAAATATCTTAATTTGTTTACTTATTAATTGTTGATGTTTAATGGTGACAGTTTAATGGATTTTATATTTAACTCTGAGTATTTTGTTACAGTAATAGGTATGATGTGAATTTCATGCAATATGGACCAAATATATTTTTACACATATTTAATATTTATACATCCTAGACGTAACAATCAATATTTAAATAAATAAAAAATCGTTATCATTGGGTAAAATTCGTGGCAATATGCATGTCCAATGGCAATGTTTATCCATATCCATCCGCCCATATAACACGGTACATATCAATTGATAAAATGATTTGCTCAGCTTTAACTTAAGATTATCTCGCTCATTTGTCTGGTCTTTTGTTCGTCGCTGCGCCCCATCGTCCGCTGTCATCGGCATAAATAACCATCGGCATTTCTGAGATAGTTTGCCTCCGTTATCATCGTAAGGGACCTCGAATCTGTTTGAGAGTTAAGGTTAGACAAATGCGCCACCCGTATAGCTACCTCGAATGCTAACATAAAGGTACGTCGACTTAATGACAGGCATTTATATGTTTTGAGAATAGTATACCCTCAATCAAGAATACTAGTCAAGAAATCAGTCTACCATTAAAATAGGTGTCATTTGTTACGTTATTAATTATAAAATATCATATAGACTAAATGCTGGAAACTGTTTTCATTTACCATCCATAAAAAACGTCATTGTCTGAAACTCAAGAAAATTGGTTTCTCACGTGTAAAAACTTCACCGTAAATTGCATCACAATGTAATTTAGTCTAGACAGGTAACGTCGAGCGAACAAGTGGAGATCTAATAAAACGGCGTGCTTTTATATTATTATTATGATAAACGAGGATAAATATAATGTCATACGACCTTCATTTATCCGACCTTTTACTTAACGAAGATGATCAGTCGCACGCCCGTAATGATGCTGTGCTCGCGTGCCTTTGCACTCGGTTCATTTATCACGGCTGTATTTTTACTTGTTTTCCATGTCGACTGTCGACAATCATGTCGTCATTACAAACCCGTCCGTGTACATATCACCCCGTCTATAAATTGTGAACACCGTTGGTGGTAACGATTGTCCGTTTAATAGATTTTTACTGCTCGGCTTTTAAGGGTTTCATTGTTTTGACGATTTATTCGCTGTTACCGATTCGTTCTACTTTTATTATAGGCCCATTTCCCGGGAAGTTGGTGATCATGTTAATGTTTTACCCGTCTTCCCACTATACTTTTCGGAAATGGAATTTTGGTATTCCCAAAATGCACACGTTGTAACATGATAACTAAACCCACGGGTTAAAGTCATCGCTTGGTCCAATATTGATTCATCAGTTTCTATGTCATGCACACGTGTTAAATCCGCTTCTGAGCTTTTTCGTCTTTGTTTTTTGTTTGTGATTATATTAGCGCATGATTGAGACTTATAACGAGACAATTTAACATAGTATTAAGTCACATTTTTATTTTTAGTCTGTTCAATCATGGTTCAGTTATTTTGACTTTGAACTTGGCGTCTACTAGACATCAAGTGCTGTGACATCAACAGTCATCAAACATTTCCTATACACGTACAAAAAGTTTCATATCCTCGCGAGTAGGTAGCAGCCAAGATCTTTTTTAAATAGTGGCTGTCTGGAAGATTTATAAAGCCGACAGACGCTTTTTCTTTAATTACCCCTCAATAAAGTAAGTTCACGTGTGTACGTATCCTACGAGCTGTGAACTCGTTTATCGCACTAAAGGTGTTAAAAGTAAATTCTCACGTTGTTGACTGTTTGTCTAGTAAGAGGCCAGTGTAAATCAGAGTAAGATAGGAGACTTCCGAGCGTGATAACAAACACATAAATATAGAGACCGCCAGCCATTGTCCAAATTTACTGTCACTAACCCATTCTACTAACACTGTGAACGGTTATTTTTCTCTAACCGGCCAACGATAATGTGGTGTTGAACGTTGAATTATTGGTGTTTTGATCATCTACGACAGATATAATTACCCCGCACTGTTTAGGTACTATTGGTTTTTCTCTCGGAGACTAGTTTCTTTCGTTAGATACAATGCTAATGCTACTAGAAGTCAACAAGTAATATTTCCAATGAATAATGACTGTAACTGTTAATAAACAAAAGTTACCAAATGCAGTCTATCAAAAATAGCAAATTCGGCTACAGCGTCAATTAAACCTGGCATGCCAACAAATAATCTTTTCACCTATATCAATATTAACTTTCATATTTATTATGCTATTCATAACTTGCCTAACTATAATAACATAAATTCTATAGAATGATGAAACGAATTGCCGATTTTCTATAATGTCCATAATAATGCTAATAACTTGCCTATTACAAGTTGCTTGAGCGTAATAGCCGATCTAAATATCGACAATGTTATAGTATTCTTTATTACAGCGTGTGTATAATCATTTGGACCACACAGACTGGGTATAATTGAGACATTGTATGTATTATTATATAGTTGTCCTGTTATTATATCTACTTTTATCAGTGGTACGAGTGGTTACGAAAGTTCTTGGTTGCATCGTACTCTGGGAGTTAATTAAACGCTTACGAAACCCCGTACATGATTTGATTAGAACGTGCCCTTGTTTTAATACAAGTAATTATTTTCTGGTCTCGACTCAGTAATGATGACAAGTTTGATGTATTTGAGCGACATTTTGTAGATTAAAATGTTCATTATACGATACTAAACAAATGAACGTAGGGTAAATTGTTGTGTTCAGATAACTATTGATGTAATCAGTTTGATAATCTTTCTCTGCACTAGTAAAATGCTAGTAAAATAATCAAAACATGTATATAATTCTTAATCGATTAAAATGAAAAACCATCTACAAATATTCATTTTCATGTTGCATTTTGTGGCAGTAATATCAAATGCTGTAGGTACTGCTACCTTAGGATTCATCCTTTATCAAGATAATAAAAACGCATAATTCTGACAATATACGGTGAATCACTTCATTTATATGGATCGGCGACCGTAATTCCAATAAAAAATATGATAACGATTAAAATGATATGAAATGATCTCACCGCATTTAATCCTGTACATTAATTGGCTGTACCGATCACTATACAGTCAACTTCACAGAAATGCAAATGATTATAACGCTTTCTAGGACATGAGTGACATAATTAATGAATACGTTACTCACATGTATGATCAAATTATTGAGTCAAACGAACATAATACGGTAGTTTTATGTGTCATTGGCGCCGTTTCTAATGAGCCCGCTAATTAATTTGCACATCCCACATCTTTAATTGGTGACGAATCGAGCTGTTGCGGTTGTTTTATTATTACTTCTGATTAGTGTATGGCTAATATTTCTGTGTTCTATTTATGTTTTCCAAATACTTAAATATAAACTACTAATTCAACACAAGAAATAATTATATATTTTTTTAATTAAATCTAGCTTAACCACATAATACGCAAAATTAATTGTCTAGTTCATGCCTGTAATAAAATGAGTCTTCATAGCTAATTAGGCGAGGACCGAAAAGTTACTATCTATGTTTAAAAGGTTTTTCTGTTATAAAGGTTATTCCTTATCTTCAGTTTCTGAAGGTTTCATCTTGATATACCAAAAATTATAGTCCCAATATATGCATAATAAACTTGAATATGTCATGTTTTATTGTGTAGGTATGTAGATTTCATATTATTCCGGTTCACTAATTGAGCTTAATAAAACGTCGTTAGTCCTTAGTAGTCGAACTATGACCGTATAATTACATCGAGTGTAAATATTGAGTATCAAGAATACTCATAGCAGTATCGTTTTCAATGTACCAACATCACAAAATGAATGTAAAACGCCCTTAAACTTGTTTGTCAAACCAAATTCTCAAACAAAGATTAAGCTGTAATAATAACTGTGGTTAACTCAAACGATACTTCGTACACAAACGGCTCAATATCATCGACATTAAAATAATAATGACCAGTTAGTTCCAATTTAATCATCGTATTGTAGTTGCCGGCGGCACCTCGGCTAGACCACAAAGGAGGCTGCATTCTCAGAAGTGGTACATAATCGCAACAATTGTCGAGTTAGGAACGTTAAACCAACTGATTCACTGGTAATTAGGATAGTTTTTACGAGTACTGTCGGTCGCGTAATGTGTATGACTCAGTGTTGTTGTGGCAACTATAGGATGACTGGCGCGGGAGCAAGCCGTGCTTGTACAGGATGGCTAATGCTCGTAATTTGAATGAATTGTTTCCGTATTCATGGTTATTTTTCTGATTGTTGTATTCTTGACGACTGCCTCGTTGGTCTCTTAAGGTCTTGGGTTGGGCAAAGTGTTGCTGGGTTTTTCCATTAGGTAATTCTCGGTAGCAGGTCGGAGTCAGGAGTGGATGGCAATAGGCTCGCCTCCTATTACATTGGCACCCATAACATTACCGACGAAATGTGTAGGTACTCTACAGTCACCTCTGCCTCCCCCTCCGAGGAATACAGGCGTGATGTTATGTATGTATGTATGTTGTATTTAGTTTTAGTTGCAACTGTAATTTGTCATATAATTGTAGCCACCTAACTGATGCAAAATTAGTGGCAAAATAGGTAGGCAAATGTGCGAATAAAACGACTGAAATTTCTCACCGAGTTATATATATATTTATAGGTATTTCTTAATCTTACTGGTCTGTAAATTACACCGTAGATATTTATTTTATTGAGATTAAAATCTAAGGAGTTCTCGTATTAAACATACATTTTATTTGTGGTAGTTAAGGACAACCACCCTGTATATGTTACAGTGTAGTTTTCCAGACCGTTGGCTGTCTCGCGAGACGTGAAACCGTCTAGAGTATTTTAGGAAACGTCCTTTACTTTGCACAAATATTCGATTATGTCACAAACTTAAAAATAACTCCCGCGTGTTTATTCTTGCTTTGTGTATAAGTACCTATTTGCATAACATCTTAAGTTCTATAACTGTGTGCATTTAAACCAAAGAGGAGCTATAGTCACATATTGATATTATGAATAGCGATTGCGTAGACTATTTTATTGGCTTTACGCGGTTTAGGTAGAAGATGGTGGTTTTCTTTCCCTTATTCATTGTTTCAAATAAATAAATAACTAGTATGTATGCATGTTTATACCATCATATAACGTTCAGTTTCTGACAGGCCGAAAACTCAACCAACAAGCTGTGATATGTCCTGCTACGTTATTTACTTAAATAATATATTTATAGATATAGCTTTTGCCCGCGTGCAGAAAAATAGAAAGTTATCAATACGCCATTATTCTTGAATTTATTACAATTTATTTAAAGATACGTCTGTCAAAATATATCATTTACAATGTGCTTAAACTTACTTGTAGCCCCAACTTTGGTTAAAATAATACGATTTATTTAATGTTGTCGCTTTAATGGATATTTTTTGAAAGATCTACATATGTGGCATAAGGTAAAAAGTTTGGTAAAGAAATGAGAGGTTTTGATGATGATTAAAAAGTAGAGATATAAAGCTTGATCGAATTATATGTACTAAAACGTAAAACTAGGAGAGCTTTGCACGTTCCTCTAAAAGAAAAAATCGCCACATTCTCGTATATATGTAATTAAAATTATTTATAACGTGCACTTAACTTAAAAAGAATAGTAATTATTTTAATAGACTAGAAAAGTTTCTCAACAATTTCTACAGTCAACATATTGTTGAATAGAACGCACCTTTATCCGCTGACTGAAAGAGTCGAAGGTTATTCTGGGTTATTCTGAAACTTTCGCGACGTAAACATTTCAAAGAATGGGGTGTCATGGCATTTGTGTTGATTGAATGGCATTACTTTTGACAATCGCTCTCTTGTGATCAACTGTATTTAGTTAGGGGTGACATGATGGTTCCAAATTATCTGACTCTGTTTTGAAAACTTCGATGAGAGACACAATGGAATTAAGAAAATAGCTTAACTTATAATTTCATTATAGCTACGTTTTACTAAGCTTTTAAAAATAGAACACCAATTAAGTGTAAAAAGATTAATTTCATGTAAATTCAGACAGATTTATTATACATACATACATACATAAATTCACGCCTGTTTCCCTGAGGGGTAGGCAGAGACCACGGATTTCCATTTGCTACGATCCTGGCATACTATAGATTTATTATAGATTATTTTTTAACGATCTTTCCTTAAAAGACTTGGATATAACTTGGATTGTCTCCAGATTCAAAGAGACAGATGACAACCCTACATTCAAGACTCTGGACAATAGTGTGACTAATGTTTGCCATGTTATAGCTACCACTATTGTGGCCGTAAAATTTTCAGACAGTTTTGCTATAAATATACATGAAAACTACTATAATAGTAATAAAATATTATAGCTTACTTCTAACTGAATACAACAATAACTGAAGACTTCTTATGAATATTATTCATCTATAAATTATTTCTCGCAAACAAATAAATGATACCTTATCTTTAATCCAATGAATTATTTCAACCTCTGCTTTAGGTTAATCTTTTGTCCGGTATAAAATGTTGCTATAATCGTCCTCATGTTCGACGTTAAATAAGAATCAATATTTACAGACATTATCAAGTGGTAATCAAAAAACATCCTGGCAACCCCATCACCTTTTGCGATCTCCTAATAAAACGATTTTTTTAGTGTGGTATCTCCATTTAAATGGTGTCGGTTATTGCTGTTATTTTGAGACGCTCATAAGATTATCATTAATATTATATGTATCAAAATATCAATTGGTTTTTGGTGCGAAATATGCTATTAAATTAAAACTTTGCATACCAATCGAAAGTCAATTTACGTATTTATGAGTAACCTTTAACATTATTTGTATTAGCTTTATGTTTTAGTGCTAATATCTGCTGAAATAGTATCTACATTTATTTAAAATTTTATCTGGTTTGCAATGTCGTATTTAATTATGACTAATTCTATAATAATTTATATTTCTCTTATGGGTGATAAGTATTATATATAGACTGTCTTTAAACGTAGTGACATTGATTTGTACTTATTACTATCACGCACATCTAATAAAACTGTCAATATAAACCGACTCTAAATTATTAACCCAATCTCTTTATAAACTTTCCTTTTAACTTTCCAGATTTTTATAGTATTTTAGAGTACATTGATATTCATAGCTATTAAATAATTTCATAGTAACTTTTACTAATATACAATATGATCATTTTAATGTGGGAATATGTAAGCAAAGCCATTTAAATGAGTAGAACTATTGGAATTATACTGCGACTTAAGAGTATTAATTTTAACCTTATAATGGGAGAGTACTTTGGTAGATGCCTATGCCTATGTCCAGCAGTGGACTGTAACAGGCTGAGGATGATGAATGGGAGAATCTGTCGTCGCGCATTAGACATACATTTTGTCTACCTGAACTTTTCTGTAGGTAATGAAAGCTTTATAATAATGACGATCAAATTTTGACTACAAGACGGCTACTTGTATTCAAAAGTGTGTTAATATTGGAGGAAAGGAATCTTTTACAGGTTTCAGCCCGCGATGAGCTAAACAGTACCGGGATCCACGCTACCCTTCAGCAATGTCTATTCATCGTCGCCAATAAAATTACAAGTTATGTACCGTCCATATTTTTCACCCTAGAGGCGTGATTATTACTCGTCGATAACTCAAGTGATTTGAAATAAACTAGCAATTTATTAATTGAGAGAAGCTGTTAGATTACTTTGTAGAAATGTGCTTTTTATGTGGTGTATTCGAACAAAATTTAAATAACCATCTATTATCTTAAGCACAACTTGTTGGGTAATATTAAGAAAACAGGATCGCGTGCGCATCTCGGATCAGGGCGATGCATCACCCGGTAATTATTTCGCGACGGCAGTCTGCCACCGACGGTCGTGCAGTTTGCACGCCGTAAACACGAACTTGATGACGCGTCCGATACTACTACAACATAAATTATATTCAAGCTACGCACAACACTAAAGCTTCATTAAGTTTATGTTAAATCATTAAAATAGTTTTGATAGTCTCGTAGTCCTTCGTGTCTTCATTTTACACGTTTAATAACTTTGTAATATTAATGATCAACACGGCCTTACTGTCTTCACTGTACATAATGAACCTATAAATCTCTCAATTATTCTCCTATGTATAGTAAGATCCAGCTTTTAACTTCATGGGGTCTTGTTTTATTTGTCACCGGATGCGTATTTTCTGCTTGTATTTAATCCACGTCTGACCTCTGGCCTGTTGTTTTTCAACGTTGTTCTTATATGTGAGGACGCCCTGGATCGCATGAGAACCTCCTTGGTCCTTATCTCGCGTTGTATCAAAATGTCGCCTATTATCTCTGTTTGGGGCACTTTCGGCGCTTGTTGGGTACCGACACATAACGACATGTACGCTCCTACCATGATGGATGTGTTCGCGTCGCGTATGTGAGGTCCGGTGTCTTGTGAAAGCATGTTTGTCATTTTCTATTCTATGCAGTAACTGGATTACTTGATGGAATTTACTATAAATTAAATAGTTATATAAAAGACTCGGTTTATTGGCTGTAATAAAATCAATCCGGAAGAAATTTTTAGTTCAACTTTGGGAGTAACCGTAACTACAATGACAATAAACCAGGAACAAGTTTGGAAATGTTGAAATTATAATAAATGTCGTTATTAATTCGCAATAAAATTATTACACAGTTTATACGCACATTTTATGGTCGTCTGTCGTCAAACTTGTGTAATGGTCTTGTAAATTTGACATTTTATGGACTACAAAATTTTAAAGCTTATGATCTTTTGCATTAAAACCGCTGATTATCGATTATGTTTGAATTTATATTTACTTCGAGCAGGTAGCATTCTGATATCATCAGGAGATTAATCAATGTAATCCGTGGGATTAGCATGTTTATGTCAATTTATCTATTAAAATTTAATGCATTTAAATTTTTAGTTGATTATGCGATTGGCAAACAGCTATAGAGTAGAATGCCTGAATGACGCTTGGAGCGTGTAGCTGCTAGTGATGTTCACGAATATTCTCGGCTGGTGTCGGAGGCAATAATAATTGCAGCGATGCCTCCTGGTAGTTACATAAATTTTCCAATAACGCCAGGCAGGGGCACGGCAGTCGCACCGCAGCCGGTGTGCTATGAAAAATACCCGGATTATAACTCGGGAGCGATCTTACCGTACAGATAACGCCGCTAGATATAAATTATCTCACAAACGCAAGACGCTACTAATATTAAATAAGAAAGCATGTAATTCACGTTGCTTCGATCTGCCGCCCGAGTAATAAAATACACAATTTTGACAGATTTTAAATAATGACGTCCGCGTTGCTCAGGAAATGCTTAGAAAGTTTATATGTTACAATGTACTGCTTTGAAGTCGTTCAATGATCACGTCGACCTTGCATGTGATTAATTGTAGCCATTTGTAGACCATTTCGTGTTTTGTCGTTAACATAAGTTTGTTCTATAAGATATAAGCATAAATGAAATATGACCTACCATTATAGGATTAATAAGGATTAAAGCATAACTTAAAATAATCTCATAATTATCTTTATTTGTAATAAATTTGTCATTGGTGCTATTTCTATGTAAATCAATTTATAATCTTTTAACCACGTGGTGTCGGGATTTCAAAATCATGACGGACCTGTATGACTAGATATGCAACGTTTTTTCGCTACCAAAACATAATAATTCCTTTTTTTAAACATTATTTTTTTCTAAGAATTTGTTTGGTGATATGAATCTCTATTCAAACACCCAAACTTGAAACAAATATTTACAGACAATCCGAGTAGGTATTTGTCCCGAATGGAAAACAAACTCACACTGAATTTTAGAGCCAATGCGGTCGACATGTTAAGATTAAATTAATTACATTTACAACATGTTCAACACTATCAGGTAGGTGCCTGGTTCAGGTATCGTCTTCTTGTGCCTTTATGTTCGTGACAACGTTTAATTTGTTGTACAAAGCAATTTTGTTTCGAAAGCTCCGGTATTTGATCCTAGTTCAAATCGTACTTAATCTTTAATTGATCTGTCAGTAGCTATTAAAATTACAAAATATGTATCTTACGGCATGGGATCAGAGTTAATATTATGCGACTTATACACGGAAATAGTGGAAATCTATTTACCTGTAATTTGAAACATTAACCTTGGTGCGAGACGTTGGAGGACATTTTATGTGAAGATGTGTTGACCTCACAATTGCTTTTAAATAACTGAATACGTCATAACCAAATTTCACATATCCAAGGACCTTGATGGGCTTGATTCTTCGAATTTGATGAATCGTGACTTAATAAGTACACAATTAAACTGTTTACCTTCTGGCGCCACACGTCGCGGCTAGCTTCATTTGTAAATGTTATTGGAGTACAAATTAAATTCTATAGAATCTGGTCGTTAACATAGTAATATTTGAATTTGAACAGCGATTGATTTAAGTACAATTTCATGGGTAATTATTTTGCTTAGTACTTTATGATTTTAACAACAAGATTTGATAGCTGTTTCCCTTTCGTAGCCATTTTACGATTATGAAAACATCGATAGACACTAGAGGTATAGTCGTTTCTTGTCATAAAATATTTGTGAAACAACCATTCACCGCCCGCCGTTCCAATAACTCATCTACGTGCTAAATGAAGAGCTCGTTTGCACCGTTTTAGATGTTAATATTGACGATGATGATAAACGGAATTGTAAATTTCGTTTGAATGTAACTAGTCGCGGCGCCCGCCGCTGTCGACTCTCGTGTCGCTCGAGGGGAGTTTCTAGAATAATTTGAAAATGATGGCGCTTACTAAACGCTTGCAATTTTGCATGACAAGACTTAATCACCACGACCCTCGGCTGCGTTCAGCTTTTTGTATAAAAACTTATTTTTGATGTGACACATAAATGTTTTTGTAAAACGAAAATTGTGAGCCGTAACATCAACACTAGACCACCCTTGCAAGTTATTTAAGAAAACATTCCAATAATGCCAAGTTGGGGTTTGTCGGCGCCCCTTCGCAGCAAATATTAAAAGACATTTGTTATGATGAAAACAAACATATTTTACCAAATAGACCGGGCTGGCAGTCCGGTCGGCAGAAACGCCTTGTAATTCTGAACGCCCACTGATCGTGCGGTTTTAGGTGTAAAAAAATCGATTAAAGTATGGCGACACGCTGCGATCGATACATGATAATATTTCATCTTGTTCTTGACGGGTGCCGTAGATTCTGTATTTTTGTGAAATTCAATTAAATGTTTTATGTCGGAATAACTGTTGCTGCGTATCACTTTACATCGTCTTTAACATTTTATAGATAGTTTATTGTATTAGGAACTACTTTAATGTGCTGGAATGTAGATTTACGTTATAGTTCACAACATAATTTTATTTATTGTTACAGGGTGTCATAGTTAGTAGAACGAATATAGCTTATTATCTAAAATGGACTCTGTAATTTGATTTCAGAATTAGTCGCTTGCTTTCATTACTAATATTTTTAAGAATTGTTGTATAAACAATACGCATTGTAGAGTTCTTACTGCCCCGTTATTACATTTTTATCGTGTATGGCGCATATTCCAAAACGTGCCTTATAGGATGTTTGTTTTAGTTATTAAATTGACTTTGTTTTTTTCAGATTTATGGATACTGTTGACGAGTTTCTGGGAAAAAATTGCGGTGAGTCAAATTTCTGTTTGCACGACACGTTAGCGTACTTGATTATTTTTGGGCCGTTGTTAATGACGGCTTGTGTGTGCGGACTTATATTGCTGTTGCGGTTTTCTCTTTAGTGGCCGTGCAAGTAAAGAGAGCCCGTCTCGGTTTGTCGACCACAGGTAAGATCCGTCCATACATTCAATCTAAACACGAGACGTACACAATTGGGTGTGTTGTTAGCTTGAGCGCACTGTAAACGCTGATGTAGGTTAAAAGTCCACGACTCGCTATAAGTACACTCATTTTGCGTGGGTGAAAAGGTTTTACTGAGGTGTTAATGTACGCCCATTGCTTAATTGTATTGCTTACGAAAATAACGCAGGGTTGATCGTACCGTCTATTATTAGCAGGTACTAATCGTTGTTCTATTTGTAATATCAGCCTTACACTCATTTACCATAGTCTCAAAACATATTTTATTTAATATTATTTACTTTGGCTTTTATATTTGATAAAATTAAAGAGAAAGCTTTTTCAATCCCAAGGTAAAAAAATGTACTTTACATTAGATATTATTAGATCCATTTACACCACAACCCTCAGTGTGTTTTACTTTAACGAAAATAACTCATTATTAGTAATTTTACGAACGCTCTCTAATTCATTTCTAAACAGAGAAATTACCGATTGCGATTCCTAATTTAAATGCCTTTTGGAAATTAGCAGCATACTATGTCTTCATTACACTGCAATTGGCGAGAAAATTGAGTTGCTCAAATAAAACGTGGTCATTGATGTCGAGGCTATCTATACATTGTTTTGAATGCAGCTATAAAATCTTTAACTATTGGTTAGAGCTCAATGCCAATTTCTGTATGATGAGTTGACATTCCGTCGAACATTATCGACGTCGACGTCAAACGAATGCAACTGTACCATAAGTCCATAACAGTATGAATCATCGCAACTTATTATAATTAATACGTAATTTAAATTTCATTGCGTCTCAATTTGCATCTCGTGCACCGGTCGGTTACGTCACGGCGCCAACAGAAACACACACGACTTTATCAGTGACGTTCGACACAACATACGATTTCAATTAAAGACCGCTTCGATTTTAACGAGGAATGTGTTTCGTGTTCACTTTTTGATGAACTCATATTCCTATGTCGAATGCGTCTCTCTCACCTTGTCTAGTACGGGACTCAAGCAACGGGAGAGCTCCTCAAACTTTGGTTAACTATAGCAGTCAAAACTAGTAGGTTCGGTCCGCACGTCTAGTTTATCGGCAGCTACGCTTTTAATTACAGTGACACAAATCGTAGTTATCGACGGACTTCTCACGGTGCCGAACTCAATATTCCGAATGTTCATTAAGTTCTAATTACGAATGGGCGCCCTTGTTTGTCTTGATCACAAAAACTAGCTTTTATTAGATTACGTGGGCAGTTTCAATTAATTGTGAGCATGCGACTATCTGTCGGCGTTTTCATTGGTAATGGCCGGTTATCGGTGTCGCTAAGTATATTGAGTGAGATGTATATTATACTGGTTTGCTAAGGCTGGCGCCAGGTTCTTGAAGAATGTAAGTTGATCCGTGCGGTTTGATCTGTTTTCTCAATTGCGTTTAACTGTTTATTTAACTTATAATTTATTTTTATAAAGGTTTCAAATAATATATTTGGAATGGGATGAGTGTGCGGAATTATCTAGCAAATGGCTCAATTGGTACCGCTCCGCCGGTCTCGTGGTAATGCGACGGTATTCGTATTTTACTCGCTATCTGAAGTGAAATCGCTTTTGCGTCCTGATTTACACTATATCGTATGCGCGGGAATGTTGTTACACTTGCTACCGTTTGTGCGCCCTAAGGTGGTCGCAATCATGCTTGTCGTTAAAATTCAACTTTTACGAGTTAATAAGATTTTATGTTAATTGACTTTTAGACCATTTTGTAGTGGATAGGATCACTTCTGTAAATATTGGTACATATTTTTTATTAACAAATATTATATTAAAAGAGAATAAAAATGAAACTCATTCGTACCTATGTATGTCATTAGATATAATGCATAACAAATCATAGTTTCTGAGATCTTTGATTAAAAAAAAAAAATTAAACCTTATGTAGAGTCAACTTAATACGCAATATTACTGCTATTTATACCAATAGTATTTGTTCTTGTTCATTAGAAACTTAATTATCACTCTATACGTCAGATTTACATCGTTATGCATAACTTATCGTTCTCAGTTCAAATTAAAAGTCTATTTTATCATCGACTACTTTTATTGATGTTTCTAATAAATGGTACTGGAATCAATTATATCGGTTATCACTATTATAAATGTTTTACACGAAGTTATTTGACATGTCTTGCAGATGTCCCAATGTCGTATTGGTTGATGGATGGCTGCATTCTACTGTTACTAATACATAGATGCTTTGCTACATTGTGTTATCAAATTATTTGATATTACATTTTTATTAGCTAGGAATATGTTGTTCTTCCGTTGCCATAGTGAATTCCTCCAAATGGTAAATTAAAATAGAAATCAAAATTCTTTATAGTAGAATCCTTTCAATTCATTTTATATTGGTGATATATTTTGAATCATAAAGAGTGCAGACTGATAAAATACGCTTTATTTTTGTATTATTATTGGGGTGGCGTCACGTAAAAATGAGTTGGTCCGAAACTTAGCTACCAAAGTTTGTTGATATGGGAGCTGGATATATTGCTGCGTTTCAAGTTTACTTACTCCACCGAGATAGCTGTAGACAAAGTTGCACTTTTGGAATAGAACTAGTCGCAGTGACAAATGTTGTTCAGGAATCTGTTTGTCTGTCTATTTGTGGAGTGATAACGTACTTTAACAGTTGCTTTTAATATATCGCAATTGTTATTTCGTAAATTATTGAGTAACTTTTAAATATTTATCTGTGTTTATTGTTTCTTTGAACTCTAGAATAGTCTGCTTTGGGTTTTATACAAAGAGAAATTATAGGTATATTTTCTATTAGCATTGTCTAAGAAATATTCCATATTTTGTTAGTAGCTATTGTTCGTCTTTTGTGATGTGTGCCGCTCCTTTCTTTGAGTATAATTAATGTTTACTTAAAGAGCATTTGTTGCCTGAAGATTTGATTATTGTTTTGTCCACGCATTTTCTGCCTGTCTGCCCTCGGGATACGACCACTTCGGGATAAGATTTATAAATAGTAAATCTTCATGAAGCTTTATTACTCTTTGTTTAGTGTTTAATATGACTCTGGTTATAGCAAACCACATAAGTTTTGGTATGTCCTTATTCGTTACGTTAACCTAAAAAGCCGTTTAAAGCAAATGTAATATGAGTAGTTAAATGCATAGTTCATAATAATAATTTAAACGACAGTTATTCGATCGTTAATTAATTTAATTTTCCGGTATTTCTCCCGTTCGTGTTTAATAAAAATGTCTAGCGAAAGAATGTAGAGTCATTGCAACAATTAATATTCTTAAATACCTAATCAGTCATCTGATCATCACATCACTGCCCACGCGCGGCGCCGCTGACTATGTGGCAACACGCAACAAGTTCTTAAATACGGTTTATGGGATAAGGCTTCAGTACTAGCGGGTTGACAAGCTGAACGTTTACCGCATGGCATACTTGGAATACTCAAGCATTTCATTATCACCTTTTATGTTCAATGTAGAAGCGGACAGTCAACACCGCTAACCGCTTCCTCTCAACCTCCGCCTCCAACTTCGTAACTTCATAAACTGTTATCATAAAAATATCAATGTATTAATACGTAATAAGGCCTTTATCGTCCGAAAAATGTTGTTTGTGTCAAGTGGCGTCTCACATGAAGGCAGCATTAATAGCGTCCCGCGGCGGTTTTGGTTTGTTTTACTATTCATATCTGTAATAGCATAGTTATAACATAAGTTTATTTGCTTATCAAGATTTGTAAGTGTCTATTAGCGAGTTTATAGCTAAGTTTGTCACTGCCACGTGTGGTAGTTAATCGGCCTGTAATACGGTAGAGATGCTTATTTTTATGTTTAGGCTTAGAACTATCTACCCAGTATTGCATAATAATTACTTAAATCCGTCAATTGAGTAGAGTTTGAAAGGTTCAGTGGCTATTTTTTATGTGGCGGTACTTGACGGAATTGAGCACCATTTTCAAGTGCTGTGTAATAAGATATTACGATAAAGAGGCACCTAGGTCGACATCGTAACATTGTTAACACACCGCAGTCACATGGATGCGTGTGGTAAAATCCTAATAAGCCGATTACGATGTAAGGGGGTCGCGCGTAGGCGAACTATCGCGTATCGATATCGAGTCGTTTTGTTCACAATGCGTAGATTGTCGACAATCGATATGCGAAGCGATGCGCACACCATTTCGTCTCAGTTAAGAGATACTGGTACAAAACTTGATGGTACTTTTATCACATAACTGCCGTCGAACAATTCTACATAAAATTGAGGGGGGGGGGAGATATAGGTATTGGTGCTATTTATGGTATTATTTCTATGCTTGATAGTTAAAATCCAGGACCTGGCTTTTAGAAGCCACGCTGAAAAATATAGACAGCAATATTATACACAAATGTTGAATCACGCAAAAAAAATATATAACGCTAACTAATATAGGTATTAACTGCAAACATCTTTAGCATACAGAAACATTTTAGCATTGTGTACGTTGTTAATTTTGTTGGATTTTACAATTATCCTACTAGCTACGCTACCAGAGTTTACTTAGGTGTAATCTGAGAGATTTCCAACTGCGGTGGGTCCTGATATTACGCAATAATGATATTCATCAATGCATCGTTATTATAATTACGTCACGCCCTCTTTTGATACCTTTTGTTTGTTTGCTTGGGCTCTTACATAGAAATACCAGTGTTGTTTATTTTCTATCAAGTTTATTACATTACAAATGCAGTATGGATACGCTTTCTATGCTAAGTGACTTACAAGTGGTAACATGGGCTATTGGCTTATTGTATTGTTCGGCAGTAATTTGCATGTGAATCGATGCAACGTAACGTAATGGTTGATTGACATTTGAGATGTCACTGAATGCTACTCTATAAACCTGGAACGGCAGCCCTATTCAAATGTTAGCAACGGTTAGCATCATAATTATTATGCTTGTTTTTGCTGTAGATACGTATATTTATTAGTAGCCGTTGTTGGGATAGTAATGTTAGGGTAAATTATTTTTCATTTTCTAATTCTTAAAAGAAAATTGCTACTTTTGAACTTGATAAATATAAATGTCATTGAAATTTTTAGTTTTACTTTGAACGCATTTATCTAACAGAATGCTTAACGTTTTTAACATACCTGAGTAAACCAAGAAATTTAAAAAATATATATCTTTTGGATAAGAAATATTTCTTTCAGTCAAAAGTACCCAGTTAATTCAATCCTCAGACTTGCTTCGTACATCTTAAACTCATAAATATAATCTCATGAAGATACCTCTGAGTGAGTTCTCGTAATTATCATTGTATTGTTTGTTTCTGTAATTGAAAACATGTATACACGTTAATTAAGTTGCTGGCAAAAGCTTGCCTTGATGGATTGTTTTAAATGAAATTGTTTTTTTGTCTGTCCCGACTTGGCATGAATTTGCATGTGTAATGCCTTAAATGCATTACTCCTTGGCCGCTCTGCGTGGGAATTTTGCATCGACAATAACGTTTTTGCTTGTTTTTTGTCTCGTGCTAAGGAACTTACGAGGTGCATATGAAGCGGACAAAGTCAGGTCGTAACGTCTGTATTATGCTTGCGTACGCTTCGTGCGTTTATGATTCTTTGACTTGATGTTCGAAACCTGAGTTGGATTATTATGACAAAATAGTTTAGTTCACGTAGATTTATCGTTATTTTTAAAATACTGCCACAAAATATCTTTGCGTCAAAACCATTCCTAAGTATGATTCCGACTTCATTTCAAAATTCTGAGTACAGCAATCTAAAAGGCTGCTTTGTGCAATTGTGTAGGATGTGAAGGTACATCTTGGTCGCTACTTCAAAGGTCTTCCTGAGGAAGTGTCAAACCGCGGCCACGACTTCCTCTCTCCCCGGCGCCACCCGCTGCACCGCCCTCGCTTTGCGATGGGGCGCGCTGGGGGCGGGAGTCAACGACCTCCGGCCGATGTTTGCCGTGCGATTTTGAAGACACAAACATGAGGTTTTCGTTTATTTTTCGCGGTGCACTTTAGTCGCTATCGATCGTGATTGCATTACAGTTTCTTTTGTTGTTATGATTTCTAGTTTCTGATAAATACTGATTGTAACGTCTTCTTTTAACGTGACGTACAGACAGAGTTTTGGAGATTTATGAAATCATGATAATGAAAGGTGTACTTAGGTTATGTAGGTCATAGAGATTATACAGGATATTGTTATAATTTTCAAATAAAAAAGTTGTGTACATAAGATACAATAGGTATATTAAGGTTCTACAAAAATAAATACAACAAAAATACTTTGTAAACAACTATACTAGAAAATAAAAATGCAGAGGTAAGTGTTGATAGATCTGAATTAAATACATTGTTGCAGACTACGTGATTGGCGTCCACTGCACGCACGGCCTGAACCGCACGGGTTACATGGTGTGCCGATACATGCGCGACCGCCTCGGGGTGCCCGCCAAGGACGCTATTAAGAGTTAGTTATTGTCTATAAATATCACTATGAACTGTTTATTGCTTCACTAGTGTTGGCTCGCACGCCGTCAGCAGTAAGTCACTTCGACAGCTATAAGGTGCTGTGATGAAAGTCGGGACAGGTGAAATTTGATGGACAAAAAATGTTTATATCCGTCGTAGATGCTACTTTTAGTACTTCTTATGAAATGTTTCTACTACTACACTAACCACTTCAGGATGAATTTCATACTCAGTTAATTTTAGACTTCTAGACCTGCAGTATATGTATATTGTTTCAGAATTCGAGAAGGCTCGCGGGTATCAGATAGAACGTAAAAATTATATAGCCGACTTGCTAGGAACCATACCGCCACAACCAGATATTGGGAAAGATACTAAAATTAAACCAGTAAGTAACAATTATTCACCTAGTACGCGTTCATCTCCTGCCGATGATGAAGATTCAGAATTAAAAGACCCAAGTCTTTCAAGAGATAGATTTAACAGAAATAATCCTAGATACAATAACAGATACAACAACGGAGATAATAAGAGGAGAAGTCTTGGCGACGGCAAAAATTCATGGAGAGCAAGAAATGATAATGATACTAACTGGAGAAGGAGACCAGACTCAGAAAGCGGTACTTCTTATGACTACAAATTTGATTATTAAAGTATTCGCGACAATACAAGCAACACTTATGGACAGTATAACAAAAATGTACATTAAATTATCTTAAAACGTTATCAATTATAAACTTACTTTTGGGAATGTATTTTGGGTGTTACTTAAAATTTTATATGAAATTTAAGTGAGTATTAAGTGTTGTGAATACCTGTAATTGACATCTATATTAGTGCCCTACGTGGTAAATATTTATAAATTATAAAGTGTGATATAGATGCTGTTGGTGTACCTGTAGAAAATAAATAAATAAAAATCTATATTCATGAACTTGTCTTAGCAAATATTTTGTAAAGCAATGCGTAGTTCTTGTGTTCTTCTAATTGTACTCATAAGTGTACAACTTTTGTCTGTCATAATATAACGTTGTAACATGTATTAAATTAGTACAAGCATGTTCGCATGGTTCCGCTGTTCCAGCTACAATATCCTGAATATTTATTTTCGTGAAAGGTTGTCTTTCTTCATTTTTCTATTGTTCTATAATAAATGATTTTATCTTAAAAATAAGTCTCGAATGTTACATAGTGTAAATAAGTTATTTTTTAGTGCAACAGTTTGATATTATTTTTACATGAATTTCTGTTCTTTGTATGTATATATGGCAAAGAGCGTGCCGTCAAGTTTGCCTTGTAACGCATTAGTGCGTTCAAATTAACCTAGTTTAATTACATGGATTTCAATTGATTTTGTGTCTCGACGTATAATTTGTTGCAACGAACGCGTTTGATACATTTGTGGCATCATCATTTACAAGTACCTATGTATGCAGAGTTTTTTTGACAAAATTAAGCATGTTATAGCTATTAAACAAAGCTTTACGACTGTAATAGCAGGCACTATTTACACCTCACTTTAGTTTCTTAAAGAATTTCTCAAGTCAGAACATAGTCTGGTTATCTAGTACCTTTGTGTTGTAAACCTAAATATACTTTTTTGGAATAAACCCTTTTTTTGGTATCTGTTTCCGACTTTAATTTTGCTCCTCATCTTAAGAGTAATTTTATAATTATTTGCTGTTTTAATATATTGTCGTTATTTGATGAAATGACTACTTATAACAGCACTGCCTACAGGAATTTAAAAGTTGTAGTTTATAAATGCAAAAAAGCTGATATTTTTGTAATTTGTTAGTTTTTAGCCCGAATCATATTGGTGCGAATAAACATGTAGTTATGGAAAACCAAATACACATTTTTATTCTAAAGCCTTAACAGTTTTAAAGTCGATTATCGAAATTCTTCGTCATACTAACATAAGGTGAGACATATCATGATTCTCATGAGAACAAGTCTTGTTATGGTGAAATTGGTGAGATCACGTATACCAGACGCGTGTCTGATCCTATCAGTGCTCAGAAGATTGGGTGCTTATGACGAGTGCATGACGCGCCGTCATTCATGGATGATTCTTACTTGTGCAGTGAAATCATCGTATCGTTTGACATGAGCGATGCATGCCGAGCAAAAGGGTATGCCAGGCAGCATGTTTTGGAGCTGACTGGCCGGTATGAAGCTGACCAAACCATTACGTATCCTCACTAGAGAAGAAAGGTAATAAGTATAGGTTTTTAATTTTGCTTATAAATTGATCAATACCATAGTAAGAAAGTATGACATGTGTATCAAATTATGATCTTAGTGTGCACCATTCCGCCCGTTTTCCTTTAAGAGATAATCAGGGGATTGACAAACCTACATCATTAGCTAGCATACTTGCATGTTTAGGTGAACGATTTATTTTTCTTGGGTATGTTACCCGCTATCTGAATAATGTTGTTCAATGCCAGAAATGTACAATAATGTTTCAATGGTAATCGCCCTTTCTCTGCTCTTGCCTCTTACACACATTATTGGCTGTATATTCGGTAGCGTATACAATACCTAGGTAAAGTATAAAATAAATAATATTTCATACATTACACGAAGGTACGTTGGAATACTTGTAGGAAGGAAGGTTAGGTATTCTATACTTTGCCGGTAACAAATACAAGGATTACTATCCAGATTTGAAGTTCAGTTGCAATGGTTATGTAGTATCTTCTTTATGATGGAATACAGGGCATTGTAAATGTTTTTATTATCGTGCACTTTTAGAGCAGCGTTAAAACGGATAAAGTTGTGCATATAATATACGTTTCTAGTTATAATGACGTGATTTCATCATTGTGCCGTCTATTTACATAAATGACAAAGGAAAGGCAAGCTGATAATATCACCAGCTTTTTTATGAAAACTGCCATAATTGTTAATGCCGTGAAGCAATGCAACAAAGTTGATTTCCCCTCCACCTGCGCCGATGCCCTTAAGATTAGGTACTCTTGTTTACGAAACGTCTCGTGGAAGAATTCCGGCTACTCATACGTATACTTGAACCGAAATTTTATTACTGTTTATGGCTTCGCCGGTTAATGTTCATGAGCTGTGGTCAAATTCGCGCATTAATTTGTGTGCGCAGGCTAGTTGTAATAACGTACGATTTCTTTACTACTTTAATTACCTATATGTTTTTGAACAACGAGTTTTAATTTCTCTCTTTAACAAAGATGTCACAACGTCAGTACGCCGTCAGTTGCCGGCAGTTAAAGTAATTAACCGAAGTGACAAAAGGTAGATGTCCGGGCACTAAGAGAAACGTTAAGTACATTTTTAGCAGTATTTTAAATTATACAGATCCATTTTTAGCAACAAAGCTGAATATAAATAGGTTAGGTAACCCCAAAAAAAAAAGATCCGAAGCGGGAAATTAAGTTGCTAATACTTTGTCAAACTTCAGCAAATAAATCAGCGGAGAGATGAGACAGATAGTGCAAAGTGCGGATAGTTTGCTGTGACAAGGATCTATTTCTATGAAACAGAGTATTTTATGTAACAGAAAACTGAATTATGTCCCAGTGTTTGGACGGAACGTTCTCTGAAATATTTCTGGGACCAAGTAGTAACGCTCGAGGTTGTCTCTGATTTATATGTTGCCGATACGTTTGTTGCTTTCTCGAGTCGTCGGGTGCATTTGCTTTTATTGCTCTATTGTTTGCCTCCTGGGCGTAGATTACGAGTACTTCGAGTAATTTACTTGTAACCACTGTGTATTGTAACTATCGGTTTCTAACGTTAGTGTCGTAATGAATTGCAATACATTCGCGTGTGGTATGACCCACAGCAATAATTTAAGATGAGCGATTGCTGTGAAGAAATTTTATGTATTGTGTCTAGAAATGTAGCCTTAGAAATCGTGAGTTAACACTTGGAGTGGTTACCGAGAATTCTCACGGCGTTGAGACTGAGAACTGAATCGTTAAAAGTGAATACTGTTGTCCTTATCTTACGACCCAAAAAGGACGTAAATTAGCGTTGCTTTGTTGGCTCCTAATAAAACTTAACATCTTAACTGTTGTTATCGCATATTTTTGTTTCGAATCTTAACTACCTGGCTTCCGTCAGGGCGTATATCTTCAGGTCCTGCGGCTTGAGTGACGTGGACGACTATTTAATTTATGTCCGTATTACTTGTGAGGCGTTTCATTTTAATGTGCTCGTTCATTTGGGTGACAGTTGGTGACGCCCTGGGCGCCATATTGATTGTTATCTGGTTACCAGCGTTTTCTAACAGACTCTATAAGCCACTTATTGTTTAGATTTGATGATCAACTTTAATTGATACAGTTTTATTTTCTTTCGATCTATGATAGTTTCAGCTGTCCTAAGTTAAAATTATAATTAATACCTTACGATAAGATGGTAAAAATAAGCTCCTCACAATTCGTGGTATAAATACATTAAAACATTTAGGATTTCTTAAATGACAATCAGGTATAAGGTAGGTTCTGTAGGAACTCGAGTGTTTTTATTATATCCAATATTCGACATAACACCGATCTTCCAGCTTTAATAAACAATAAACTGTATAACACACTTATCTAATTCAACTTACAAGAACTGCTTAATAAACAAGCTGGCTCAATAGCGCCGATAATTAAAGTAGCTGGAACAATATATAGGGGCATTACTCTCGCGATCCTATTATCGGATCGATAATTCAATCTAGGGCGATATTGTCTGCGCGCCTCGGGCCGGCGATGCCGACGTCGCTTCTGTAGTCCGTATCGCGAAGATCGGTAATCGACTTAGAGGTTTCTGGATACGGGGCGATAGACTCACTGAGGATGCTTGTTGACATAGATGTGGGTAAAATTTACTGGTGGAAGCTTATAAGGTAGATTTCTGGCTATCTTTCAGATTGGCTGCCTTTGCGCAAAAAGTAAATTTCGGTTTGTATAAAAAGTGGACAATGACTAGTTGCATTCAAGATACATTTATGTTTAAATGATCATGTTTAGGAGTCGAGTTAGACCAATTTATTGTACTGGTCGTTTTATGCAAATCGTAAAATAATTTCAACATTTTCGCTCATTTATAAAATTCATCATTATAAAGTGTTTATGCACTTTTGTTCGTCGCATCGTATCGTCGAAACAAAAATTCTTGTCGTCTTAATAATGTATATACAGGACTTTCTACTGAACTTTTGATCTTTGTTTAAATAAAGCGATTAATAAACTCGATCGATAAAACGAACGAAGGTACAATAACATTAGGTTTCGATTTGATCACAATTAAAGGGCTCTGCCGCTTCGGATATCGATACCTGTATTTGTGACAGTGGGTCATGTTTTAATTATAACCCCATATTTAAGGAGCCATAGATTGATATATTATCATAAATTACAGGTTTTGTTGCGTTCGAGTATGAGATAATAAATTGTAGAACAATCCGATACTTAAATATTAAATTGATAATTGCATAAGCCTGACATGTACAAATAATAAAGACTTATTTGTTTAGATTACTGCCTCGTTAGTCAAGTGGTCCCTAAGCGCGACTGCTGAGCACGAGGTCTTGGGTTCGAATCCCGGGTCGGGCAAATGTTATTGGGTTTTTCAATAAGGTAATTTTCAGTAGCAGCACGGAGTCTGGATTTGTGCCTGGTTGATGGCAATAGGCTCGTCCCCTTACATTGGGACATAAAAACATAACTGGCGAAATGTGGGTGTACCTACTATATGTGCACCTCTGCCTACCCCTTCAGGGAATAGAAGCGTGATGTTATGTTATGTTTATTTAGATTAGAGATAACTGCACACAATTAAGCGACTCTTAACTACACAACATTATTAAGTACCTTATACTTCGTGACCTAGAATACTGTATCCTAATTACACAGAATAAGTGTTGTTGTATGCTTCCCTCAATGAATTCTTCACGTATGTGTTAATAAACACACATAGTAATTATAATTAATAATAGTTTGTTCAAGCATCGTATTTATTGATTGCACGTTCGCGACCTCGCGTCATTCAAGGGCTAAGGACACATTCTTGGAAACTATAAAGGTAGTAAGTTATATACATATGTATGTTCAAGACGTCATCTGTTTTGTGTATTCACATCGAAATTTTCCTCAAATCAATGCGTTGATTTTAAGGTGTGTTTTAGATATTCTAGAATATGCGATGGAATCAGTTTCCTTAATATTTTGATGTGACGTCATCGGCCTTGATAGGTCAACTAAGCAAAGAGCAGGTAAGTGGTCAGAGAGTGCAATAATCAAGCAGCTGACGAACGTTGGAGAATGATGACAATACCAGTTATAACGTGCGGTGTAGTAAACACAACAAATGTAATAGGTCGCTAAGCCTTAATCCTGGTTATAAAGGTGTTTCATATGAATAACAGGAATTCTAAAAGTTAATTTTCCGTAAAAATGCATCATGAATTGATGGGGTGATGTCATAAGGGTTCGGTTTTACCGTTTAAGGCGTTGAATCCTTACTACTGACATCCATTTCCGGTGACTAATCATAAGTATGTTTGACTCATGTTATTTACGGACGGCTTATGCAACGATCTGGAATAAAACATTCAGGCTAGTCGTGTACATGAGTACTAAATGCAGTGAATGACTGTGACTGTAGGTAAGTTAAATAAATTCTTAGAAAAGGAACTTTACATAAACATTAGATTTTACTTCTGTGTATAAGAGGGCTTCGCTCAGACCACTTCCTACTATACTTATGGCACTCATTTTGCTAAACTCTAATCATATTCTTTACACATATATGTAAGGGGGATTCCTTAATCATGTGATGTTCTTTAATACATTTTTTAACCCCTCTGGTGAGGTTTTAATTTGCGTTACAACATTACATATAATTTAATTCTTAATTCTTTATTGTACACATAGGTAACTAAAATATCGTATTACAATATTTAGGTTGGAGTGAGAGAGTTTTTAGATGATATTTTCATAATTTATATGAAGAACCAACAGCTGTAAACAATTGTTATAAAAAACATTAGATTAAATCGCAAAAGACATCGCGCGTTTAACAAAAAAATATACGTTATACCTCACTAGTCACTATCCCCCTTCCCCCTTGTGTTATTATGGCGACTTGAACCGAACTCTCTCCTCCCCCTTTCAAGCATCACGTGATTCGTAAACGACCCCTAAGTCCTTTTGCTATACCTATGATTTGACCGCCTTTCAACTCCACTCATTGAGATTTTACGCAATAATTTTGCGTATGTTATCTACATCTCGTTGAAAAGCGCCTAGAAATGAATACATATCTACATACGTACCTCGTTCACTCATATCAAGTGCGTCTCTATTTGGATTCAATAATGTTATCTAAATCTATGGAAAAATTAAAAATAAAATCGATAGTGCGACAGGAAGCGATTTATTAAGCTCGGTCCGATCATAACATCGAATAAAAAGTTCCAAACTTTTGTGAGCGTCACATCCCTTGTTATAATTTTACTTTTTTTTTTATAAAATCGAGAGTGTACGGAGTTTATGGCAGGTGACATTTGTTGTCTTTTGATCTCAAAAGGTTTCATTCAAAATTTTTAATAACTTATTAAAAAAACTTAAGGATTATTTTTTACTTACATTAGTATAAGTATAAAAGGAAATAAAATAATATTACTTATTAATAATGAATTAAAAGTAGGCTGGTCTGTCGAACAAAACCAAGAGATACATAGAAATAGGCTGAATTCTATTTAAATAGCAACAAAAGCTAGGTAAAGAAATATTACACACACTCAGCTTTACAAAAAATCAGGGCTCGTCCGGGATTTGAACCCGGGACCTCTCACACCCGAAGCGAGAATCATACCACTAGACCAACGAGCCGCTCGAGGGTGAGTCCTTAAAATGCGCTCCCTTTAGCGACCGTATAACTAACACCAGCCAATGTAGATCGTAGGTAAATATGAAGCTGTTTATTTTGAAAATAATAGCATATGAGATTGTGGCTCGAGGGTGCGTTTTACACACGTCCACAACTCATCAGACTATACTTGAATTGTTGACCCCTTTTTGCATGACTAAACTTCCAACCCCTAGTGTAGCACTCTAAACATTAACCATTAATTTAATGAAATTATTAACTTTACTTTGTGAAGTAATCGATAAGCTTTATATACAAAATGTAATTTTCCCCAGCAAAAAAGGATAATATTAAACTTTGTAACGGTATCTATAATTCTTTAGATATCTACAATTTCCCACAAACTTCTTTTTGTACTAATATCTCCTACACAAGCCAATAAACAAACCATCCGACTCTAAACCTATTCACAGCATCATAAAAACAAATTTTCCGCTCCAAACCTTTCAATGATCACATGAACATAATTTCCTTCGCCCACAAACTAGTCCTACAAAAAGGTGTAACTAAATCCTCCTTTAATCTTATTAATAGACATGTAAATACCGGATACATTTCAACAGGTCAAATAAAACATTTTTCTTTCGTTTGTCGCGTACCAAAAGATAAGTATAATGTATTGGTAATTAGGCTTCGATGTTTTCTTACCGTCATCAAGGAAACATTATTCTTACTTTACGGATTTAATATTATTTATATACTATTCATTATAGAGGTGTTTGGCTATAAAGATAGAATACGGTATTTACGTTAAATTAAAATTAATTTCTTATTTTGTTGCTGAATCGGGAGATTAGTGGCTGTCATTAGCCGTTTGTAGAATAACTCAAATATGTGTCAAATACCGGCAAAGAGAAGCTTTTAATTTATTGGCGTTATATTAGCATGATAATGTCTAAAGTATGCATAGGAATTATTGTAAATAGTTAATATGCACAATTCTCGTTCAAACAATTTATTCATCCAAGTTTTCCTTTTATTAGTTCTTTGAGTATTCGCAATAGTTTCGTCATTTTAGAGTAAGAGTAAGATATGATAGAGGACTGTTAACTTTAGCTGGGAAACTCAACGAATACGTCATGGGTGGTCGTTTAAATACATTTGGCGAACGCCTGATAGGTACAGGCAAAACAAAAAATGTCATTTTGTGTTAATATTCTATGCGGGGTAGATTTGATTCATTACAAACTGTCACTGCAATAAAGTCTCATGTAACCATTACAGAGACATCAAAACAGGGCTCGTCCGGGATTTGAACCCGGGACCTCTCACACCCAAAGCGAGAATCATACCACTAGACCAACGAGCCGCTTGTTTTTAGCCCGAAAAGGTACATTTGCATAACACTTGACAAGCAATCGTTTTCGTGACAAAACATTTGGAATATGTTCTGTACTAATACGTGACAAAATTTAGCTACTACTCCTATTTTATATTATTTATTTGGCTCACCAACATTCATTACAGTGATACCACACATGAGAAACGTCCAATAGACTTGTGACGTAATGTATCGATCTCTTACAGGTAAGTACATCATGTATATTAAAATTCTAAGGGAGTACTGATAAATAAATCATAATGATTATGATTATTAAGTACTCCTAATCATTCCTTGATACCATAAGTATGTAGCTTCTTTCACATTTTTGAGTTCCGTTTTATTATTCGTTTGCTTTGCAGGGTTTTATTGGTAATCTTTGAATCAAGTAAATTTGCCATAATGCCCACGCTTGACAAGAGGCTTGGGATCGCAGTATTGGTGGTCAAGTTACAGAAGACGCTGCTGCCTATCTGCTGGATTTTCCGTTAGTCACCTCTTACGGCCACCACCACCCACAGGGGGAAAGGGGGTCAATTCTAATCCGGATGCCACACGGCGGAATCAAGTAAATTGCGGACTGTTTATTGTAAAGCATGGAAACTATGTCTTGTTGTAGACTGCGACATACTAGCTTAATTTGCAGAATGTAATGCACTGCGCCGTTTACTTGGCTGTGATTATCAACTACTATTAAAGTATCAATATAAGGAAGTATGCGAAAGCGATAACTACGAACTGTACTTAGGAGAAATTATTGTGTAGTTTTATTGATGGATCCCACGACACGATTCACTGTCTTAAAATAGACAGGCTTTATATGTTAGACTTCTATTATCACCTTATTGCTAGAACGTCAAAGTCTATTTTCCTGTAATTTAAATTTTTACAATTGCAGTATTGGATTACGGCGTATTAAACTTGCGGTGTTTTCAAATCAAAGCGGTTGATCTTTCAGGTGATGGACTCGAAGTCAGCGTGTAACGGGAGATTTCTCTTCCAGTAACTATTCCTGCAATGTATTGTATTGAGGACATGAAGTTTGAGCAATAGATACAGAGGCGGGAATTTTATGTTGAATGATTGTGTTAACTAACAAGTTTATATAGGATTTCATATAGTCATCCTTGATTCAATTCTCGTTCTTAATATAAAACTGGCCATCTATATTGTAGTAAGTATTTTATTCTTATATTAGGTATCTGTGGAAAGCCGGGAAACTACGTCGTAAGACGACCATGCTGATTACCCGATGAAAAGCAATAGGGTTGCCACCTAACCTACTTATTATACACAAGCAATGAGGTTGTATAGATTCCTGATTAAGGAGAATACCTCTACCATAAATTCGGGGGCTACATGCGTCATTTAAAGTATGTAGTACTAACAAATAATTCCCTCAAAATTCTATAACTGGCGCATGCGTACCAGTCTCTCATATCTCATGGCCTCACACACGTGCCATGCGCCTGAGTCGACCGCAGCTTTACGATCCGCAGTGCGAATTGGATGGCGGAACATCACAAACAGAGCGTTCAGCATAAACACCCACCGTGGGACTTGACTGGGAGCGATGGCGCCGTAACTTACGGTCTGCGAACCTAGTACTGTTGCGACGATAGTGGAATTGTTAAGTACTGGTTTGGTCACATAATTTGTTTCACTGAGAAGTCTTGCCGTAGCTGAACTTAGCGGAATCAGTTTTAGAGTGTTTGACCCGGAGAAGATGGGATGGCTTCAAAGAATCAAGATATTTTTGTTCAGCAAGTTTGGGCGTTTTCCTTTGTGATTTTTTTGTTGTGACTTTGTGATATTGTCTGAAATACGTCCCTGTCATTTTCAGGGAGTAAACAAATGAAATATAAGTATGTATAGTAAGTATACTATTTCTACGGATAAGGTACGGCAAATTATAGTTTCTTAAATTCTTCGAAACGTGGTAGCCTTAGGTTCATCAGAAGATTAAACCGTATTGAAATGGCAAATATAATTTCAGGTCTCTACAATTACAAAATAAGGTTATCGCTGATATAGAAGGTACTTTTGCCAATTAATACAATACATATTCATGGTGATACTTTCTCATTAGATTATATCTTCAGTATTATTCAACGGCAAGAGCTAGCAGTGCTTTCTTGGATTCGTTCCATTTTATCGTCAATACTTTTATTGGAAACTTATATGTTAGAAACATTTACCCATTCTTATAAGGCTGTTTGTATTAAATTGACCGGCACAATAGAGTGGCAATGTTACTAGTTGGTACTATCAGAGGTTATCACATCACATTTGGATGGAAGCCATAGTAACTCAGTTTGTGATGTGGCACTTAAAACTACTTTAAAGGAAAAGTGTATTTCAGAGTTTAAACTTAAGGTTTAAAGTTCTTGAGCAGTGCTTCCGGCATATGTGACGTAGTAATTTAAAATTAGCTCTATCAAGCCTATGTGGTCTACGACATTGTCGAAGACTATTTTACAATGTGGCCAGTGACACAATGCTACGTTTAACTTGTCAATTAGTTAAAAACCTCATTTTAAATTAGATGTCTTAGTTCTTTTCTAATCAATTATTTTAAGTTACTTTCGTGTTATTGGGTAATAGCAGCGACCAGAGAAGCAGCGATCAGTGGAGCTTTCGATTAAATTATTTTCATTTAATTATATTTCGTCACGCTAATTTAAAACTGTAATTAGGTACTTAATTTCGATGTCTTAAACGCAAGAGAATTAAAATAAATAATGTTTCCCACGTTCGATATGTAAACCAACCAATTTTCTAATTAATACCTCTTCTAGAAAACTGTTTAAGAGTTTAAACGCTACTAAATCCCTTCTTAAAAATTATTAACATTTAAACCGGCATGCTAATCCGAGATTACAGCTTAAATATGGTGTCGGCACCTCATATCGTCAGCTCGCGACTATCAAGCGGAAAGATGGCAATTTTGGCACGGGTTCGAACTGCAAACACATTGCACATGCACACTGGCTGCCGACGGAACCCCAAATTGCTCACCGACTCACCCTCCGCTGTCGTAACTCATACTTCACGACATTTCGTGAATCGTCGTGTATGTTGCAGCGAGTAATTAAAGTTAGGGTTTTAATTATGTAAGGTACATAAAATATTTTAATTTTGTCACGGGTGTTTGATGGGACGAATTAGGTTTGGACTGTAAAGAGAATTATAATGTGTAATTTAAATGATTTGTTATTTAGATATATGTATTAAAAGTTTTTACATCGTAAAGCCAATGTATCTATGTATGATTGCAGTCTTTAATACTACACGCGTTTTATATGAAATTTATTTACATCCTCATCCAGCTAAAACCTAGTAGGTTTAAGGTAAAGGTACATCATATAAGGAGCTTTATTCATTAAAATCTAAATAATATTAATTTCCCTGTACAATATTATTTATTTACGGACATTACTTAAAAGTTACAGCTTATAGAAGTGACTGCAACATCTCTGTTTATTCCACATGTAATTGTCATAGCGTACGGTATTGTCAAATTTTATTGCCCATATCAACTTTGTGTTTGCACCGTCAAAATTACTACGCAGTTGTCAGCGTATATGAGTCGTCGTACTAGTTATTACGTTCATGAGGACTGAAAATATGATATTTAATACAATAATAAATAGTAGAGTTTTACTTCATCTTTTGAAGGATTTTGTTTTTTATTATAACTATTAGGCATACCTAATTAAAACCACTGATAGCCAGATAAACAGAGTGGAATGAACATTGGATATGTTCATTCCACTTGGGATGTGGCATGAATCAATGTCTTTTCGGATTCTTGTGCGTATTATAAATTAGTTATCAGTTGCTGAAAACGGTAAAGGAAAACATCGCGAGGAAACCGGCACACCTGAGAGATATTTCAACGGTCTGTATAGGCATGTCAGAGGCCTAAGGGCGGTTTTAACTCTGACACCAAGTTGTTTATCAACCATATTATAAGAAGAAGATACTATATGATGTGAAGATGGTGCATTTGAGGATTTTCCGTAAGTGAGATTTAGTTTCTTTCTATCGTTCCCAAGTATTCGGTCATAATGCATGCGTAAAACTCGTAGCTACGTTGTTCGTAGCTCTCATAATTGAGATGCGATAAAACGCCTAGCAGTAGGCTGAGCCTGTAACATCGGAACTGTCACGTAACCCAGTAAAGGTAAGCCTGTTTAGGAATCTAGTAACTCATACTCAATTGACCGTACTGTACCCACTTATGATAAAAAGTGAAAATGAAGACGAACTATACTGTAGGCTGATGCAATATTAATGAATGCGAAGTCACGCTAAAATGAAACAGGGAACATTTCCATCGAACATAGTGAATACCTCGGAAGCAGTTACTGCTATATAGCTACTGCCTCAGTACCACCAGCCAGTGGGTCAATGAGGAGATAATATAAGCGATTTCACTCACAGTTAATCACGTTCCACAACTATACACGTATTGAACTCGATGCGTTTGAAAAACATCGTTTTCGCAATAGCACAAGCATTATGACGATTATTTACGGCCGTGCAATAAAATTGAACGTATGCAAATGATACGGGGAGTGATTCTCTACAGATTCATCTCGCATGGCCCTCTCCGGGAATGGCTACAAAACTCTAAGATGTCTAAGATGTCGCTTGTAGGAGTGAATAATTAAGACTGTTATAATAGGTATCGGATCTGTGGCTTAAACTGCTATGCATAGCAGGGTATCGTTTATAAAGAATGGACAAATATTAATCGTCCCGTTTGTCTCTAGTTGCTGCGTACTATTAGGTATTACTCGCAACTTTTCTTACTGTAATGTCGATAGTGATCACTGATCAATGGTGTCTTAAATTAACCTAGAACTAAGAATACCATCTATTTATTGGGTAACATAAAGGACCTTCCAACTCACAGGGATTTTGTCAGACCGTAAAACAACATGTAGCAGCGAGCGAACTTGGTTCTATTCACCGAGTTTAACTGTCCCCTCCGGCCATTACTACGTACTGCAGCAAAAACCAATATCACTCGACATAAGGACCACACCTAGACCACATTCGGCACCAATGCAACAAATACCAGCCGTCGCAGTCGAAGGAACAATCAACGTCATTATGCGTTCGTTCGTCTCGAAGCGTTATTTTACGGCTGCAAGTAAATCCGTGATGCCGCATACTGAACACGATTAGCAACATGTTCGCTAAAGTCATACGGCTACAGGAATGTGGGGTCACATTGTTTCCTATATTTAAAAGCATTTTCTCGGCTATAAAACTGCGAGCGCAACCTTGTTGGTATTGGAAGTACGCGCGAAATGACGCGTTTGCTGGACGCCTGAATAAATTAACGCTTTGCTTTAATGTTAACTATAATAATGTAATAAACTTTTTGTATATTATAGCCGCACACGCAGTTCTGTCATGGTCGCTTTCTTTGCTTGGTTTATTTTTTGTCTAGTTATCCACTATTAAATAAACTCGTAACTGTAGCTAGAACTATCTACATGGGGTAACAAAGCATTTGGATTTATATTGCCGACTGCTGAGCATGAGGTCCTGGGCTCGAATCCCGGGCTGGGCAAAGTATTTTTGGGATTTTCCATTAGATAATTCTCTGTAGCAGCACGAAATCTGGTGCCCGGTCAATTCCAATAGGCCTCCCCCTATTACAAAATGAGGGTGTTACTATACACCTATGCCTACCCCTTCAGGGAATACAGGCGTATTATGGTACATCTATTATTATTTTAGTCTAGGCTAAAATAATAATAGATCTAACTAGTCAGTTAAATTATAATATTTATAATAAAAATATTATAATAAATATTAAAGCGATATTACAAAGTCAGTGTCCATTCGAAATCTAAAGAAGATTACAACAACAACGTGAATTATTAACAATAAATCTAATAAAATATGATGTTTATGAGATTGACATGTCAAAGGTAATGCATACCTTCATAATCGGGTAATAACTGTCGGTTTAAATCAATCACTCGTGCTTACACGTGGGTTGTTTAGATTTTGACGAGTTTTGTTTTTTGCTTGCTACACGTCTACTATTTTTATTATGTTTATAATTTTTTTTATTGATGAATCTATTTACCAATCTTTAATTCGAATCATTGTGTTAATAGGCTATGATAACAATGTTATTTTGTTTACTCCAATTGAAATGTTGGGCCAACAAAATCAAAAATGTCGATCTTCATTTGTCATCCAATAAAAGGCCAACATTTTGCATGACAAAGAAATAAAAAGAGAAACCTATTTGGCAATAGACTCCGGTACAACACAAATACAATAATGAAACTAAAACCAGGTTTTATGTAAAGAGGTGGCGGTGTGGTCAATGGTAAGGTAGGTCTACCTGCACTCGGAACACCTTCTGGGAATGTGAAATTGTTAAGTCAAACAAGTGAACAGTTTGTTCTACCCGACCGACCGGCGAACGTTCCGACTTGTATTAGGTATTTCTGTTTATCACTTTAAATTGCTCCTACTTAGTGTGGACGCCTGGTACACTTGTATTGTGCATCTGGAAATATGGGAGAATCTATGTAGAGTTATTATTATTAGGTGTATTGACTATTTGATTACATCATTTTGAAAAAAGTTTACTTGTGTTGATTTGAAAGGTTCACTGAAAGGTCATGAATGGGTTTCTTCTTCTTTGAGTATTAGTATGAGCTTTATTATACGAGTATCAATGCAAATACATAGTTCATGTAAATGTGCCGTAGATATCAGTGTCAACAAGATCGTAGCGGCTTACTGCTAGTGTACTGGACGTATATTGAATAACTGGTGGCCCGGGAACGCTTTGTACTTATACCCATTAAAATACTTAAAAACGAACTCACGAAATTTTACAAAAAATACTCAAATACACTCTTCATTTACCAGATTGTAATACGCTTCATTTTTTCATCAGACCTTTATAGGTACGTTATATAGCACGCGGTGTTACCCGCTACATATTTACGGAATAAGAAGTAGCCTTTGTGTTAATCCAGGGTGTCAGCTACCTCCATATCAAATTTGATCAAAATTGGTTTAGCCGTTTGAGCGTTAAGAGGTAACAAACATACTCACAAACATTCGCATGTATAATATTGTGATGATTCCAATCTCTTCACATGGAAGCTGTCCAGATAACCTTCAATAAACACGTCTGTCAATACAACAAGGTTTTAATAATTCAGCAATATAATTCAATAATTGATTGTTAGTTCACCATAGCTTGCCAAGAACTAGGTGATAAAATCAAAGATCTATAATCCATAATGTAGAACATAGGTTTATGATGAGACGTGCGTAGATTACCTGCATTTATACTAAGATAATACAGACTAATTCTTGGTATTTAGTCAGCAATGCAATGTATAAGAGGCTAAAAATAGGTCCCCAACTGAGCCTAATGCAGCTGCATACCTATGCTGGAAGGTGCAGCGCTGATTTTCAGTTGGGGCCTGCACTGAAACAAGAAACTAAACAGAATATATTGAAGTCAGAAATCATTCTAATACTTAAAGAGCCTTTTGTGCTTCTGAACTATTCGTACTCGCAAACCTTCGATGAATACAAACATTTTTCTAAATACTTATTTCATTTTACCGTTTAGTGTAACACGGTATCATCAAAACCTTTTATAACGTTCGGAAATAGGCCAAGGGGCTAATAAATTTAAACTGTATTGTAACAACACGACACTCGCTCTAAAGTACCGCTATAACTACAAAACTACGACATAATATTCACTACATTCAGTGGGAATTGACCACCCTTTAAATTTTAATTCGCAAACAAAACCTCAATGGAGTTTTTTGTCCATCCGGTGTCCATTCATGGGATCTTAAGCTTTATGGGGATACTCGTGCAAATGTATGACGTCATTGACGCTAATCCCCTGCAAGTGGACACGTTTCCGACTAACAAAGCGTTCGAAGGGATTCGTACGTGATGTGCGAAATAACGGTAGATGTGGCAGTGTCTGAGCTAGTGGCATTCTTTTTTTAAACTGTTGACGTTTTTAGGAGTTGAGTTGCCAGTACTAAGAGTAATGTAATACCAATAAACGCATAAATACATAACGATTTTATTTAAGGGCATTGTCGCCATTTGAAAATAGAACACTCTTTGTGTCACCTTCATATTTTTTTTGTTTTCTTTTATGTTTTTAATTTTTAGCTGCTTTTTATCGTGGGAACGTTAACATATAAATAATAATTTAACCGAGACCGGGTTTAAATATTAGGCTGAGGTAGACCTTACCACGTTTATGGGAAAAAGCGAAATAAATGCTAAAGCTAAGACAAAGCTACTGCGAGAATCCCATCAAGTATTTTCTCTAAGAAGTCTCAAATGTATAATATATTTTTTTAAATATAATGATAAGTCGGCGTAGAATTCAATATAACGCTTATCACTGTTCTAATCCCATTCCAAACATAAAATTTTGAATATGAAAACCATAAACATTATATTCGCTCATCAATATTTTATTCATACTCTTGCGTCGCGTTCGTCCGTGACTAACAAATCAGTTTTAGCGTTTAGTTCATATTAACAAAATAACGCGCGGCTCTTTTGATCTGAACACACCGAAGTGAAGCTCATCACAGTTATATTCATAATATTCAAAAAAGTATTAATTTAATTTAACTAATCTTATATTAGGCCTTTGTCGGTAAGTGGTAACTTGGTATGGTTCCAAAGATATCAATTATGTTGTGTGAAAATGAAAGTTTATTTAAGTGAATTCTTATCGAATTAAGTTTATTATATCAATAAAATTATGCATAGTTACTATGATAAGCGTTTTTTTTGCCGCGTTATATATGGTCTCAAGCACCAATTACTAGTAACAATTATCCGCTATGTACCTAATTAAATGTCTGTATGCTACCTACAACTAAAACAAACTGGACGAAAGAGTTCCAGTTTCATTCAGTTATTACAACAACCAGTGTTAACCTAACAATTCTAACGGATTACAGTCACACGGCCATTAAACTATTTACTTTGAAGGCCAATAACTACAATTCAGACATTTTAATAACATAGTAACAGTCAGAACATCTTATTACTTGGTCTTGTAAGCAGAGATTTTCTATTTCCAATTGAAAGAGATTCTTTTTCTTCTAATCAAACGCATATATTCATGGCTGGTTTGGAAATTTAATTAAACTTGGCCATATATAATTGCTGCTGCTGTTTTTTAAATAATAAAAATGCTGATTTAAAATATTTAGGTACACAAGTGCATCTTCCAAAAATACGTAACGCAAGTGAATAACGAAAAAAAATTAAGTATAAATAACACTTACAATGATATAAAAATATTTACATGAATGAACACTACTCGTATATTTCCCAGTAAATAGCCATTGTTACATAATACACGTGTCATTAGTATAAATTTCTACCAAAGTAGCTGAAGCGTGGGGGTGGGTTTCATCCCCGTCAATGGAAAGTGTGTCGGCAACACCCGAGCCGCGGCGACGCCACTCGTTTATACACAGTATGTTTAAAGTGGAACGTTTTGGCTTTCTTAGAATTCAGAAGAAAGACAGTTTTGTCTGTAAAAGGATTTTCATCCTTTACCGCGAATTTGTGATGGTAATGAGGGGTTGAATTGAGGTGTTGAGTTTCAGGTGCTTGCTAAACGGTTGCTGAGACGGATGACTTATGAGTTGAAGTCGCATTTGTCTTTGCTAAGTCTAGGATGTTGAAAGCTTCATCCACGGAACAGGGATGTCGCGTAAAAGATTTGTTTTTGGTTTCTTTGTTACAGTTATGTTAGTTTATATACATGCATTATTAAGATTGTATGCATGTATATGCATCGATGGTTGCGACAATATAGTGAAGGTTATTATCCAATAAGTTGCATACAGTTTAAACAGCGACCTAAATATTTGAATATTATATTTTTTAACGAGTCATTCTTCTCCACTCTTCAGCTTCTCATTTCGAAGTAGAAACGGTATTTCTAATAGTACGAAGACAATAATAGTAAAAGTGGTTGCTATGTATACGACATAGCCATTCATAAAGAAACAAGAGTACCTAAACTTTTTAGAGAAATTATTTTTGGAACACCCCTATATATTTTATAACAGAGTCATAACTCATCAGCATATTACGTAATGAATGAGTCAAAGTTAGACTGTTCCTTGTTGCGCCATTCTGTCTGGTTCCATTCAGTGTTCCGACCATACAATAACAAATTACAAGTCAGTCATATAAAAAAAAACAATTGAATACACCCACTAACTTAGCTAACCTACATTCAAAACTTGGACAGCGCCGAAAAAGAAAATAAACCATCATGTAGATAAGTTTCAGTGTCTCCCACGCGGTTTTCAGTGCGTAGGCGATGCCGGGGCAAATACATTCGTAGTGTATTAATACAGCTTAGTCAGTGTACGAGGGCGGGCGAGGCGCCGGCCGGCCTTGTGACGTCACAGCCAAGCACCGCTATTTCAGCGAGACACACGTAGGAGCTGGCCGATATGATGAAATGTTATATCTATATTTGCATTGTTTAATTCGGTACCTAGAATTATTACATGTGTTGTTAGAGACTTGAAATGTTCTGAATGTCGGCCACAACTGCTTGCGCTTTATGCGTGCATTCGTTGACATAACGACAACCTCAGACGCCGAGGCGTCCGCGTTTTAGATACAATTATAGCAAAGAAAAGTTTAATCATACCTAACTTTAATGGTAAAAAGCTATTGTACTGTAATTCGCTCACCTCAGCTTCATCAAAAGCTCTCTTGACGCTGAAACTTAACCTTAAGTGTTATAAGAGTTATTCCTTACTAGCTCCACCCCGCGGTGCTACCCGCTATATTTTTTTGAGATAAAAAGCCTATGTGAAAATCCAGGGTGTCAGCTACCTCCATATGAAATTTCATTAAAATCGGTCTAGCCGTTTGAGCGTGAAGAGGTAACAGTCATAGAAGCACACTCACAAATTTTCGCCTTTATAATATTAGTGTGATGTGATGTGATGTGATGATGTTTAATGTTCTGCCATCTGATAGGTGCCGATGGGAAACTCGTCTACAAGAAGGCAACTGCCATTTAATCGGAATGTCATAATAGGAGAAAGCTCTACTCAATAACGCAGGCACCTAATATACTTACATATATATTCTGAAACACGAACACCATCTCGCTACTCATTGCGACTGTCATTTCATTTGAGTCAGATTACCAAATTCTATAGATAAAAGTCAATATTCTCATTTTATTCTCACCCCGCGTAATTAATTTCAATTCCTTCAATTCGTTAGTATTGAATTTCACCGCGGATTTAGAAGTGAGTTCGTAATTGAAGTCTTTAGAATAACACGGCATGACCGGCACCAGTCTAGACAATGGTGCCCTAATATTTTTTGTTTTAGGTTTATTCTGTTTGTACATAGTTTTAGTACCGCCGTTATATTTTTGAGTGATTTATTGTGATTGCGTACGCCGCATCGTAAACAATTCTACGTATTTAGGTACACGACATTATTAATGAAATCATCTCCTTGATATTTTATTGAACAATAAACATTTTACTGTCTGTTTTTGCGTGTTTCTTGTGTGTACGTTTGTGAGCTTGTATCGTAAACAATGTAGTAGATTGATATATCTGCGGTGTGATTGGATGGTTCTATCATGTAATGGAAAGCTTTGGTGCGTGTAATTTGTAGAGACAGATTTATTCAGACAACTGTTTTGTATAAGGTTCAGCCCCCTTACCATGGACCAAGGACTCTTAAAACAGGACAGTTTAATGTGGAAGCGAGACGCCGCGCGCCGCTACGTGCAATGCGGCGTCATGCTTTAAAAGTTCATGGTAAGGGGGCAGTAGATCAAAGAAGGTTCATAACTTTAGAATATTCTAATACTTAGGAGTATACTATACATACTATAAAATAGCATAACCAATAAATACACAAATAAAATTAAATACAACATATGCAAAATTTAAGCTCTACAAGGGCTCTAGCTCTACGCTTAATTTATTTTATTTACATTCGCTGTACAGGCCTTTAATACAATGTTCTAATTCGAAAATTAAAACAGACCAGACAAACTTGAATACTGGCAACAACTACCAACACATATTATTATTTCTACATGTTCATTATTCAAAACGACAAAGAAAGAAAAGCTACACAAATCTGCCAGTATTCGCGACGCTCCGCCGCACAAAACGCCCACAGCCCAAACCGATACGACCTATTGTTATTAAGTCTTATGAACCGAAAGTAGTTCGTTACATTATTTTCGTCACCCTTAACCTTTAGAAGATGGTCCGGAGCAGACACGTCTACGCCGCCAAAACATTTGGCAGGCGGCCAGTGCGTTTACTATGAATGTGAGGCTAAGACGCAAAGTTTTGCGTACAGACCTTTAAATACCTTCTTAGTTTAGATTTAGATCTTCGGATGCATTGTTGGGTAAGTTGTGAAATGATAAATGGTATAGCAAGACTTTAACCACCTATAAATGAATCATTGCAATGAAAGGTTTTTGTAATTAAAAACGCTTACAATTTGGAGGTTCTATGTCTTTACTGGGTAGGTATGTTTTTAGATGAAGATCTTGTATGAAGATGTAATTGACTTAATACATTTAAGAATGCAACTAATATCTAAGTATTACTATTATTTACTACTTAGTCAAATAATCTATTTGAAAAACTAGATCATTACACGAATCGAGAAGAACTGCTCTTTTCTTTCAGGCATGAGAAAGCTCTATTATCTACTATATATACCGGTTATACTACGTTAGAGTCCGAAACTAGTCGGGCATTCCCGAATATCGACGTGAGTATAACCGGTATATATAGTAGATAATATGGATAACACTCACGAAAGTTATTATAGTAAATGAGAAGGCTCTTTCTTCACGGGGACTTTTTATAATTTTAATCTCTTAACCTCTGACATTTGGCAAGGAAATTATATCTGTGATGTTTCTACCTACGTATTGAAGTGTTGGCACCTCGCCAAGTGTAGTGACGTAGGCATCCAGTGGACATGCTCATTCATAATTTTCTTTTGCGGGAAAATGTTGGCCTACTAACATACGTTCGACGTCATTAAATATTTTTTGTGACGTCACAATTACAGTGCAAAAATAAATTGAAGAAGCTTCTGAAAAACCACATTTACACAAGTATAGCCTTTACCAAGTTCTAAGAGCTAAATGAAGTTGTTCGAAACCTACAAAGCTAAGATTTAATTAAAAGATTTCCTATGAAATTTTCATTCGGGTACATTTAAGAGGAGGCATTTAACTAAAATACATTGAAATAAGGCTATTGAATTGTATAAGAGACCCAGTTAGCAAATGAACCGTCTGGTTTGGTTCGTTGCGAGCTCATCGGATACGAATTCAATTTATGCCGACCGCGAATCGGGAATTGTATCACGTACCTATACATTTTGTTCCTATCTCTGTTAATTTACGAAATTGCTGACGTTGCTGTTATCAGTCATTCATTTGTTTCGGAATTTGTTTGTCTGTTGTTTTTTACTGGTTTTATTACTTTGTTCTATTTGGTTGATTTGGGAGGCTCTGTTAAAGAAGTTACTGACTGAGCGATTTAAAAAATAGATACCTAATCTATTTTTTTATTAGAAGTTAGTTTACATATAAATAACAAAGACATTAAACTAACATATAGTATATAACGTGGGGTGGTTTTCTGAATAACAAGGTTTACTGTAGTATTTGATTGCTGATGAAATCACTCTTTTCGTCCATAGACAACCGAAGCCATAGCTACGATCTCCATTGTAGTAGGTTAGAAAAATGTAAATAACAAGTCTCTATTTGCGAGCGCGAGTCGAGAGTATGTCATTCAAAGCCACGTAGGAAACCCGTACAAAATCATTTGAAAAGTTTCTATTATTGGCGTCATACAAGAAGTCTCATAAAAAGAGGTGAAAAACAATTGCAAAATTATCCTAGAATTCAAAGACGCTGTCTGAAAAACAGGAAATTTAGGACTGGCGACAAAGAAAAATAAAAATACGACAGTAGTGAAAATTTCGAATATCGAATCATACGCGCCATAACGTGATTTGTTTTCGAGCGCGCACCTGCTAAATCCTGTCTTTGTGATGACATTGCAATTTTTTGATCATGAAAAATATTATTATGATTAACGATACCTTCCATATTCAACGTAATAAAATATTTGAATATTTCGATGTGAGTAAGAGTGATTAATTATGAAATTAAGAGCTATATATAGGAACAAGGTTTCAAAGTTTAGTCTCTTCTATTAAAACAATATCATTAGTTGACTTGTAATCTAATCAAAGACATATAAGAAAACTGTAATAAATAAGAGTACCAAACATTTAGAACAAAACGAGTTCTGTTCAAAGGAAAACAAGCCAGCCAGTATTTACAGCGGCGTCGTCTTACAATGTAAGTGGGTAACTTCTTATTTATCGGCACCTGACAAAACTTCCGACTGCGGGGTACCTTCTAGTTGCAATAAAAGATTATTTTTAGGAAACCACCAAGCAATGGCTGGATGTATTTTTGTGCTGACATAAGAGCGAATATTTCCACGTGAAATATGATCGCTGTGTTTTCAGGTTGCACGGGTTTATCACCAGTTTGTAATAGTAAGTTTTAAGCTGTGAACGAACTAAGTTCATGTTAGTTACGACCCGGTGGATGTGTAAACAAATTTAACTTTACGCTGAATTGGGTGTCCCCAGTTTATGTGAAGGTGTCTGATTGTTTGTGTTTGTGAGTGCATTGGATGTGCTTGTGATCGATGAAGGAGTATTTTGAGATAATTGAAGTGATTTGGGTTATATGGAAGTGTGTACATCGACAGATTGATCAGCCATACCATGAACTCTTAAAGCAAGACTTTTTACGTTGTGGAAGCGAGACGTCGCTGCGTACAGTGTAGAGTGGCCTCGCGCTCCAACAACTGTAAATGTTTTGCTATTGGGTTCATGGTATGGGGGCAGGTGAGTTATAGACTCATACTTGAAGAAAATTATTGATAGGACAGTAAAACTTAAATGTATAACTGCACTTGATGACAATTGGACAAACACATGAGTAACAAAACAAAGCTTTTCTGCTCTCAATACTATTAAAATAACCTCTTCCAATTTCTCTACAGATTATATAGCCTGAGTATATTATTATGATCTTGATACTTGCTTAAGGCCAGGTGAGATGCAAATGTTCACGTTTTTGAGGGGGTGAAGCAGGGGTACATAGCTCCGCCCACTGCGGGGGGACCGGCGAATTTGTCAAACACAATTTACAGTATTTTGAATTGAAGAATTTTAAATTATCACTTAAGAACACAGATGTGACAAAATAATGACTACATTTTGCCTATTTTACTTCCTCTCAGTGAAACTAAATTATTTCGATTTTTTGAGGCATTTTGTACGAGTTGGGTAGAAGTCTACCCAAATAAACAAGTAAAACATAGCGAAATATTCAATTCTAAAATACACATTCGTGTATTCTTGACAGAATATCTTGCCTTTTTTCGATTTTCAATCAAATCGTTCATTCGTCATTATGGTTTTACATAATGTCCGTTACCAAAATGTAAAAATTTACCATGTCTTGGTTTTCATCCGACGTTAATCAAAATCCTCATTTACCTCAAGAAAACTATAAGCCAACAATAAACAACATTGAAATAATGTAAGCACCAAGTAACTCTGCAGCAATGATAGCCGAGTGGTATGATCATTAGACTGCCATGTCAAATGTCGCAAGTTCAAACCCCGGCACGCAGCAATTTCTTTTCAAATTCATGTGCGTACTATAAATTAGTTTTCAGTTGCTAAAAACGTTGAAGGATACCATCGTGAGGAAATTGGCACATCTAAGAGCCGGTGTGTAAAGCCATGTCAGAAGCCTACAGGCGACTGTCTCCAGGTTGTTCATCAGCCGTACGATAAGAAGAAAACCTAGTGACCCACCTATGATTTTGGAGATCATGACCATTCTTTACCCAATTTTTATACTTACGTATAGTTAGGCTTTTTGACTACTTTAAACAACAAAACTAAATTACGAACTATTTGGATTTCCGTATACCACACCCGTCAGAAGTGTCGGCAAAACGCTGATTGTCATTGAAGCCTTCGCCTTGAATACGCGCAACAGCAATGTGCACGGGGTGCTCTTTTCGGTAGCGGAGTAACTTGAGCTCTCTCTCCATGAAGGTGGAAAGACGCTACAAGTTACGGAGTAAGCATCCTTGGCGGCATCCTCTCGAAGGTTCTCGAGGTACATACCACCGGAGCTGTGCTGCAAGAGGATTTTAGGCTGTGTCTTACGAGGGTGGATTTTGTACGATAGGAGAATAAGAGAAAACGTCCGCTGTACATTGACCATACTTAGCGACGTGTTGTTGAGAAGAGACGAATATGAGGTCGAGTAGAGAAGAAATACAGTTAGGAAAGTGAAGAGTAGCATTTAAAGGAAGAAGAGATAAATTACTGGATTGCAATGTGGATTGGAATGACGAATTTTGTGAGTCCTGTTTGAGGAGACAGGTGTTGAAGTCCCCCATAATAATATAGTGACCGCAAAACGAAATAACGTATGTAGGAAGGTTTTCAAAAGGAAGGAGGAAATATAATCGATACGCAAAGAAGATATGTAGACTATAATAGGCACCAAGCAGAACCTTTGAAAGATGACATACCTATTTCTTTAAACAGATGTTCGCCTGCATTCGACGGTGGTGGCTGTGGTGACATACTAACAATTGAAAAAGGAATATTAGCACGTAAATATATGGCAACACCACCACCACCACCGCCAGTGCAATCATTTCTGATGAATTGATATCCAGGTAAAGAATAAGAAGTAGACGGGAGATACGGTTTTAGCCATGACTCAGCAACGAGTATTGCGTCGATATCCTGTAGTACAGATTTGCTAGGATATCATGATAATGAGCCGACATACTATGGGCATTAATATGGACTACATTAAGATTTTTCGGAACATCACAAAATCCAGACTCGTGTAATTCAACAAGAGATGGAATACTGGAAAAGCTTTCGTTGATGCTACATGCTGATACAAAACTATCGCTGTCACTAGTCGCATCACAATCAACCATTCACAAAAAAAGGAAATGTAATAATAATATGTATAAATATATAAACAAATAAAATATACCTAATGTTAAAATCGAAAATTAATAAAGTCCACCCGCCAGTTGTGTGTAAAAAATAATGAGAGAAGTACTGAATAACAATTAAGTATTTTTTAGCTACCTTAATGCTGTTCTTCTATTTAGTCTCGTATTATTGACGTCAGCTCACTATTGGCCTGAAGATGCTTATAGATCTGAGTACTGACATAACAGTGTAAATTGTAGCACTACTGAATCACTACAGCACTGATGTGGACCTGTGCGGACGCGGAACTGTGACATTACTGATATGTGTGAATCGGCTTTTAAACCTTGACTATTTTAATAAGACTTAGGCAAGGAATAATTATTTTAAATGCTTTTTCGAAATTTTCGAGACAGCTAAAATGTCGATGTTTTATTTATTTTTCTATCTCAAAATATAAGATAAACTGTCTCAATAATTTCGATTTAAGTAAATAGGTATTTTACTTTAGGTCACATCTGCAGCTTACTCTATGACACATACAAAAATCAAAACAAAATTACGAAGTAGTTTTTATACTTATGCATACCATATTTATTTTATTATTTTGAGGAATATGTATATTTAGTATATTTAAAATGTGGTTTAATTGAAAAATTATTAATTATTAATAATATTTCAAAATTATTTTTAAAAATAACGCATGTATACCCACCCGTCCGAAGTGTCCTCTGGACACTGACTGACATTGACGTATGCGCCCCGAGTATGCGCAACAGGCCCAGCGGGGGTGCTTCACGCGGGATGGTAGTGAAGATTTCGATTTTTCGAGGTTTTAGTAATGAGGAAATCATTTTATCAAGTCAAACTCAGCGAATTTGCCTAGAAATATTTAGTGTCTTTAGTTGAGTGCAAAAATTTAATGTAAAATCGCAGTAATTTAGTCGTCAGATTGAAAAAACATTGCAAAAAGAGGTAACTTTGGGATTTTTTTCTATCGAGTAAAGTTCATCGGATCGTGTAACTGCCAGCGACTTTCACTAGACCATATCCTTAACTAGTACATATATTTTTTTCAGAACTTAAAACACTACTTTCACTGTCTCAGATGCATTTAAAAAACTCAAAATTGCGGCATTTAAGGTACTACCTAGCCTTAAACTTCTTGTTCACTATCATAGCACTACAACCAAGCTATGGTAGCATGTTTTGATACTTGCAAAACACATAAAGTTGTTTTCCACATTTAAAATTAAAGCTATGTTTCTCATTAGTCTGAATATAGTTCTTATAGTTTTCCTTGCCATAAATCTTCTTGGTGTAATATTGACATTTATGTTATTGAAATGATAAAGTTATAAATTTATACATGAAATATATTTATACTATTAACTTAGTCCTTGAATACCATGTTATGATTTTTTAAATAGTCATTAATCAAATATTTTTTTAGTCGGCTTAATTTTTATTAGTGTTTATTAGGTATATTTTATTATTGTATGTTTCCATCTTTCGGAGGTCAATATTATTATAAAGACAGATCATTGTATTTGATAATAATATTCATGAAATATTTATAGACAGGTTAGGGGATTAATAGCTTATCGATTAATATGTTCATTAAACTTATTATTTATTCATTGTTATTCAAATTATTAGAATACTATTGGATTATCTACCGTTTCATCAAACCGATACACACACGTGAGAAAATATTAAGATGCAGTTGAATTTTATATCGAGCTAATTTGGTGAGATTATTATAAGTTTTAGGAACGGTTTATTGACTACTTTCGATTTAAAATAATACGGTCTAGGTAACATACTTAAAATGTTTTACTTTAGTAAGTCCTCTCTTTACGAAACTGTATATTTAAGAAATCAATATCATCACCATTGACATCATCAGTCGGAAGACGTCCACTGTTGAACAAAGGCCTACCCCTTAGAACGCCACAATGTAATGAACAACTCGCTATTTACATAATTACTATAAATTAATATAAATTAACAAAATGTTACAGCATAGAATATTAAATGATTATTTTTACAGGAATACAAGTCCTCACGTGACTTAGGGGCTTGCATTGCAGGTCATAGTAATCATGCTGACTACGTCTGACGTACGTTGGGCGGTCAAATTCTATACCATCTTAGTCAATTGGCTAGTCTAGTACACAACGGCAGGTGATGCCGTGCTCCATCATTTACCTCATTCCGATACAAAGAAGAAGAAATACTTTTCCGTATAAATAAATTCAAATCCTAATTAGTACCTATTATCGTATATTAAAACTACGTACTGTCCAAAACGTCTTTCGATGGGGCCACCCGACAGATAAGCTCCTATATAAAACTGTCGTCGTTAACTCAAGTAAGTAAAGGTGTTTACAACATGAAAGGCCCCGAAGTATAAGTCATATCTAGTAAATGGAGACAGCCGACGAAACGGCTGATTGATACCCAGTTAAGCGGCGACGTTAAATTTTTATGTCACCAATCAATCAATTTTAATTCTTTACTTGGGGGAGCTAATGAATTGTATTGGTATTATGGACGGCCGACCGGCGTATGATGCGTGTTTTAGGAATATTATTGTGGTCGCTTTGGTTCTACTTACTCGTATGTAGGTTACTTATTTTTGGTTTTTATAGATTTTTTTGTTAGTTATGTCTTAGTTTAGAAAGATATTTTTGAAATAGATTCTGTTTAGTCTTTTATGGTGATATAATTGTAGTTTGCTTTTTGAACGTTAAATTTACTCAGACCACGCTTAGGTAGAGGTTAGGTAGGTAGATATTTGAATTGTTATACGAAAGCTGTAATGCGCTAGGAGTGTCGTGTTTTACTTATTTATAATTGGGGTGCCTACACGTTCAAATCATCGTGTCATTATAAATCTCACTAATAAATGATAAAACAGTTTTAAATATTAAGTAAGTCGTTACGCTTGCTAGTTTATTGGTCCGTCATCATATAGTTCAGTTATCTATTGACGAATTATTATTTATTTTATAGTAGGTAAGGCGCCGTAGATATGAATGTGAATAAACCAATAAAAATATAGTCGACAAACTCTTCATAAAGTGAGATGTCAATTTTCGACACAGATAAAGAAAGCTGTATAATGATTTATGTGAGAAAGATACAATTCATGTGCAAATGTTTGTTTATAATGTATAATAATATCGTCATTATATCTTTATTGATTTTGATATCAGCCATTGATCTCTGCTTTTTGACATGCGAGAAAATTTATTTAAGTTTCACTTCGATATTAGGTAACGTAGGTGGGTCAGTGGATAACTAAAATCTAAAGATTTATATGAATATATTTTCAATTACTTTACATTTTAGAAGGTTTTACTTATGTATTTTCTTTGTGTTTCAAGTGGGTTAAGTACACATGTATAAAGGTCTTTTAAAGTACCATTTTGTTCATCGTTTTTTAAAGCATTGCGTACAATGGGAAATTCAAATGATGCTGTTTGTGAACTGCTCAAAAGAATTGAATATGAACAACATTAACGACTTGTAAGTGTTGTGAACGATTCAATAGAAAATGAGCTTTGATTTTCTTCGTGTTTTCAATAAAGTACATTTTTTAAAGTGCTATAAAGATATTTGCATACAGTTATTTGTATAAGGTACGATATTTATGACTGCAGGCGATAAGAAAGCGTGATTTATGTGAGACTTAGAATATACAGACGTATTTATCTACTTTATTTTTATTTATTGTTATTGCGGTTTTATCATGTTATAATTTGACAGAATTTGTTAACTAGGAAATCATTTCTTATTAGTAGGTATCTTTGATTTAACTGCAAATAAAAATATATCTCTATAAGACACATCTTGCCGCTCACCACGTTGATAGAAGTCATATTTTAGACAAATTTTAAGTTTTAATATATTATTGAATACGGAATACTTAATTTTGCTCCCACCTACGTCACTTTTGTCGCTTCCGCACGAGCATTGCTCTTCATAGCCAATTTCATCAGAATAGGATTAGCGATTTAACCGCTGAAACGGAACAAACAGATAAAAGAAGAAGTTACTTCCACATTTAAAATTCGACGGATACAAATCATGCTGTTTGTGAACTTTTGAAATTAGTGTAGATGTGTTTTTTTTATTCTTAAAGCCAGTAACATGTACGACACGATTAATCGAGACATCGATTGTAGGTGATGGTATCAGTTGTGGGTGTATGATACCGTTTTCAGGTTGCGAACTAATAAATCGTAGTACGCAAAAAAATGTATCACAAGGTTTTAGAATATAAACCGATTACACTATTCGGGTTACTTAACGGCACCGCAGATTGTAACAACTGACCGTGTTTTATAATACTGGTCTCCGTCGGTAATGAGATAATTGTATGGCCGCGTGTCCTAATCATATGTACATAGTTTTTACGTCTAGTAAACAAGTAATAAATAACAAATAACTGTTCCCTGTCAAGGAAGTTGGTCTAGTTTGTTCGCTCATTACTTTTTGTCGGCGAGTTTTTATCGACTGATATTTGTATATCATTTTTTACCCTCACGATGAAACGATCGATCTAATCACATAGAAATAATAGTACACTAGTGTTTTTATAAGGTCTTTGGTTCTGTTTCCTCAATTCCCAGACCTTGAGTCGCCCAGATGTTCTGCGACAAGGAGCTATAATGTAATTAGTATGGAGTGGATTTACATTTCAAATCGCCTCCGACGAGGAAACGTATGGAGGTTAGTATCAAGGATTTAATTCGCAGCAATTAATCTAATTCGGATGTGTGTAGATTTGTTGTGGTGTAAGTTGTTGTTGCACTTCAATGGAAATTAGGAGTAGGTCCTGTCTGTACACGAAAACACCAGCAGCCTGATTCGTTTTTGCCTGAATAAGCCAAGCATTCTTTTGTCTTAAAGAAGATTATTCAGAATGAGGCATAACTCAATCATTACTTTCAACAACAAACCAAACCATATAAGGAATTTAAAATGTTTCCAATATCCTGGTGTTTAAGTAAAAATGAAAGTGCAGACACTGTCAGCAAAGACAGTTTTTAAACAAGTTTCATATTATTTATTTGAATTAAAATGTCAGGAAATCAAATTCCTTCCGATCTGTATTCGTAGCTCCGCGTCACCTAGATTAGTTAGCAACACACGCGGCACGCTGTCTGGCGAATTGATTACACTACGACTATTATGTGCCACAGTTTTTGCGCCGCACAAAGACATTCCGTCCATCATACAGCCACAATGGGATCCATGAAGAGCTGTCAAGACGTGCTCCACAAATAAAACTGTTAATTAATCTGGCGCGACAGTTTTCAGACTTTTTTGTCGCAAAAAGTTATGCAAAAAATCGTCTCACCTGGTTATCGGGGTACAGACAGACTTTGTATTCGGCTGTTTTTATACAAACGCTTTATTTTGATTGTTCTTGCTAATAGAGAGTAATAACTCACTGCTATTTTATTAGAAGTAGTTCACAAAAAATGTTTTGTCTTACCTGATATTTTAGTCTACGTTTCGCTAACATTTTAATTTGTTACACGAACCAAGGTCGCGATGAAGACTGCCTCAATAAGTTATACAACTTACCTACAGTCTACTTGTAAATTTTATTTTTAATGTTTTACTGTTAACACACGGGAAAATAATTGCAAATAAATTAGGCATTTAAATGTCAATTTGATAGTTTCAGGGAAATACCCAATGAACATGTACCTAGCCCCCTGGAGTGTACCGACGTATCAAGTCTTGCAGCTCATAATGCTGAAAAGGCATTATTTTATGCACGTAACAACAATAAAAGCTGCTACAATAATCTAGACAGTCGTGAGACAGTTGTTTTTGATTAGTACGGATAACACGACGCCGTTTGCATTTGTCATAGAGTAACGAATACAGGATAGGTCTTACCTCTCATCTTTAAGTTAATTAGTCAAACCTGTGCTTAGTAGCGTGGGTGTCTCGGGTAAGTGACGCAAAAACTGAGGATTAAGTGTTTACGATATTGCTACGTGACCAATGTATTTTAACTTTTACGACATTTGGCTGTCACTTGAGATTGTTTTTATTATTTTATTTACTCGAAGTACTTTATGTTTTTAGTAGATTTAAAAAAACAACGCATTTATTTGTTTATCAGGAGCAAAATATTTTAATGCCATACTTAAACATGTTTTGATTCACACGTGAAGGGTGTCGAGAATTGAAATAAACTGTAATTACATTCAATATTGTGACAGTAATAATACTTTTAATCCCTCTTATTGTAGTGTGCTCATTGGATAAACCGAACATGGAATGTAATGATTCAGGAAACATACGAGTAGCAACTTCGATTGACCACAATGCAAAGAATTATTGCCCATTTGACACCTATTGTGGCGATTATAATAAGATTTATTCCATATATTGCTGTTGTTTGACAGGACACGTGACAAAAATATTTCTTTACAAATACTGAGCAGATGGTGAAAGCCGTAATTTTAAAAGAAATTTATTATTCTATTGTATTTCTTCAATTTGTCAAGCAACGGTGGTGGAATCATTAGTGAAGCGAATCCCTTTCTTGACACCTATAAATAATGGACTAATTAACCTTTTAAAATATATTATTATAAATGGGTTTTATGAAACTTTCTAAGATTAATTGTAAAAGCGTAATTTATCTCTCTTTCGTTGTTTTGGTTAATAGTTCTTAACTTAGGTATAAAATGCCTTAAATGTAAAATGAAGCAAGGATTTAATCGTTTCTCATTAGGGTATCCCTATTTTTAAGTGAGTTTTGCAAGTTTGGAAGAATATTTTTGTTCTACAATAGATCTTACAACTTTAAAAATAAGGGTTAAAATACAGTAGCGAATAGCGATAGCCATTGTCCATTCCGTGACGGATTGAATCGTCGATTTGGTACGGAAATAGAGCAATTTGCCCGTGAATTATACGTTTCCTATTTATGTTATTTTGGGGTGATATAGTTGGTCATTTCACGGGTTTGGCAAGCGGTGTGGGGAGTGATGAATGCAATCGATGATGTAGGTAAATCGATTAGTTATCGATTTGGGTCCCCTTCCAATACATTCACTCTAATTGTCGCTTCTCTTGTTAAATTAATAGTGGCAGATGACTGGGGTAAATGGTTTTGGATTTATCGAGATTCAGCTGTTGTGGTTAGAGTGTGGTAAATACTATTATGTGACAGTTTAGGAAACAAATTGTACCTATTAGCAATTGTTTGCTTTGATATTTGATATAATAATATATTTATTTTTCTCACCACAATATCACAACAATTGCAAAACTAAGGCAAAACTATTAGAATAATTTGAATTCATAGTGTGGGAGACTGGTGCTTAAGCTAGGCTTTTGGCCTGTTTTTCAGGTCATCCCGTATTTAAGTAGGTAGATGTATAAAATGAATCAGGGATAGACTATATTAAATAAAAGTTAAATGGGGTTACCGGATCAATTTTATAGCTAAGCTATTCAGTTTTTATGTATATCATTAGACTAATAGATAAATATTTAAACATGTAGAGAGAAACATAAATGCTAAATGCATCACCTCTGTTTCATACTCTATGAATACCAAAGCGCCTTGATTATAACGTTAAATTCCACTCTTTAATATTCTAAGTCGTCTCAATATCATCTGTTGAAACGTAGTAATAAAACGGACCACAGTGGTCGACGCAAATAAGTACGTGAGTGAAATAAACATACATACTAACGTGGACATTATTATTTTATGTAGCGTTACATCGCGAATATAGAGCAGTTGTTACAGATATCACGTTTAAGGACTTTGTGTTTTGTAACTTATGTTATTATGCTTCTTCCGTCAAAAACTGCCTTGTTGGTCTAGTGGTCGGTAGCAGCACAGAGTCTGGATTTGTCCCGGGTTGATAGCAATAGGCTCGCCCGCGTTATTTGAGTTCAGTCAAGGTTTGGTTGCGTGTAAGATTGACAGCAGGGGTATTACCGGAGAACCTGAGTAAGACTGTTACAAAAGCGATGAGGCTTACCCTATAGAAGATGCCTATATAGCAGTAGTTGTAGTTGGAATACAGAATAATAATGATATTTGTAGATCTCTTTATGTAAGCTTCTCCGGTCCCATAGGACGTCATTAATGCATGCTACTATTTGAAATTTTGGTACCCACATTAGGTATTTCGGATAAACATGTATCGGAAAATATTGATAAATATTATAACAGCCCGTAAATGTAACACGGCAGATCTTAAATGCACTGAGAACAAACGCACTTTCAAAACGTAGCGTGCTTGCCGCTATTTTCATTCAAATGTATTAAGTACTCCTTTTAAATTCATGGTCATCTGAACTGACACCCTAATATGGTTATAATATTACTATACATTCGTCGAAGACGTATCAGTTACGCATGCGCTCTAAATACCTCAATCATAACCGATTAACGATCGGCGCGTGCGCCGACTCACTCAAGTAATTATTAATATTAATTGGTTTTTTGCGTCAACACCTACGGTTTATGGCACTTACGATCGACGTGTATTGATCCTGTGATAGTGAGTGTAGGTCACATTATCTTTATAGCTGTACCTAGATTAATAGTCGATAATTATAACATATAAAAAGTGATGTACACTGGCCTGCAAAACCAAGTACTGCACTTCAATTTTAATTTTTTTCTACACTATATCACCGTCTTCAGTAACCATACCACCAATACTAGGATCCCCAAGCCGCTTGCCAAGCGTTGGGATAAAGGCACCCCTTACTTAAGGGGAGGCCTTTGTTCAACAGTGGCCGTCTTCCGGCTGATGATGATGTGAACGAAACGCGGAGCCTAGGTTCTATAATACAGGGAATCCTAGTGTGGCCAACATGTCCATGTTGGCCCTAGATCCATTACTATACCATACCTTATTATTATTGTATTTTTTATATAACCCTATTCCAGCAAAATCAGTCCAGTGGTTTAATAGTTAAAGCGAAACAGATAGACATATTTGATTTCAATTTAATATTAGTACGGATTGGCCTACTTTAAACCAGATTTAACCTATTAACGTTAAAGGAGTAATTAATGGTAGCAGACATGGCGACAAGACATCTGCGAAAATGGTCATTTTAGGCAACCATTACATTTTATTGTAGTAAAGATAATTGGTTTTACAGATTAGTGGCTTGTACTGGAATTAACCATAACGACTCCAGTTAGATGGCTATTAATTATTTTTTCATATACTTAAATTCGTGATAGCTAGTGTTACTAGGCAACTAATTTACCAACTTTTACATGTACTGAAATTTCTGTAAGTGAATAAACTCTTAGAAAAATGCTAGGTACTGAATACATAAATGACTTATAGGCGGTGAAATGAGGAATAGACAATAAAAAAATACAAACGTCGCCCCGCTCTAGGAATTTCTCCTGTATCGTAGGTGCGTTCCAAAATCATGCAATATCACATACACTACACTTAGACTCGGGAATAACATCTGCGGATCGCACAAATTTTGGTCCCGTGCGGGAATCGGATCTGCAACCCTTTGCGCTGCAGTTCAATCGCTTAGTCACTGCGCAAATCAGCCCCCTTACCATGCACTCTTTAAGCAGGACAGTTTACATTGTGGAAGCGAGACCCCGCATTACACTGCACGTAGCTGTATCTCGCTTCCACATCTTCAACAGTCCTGCTTTAAGATCCCATGGTAAGGTCGTCGTATTGATCAAAACATCTCTGCCTTGCCTGGCCTGACAATTACCAACACAAATACTGATTGTTTATGTAATTATGTTGCTAATTGCGACACACCTCCTTTCTAAGAAAGCGTTACTATCATACAGATAATGAAGTCAAGTCCAACTTGTACCACTTATATAAAGCGCCACTTACAGATTGCTTTGTAAATGGACGATTTGCGTATATCAATTAATTTGTAGATAGCAAACAATAATAAACTGTAGATACATGTGAATAACAATTATTATTACAGGGGGATTACCGTCAAATATTGGTTTATATTTAGGTCACTTGAGTTGATACTTGAGCTAGATACAATACTAATAATGTGATTGTTTTCTAATAATTATAAGTGTACAACAAATCATTTTAGTAGTAACGTATCTAAATAAATTTATTAAAATTTCTGTACCTTCGTTTGCATAAATACGTGAGCTTGAAAAGTTTAATTTGTAAAAATCAATATCGTATAATCGTAGGTATTTACGGTTTTTATAAACGCCCTAACACTGTGGGTCGACAAGACTCAAAATAATAACTTGCTGAATGAAATACCTGTAATATACAGACAAACATATGAACAAATAACAAGCAAGATGGTCGAATGCGAAATTAGGCGTGAATAGCTTTTTAAAGTTTTTTGTTCGAATTAACAGAAACACGACATCAGAATAACACAACATAAAAGTCATCCTAATAGCCTTACCTACTCTAATTTCGATGAATATGTACTTACAGCTAGGGTAACCAGAATGAAAATGTAAAAGTCCGGATAAAAAGCCTATTTCCATTGCAATATCCTGAGATTTTCTTGAATTTTACGAATTCTCTCGCAAACTTAATTTACAGCTTTGTAACCCGTAGTAGGACGCGTGGGCAATGCGTGCAAGTTTTCATAGATTGTGCCATTCAATAAACCAAAGTGTGTATTTCTAAATTAGTCTCAAAGAAGATTTTTTTTGTAATAAAAAAGATCGGAAAGATGTACTTCATTTTATTGAAAAATCCCATAATCCTGAGATTTCCAAATTCCGGCCACAATCCTGAAATATATATGGTAACCCTACTGACAAGTCATTACGTGGTTATGACGAAGACATTTTCGTATTTTTTGCTTTTGCTTGGTTTGATGTCAACTAAAACTAGGACAAGCCGTCAAGTATAACTGTGTTTCTTCAAAGGGTTGTCAACCTCCACAGTTTTCTGGGTTGAATGATTTTTACTTATAATTTTCGTGGAGTCCGGTTGTTCAACCCAAAAATTATGATTGGGTGCTTTACCTATTATTTTACCTTACTGTTGGTCGTTATTATGAATTAGTCAATTTTTATTTTACCTGAAATAACTACAGACTTCAATAAAATACATTCCTGCTCCCCTTAAAGTGGGTTTGACCATACCTTTTCGTATAATTTTAGTTATTGAAGAGTCGTAAGGCAGAGTGCCTGGTGCTATGGCTTAGGTATTTATTTTTATATAATGTAATATAACAAAGCAATATTAAAATTATGGATGAGTGTTATAGAATCTGTGCATATATTAAGGAGGCCACTGTTATATATTAAGGAGGCGTAATAATTCTCGCAAGACGTAGCCAGAAAAAAGACAAACGATTATCCAATTTTCATCCAAGCAAAGCCGAAGGCAGACTGTAGTATCATTTAAAGCAGACTACAAGCACTATCAAAATCAATGTAAGGAGTTAATTCGAAAAAGTTTTCTTACATAAGTATATATAGTCCCTCAGGGAAACAGGCGTGACATTATGTATGTATGTATAGTCAACTTGCAAAATAAATGATGTCTAGACCGAGTTTGAGCGTTCAGTTGATATGTATACCAGTATATTTATGTATAGATAAAGAACAAGTGACTGAGACGACGACTTCATGGACCAAAAAATATATATTTAGATGTAACAAAAACAATGTTGGATTTGAACATCTATATCGGAACTAATTTAACGTAGGCCTCCGACTAGGTGTGCGGATATCCTTACGATGTTTTTTCCTATTCCCAACGGGATTCAATAAAACTCATTGGCCTTAAACAATCGGGCCTAGTTGAACCTGTCGACAAAAAACAAAGTAATCTTTGTAGAAGTACAGTTTGAATTATGGTAGACGAAAAAAGTAAAACACCTGATTATTTGTATTCAGAGTAGAAAGATTTCTTCACAAAGTTACACCCAAGGATGGATGATAATTTAAAGTAAATTGTACACCATGTCTATCGTTTAAATCACAGAAGGTAGGATAGGTGATATAACATTTTTTTAAACATACAATATAGAACAACTTCTTATATATTAAAAAGTCTTAATATTCTCAGATCATCATTTGGTTTACTTTTAGACTTGAATTGATGTTTGTTTCTTTAAATTATTTGACACAAGGTTTCTTAACATGATAAGCTACAGATACTGACTGTACCATGTAAAAGTTATACATTAAAGAAAGAGAGAACGATCGGATGATTTTTAGGCGATTTGCACTTAAAATCTCACGATATTATGAATGCATCTATAACTGCACTTTGCTAATGTTTTCAGAATAAATACGAACAAAAGCTTTACTACACTCACACAAAGACAAACTGAGACAAAAGTGTTCTGACATACTTAAGCGCGACGTTTATAACTTCCGCACCCACATATAAACAATGACTGTATTAAATGTAAACCAATAGGGCAAGCCTATTACCATTAACCGAGCTCTATCCTAAACAGCTTCAAAAGGCTCCAAAGAAAAACTGCACTCAACAGAACTAAAAGCAAATCAAAGACGTCATTTGGTAAAAGCTTGCAACCAAACCATTAAGAAAGGTATCCTAATATATTTACAGAAGAAAAGCCGCGACTACAGTTAGTTCACCAATAAATGTACTTCTACATTGTATGGGCCGAGTGCGTGACTGGCGATTCCTAAGTACTCATACAACTTGTTTTTAGACACATTAAGATTTGCATGCACTTGTGTGTCGAAGCACTGGACACTTTACTAGACGATTAAGCTACTATGCCTTGTATTTTTTGCCTAATGAGGCTTCCTTTTCCTGTTAGTCTGTGTTAGGTACTTGTGTATCGATTTGCTTAGGTATACTTAATATTGGCTGGACAAGTGCCGTTTTGTAAAAGGTGATGGAACTTCTTTTACTCAAATACCTTCACGTTTATTGGCATCTCGAATCTTTAACTAGTGCAACTGCCAATTTTTATAAGTAAGAACAAATTGAAATCTACAATTCTCGGTAGGCTGTAGTAACAAAAGTACTAGGACAATAGTTAGATACATACCGCAGTTTTTAAATTGAAAAGTGAATTGACAACTTAATTGGCGCAGGCGCGTAGTGCGTTTTCAGAGCGAAGGCTTTGCTTTTTTTATACCTTTTATTTTTTTTATATCTCGCTTTAAAAATGAGGATTGTTTAGTCCGTTTTTTTACTTACATTGAACCTGTTACTTAAATTAAAATATGAGTTGTAAATACATAAATAACATACAATAGTAGAGTCTACAGATTACTAGATAAAATTTAACTATCTTGTATCCCATTCTTTTTCTACCTTACCTGACTGTCTCCTTGATAAGCGATACGTGAGATCCTGGTTTCAATTTCAGTGTTTTTTTTCTGAAACCTGGTATACAACGTGTGTAACAAGAACAAACCTAGATTCCTGATATATAGGACTAGGTACTAGGACTAGGTATCAAGCGCGCCCACGCAAGCTTCAAATTTAGGCATCAAATATGTGTTCACGTTTTCTCTCACCCAGTAATTAAGAAACTCGAACCCAATTAGAGGCTTAGCATTCTGTAACACACAATTTTGTCTGACTTTCCCAAATTACAGTTTATTGGTTATCGAGGTTTATGGATCGACATCGGTTTCGCAGTTACATGGTAATTGTTCCGTGTTATATAATGATGTGACGTCACAATGTAAAGGTATTTATATAGTCCAACCTCGAAGTATGTAAACATATTTCTTTGTGTCTAAAGATTACTTTCTACTGACGAGTGTTAACTTATACGTACATAATAATATTTATTTAGAATTAAATGATTAGAGAATACTTTAAATACTTGGGTAATTATTTGTTTGCATAGCTCTCTGACATTATGTACACCTTCACATTCTTTATACGGTCTACGACTCTTAGACTATATTGTGTGTATGTTCCTAATTATATTTATTGTAGAGTCATCAACTGGCATTCATATTTATTTGAATAGATACTGTAAGTTATGTTAATTTGAAAAGAAATCGGCTTCCTTATATATTACAATATTTGCAAATCAACGCATGTCTGTCAGCACTCGAGTAAAGCAGGGGCGGATCGCTAGTGTCATGTTAAACAGGTTCAAAGTTCCAGCGAGGTCCTAGGGTTGGCAGATGTCTAATAGATTGCACACACACTGCATTATTTGAATCTATTTTTGCATACAATATGGTAGGCGCCAATAAATCTTGTAACACAGTTTATAGTTTCAGTGTCATTTCTGTGTGCTTCGTTGAAGGGTTTTTGTTACATTTCGCCAAGTTCCAGAGCAGTTATAACTTCCCATGATAATCTGCATGAGACAGAATCGAAAAGTAATAATAATATCAGTTTACAATGCAAATTTACCCGTAATCGATAAACGTTTCAAATATTGGTTCTAATAGAAATTTTGACTCTATAGTAACATCTATATTCTATAGCCGATCTCTTACGTGTCAACCCTTAGTGCGTATTAATATGATGACGATGTACTCGACATACCTTCTGCTGCAAGATAAGGGTTTTCCAGCGAAACAACTTCACCCGACGCCATTTCCGATAACGATTTGTAAGGAAATGTGTTTGTCGCATGCCCGCAAGTGTGGAAGTGAATTGCAAAACATATAAAAAGTGAAATTATATTTATACCTGAAACATGACGGTACGGAATTTAATTTGTAAACCAATCGAAGCGTTTGTTATTGTTTGCGGTTTCTGTCTATCGAAATCGAGTTTGGTAATCCTTGGGATTTTCTATCTATGAGGAAAACCTGCTGTATTGTAATAATTTCTCCAATATTGCTATGATACGAGTATTTGAATACAATTGTTCTATGAATACTATAAAGTGCACACAAAATGCTTCTTAAAATAATAGTTTAAAAAAACTAAAAAACACGCTTTTTATCGAAAACCGAACTAAAAAATAGAAAATAAGTTTTAATCAATTTAAATTAAGAATAGTGTTAAAAATTTCAATAAATATAAATTAATAATAGTGTGAATAAAAACAAAAAATATTTTATTTAAAAAAAGCGTGGGGTGCTTTTTAAGATATTATCAAAGTGATAATCACTCTACTCGTATCTGTCAATAAAATATTTATAACTATTGACACCATGCACCCCACGCTTTTTTTAAATAAAATATTTTTTGTTTTTATTCACACTATTATTAATTTATATTTATTGAAATTTTTAACACTATTCTTAATTTAAATTGATTAAAACTTATTTTCTATTTTTTAGTTCGGTTTTCGATAAAAAGCGTGTTTTTTAGTTTTTTTAAACTATTATTTATTTTCTATTTTTTATTAAGATGGTTAGCTACCACGGAGCTTTACCTTAACGCGAGCCGGTCTCGGCGCCCGCGACGGTTAGCTACCACGGAACTTTACCGTAGCGACTAGCGGCTTAGCAGAGGGCGTTGGAGTCGGGACACGCGCGCGACGCTTAGCTACCACGGAACTTTACCGTAGCGACTAGCGGCTTAGCAGAGGGCGTTGGAGTCGGGACACGCGCGCGACGCTTAGCTACCACGGAACTTTACCGTAGCGACTAGCGGCTTAGCAGAGGGCGTTGGAGTCGGGACACGCGCGCGACGCTTAGCTACCACGGAACTTTACCGTAGCGACTAGCGGCTTAGCAGAGGGCGTTGGAGTCGGGACACGCGCGCGACGCTTAGCTACCACGGAACTTTACCGTAGCGACTAGCGGCTTAGCAGAGGGCGTTGGAGTCGGGACACGCGCGCGACGCTTAGCTACCACGGAACTTTACCGTAGCGACTAGCGGCTTAGCAGAGGGCGTTTGTGTTGCGGGCTGTAATTATGCTATTTTTATTAATTAATACTTTTTATTAATTATATTATTAAATAATTTTATCAAATTAGTGTATTGTCATCGGTCCTCGATAAATCTACAAAGTTTGAACGAAATCTAGCCGTTTAAAGTGGGTCAAAATCGCGCCCAAAGAAGTCGGTTACAAACATACAAACAAACATACATACATACAAGTGAAGCTAATATAAAGCGTGTAAAAATATGTTTTTTGGCGTACATAAATATTATACATAGTTAAAACAACTGTAAGTCAGTTTATTGCAGTTACATTTTTTTCTAACTTAACCATGTTAACACCGATACGAACCAATACGTTATAATTTTGATTAGATATACCTAACACAAAACATTATTCATCGATTAAATTGACATTAAATAAAATGTTATACATTGTTATCGTTGAGCCTGTTCAACTATAAATGAAGTACATAATAATTAGGTAAGATATTATCACACTAGGAAAGTTTACAAGTATAGATAAGATGTACTAACAGACATTTATTTAATGTCTAGTTATTTACCGTGTTCACAAACTGATTGACGGTGCGCCATCGGGAAGTTCGACAAAAATCTAGGACATCTTGAGGATATTTCATTTAAAAGTGATAAAAGTTTGTCTTTCAATTGTTATATTAAAATTTGTTTAGTTCAACTGTAAAGATCTAGAAGACTAATAAGGGCTTTTTGTTTAAAATGGAAGGCAAAACTAGAACTTATTAATTGTTAATAAGTATGTATGAAAATATTACCTAAATTTATAAAAAAAACTTAAATTAAATATAGGGACTTTTATGCCTAAATCCTGTTCCGTGATGCACTATCCTGTATGCTTTAATAATAATCCTTAACAGTATACCTCTTACTACTTGCTAGATGGTTATGGTTGTTCTTGATTTTTCCCAAAAGGACAGCTCCTGTCCGCAGAATAAAAAAAAATACAAGAAAAAACATTCAATAAAACATCTTAACGTTAACAGTAATCATAATAAAAGATTTCAATATATTCTCTGACGTCCTAATATTTTAGAGCACTCGTAAAATATTCATAAGTATAATATACTCCAGTTTTGCATAGACTTATGATTATTTCGTCCCATATGTAACTTTAATCCTAAAGATTATGTCTGTCGTCTGACCTTGGCAAGTCAGACTGTGTGCTTAATATTTCTCAAACAGTAATAATAAGGAAAATAAATACTTACACAATGAAAATTTCGGCTTCGGCTATTGTTGTTCCAATCAAAATATTGTTCGAGGATCCAAGGTTACGGTAATGTAGATTTTTTGTATGCTTTTCCCGTGTGTTTTAGTATCTTCTTGTTCTTCGTCAGGAGTATGTATTTGGTTGGCTAGGTGGTGAGAACAGCGACTTGATAGGTAGAATTTCGTTAGGTTTACGAGGCTCTGTGCGGCAATTATTAATTCGATCGATTTCAAAGTCTGAATATGATTTGAATCTGTAACACACCAATTTTTTTTAATATTTTCAGAAGTTTCGGTTGTTATAAACCTAATTTGAATCGTGTAACAAGAATTTTGTACTTTGTAATTAGTCTGTGCAACTGTTATGTGACTTTGACGTGGAGAATAAACAATCGAATGTCAACACTTGAAGGAGCGATGACTCGCGCGGCACGGCGGCGGCGTATGCGCACGCTGTTTGCGGCTGCCTTCGACTCAACAAGCTAGTCAACTATAGTATCTATGCCCAAAGGTAAAACCATCTGCGTCAAGTAGGAAAATACCATTAAAAGAATATAAATTGTGCTAATTTGGAATATATGATGTTACTAATTAGTTAAATTTCATTTACGTGTTTTCTCTATTGGTTAAGCACGTTACCTACGTATTTTGGCTCTACGAGGGTCAAACTGAAAGTTCTTAGAACTGGCCACTTATAAACAATATAATAAAAAAATAATTCTAAAATTTGAAAATAGAACTCTTTGCCAATATTACTGAGTATATATTTCATTAATTTGTCATTTGTTTTACGATTTGGCGGCAAATTGAAAATTGTCTGTGTCAAGTCAACATGAATTTAACACGAGAAAATTTTCGTGCAATGATTTTTTATGACTTTCGATGTCATTTAAGTCAACAAGAAAGTTATGATAGACTACGATTGGCCTTTCACGATGAAGCCCCATCTCGTGCGACAGTTTACAACTGGTTTAATGAGTTTAAACGTGGTCGCACTAATCTCACTGATGATTTACGTGAGGGACGGCCTTCTACGGCGACGACTGAAGATAACATCTGTGTTGTGCGGCGTATGATAGAGACTGACAAAAGAGTGACCTATCAGCAGATTCGGACAAGCTTAGGCATCGGTATGAGTCAAGTGCACAAAATCCTCCACGAACATTTAGCAGTCAGGAAGCTTTGCGCCCGGTGGATACCTCATAATTTGACTGAGGCTCAAAAACTCCATCGTGTGGATTGGTGCCGTAAAATGATTGAAAGATTTAACGGAGGTGACTCAAATGCTGTGTTCGACATACTAACAGGTGACGAAAGCTGGATTTACTGTTATGATCCTGAAACCAAAAGACAATCTGCTCAGTGGGTGTTTCCTTTCGAGAGGTTGCCAACTAAAGTGAAGAGAGATCGAAGTGCGGGAAAAAAAATGGTGGCCTCGTTCTTTGGAAGGATAGGTCATTTCGCAACAATTGTGTTAGAGGATCAAAAAACAGTTTCTGCAGAATGGTACACTACCAATTGTTTGCCACTTGTCTTGGAAAAAGTTCGAGAGAAACGACCTCGCAGTAGGATCCTCCTTCACCACGACAACGCCTCGTCGCACACCGCTAAGCGAACGATCGACTATTTGGCGACATCAAACGTTGAATTACTGGGTCACCCGCCGTATAGCCCCGACCTCGCCCCTTGTGATTTTTATTTATTTCCAAAAATTAAAGAAAAACTTAAAGGAAAGCGGTTTATGAATGCTGAAGAAGCGGTGGCTGCGTATCGCGATGCCATTGAAGAGAACCCTAAAGACGAGTGGGCAAAGTGCTTTTCCCAGTGATTCCATCGCATGCAGCGGTGTATTGACGTGAATGGACAATATTTTTAAAAGATATAATAAAACTAATAACTGGCTAATGTAATCAGTTTTTGATTTTCTAAGAACTTTCAGTTTGACCCTCGTACGTCTATGCTGCTTGGTAGTTTTACCAGGGTGACACGATAGATGAAGAAGTCGAGTTTTGCCCCAAAGCCGCAGTCCACGTTACAGTAAATATGTTTGCTTTGCAAGTTGTTGTCCAGAAACCACAAACCTCTATCAGTTTCAAATCACCAAGGTAAACACGTGTTCGTACATGTTGTTTGGATAATACAAAAATATGTATAATATGTACCATTATGTGTACATACAAATTGGGATTTCCTTTTAAAATATAGAGCTCACAATTTAAGTTAATTGGTCAACTATCTCGGCAACTATTGATAAAAGGTGTTAAAACAGATTTTTCTAATTCTTATCGCCGCCCTTTCATTCCGATACCCAACAATATATATTACACTAAGTATTAAATATTGTCAATGTTATTTTTATCTAAAGAATTCCATTTTGTGAATTTCAAACTTTTACGAGCCGAAAATAAATTAATTTCAACAGATATGCCTTCGAACGGATAGATATAAGCCGAGATTATGCGCCGGGATACATCGTATACACACCCGATAAAATATTGAATAAACAAAATGCATGAATAGAATATGTTTCAAGCAAATTACGTATTTATGGAAAAGTTATGTGCGCTTCTTTAGTTGGCTCGGTGATAATACTGTTGTAATCAGTAGATTAGGGCCGCCCACTTGGCTTCCCATAGAGTTTGAGTCCATGGGAGATACGAAAGACGTTAATGTACGAATTTATAGTTTTATATGTGATCGCCGCGGCGAGTCGGAACAGTGACACGACTCGGTAAAGTAAAGCTGACTCGATTCGGACAACTGACTCGATAACACGCAGATTAAGCAGCGGTACATATAAGAGTTTAAGCTTACTGTGTCGATTTACAATCGAGTAATATTATGAATTTTATTTAGATATGTATTACAATTTTTATTGCTATATAGACTCGCTGGCAACTTATACCTAATTAAAGACGCCTTTATAATTTTTTTTGGTGGGAATTCCGATAGCTGTCGGCTGTAGGTAGGTAGTCTTGTTTGAATTAGTAAGTAGTTAAAAGTTTGCAGCGATCTTACCATCTGTATATTGACGCACAATGGCCCACTAAAGAGGCTAAGTGCGGAAAATGCCCAGCAATACCATACCATACCACCTGTATATTCTTCTGTCGAGTTGATGTAAGCGATTTTTTTATGTTTTGTCAAACATATTGGATCGTACCCGTCGGCGAAACTGCCAAGGTGTTATAATATGACTTGGACAGATAAATTTCGTCAGTTTGACACATGGGTTGACCTGAGGCTCCCAGTTCTCAGTACACCAATACGTACCTAAAACATTAGCAGTGACAAGCAATATTGGCTAAGTAAATTGACCATCAATTGGCAAGCTATCGTCCATTTCGGCGTTCTAAGAGGGAGGCCTTTGTTCAACAGTGGACGTCTTCCGGCTAAAAGTGTTTTCTTCCTTACTACCACCATTCTAATAAATTCATACTTTTAACTCTTTAAATAACAGCTGTAAGGCAAGTATTTGCACAGAGATCATTAAATCAATTTCATCACTATCCTTAACAAGTCACCAATGCGAACTAATCGTGCAATCACAATTGTTTTCTTGCGGTCACCTCTATTCCTAACAAGTAAATGCCCATTCACCAACGGCATAGCCGAGTACCACAGTTGAATAAATTATTGTCAATAACTTTTTTATATTGTTTTATTGGTATGAAATGCTGCGAGTTTCGTTATTACCTCTATATGGTCACCTTATGACGAAACACGTTGTTTTATGCCTCACGAAGCTTTACTAAGTGTTGTATCTAATGATAATGGCCTATGCGCATGTCACGCCATCACTAATAATATCATAAATATGGTAAAGATAATATGATAATTATTTGTTGGGATCTTTTGAGGTTATGTAGATGAGTTTTGTCATGGATTCGACTGTGTGATATTTTTCTTTCTATATCTCGTGCCTATATAATATAGTTGATATTTTATTATATTATGAATACCAACATGAATATCTACGAAGATGTAGGCAGAATTTCTGTTGTTTCAAGAACAACCTACGAAGTTATACGTAGCACGAAAACGAACTTTTCATCTTAAATTGATGATCGCTGCAAATTAATGAAGTTTTTACGGTGATTAAGTTCCTATTGTACCTGATAGACAACAGCCCCCTTACCATAAACTCTTAAAACAGGACAGTTAACGATGTGGAAGCGAGACAGCACATTACACTACACGTAGCGGTGTCTCGTTTTCATATCGTAAACTGTCCTGCTTTAAGAGTACATGGTAAGGGGGCTGGAAGGCCATATATTTTCTAATTTGTATAAAAAGTGCATTATTGCAATTTGTATTTTATATACTCATCAGAAGATATAATTAAAAATTTTAACAAAAAAAAAAACCGACTTCAAAACAAACCTATTTCACAACAAATTAAAAAGCACTAAAAAGTTAAAAAGTTTCATAAAAACCGCAGAAATCGGAGAACAATCATAGAAAAATGTAGTAGAGAACGTGAAAAAAAACAGCATTATTAAGAATTACTGAAAAAGTACTGATTGGATCTTAATCAAATTGCAATGGGACCAAACGGGAGGCACCAGCTTTCAAATAAATAAAAAATCATCAAAATCGGTTCACCCAAGCGAAAGTTATGAGGTAACAAACATAAAAAAAAAATACAGTCGAATTGAGAACCTCCTCCTTTTTTTGAAGTCGGTTAAAAATTATTCGAACATCTAAGTTTTAAGTTGAAGAGAAAGCTCAATGTCAATCTCACTATCTACAATTTCGCTCTAAAAAATCATTCAATATTGGGCAAGCTGATCACAAATCTTGTAAGAGACAACAATTGTTGTAGAATCTTTTATTGCGAGAATTAAAATCCATCTCTCCACACCAGTGACGATGGGAGTGAAAGCTTCGGCAGTATTCCAAATACAACACAATTTATTGGTAATTGGTAAGATTATAAAAAATATGTGTTACCGAGTAACCAGAACTGGGCCCTTACCATAAACTCTTAAAGAATTTTCTGGTGTGGAAGCGAGACGCCACTCTATACTGCACGTAGAGGCGTCTCTGAAAACCGGAAAATGTCTTCCTTTAGGTGATCTTGGTAAGGGCTGTATGAAATTCATTACGACAAACTCACACACGATAAAACGCACAGTAGTCCCAAATATTACGTTTACGACCAGCCAACATTGATCGTTTAGTTAAAAATCATTTTAGATTATAGTTGATGGTTGCGTAAGTAGGTTTTCCATTGTTAATCATGAGACATTTCACAATGCATCCGCGGTGTAACAGTTCAACCGTTTATTGAGATTTTACTGATGTTTAATACGCTATAAATATTTATTTATTGCCCTGCCTGCTAATACGCTAAATCATTCATTTTATTGCGTTGCGTTAAAAATTTATATCCCACGTTACTATGTTTTACTAATTTGATTTTGTTGAATATGAAATTAAAGACTGATTAGATACGTTTTATTGTATTTTGCATAATGAATCAGAATCAGTGAAAACACTGCTATTTTTTGTTTATGTAACTTATCGCATTAAAGATAATGTAAGGGCATTAAATATTATATTTAGAAAATCTCAGCTCCGTTAGATGTAAAAATGTTGTAAAATAATAAATAAGTGGGACAAATATATACGGCAAATTAATCTCCTAAAAAGTCAAAATATGTATTTTCTTAATCCGATCCGATTAAGTATGGAGGTCATTGATCAGATTTCCATTTTGGTTACATCATAATGGTTATGTTAATGAAGCCAAAATCAAAACAGTTGAACATCTGGCAGTGTTCAATAATTTCCATTGCTCCGAAAAAAAGAATTAAAATAAACATTAACAAAGATCACCTATCTGCCTAATATGTAAAGCTCCATCTATTCAATGTGTGGCGCCGGCGCATGAATTTCACCATCGCACGGCACCGCAGTGTTCCGCCTGTTGCACCGTGCACCGGTGCAAGCGCATTCATTTTTTATCACACAATACTTTATTAATAACTAGTAGAATGAGTAAAGACACCTCATTTACCTATAATAAATGACTGAGCTCTTACTTAAAGGAATTTTATTTTATATCACATTCCACTATCGTATAATTTTAGGAAAAACAAAAAAATATGGTTGCGATGCTGATATCAAACTCATATCCTTTGGATGATTAGTCTGATGAGCTACATAACATCATCACGGCTGTATTCCCCGAAGGGGTAGGCAGAGCTGCACATACAGTACACCCACATTTCGCCAGTTATGTTTTTAGCTCCCAATGTAAATAGGGGGCGAGCCTATTGCCATCAACCGGGCACAAATCCAGACTCCGTGCTGCTACTAAGAATTACCTAATGGAAAAACCCAGTAACACTTTGCCCAACCCGGGATTCGAAGCCAGGACCTCGTGCTCAGCAGTCGCGCTTAGCAACCACTAGACCAACGAGGCAGTCAAATCTGATGAGTTACACTTCACCATATTGCTATTTATACTTATAAGTGATGCAATATCGCCCAATGAAGACGGACAGCGATAAACGACCCGAATCTCGAGTGATTCGAACAACGCGCGGGCAGATAAGCCTCTTCCAAAATATTTTCAATTTGTCATCATGAAAATTGATTATTAACAGCTTTACATATTTAGAGTCTATAACCACATTTTATTACGACATCCACTCCATTTTGTGTTTATTTACGATTGGCAATCGCGTCGCCTAATACAGGGAGCTTCAGATAGGAATTAAAGTTCCTATGACCCTCGCCCTTATGCTAATTCGGCTATGTTAATGCCAATTAAAATGTTAACAATAGCCCGTTGTAAAAGCTACAGCTTTATTGTAAGTAGACCGGTTTGGCACACGACAGCTCACATCTTCATACTATTAGCTAGGGACGCTAGTTTTGCATAATCATGTTTTTCTAATTTAAAATTCGAGTTCTCTCAATAACAAAAGCTTGCGACTGTACTGTGTGCGGTTAATGCGATTGTATCATCCTTGTTTGGAAATTATTTGCACATGCTTTTGAATACACCGAAATGTTACAGCCATCGTCTGTTTTGTGTTACCATATTAAGATATTCTTTTGTCAGCTAGTAATTGCTGTGATCTAAGAGATGGGATTTAATAACTTCGTCATTACAGCTATCTTCAATGCAAAGCAAGATTTGCAAAATTGTGCCTTATTAGTTACTAAAAATATTTTACTATAATAACTTTCGTGAGTGTTACCCGAATACACCCGTGAGTATAACCGGAATATACTTATAGTTAATAATACTAAAAATATACTTAAAATTCCTTAATAATTCAGATATTCAATCAAATTTCCGTGAGGTCCTTGTTGAGCCTCTAAAAAGTATAGCACCAATTAGAAACTGATTGATTTGCTTAGAAAACCGTCAACACAACACACCTGCAAAGGATCAACACAATTATTATTTGTTATGCCTCGACAGATTAAAACGTTTTAGAATAAACCCAAAAATAAATAATAAAAAATGTACAACAAATATTATTTGTTTGGCAGATTCAAATCAATATTCTTTTGATACGCAAGCCAACAATACAGGGTGTACATCAATCAAAATGATTTCAAAAGTAACACCCCGTTGCGGTGACAGCGGGGAATCGATACATAGTGTGGGGACGGAAATAAAAACCGGTATCACTTCCTATTTCACCCTTCGGCTTCCGTACGGACCGCAACCACTTTTTTTGTTCGAGATCTATTTGTGACAATGTTTCCTCCGAGGGATCTTTTAACGCTTTATACGTTCCCTTTGAAAATAATCAGAAAGAAAAGCGCAAGTTCTTCTCATTAACATTATAAGGCGTGAATAGTAAAATCAGAAAATTCTTAGAGACTTACATTAAGTCCCCACTTTCCCTAATTTGCACGTGTATACTAATCTCCATCACATTTACTATTAAAATCGAATAGTGTTCGCTACGTATAGAACGTTCTCAGTCTCAACAAGACATAAAAGGAATACTGCAATAAATTATTATTAAGATAATATTAATCGCTGTTAAATCTTGAAGCTTTTGGTACCGGTTTGAAAGATATCCGCACATGAAACAACATTATCTTTATTTAATTATGATATATTATGGTTATCGTGCAATATTTGTAAACCCACGTTTTCAAACAAGTCGTTTGGTAAGGGCTTCTGTTAAAGATGAACAAAGCATCTGGCCGATATGAAATACAGATCGCTATCTGCAATTAATTAACAACAGTGATAAAATCTAGCAGAAATAATTACATGGTTACTCGTACTTATGAAACAAAAAACATAATAAAGCAAGTTCTCGGTATAAAACTTGTATGATACGTCAACAACTTTTATTTGCAATAAAATATGCCGATAAAAGGATATCTGTTTAACTGCGATAGTTAATACCGACGGTTTTGAGGACTACCTTAGATGGATATCAGAAACGGTAGCGTCGGTTACTAAAATGATAGAACAAATTGTCGATAATGAAATAACAAATCACGCGTGTTTAGAAATCGATTTGCTTCGCATCGCGCGTGATGGATGGGCCGGCGCACGCGGCGACGAGCATCGACCCCTTTTATTCATCACCACCGAGGGATTTAGGGCGTGAAGGGTAAATGAATAAATTAATATGAGGCCTTAGAATTTGTAGTTTAGGCCGCAGCTGTTGTCGTGTTCAAATTTGTAATGCGATTCCTTTATCAACATTTTGAATATACATCGCGCAAAATGTCCTAAAGTTTGCTCCGACATAGGCGTATGCAGTGCCCGCTCTATTAATAAAACTCCAGTCGATTTTGGCGATATGAACGACTGAGTACAGGTTGTAAATAATAAAAGGAACGATGCTCTTATCAGCGATCTGGTAGTTTAAATGGTTGTCGTAGGCAAAGATATCGGATTTCTGTTTATTACTGCAGACGGTAGCTCTGCAGAAGCTGCCTCTACGAGTGAGTTGTCTGCGAGATCAAGATAGATGAACGATAACGAATAATTTCCAAATCAAGTTTGTTATTAAACTGGTAACTAACTGACTTGTAACTTCAATAATTTTAACTAATGTTGAATGTATTTTTTAATTAGTCTTGCTAGTTTGATACGCTTGCTAATACTTTTATGTTTCTGGTTGTGCTTGCAGTCTGCACTTACTTGGTTGAAAGTCGTTAATATTTTATTCATTGCTTTATGTGGTTCTTTGTAATCAAATGTGTTCAATAAACTTAAAATATACAGTACTACGTAATATTCTTCAAGCTCGGTTTAAACTTTCGAGACGATTCTTCAATTTGTAAGTATACTCGATGGAAGGGTTCGCTACCTAAACAAGCATATTAAGGCGCATGCGTTAAGTAGTTACTCATACACAATTCTTGTGACGATTTCTCAGTAGGCAATCAATTGAGGCGAATGTTTTGAACCTATTCGCTGAGGACACATTGATATCAGTCAAAGGGCGTCAGACTCGAGAGAAAGTTTAATGAATGACAGTGAAGTCACACGTTTTCGACGCATTCAAATATTGATGTCATCCGAGTGACGCTTCTATGCTTTAGAAAAATAAATGTTACAGAAAAATGGTGACTGCATTCGTTTTAAAACTATTAATGTATTCTTATTCATATTGACTGTTATAAGAGGACTGAGCAATTCTTCTTTGTGACTATAGTAGAGTAAATAATGTTCAACAGGGGCTTTTATTATTTAAAATTTTAAAACATTAGCTACAAAAAAGCTTTTAATGTTAAATGAGCAACTGTCGTAAGGTTTTCAAATTATAGTCTAGGATATAAGAAAACATGTGATTCCTGAATGGTTCTTTGTCTCAAACAACTTGCAATAAATACGAATTTGAAATTATGCGTTTATGGTTCGATTGTGAGTGTAGAGACCGCTGCGTGTGCATTCCTGGAATTATTATGCACAATACATAATTATTGCAATACGTGGTGTCAACAATAACCTTTTACCATTTTAGTTACGTTTATTCCTAAAGAATGGATGAAACAAAGACGCATAAAATGATAAAATCAAATTGAATTAACATTATGGTCCATCTATTAGGCGGCTTGTCAGGCATTAGATTTGATAAGGGCTAAGCTTAAATACTGTGAAAACTTCTCAAACATTTAAGCTAACTTCGTTTATTTACTATCCTTTGTTTTAAAATATAAATAATATATTAATTAATTCCGCATTTCGACTGAGGTGACAAGCTCTTGATGCGTAGATGTCGATTTTTTTAACGATTTAGCTACTGCATCTATTTAAGTCTGCTATGTCTTAAAGATGCATCTAATTATGTACACTGTTTATAGCCAACCGTTAAATTAATTGTTAATTAATTTTCTTCTAAAGAAAATTAGACTTTCTAATCACTTTCACGCAGTTATAGTAACCAAAGATGTTTATCAATATTTAAAACAGTGTGACATTTTTCTGGAATTATTCCATGTGACTTAATAACATTCAATATAACAGTAAAAATTGGATCATATTTTTTCGAAAATAGTTATGAAAGATTGTGGGTTAGCTAAACCATGGTTATCCGTTATTCGTGTGGTATAATTGACTTGACAATTATTTGAAATTGATTAACTAAAATCATATAGATAAATTCTAAAATTTTGTGTTGTCGTGTTATACACCGTTCTTATGATATTTATTAAATACCTAAAAATTAATACATCTGTCTAAAAATGTGTAAACATAACGTAATAATAAATGTTTTGAATAGAGAAATCATAGTACCAGGCTATCATAAATAGCAAAGCGAAACGTGCAACTGTTGTAAACTCCGGCGTAGTTTGACTCGCAGTCGGAATATCCTGCTCCTGTCACTTCCTGCGGTCCCTGCAATCCTTGTTCTAACTTTGCATTGTGCTCTAACTGGGTTACCAGTGACATAATGCTAGATAACGTCTTTATTGCTATTGCTAAATGTATTGGCATTTTCCTTTTATATAGGTTTAATCGAATTTTGTCTACGTTTATCTGCTTTTGGATTTGAAAAAGTAGGTATACCTAATTGTTAAGTTAGTAATTCTGCTTTTTTATGCTTATAAATTCGTGTGGAAAATAGGTTTAAATAAATAGGTTTAGTTGGTTTTTCAGTAATTAATGTCAGTTGCGAGAAGGAATCACGCAGCACTTAAACTTTTACGCTTGAAGATATCATTCCAAGATTATGAACTGTAAATATAACTAAAGCTTAGGTTACAAGTTTTGTATAAATACCCATCTCTCGCTTTATTTTAAATTTGCCGCACCATATAAGTCAAGTCAGTTTGCGGTTTTTCTATTTGTCATTCACAGTTATTATTAAAATGGCCTTTAATTGTTTTTCTCGCTACCCGGTAATTTGATGTTGTTTGACGGAATTATTTTCGTCGTAAAATAGCTGACCTAGTTTAGACTAAATTATGCTTAGACATAGAATGAATAATGTTGCCATTAATATTTAAGTTGAAGTTATCGAACATTCAATTTAATCGACTTGAAAATATTATCTACATGTTTGTAGACATATGGACGTATTAATTTTTTGCAATGACTGCGCACTTTTGATATCATTATTGTAATGTGAAAATAAATAATGGTACGAACACGTTGTAACAATAAAATATATTAGTGCAAAATGCAGTCGACAAAATGCATTCAAAGCAGATCTCTACCCTTGATTTCATCTGATTTTTAGACAATAAAGAATGCATTTTTTATTCTATGCTTGCCTAATATATACATACTCCGACTGGTAGATGATCCTAAGAAAAAATAATTTGTCATTGTGTTTAATATAGTAAATTAAATGAGTTCCTGGATGCGTCACCGGTCGCCAGAGCTGTAGGGCGACCGGTCGGGGCGAAAGTCGGCTTCGGCCACACAGTTGGATCGACGCGGTACCACACCACAGTCTCATCTAAGCCACAGCTATGCGAGCATCTTCCCCATCATAGCCGAAAATTCCACATTCCCGGAGACACGCGCGGCGACGCGACGCGAAAGTTGGAATTCGAATTCGCGAAATATTTAATTAAAATACCGAACAATTTTTTTTGTCTGTCCTTGAAAAAATTGGAGCAGTTGGCGGCAAACGGTAAAGTTGTGTGTTGGTGTCCTTAACAGTGTTTAGATAACTTTCAGAGCTTTTTAAGATTTTTTATAAATTTATTTGTGTGCTGTACCGGTGTGCCCAAACATTTTTGGTGTGAAGTGATTTTTATTTTGTGCACTGTTTGATTTGGATTTTTTTGTTCCGGAGTTTTTGGTTGGTTATTGTTTATTTTTCATTTTATTTTTATTAAACTTTATGCATATTTGATTAGTTTTTAAGTGCTTGATTTATTGCTGTAGTTAGATACTTATTTGTTTCCGGAAAACTATGAGAAAATGCGTAGGTTGGCGGGTATTGGGCCGTTGAGTGGAATGTGCGTTAATATTAGTTTATGATTATGATAAACGCATTATTATCGAAGATAAATGACTGACGCGTGTCTTTTAACTTGTCAATTTGTCTCTTTGAATTTATGTGATTTCTCTTTTGGAATTAGGTTGTAAAAAAGTTATGTTTAAATAAAAAAAGTATAAACCGTATCCCAAAAGCAAAAGGCGTTTCTAATTTAAATAAATTAATTGCGTTTTCTATAAAAACTAGTACAAGGTATTAGAAAAATAACTTATCCTTCAGTAAAAACACGTCGACAAAGCCACCATCGCATTAACGGGTTACTGGCCACTAAGAAAATTGTTTAACACGATCGGCGGCATCAAGCATTAATGATTAATTTCTTATAGTATTAGTATCAGAAATATTTCTGTTCTAATAATAAAATTAATACTCTAATAAAGATCTTTAGATAACAGTTATGTGCAGCAGAAGGGTTAAGTACAGTTCTTGCTTTGCCGAAAGGTAATAAACGTTTTCTTCATGAAACATTCATGAGTGTTGGGCCTAATTGTCGCGTTATATTATTTTATTCGATTCAACTTTTCTACGAGTTGTTTCCGCAACTTAATCAGTACCGAATCAATGAAATGTTCTGGATATTTCGAGAACTCAATTTCTATTCGCTTTGAATCGAAAGTGGGAAATATTTTAATTTGACTGTTTATTAGTACCTTAGATAAGAGTAAGATTTATATGGTTTTCGTTTACGTTAATAAGTTATTTTTTAGCAATTATAAGTGATAGGGTTACGGATTACGAAATTATTAAGGCTGAGTTGCACCATCGCTAGTTAATCAAATCCTTCGTTTAAGTTTCATTAACGTAATGTCGTTTAAGCTTCAGTTTACTAAAAACTGAAGTTTTTAGGTATAGTTAGTAAACGTTGGACGGTGCAACTAATCCTTAACGAATAGAAGAGACGGCTGCGATAATTGCTTGTTTTTTCCGGCTTCTTAATGTTAGGGAAATAATTTTCCAGTAATTCGTTTATAACCATTACGCTCGCTTTCATTAGAGGGTAGGCAGATTATGTAGACAGTTAGTTATTAACAGAATAAGGTTATAGAATAATTAAGTATATATTATTATATAATTTGTATTTGAGAATTGTACAGAAATATGTAGGTGTGAATATTGAATAGTTAGTCGAATGGCTTACGGATTGAACTTGGGACTTGACTGGTCATCGTCGGTCGGTCGGTCGCTTAAGCGATCGCTCGATCGAGAGGCATGCCTACTTGTTATTTACAGTATAGACATATAATATTCAACTAAAACAAATATCCATAAAATAAAAAAATAAATCTAAGCAATAAGTATAAAAATTAATTAAATTTGACTGCCTCGTCTCGACTGCCGAGCAACCGGGCCTGGGTTCGAATCCCGGGTCGGGCAAATTGTTATTGGGTTTTTCTATTAGGGAATTCTCAGTAACAGCACGGAGTGTAGATTTGTGCCCGGTTGATGGCAATAGGCTCGCAGCCTATGTAATGACTGAGAAAATGTGGGAGTACAATACTCCTCTATCTACCCTTTCGGGGAACAGGCGTGATGCTATGTTTATGTTATAATTAACTGTCTAGACAAAATTAGGGTAATTTTGTTGTTTGTTCATTTTAGTACAGGCCGTTTCGTTAACTAAAATAAAAAAGTTTGGAATTTAGGTCTCGTTCAATACTAGCTGTTAAAACTGATATTATAGTTTCAGAACTACTCGCAAAATAACTACGAAGGTCCTCGTTAAATTGGCAATTTTAGCGAGCATTCCACTTTATCTTATTAGGATATTCTATTCCGTTATTACCTATTTTAATAAAGTCTTAATCTCAACTACACTACTAAAGTACATACAAGGCAATCAACATTGAGGTACCTACTTAAATAATTGAAATCTACGTCTATCGGGTCATAGTAAAACTATCGTATGCTACTAATGTAATGTAACTTTTAAGTTTATATTAAAAATAAACACATACAGAATCTAAAAAATACTTAATTGAGGGTTTTTTCTAAAATTCTTACCGAAGGGGGAGGCAACAGTGGACGCCTTCCGGCTGATGACAATGTTGATTTTAATACATAATTTATGTAATTGCATGCACTCACAGTATTAAAATCGTTTCTAATTAGGTCCTACACTTTTTTAAGCATGAAAATATCATTTTGGGAGCTTTCTTTATATCATAGTCGACTAAACAATATTTCGAATAAAATCGATTACAATCACGTTTGTTAAATCCAGAATAGCTTGAAGCGTGTGTAACCCATCTAAATCCCATAAAACTGAAACTGGAATGTTCTAAACACGTTATTATAGTGTCGACGTGCAACCAGTATTCACCGACTATAATCGACTGAACGACAAGTATATAGGTTTCAGTAATTAAAATCGACTAAACTTATCATAGGCTGGGAAGTAAAATTATTATTGGAACAGCTGGTAGCGTATCTGATGTCATTATATGCCGGTAATATGAGATGCTGTAAGCGAAAATTAACAAGACTCCTAGCCTGTTTTCCGTGTCGTGATGGTACTTGGGTACCAGGCGATTATAACGCTTTCCTATATATTAGGACTATAAGGAAAATGTCTATTACGGGATTCGTAGGCTGCAAATAACTTTAACATTGGCTTTAAACGAAAATAATAACTAAATAGCCACATTTTTTTAACATTGACAAGATTTTCAAACGTTCTGTTTTTTTTCTGAGTACAATTTGGTTGTTTTATCCATGGTTCTACTTGAATTTGTATGAATAATTATGAAATTTATAATTTATTGTGGCAAAAAATAATATTGTTGTTATAAAGTCCCTAATCAGAGAACGAATAAAAATATTTCCCCATCATCCTTAGGCTATCTCAGTCCAGTGCTGGACCTCTTCTACGCCATTTTGCGTATATCGACGTCCCACCTACCTGAAGGACGTCCGACACTACTTTAACAAAAAATACATACAAATAAAAATATTTTCTAATTTAATAAAAGCATTAAAAATTATAATCGCAGCAAAAAAGCTCCAAGTTCTTCAAAGTTATGTCAAGGTTATTTTCATTTACTCACGAAAATTCTCTACATTCTGCACGTAAAACTTTTTTAATTACTCCAATTTAGTGCCTAACATTACATTTTCAACCTACATTTACTCGCTTAGTTAGAAAACCTTTTTATTGGGGAGGCCAAAGCACTGATATGAAAAATAAAGTTACGTAACACGAGTTAGGGTTGCCAGGCGCAATGTATGACTACATCATGCAAATATATCAGGGATGTCGCCAATATGAACAATAAAAAACGTATAAATCCATAATACCTTGTAACGATTGACTTTTTTACTAGGATTATGAAAGCTAAGACTGAGAGAGAGATTGGATTTTTTTGTGCATGACTTTTATTTATCATTCCGTTATTCCTGTTGTATGTGATTGACCGTTATTACTCTGATTGATACTGGATTTGCAAGAAAAGGCTGAAAAACGATTTTAGATCAACAGTACGAATTATTGTAATTGCGTTGTAATACTTTAACCAAACCTCGAACAGACATCAAACGCGTAATCCATTTCAACGGTCGCTTCAGTAAACAAGATTCATTAGTCAGCAAACGCGACTAGTTTCTAAAAACTTCCACATTCTATTCTAAGAATAAAAATGCACGACGCAGCACAATATGTCGCAGGTAAAATGTTGTTCAACAAAATCGCATACAGTCCACGCAGGAATAACTTGGAATGGATATTAAAGTCGCTATCCCATATTTCACTGAAACGGTGTTATTGACTTGTAAGAATAAGTTCGTTGGTAACTGTTTGCAACGCAACTGTACTTCCGAAAACGTATCTAAGAAACTGCATCCGCGACTCGGAAAGTTTCAAACCGTATAAACATTCTTAGGTACAACCAAATATATTTGGTACGTTATGTCCGCGAAATAAAAGTTATATTAAGATACTTATTTCTTATGTTGTACACTGGTGGCGGGTTTTATATTGTTTTGTTTGTGTTTTATTTGGGTTATTAGTTTTCTAGATTTGCGTGTTTTGGATGTGCTATAAAAGTAACTTGGTTTCAACAACTTAAGTACTAAATGCTTACTCATTAATGGTCGATCAACTTCTTATTTATCTCAAAGTCCTCGCACTTTTCTTTGACGTTTTCTAAGAGAGGTATGCTCGAGTTTTTTCTGTAAGGATGCTCTCGAGGGGGTAATCGAATAATCGTTTTTATTTAAAGAACAATTTTATCTGCAACTTATGTGTATCTCACTGCAGACTTAAATGATAAGTAGTCATTTGGAACAATTAAGTAGGTTTAATTTTATTTGCTGTTAATCCTAAATTCATCTTCTAATTAATCACGGTTGGAGAATCATCAGTTTGATATGTGTCACCAATCAACACCCTTCAGTCGTGTAAGGCAATGAGCTGGCGGGATTAACGATCACGATTATGCATAACAAGTGACAGATTAAGTGTTCAATGCCTGGTTACTATAGCTGGCCTCCTTTGATACTCGATATCGACTTAATTATATTGATACTGGCATGTTATGTAGACAGGACTTCAGGTAAACAAAATCCAGTGACGATTACGACAGGGACTATATTAAACAAAATATTTCGACACTAGCACTAGCCAATATAAACAGGCCTTTTTAGGGTATAAAAGTACTGTAGGGTAGAGTCGGTGCTCTAGTGTCTACCCTTTTACATGGGAAGTATGAAGTCGCTCGTTAAGACTAGTTCTTTACGTTTAGTTAGTACTTTACGTGTAATCTGAATTGACAATTAAGACAATATAGGCTAGTTATCTTGTCTCAAATATTATATAGAGTATTCATTGCCAAGATGGCATACAACTTACATTATACCTATGCCTAATTTAGTATAATTCAGATTTGATTGATTTAACATTATACGCCCGAAATATCTACTTACTTTAATTCCCAAGACGGGCATAGTCATAAGTTTTTTTGTGTCCAATAGCACGCGGTTTGGAATTGTGCCCAGTAAATGGCATTTTTATGGTACTTATACGATCATCGTTGAAGTGTGTGTGCACTACATTATACTACTGTTCACGCCTTAGGGAATTTCAGGCGTGGTATTAAAATCCGGCACTAGCTTAGACGGTGTTAGTCATATTATTAAATATTTTTAGTAGGTGTAAGAAGTCTTCTCACATTTGTAAAAAGACTTTCTTAAATGTAGGGAACCTTTCTTGCGCATCTAAGGGCAATGGACTTTCTTATTATTTTTAAACCATCAAATACGGTCGTTTGCTTCTGCAGTCTCCTATGCTTTTCGTAACCTCATCATAATCATCATCATCAGCTGGAAGACGTCCACTGTTGAACAAAGGCTTCCCCCTTAGAACGCCACAATCAACGACCTCTTGCCATTTGCGTAAACTCATCACGTCCATCTATCCCTTCAGCCTTGGTATCGTCATCAAATTACCTCATCACATTGTTTACAAAACAAAAATAACAAAGAAAATACTCAGTATAAAAGGGAAACGCTCGCTAAATTCTATCAAGTCAATTTAGTTATGCTCGCGATAAAATTTTAAGTAACTTCGTGAATAGTTCCAGTGGAAAACAAAGCGTGTTTTGAACTGAAACTATTCGTTATGTTGAAAGGTTTTGTAAAACTATCTGACGTAATATGTAAATGTAACGTAAATTTATATTTCAATGTAAATTTCTGGATTATATTTACATACAAACAAATATGGCGTTGTCTAAATATGTCATTAAATAATAGAATTGCATGAATGTGATGTCGTTTCTACATTGAGGATAGGTACTACTGACCTAAAATGGATACCAGACTGCAATTTTTTTACCTAATAACTTGTTCAATACCTACCTATTTATAAGCTTAAAAGATTTAGTAGCATAAGAAGTGATTCGATTTTCTGCTCCTTAAACCAGTACCACGCGAATGCAGCAATTACCTCGTCAATTAGGTTAAGAGTATGCCAATATAGTTCAGTAGACAGGATTGATTAATTGCTTACTATTTCTGATTCAACAATGTTGACCTAATCGATTTACTTGCGCAAAATTGTGACGTCATCCTAGGATTGAGTATGTATTAATGCTTTGGGTAATTAATCTATTATTTAGGTAAAAAACGTTTGTAGTCGCTTATAGGTATCGAAATCAGTTTCTTTTTAATTCTCTTTTAATTGACTCAAAAGACAAAATCACTTGTAAGGTTACTTAGTTTCTACCGTTTTTATCGCGTCTTACTTAAACAAAGTTGGACCAAAACATGGCCAATTGAATGCCCATATTTGTAGCTATTAATATATCTTCTATAGGACAAGTGATGGTCATAATGGACAAGGACTACTGTCTTTATCTGCCCCTACCACCTTTAATAAGATTAGACCCACCTGGTCTAACCGATTGTGTTGTTCCGGGCAGCTGCTTGTTGCAATTGTCATTTCTTCCAATGTCCAAGGCACGTGGGGCGTCATTTTATACCGATATCTTGACCAGACACTCCAGACAGTTAACTGATTCGTGCTTTAGACTGCACATACTCGTAGGTAAGAGTTAATAGAATACTGCCATCATACATTGCCTTACATCAGTAAAGCATGTCTTAACGGGTAGAGGATTCTGTTCAATGCAACGACCTATGCTCTATATTAAAGCGATTTTTTATGGCTCTTATACGATTAGTTTACTAGCTGAATGTCAACATTTTGGAAGCGTATTTAAATATAAAGTAAGGCTTCAAAATGTTTTAGTATCAATTGTAAAAATTTCTCTGACAGACAAGAAATCAGCATAACTTTGATTATGATGATTTGGCGTGTTAAATAACCTGCCTACAATGAAAATGTCATGAGGAGTGTATACGTTTCACCAAAACATACATTACAGATATTCATGAATTTTAATAAGTTACCTGATTTATTAGAATTCTGCACTATAGTACTAGTGGTTCAACCAAAACATGTTATGATACGGAACCAATATCACGAGTAAGAATAACAATCTGTAAACCTTTGTTTACTCGAACGTACTCTCGTTTAATATCGCCACCCATAAACCATGTATTTGTGGAACTTCCATATATTTGTTTAAAGTATTTACCGTCTCAAGGATTCGACTGCATTTTGACAAATTGTGTCTGGATGTCGTCTTGTCACATTATAATAACGTATAGTGCTATTTCGATGACGAGTGTTTTCTAAAGTCCATCTTAGTATTAGTTTTAAATGTTATGTTGATAAAATTTTGTGTCCATCGAAAATGAAGTATAAAGACGAATTTATATAAAAGCTCTTTAGTATAAACAACAATGGGTGCGATCGGGAACATGAGGAAACTAAACTGGACGCAATATCTATGTTTATAATTTTCTCTTTGCGAATAGATGATAGTCGCTAATTTATAAAAAAATATTGTATTATGACGAGGTTGGTTTACAAATTGTGTTTCTAAGCTTAATTCCTAAATGCTACGTAACTGAGAAATAACAGTAACATAGTATAAAATCAAGGGGTATGCAGAAGTGTACATATAGTATACCTATATTTGGCCAGTTATGTTATTGCTCTCAATGTAAAGGCTGAGCCTATTGCCATAAATATAGACAAATCCTAAAAAACTTTTCCCGGCATAGGAATCGAATATAATGACCACCGGACCAAGGAGGCAAAACAAGGGATATCATTATATAGAACCGCTTTAGTTCGATCGGTATGACCCTAAGTAGAAACCAACAAAGTGAAACACATAGTTAGTAAAATAAAAATACAAAATGAAATAAAATAAAATTTATTTTAAACAAATTCAATTAACATACATACGCTCCAGTCTTAATCCGTACTATCTCTGAAATATCTCACATAATAATCGCAATTTGTTCTGTTAAATCGTCCGAGTGTATTTGTATCTAAAACGTTCGTTGCACTACCATTTCGTATAGATTCACCGACGCTGCGACGTTCGACAATTTCCGAATTGACTCATTGTACGTACGCGCGTATTTTCCGAATCGAGTGTTTGCACTTACTGTGATAACTTGATTTTCAATTAGCAAGTGAGCGGTTTGTATTTTTGGGTTTTACGAGGTCGGACATTAAGGACATGTTTTGTTTCCAAAATGTTTATTCATATTCGTTTAATTTTTGTTTATTCACTTACAACAAACCATATTTTTGGCCGAACATGTTATAACAATGAAGTTTCAATTTAAATATCGTCAAAACTGCTTCGTTCTTCCGTTTAACAACGAATAATGCAATAAAATAATAAAGAAATAGCGCACCCCAATCCAAAACCCCAGCTTTGTTTGTATAAATGGTCGTATCTGAATTTTGCACCGCTGCACTCGTTCGTTGCACTATTGATGTCATTTGAACTCGCTGTCGACAACGTTCACAATTTCCGAATACGTTATTCACTTTGCACCGTACGTGCGTATTTTTGGAGTCGTGTACGTTGGCACTTACTGTGATAACTCGATTGGCATTCGATGCTTTTTCAGTAATCGAATTGGAATTCTACTATTGTTTTTTTTCTTTGAGTGTTCTCGGTATATATCTAGGTTGGCATTACAAAACAACAAGCATTATAAAAATGCTTTATGATACTAAATTAATACGTCACAAAATTACAAAGATAAAATGCTTCGTTTTTGTAACTTTACGGAAACATTAATGTCGTTTGGCGGTTAAAGTTCCATATTAGTTTAAACGCACTGGTGTTTTGTTTCACCGGCCATTAAATTTTCATTTACGATATGGCTGGGCAATATCAGAAAGCAATTGATACGCAATGATGAAATAACATGTCGATTGGGTTTCAGTGACAATGTTGCGGTAGATTCAAAGGCATAACCATATTTTTATGACGTTTGTTAGAGGTTTTGAAAGGTTTTTGACAGTTGAAACTGTTTTTGATTTGAATCAATGTGCGATTGTAACTGATACTGGCCAAGTTTGTTTACCGTTTGCTCAGTTATATATTCTTAAAAACATTGTGTCTGTATAAATATATGTTTATTTATTTCAAAAATTGGGGAAATCGTCATAATCCCACGTCAGTGTTTTTGTAATCCATCACATCAGACGCGCTATCCCATATTAAAATATATTGTTGGTTTGTACCTATCATAGTTACTTTGGCAGTGAATAATAAATGGATTAAAATGTCAATACGTGTTATTTGTTGACCACAGTCTCAAGTTAACAGTGAGTCCAATTTAAAATAAGAAACAGAAAGAAAACGGTCGTCCGTTACTCACTTTAGTTTTCCTTTTCTACCTCAACTTTCAGATGTGAATTTCGATCGTAGACTGAGTGACATATCGTCCTACAGTTGTCGCCCAACCCTGGTAAACAGACACGTCTAACTGGTAACTTCCGTACGTTTTAGTGTAAAATGTCGATTGAGAAATGTCTGGTGATTTATTAGTGGTACGGATATTTTCGTGGTGCGCTAGATGGATGGTTGTTTTCGGTACATAGACGAGATGGGGTACTGTTGTGTCCCTCTCATATGTCTCGCACAATTTGTCTCGTGGGAGTTTTTAGTTGAAGCGTCTCGTATTACTATGACGAAATATTGCTTTTATCGAGTAGTTTATAGTAATGGAGATATTTAGGAGCTTAGAGAGAGTTACATTTATCGGATAGTTAGACATCGTGAACTTATTTGTATATTTATTTGTCACATATTAGGTATATGATAGGTTAGGACTGTAAGGCTTAAAGGGACTATTAGGCTTGTAGGTCTTAGAGGGTTCCTTTAACTTATCATATATTTGCATGTATACTCTTAATAGTAATGCGGCTCTACGTAACTTTTATGAAGGGTGGATGTACACTGACTTGAAAGCATTATCGCCCATATAATAATTATAACGTTATTACAATATTTGTGCTACGTTGAGATAAAAACGACATGCTATAATTTGTTATTGAGTAAAACATACTCAATAATAGATTCTATTTGAATCTATTACATATGTTTTTTCCACTCGTTGGTCTAGTGGTTGCTAAGCGCCACTGCTGAGCACGAGGTTCTGAGTACGAATTCCGGGTCGAGCAGAGTGTTACTGGGTAATTCTTAGTAGCAGCACGGAGTCTGGATTTGTGTCCGGTTGATGGAAATAGGCTCGCCCCCTATTACATTCGGACCTAAAAAACATAACTGGCGAATTGTGGTATATGTGCACCTCTGCCCACCCCCTCGGGGAATACAGGAGTGATGTTTTTTTAATAGAAAACAAAACAAAAGCGTAAACACAAGACTCTTCCGCGACGATTAGAAATCCACACTCTAAATGTTATGGTAAATCGGTTCCGATATGGAAGTAGACGCATAAATTATAATTAGTTGCGCTTATATACTATAAAAGACTTAATATTATATTTAAATCTTTGTATGTTTAAAAAATATTGAGTAACGTCACAACCGACGTTTGGTAAAGAACATTGGTACACGGATATTAATATAAAATTCACTGGATTTGGCCAAAAAGCAATTTACACTCAACGTTTTGGGTAAAACAGACTTAAATAATAACAAGATTGTTGTAATCTATTGTCTTGATTTTTATTGTTAGAAAATGTTGTCCTCAATCAATAATTTTGATTGTTTTTGGTACACATGTTTTGTATATGGACTTTTATGTTTGCAACAAATGTTTAGATATTTTGGTGTTTATTTTTGCTTACAGTTTCACAGTGCTTCACAGTTTGTTCTCAACAAAAGTCTACACTGCCTTCTTAGCTTGATTAAGAAATGCAATCCATTCTATAATACATCATTTGGTACACGACGATTTTCTAATTGTTACGCCTGAAGTTGTGGATGTAACAAATTCAAATTCAAATTCAAAATGTTTTTATTTCATATAAACCTATTACAGGCGCTTATGAAACGTTAGGATGCTAGTTGCACGGTTCCAAAATGTCATTCCAATGGAGAAGAACCGGCAAGAAACTCCAGAGGTTACTCATTTAAAAAGAAAGATGGTACAAATTTGTAAATTTACATATGTAGTTTCATTATGCGACAACAAAGCAAACTAATAGTGATAGAAGGGGAAAAAAAACAAATTGGGCCAAAAACCCACGGTGCAATTAAAACTACTAGCTATCACTATTCATTACATTGTGGTCACATTTACAATATTGATGAAGACCTGGAATCAATTATATAAAATAAATTGCCCGAAAACTGGGCAGAGGTAGAGGACCTACGAAAGTAAAGGGTCTTCAAAACATTAAGCTTTAATAAGAAAGGGATAATGGTGTTACATTTGCCAGGGAAGCCACATGTGCAGAAGACATTAACTCCAAGCTGTTCTATCATCAACATAATCTTTAGTTTTATAATAAGCTTTCTTGATTAAAATTGCTTTCACGCATGTTTTAAATTTCTTACCGGTAAGATCAGTTACCGTTTTTGGCAGTTTGTTATAAAAACGTATACAATTACCGAGAAATGATTTGGAGTTAGTTCTTGCTAACCTATATTTAGGCACTACTAATTTATGTTTGTTTCTAGTGTTTAAACAATGATAATCGCTATTTATACTAAAATTTTGCAAGTTCCTACGCACGTACATGATATTTTCTAGTATGTATAGAGATGGAAGGGTCAGAATATTGATTAATTTAAATTTTTCCCTAAGAGACTCGCGTGGGCCCATATTATAGATGGCTCGTATAGCCCTTTTCTGTAAAACAAAAATAGAATTGATTTCGGCCGCTGACCCCCACAGCAGGATGCCATAAGACATAATGCTGTGGAAGTACGCAAAATAAACCAATTTAGCTGTTGCTTCATCAGTAAGCTGTCTAATTCTTCTAACCGCAAACGCAGCTGAACTCAACCTGCTAGATAGGGCTGAGATGTGGGCGCCCCATTGCAGTCTGGAATCAATAGTAATACCTAGAAAAACTGTTTCCTGTGTTAGTTCAAGTTTTTCACCATCAAGCATTAGATTTAGATTAGATTGAGGCACGTTAGGCAGTGAGAACTTCAGACATTTCGTTTTTGATGCGTTTAAAAGCAGATTATTAACCGAAAACCAATTGGATAAAACATTAAGGCTATTATTTAAATCAGGAGGATCTTGAACATTTCTATTGACCTTAAAAATAAGAGAGGTATCGTCCGCAAATAGTATAATATCCGTTAAATCGGCCATCATAAAGGGAAGATCATTAATGTATGCCAAGAAAAGGAAAGGGCCAAGAATTGAACCCTGTGGCACACCCATTTTAACTATTGATCCTGCTGATGTTACTCCGTTAACGCCTACTTTTTGATGTCTTGTGGATAAGTAGGATGAAACGAGTTCTAGTGATTTATCTCTTATTCCGTAATAATTTAATTTAAGGATAAGCGTATTGTGATCAACGCAGTCAAAAGCCTTGGAGAGGTCACAGAAGATACCAATGGCATCCTGTGAGCCCTCCCAAGCCTCCAAAATGTGCGATACTAACTTAGCTCCAGCATCTGACGTTGATCTCCCCTTGGTAAATCCAAACTGGCGATCATGTAAGATGTTATTAGAACTGAAATGTGTCATCATCTGGTCAAGGACCATTTTCTCAAAAACTTTACTTAAAGCTGGAAGAACAGAAACTGGTCTATAGTTAGATGGATTATTCTTGCATCCTGATTTAAAAATTGGAATTACTTTACTGTGTTTCATTAGATCTGGAAAAGTGCCACAATCAACACAGTTATTAAAAATGTTTGCAAGAATCGGAGCGATAGTGTCAATTATTGAATTAAGTACTTTGACAGATATGCCCCATAGATCTTCAGTGGCTTTTATTTACTGTGATATTATCGTTGGCGAATTATCATCATCAGCCGGAAGACGTCCACTGTTTAACAAAGGCCTCCCCCTTAGAACGCCTTGGCGAAATATGCACTAAGATAATTATATCTATAATATATATATATATATATATTTGGGATTTGATTTCACCCAGTTTCACTAATGTTACATATTATCCATACTTAATGGTTTTTTTCTTGATAAAAGTAACGTCGGTCAGTATGCACCAATTTGTCAATAACCACTGGCCCATACTTTCAACTTTTTGCATCCCTTGCGTTGGACTGTAGTGCCAACAAAGATGATTGTGTTTCTTGTATTGTCAAAAGTTGTTCTCTTGTCTATACCTTATTCAGTATTGGACAATAACAAAGTATCTGGATATCTCGTATTATCTAATTTACATTAACAAAGTAAGTGTGGCGCCTTAAATGTTATAATTTATTAATACCAAAGCAAATAAAACGATCCGGCACGAGTTAGACTTAAGATATCAAATTACTGATACATCATTATGTTTATAATGTCTATGTCTCCCACGTAAAAAAAGAAAACTATTTAAAAAAACGATTAAGAAAAGTAAAGCAGTTTCAATGCTTTCTTATTTCAAATATGAGGAATTCCAAATTCAAAAATCCATGGAACTAATAGTGTGGCTTTAAAAAAACGCTTCAAGTACCTGGATAGCCTGTTTCATTACAAATTAAATATCTGCCCACAACGCATATTCCACACGAATACGTGGATAGAAATATCATCAATTTTTCCAATAAACTTTCCAATATTTTCCATATAGTTGCCAAATGAATTTTCTGCCGTCACCGGGTGATTAATAGTGGCAGTTGGTTTATAGCCTGCTAACTGCGACTGCCGACATATTTTACGTCACTGCCATTTTTAATCTGTATCAAAACTTTTTTTGGGATTATTCTATGAGCATTGCATTTAATAAACGTCAAAGGGCGTTGGTGAGTGTCTCTATTTCGTTCACAAATTTTGAAAATAATTGTACGGATTAAAAATGCTTTGTTACAAATGATATTATAATTTAGGGTTAAGATCTAATAAAACAAACGTTTTGTTATTCATTAAATTACCGGAAATTAACAAAATAATCTTTATTTTTGATCTGTATACAATTTAAGAGCTACCTACTTGCGTTCCTGCTTTTGCTTTCAAAAAGTAAAAGAGTTGAGTCCTTCAAAATTTAAACAATTCAAAGTATTGAGTGTCGTTTCTTTTTATGGTTCTTATTTGTAACACGATGAAACGTTAAAAGGACCACCCACTGTATTACGTTTATCGGTTTGTTATAATTAGGTTTGTAATGTTAGGTATTTTATTGAATGAAATTACTCTTACACACATAGTACATAGGTACTTCATGAAATCAAAGGATGGGTTTAGGGTTAATTAAATAAAGACAGCAAATTATTTAATATTTCTTTGCACCTATACATTAATTATGGACAATTACCATCTTAGATAAACACGGCATACCTACCTTTGGTCCAGCATACATTCGACTGCAATTTAATACTGAAACTTTCTACAGAGTGGTTCTAAAATAAACAGAACTTTTTACAAAGGATAATTAACAATAGGTAGGTACATTTATTATCAATCTAACAAACCAGCAGTACAATTCATAATTTTCTAACAAAATATCCGAAGAATGTACAGAAATTCTTCCTTCGTGTTTACATCATTTTTATGGTGATGGATAAAAGTTATGCTTAGCTTGGTCGTTAGGTGGCAAACGCCAAGTGAAATTAATCATTGTTCCCTATAACATGGACACAAATGTCCCGGCGGTGAGGTGTATACAACCTTGCTTATATTGTTACAGCAACGGTTGCATGCTTTAGCACAGCATGCAACGTTCGCCGTGGTTGCACGTTAGCTTAGGGTAGGGTGTAAAAACAGAAAGTATTATTACTTTTCTTTTCTTTAAAACAATATTTTTTTAAGAGGTATTTTTCTCAACATGGTGCTGGAACGCATCTTACGCGTGTAAATTATGTCTACTTAATGAAACGATTAAGCTTTTATTCAAAGGAATGTTCTATAGCACTCGGAAGGTGCGTTCAACGCGTATTAACATATAACGGAGCGTGTTCGCGTCTAAATGATTCTTAATTCGTGCACATGCTACGCGTTGCATGCAATCGTTCGAAGCACGTGTCACTGAGCGGGCGCAACATTCTATGGTGTGGTCGCCACACCGCAAGCTTTACACCGATGTAATTGTAACTAAAAGTGTATGTTTCAATATTATGATAATTATTGCTTTAGAACTAAGTAGAAAAAAACATTGTACAAATTTTACCTAATACATTTGGATGTCATACCTATAGATTTGACACTAGATTAGATAAAAACAGCAATGTGATATGAGATGAACACTTAAACAGTGATTATTGGTACTGGTTAATGATAAAATTGTTATTCAGTTCCTCATTACCACACGTAGGAGGTAAACGTTAAGAAGCCCGGCTATATTGTACGTAGGTAATGTGGTGTACGTTTGCCATTTCCAGTAACACAATCTGTGTGTACTCAGCTTAAAACCAAAAGTACCTGGGATCCGCACTCAGAACCTTCACCTTTATTTATGTACACTCAGACAGAAATCACCCTTTGCGTCGCCCGGCCGACGCATGGGAACCAAGAAAGCATTCAAAATGATTTATTGTAAATGGTTTTCTACTTTGTTGGCTAAAATAATAAGCGCCGCGCCCGGATTGCTGTTCTAAATTCGATATTTTATTGTTACGTTTTTTCCCTTTGCCGCACGCCGGTCAAAAAAATTAATTTGCAAACCTTTGTTAGCCCATTAGCGGCAGATCCAATGAGTCAGCGATATGGTAATTATCGGACGACACCAAAAAATACGCAGCGATAGTGCGAAGAAATTTTTGCTAAAGCCATAAAGGTATCTCGAGATGAAGCTGAATGAGACATCGACAATGCAAATAATAAAAACGTTAAAGGCACGGTAGGAATTGCGGGTGGCTTTGTCCACTGACACAATAGGGCCGTCCGCCAGGAGATTGACGCTTTAACTCCGGAGGTGTTATGAGAATTAGTGGCCCATTATTGCTCTATAGAAAACGCTATGGTCAAGCAGAAAGCAGATAACAATAATTAGCTTGGACGCAACAAAAAGTGACATAAATCCCGCATAATAAGTTCCCGGGTGCAAAAAAACGTAGTAACAGTTTACCTGGATTTTATTTTTTTCGCTGAATGACTCGGAACGAACTTGGACCGATATAATAAACACCTCAATTCCTGGCAGAGGCATTGTTTAATGATTTTTCTGTTGTGATCTTGCACAATTCTCGGTCAGTTTTGTTTTTTTTAGTACAGCTTGCCAGAAAAATAATGTTTTTTGTATGCTTGGTAGCATTTAAACAAAAGGGACTCGGGGCTTGTGTGAAGGTGCGATTTATTTATGACCTTACCTTTAAAAGCGATCTTTTGACCGACTTTGGGTGGTTTCTAACTTGTTATGTTGGACTAAATTAAATCGAATGTTTATATGTGATCAGAACTAATAAAAATTTTAACGCTTCATTTCTTTTGTTGCAGGAACAATATGAAAATGACGTACTGGCTCAACTCACGGCTGGGAGACTTTGTATAATTTTCACTTTAATAAAAACCTTATTTTTTAAACGGTTTTAAAAACGAAGATGCTGGGGTGTGCTCTAAGGAGAGTTACCTCGTCGTTCACCTCTTCCCCGACAGACATCAGTTTCAGCTCGGCTGACGATAGCCGATGCATAGATAAGTAGATGATAATAAGACAAACTTTCTCTAACATTCGGCCATATAATCCAAAAATCGGGGTTTAAAACGAAAATATAAATAAATCAGAAGATTTTGAAACTAAACTAGTCAAGAGTAACAAAATCGTTGAATAGTGAGTTACCAGTAGGGCGCGTTAGTCGGTTCGGGGTGGCCACTGCGGTGGTATGCTTTATATTGCATCTTGGATCGACTGTGCGCTGTCAGGTCGCTACGTCACGTGGCTTCCCAGCGCGCGACTGCAGTGCTGGATGCTACTAACTGTATACACGTGAGTATTTCTTGTTTTTACTAATCAAACATAATTATTACTGTGAGTGATGTTTACATGCCTTTATGGTTCTTGTATGGTAATGTGTTTTACATGTATTTGTGTTTTGTATTTTGTATCATTATTTGAAGAGCCTTTAATAATTACATGTAAAATTGGGTCAACACAACCTTCTTCAAGTAAATTAAGTTTAAAAATGACTGTATAAATTCATCAAATAAAAAAAAAATACTTATTCACCAAACAAAAACTCTATCTTGGCGCATTTTGATTGACCAGAATACACATTTCTCGATTACCTCTTTACCTTCCGTTAACACCTTTTATTTTATAGCCAAAGTCTTTGTCCAGACTGTACAAGATCAAGTTAGTTTTGAATTCCCTACAGAAATAATGTAGAATGGTAATGAGTACTTTTACGATCATGACTGTCCTACAACAGCCTCCTTTGCTTCGCGCTCATCAATGTAAAGGACATAAAACATGTCAATACATTCCGTTAAGTTCTTCGGCGTGTCTTACGGGAGTGGCTAGTTGCTGTTCAATTTATGACGCGGTTTCGTCAATGTATTCTACCTTTGTTTAGGCGAAAACTTCTTTGAATGCGTCTTTCTTATTGTCATTATCCACAGCATGTTTGTGACTATGTATGCTCACAATAGTAACGTTAACACTAATATTTTCATGTACATTATGTGTTTTGTCAGTATATAATTTTCTAGTCTCAGCAAACAATGTCTGATTTAATGAACGCCTTAAAGACATTGGGTTAAATGTTAAATTTTAACTACCAGATTTCGTGAAAGTAAGTTTCGTGTTTAGTGAATATATTTTACATTATTCTAACATTAATGTTCTGTTGCTAGTTGTTAGTGTAGAAATAAATTCCCATCGACAGATTACGGTAAGTGCTCTTCGATAAGACAGATAAAGTTCGTTCACACAGCGAAGTTACTGTGAAATGCGCTTCCGACTGTTTGGGAGTAAAGCATTTAGTTAATCTAATACATATGTCATGTATTGACTCCGCATTAATACTTTAGTTTCTACTGAACTATGCGCAATTAAGAGAATACATCAACGTTATTATGACTATGATTTTATCATATAGATAGTGCAGCATCTTCGTGTTCTTTAATTTCGTTGTTCTATAGAAAGGATATCGATTTATTTGTATCCTTAAATGACAGTGCAAATAAAATACCAATACATTCAATACCAAAAGTAGGTCTTACGTGAGCTGTTAACATTATAAACTGGAGATGCAAAAATTTGGCAACCATACGAAATGTTTGCGCACAGAATTTGTTGAAAAAAAGTCACGAGGACGTGTTCAGATGTAAGGAATGTCACATTGTTTGATGTTAAACAGATAATTCGTTATTACAAGATTAATTTACATTTTACGAGTCATCGGTACATCGAGAGATATCGATGATCGGTAAACCAGAGATATCGATTTATTCGAGTGTTTTTTTGTGTACGCTTCGTAGTTTTTATTCGATATGAAATCGATAAAATGATAATTAATGTTGTGTTTTAGATTAGAGAGGTTTTGTATGAGAAATGATGTGTCGTAATAATATCTGTTTTTGGGTTAGAACTTTAGTTTCTGAAGTATCGAACTGCCTGTTAGGTTCGTAGACGTCTATCCTAATCACGTAATATCACGCCTTGTTATGGATGGGGAGATAGGTAGAGACCGCGGATTTCCATTTAAAACACGATTACTTACTCAACGGCTTACGAAAAGTATTTTGAAGTGGATACCTACCTAAAGTGAGTTTATAAAAGTAATTTATTTATTTATTTATTTAAACTTAAGTACAGTTGTGTACAAGGCGGACTTAATGCCTTAAGCATTTTCTACCAGTCAAACCTTCAGGTAGTGCAGAGATAGAAACGGTAGATGCACAAACGATTTATTTAATCAAAACTTAATATAAGCAGAATTGCGTGCTGTTATTATAATATAATTTTCTAAGTTTTCAGAAATAAAAGTAGAAGTGGCGATAAAAATGTCCCATCAAATATAATATTCTTTTGTATAGTGTATTTTATTGATATGGCGGACTTTTGCAGGTCCGCACGTTCCTTTATGGTATTAGCGTACAATACGACATTGTTAATTTCAAAACTTGGATTTCAAAATAGAAGTTATACATGTTTTTATCACCGTATCGCCTTAATATCAGTAATAAACAACGAATAACAGACTTTTATGGTGTCTTGTCTTTAAACTTAAAGGTCACGCGAAGATTTCGGATGCATATAGCCCAATTATACCCTTGACCGATCTGTTCCACCCACTCTATGTATTCAAGTCATACCAAAAGAGGACACAATAGGCTAATTAATAACAACAGTTGTCTGGGGCGATGCATAGCTAATGAAATACATTCGCGAAGTCAGGAGTCTCGTGTAACTTGGTAGGTATCTTTATCATGTAAATACATCGTATACAAACGTACCCATTAGCATACATATTGCTTTTTTGTCGGCCGATGTGTCTAATTAGAATTTGGCATTTGAATTAAGATACAATAAGTTTGGCACATCTGTTTGTGGGGTTACTGAATGGTAAATTGATTTAAGTAGCGAGACAAAATAGATACCTACACGAGTATTATTTACATTGTGTAGTTCGGTCATGAACTCTGAATGTTACAAAGATCTTGGAAAGATAACCGTTCATGTTAATAAGATAGTTTCGTAAACAAAACATGGTCTGATCATCTTGTTGCTCTACTTAATTGGTTAACGTCTTGCGATCTATTCAAAGTTGTTAGGCTAAACAAAACATGCTTGTCTAAAGAAAGAAGTGTACAGAACTAGTGTTGTGCGTTAGAGTAGTTCTAAATTCTAGTATTTTAAGAGTCTCGTTAGTTGTAGTTTCAAACCTCACAGCTTGTGAAGCAAGCTCTCAAAACAGATAATGTTTCAACAAAATATTAGCGGCTAGATGTTGCACGATCTGGACAGTTCTTAATTAAGTGAAGAGTAATTGGTGTTATTCGTGTAATGAACTATCGTGATGTCTAGGGTTATTTAAAGAGGCTGCCATTTTGTGTGTTATGCAGTAAGAACGGCTGATATTGACGATTTAGGTTGACCCACAGGTCAGATGAAGTGTAATTGGGTTTTCTGCTTAAAATCAATTATTAGTCAAAATCCTTTAGGTAATTAGTATGTTGCAAATTCACTACACTGTTGTGGTGCTGCCTCTTCGTTTCGAAAAAATATTTCTTCGCAAAGATGATGCGAATTTTGATGATTAATGACATTGAACTATAGACATAAAATAATAAATGTTCCTACTCATTCGATGACTCATGGATTATCTATAATGTTATCAAATTAAATAAAGAAGATAATACATTTCTCGCTTTCTTCGAAGGTGTACTTCAGACGTTCGCATTTATCGAATCGAATAAATTCAATGTTTTGTTTTGACTTCATTTCTGTAAGGTCGAATCTAACAACTTAATTCTCAGGCGAACGAAAAGGTCTTGAAAGAATATAATCCAAATACTGCATCGTTTTATTACAAATCTCGATCCCATAATTATTGGGTGGTCAATTGAGGTGCTTATGGCATTATCCTCTAATTCAGTAAAGACGTCATTCGGAATCCCATTTGCAACAGTCGATTCATGAGTTCAGCCCAACAATTAAAAAAAAACAAGAAAAGATTACGGCTCATATTGGATATTAAAATGTTTTATTGAAGTCCAAATAAAATGTAAGTGGTACTAAAAATCTCGGTTATCGGGTATATTTGTAAGTCCAATAAGATTTTAAGTCTTACTGGCTTCAATAAGAGTTTATGAGTAATAAAATGAGTGTCATCTCTATTTACTTATTCGAAACATTTACTATATGTTAACAGTGTTATTAGTGTGCGAACTGCAAGCCAAATATTTTAGGTTTTTTATTGTGCAAATGTTATATAACTATTTATTTACGCACCTTATTAAAACCTGCTTTGGTGCGGGCTTAGTGACAGTGATAACAATATAATACTGGCCTAAGACTGCCCCAATGCCGGGTAAACGTCTTTTTGGAAAAAAAAATAAGAAGGGCAATCTATGAAAAATGCTAAAGATTTAGTGATCTTTATCGTGTTCAGGTTTTATTAACAAGAATGCGTTATATTACATGTCTACAATCTCAACGCGCCGTCTCTTTTCACCAAAAAATTGAGAAGAATCGTTCAGGTGAACTTTGTATCAACCTCATAGCACGAAACACCAGGCAAAGCCAGACACCAAGTGTAGGCAACAACTCTTAATTAAGAAACATCTCAAAGCAGTGATTATTATTCTCTTTTCATTCTCAATACGTATTTGAATGTCAAGTTGTACAATTAACACGACCACACCTCGTGCTGCCAAAGCAATGCAGATTCATCTATTTTTAAATCTGAGCTAATGTGCCTTATCAAAGGATTATATCACCTTCACGATAAATCTTTGTAACAATACCTATGACAAATGTTGTACGTGAGTCAGAAATGTAATTCCAATTAGAGTTATAGTTAAATGAGATTATTAAATCTATATGAATATTTTGAAAAGGGGAGGGGCCAAGATGAGCCGTTACAATAACGAAATGAACGATGATGCTATAGGTGAGAGACAAGAGCAAAAGGAAAATCTAATTATTTTCTTTTTTCGTCGAGAGTTCATTTCTTTCCTAAATCTCTATTTCCATTTAACTTTATTAATAATATAATAACAATAATAATAAACGGCCTTCTTTAAGTTAACATAATCTCTTTCTCTTTCTCATTTTTTTCATCATGCAACATAAGAGACGGTTATTCGGTTATTTCACAGAGGATTTACCTCAAACATTACTTTCTTACAAGTTTTAATTTATACATTCTTTATCTTGGTCATTGTTTCATATTTTTATTTGCCAAAGATTAAGACTTCAGATTTTCAAATTATACCTACCTGATGTATATTTTCCATACCACTTCTTTTTACTGAGCGGACAAATGTTTTCTTTAGAAAAACAATTCATTGGGTACGTTGCTGTTGACCTGCCTCCTCCCTTTACGACTCCCGATAGGGAAAGTGTCATTCCGCCAAAGATCATAGACTTACAGGTGAAATTGGATACATTGTAATTTCAATAGAAGTCGCCGCTGCGTAGTAAATAGACAATAATTTGGCGCTTAGGAATTTATTGCAACTGAATTTTATAGCTTGACAGCCTATTTTGGGTTCCCTTTTAAGGATGTAATTGGCTGAGGCAATAACTCTTGTCGTGTCCTAGTGAAAGCGATGATTTTAAATCAAATGTGATGTTAGAACCTCGTAAAGCAACTTGTAGCTTTATTTATGGTTAGTAGGCAGTAAGTAGAACTGTTATGAGGCTGCCGGCTTTTTGTACGATTTGCGTAACTTATAATTTTGTTACTTACTGTTAACAATGTGAACAGATTTTTCGAACGGAATTATGTCACGTTAGACTGATTTGAAGGGCAGAAATTAATGCTCTCTCAAACAAGTTAAGAGAAGATTATGAGAGGCCACTTAAAGCTTATGGGATTATTAAAAAACAATCTAATATAAAAAGAAATTATTTGAAAGTAAAAATAAAATAACAACGCTCGACTTAAATTTATAAAGAAAAAGAAGCGCCTAACTTAAATATAGTCTCTTAGTTGAATTACATAGACAACATACTTGCTAATTAATTCGGTCCATTCATATGGATCACCCATCTCGTCGGGTTCAACTCGTAGATCAATCCGTCTCCTCACAAACCGTTTAGCTGCAGCCTCTCACTCAATCACATACATAAATTTGAATAATGCTACTTCCATGTACATTGGTTACCTTTCTAACGGCTGTCTTCACATACGTGTTACACACGATTTATTGATTCAAGCCTATTTTTTATTCGCACATTAAGAAACCGTCGCGTCGCCGGCCGAACGTGGCTACAGTAACTGTTCTATGTGGGTAGAAGCATATTGTTTGAGCGGCCATCTCATATTACACCACCTCTATTTATATTGGACCCAATGTCCTAACAAACATTTGATGAAAACATGGCACACCTGTTTAATTGTTCGATCAAATTATTTTGTACCAAAATATACTAAGTTCTTGTCAGAATCTGATATCAGTGACTAGGATAAAGAAACATAAATGGATGTAACCGTAAGACAACAATATCATCGAGAAAGTTCACGAAGCAACAAATCAAAAACATTGGTACAAGCATTGGCGCCAATTAGCGGACGACGTTACCGATTACAACAGAACTGTCTAGACGCATTGAAAGGCAGACATTTTTTTATTTCAGCTACTTGTAACTGTGGGCGGGATTTAAATACAAATCAATCATGATTGATTCTCGGTGTTGTTGGTGCGTTTTGTTTCCAATGTTTGATGTATAGCGATACCATTTCGCTGTTCAAGTGTTCACCGTTACTTTGATATCGATGAGCGCTGATTGTTTTACTTCTTGTTGTAGCATCAGATCCCGCTACTATTAATGCTTAAGTTCCGATATTTTTATGTTTATTTTGTATGGATTCGAACTTGGTTTGGCTTTCAAGTAGTGATTTGTGAAATATTATGACTACATCTGCGACTAACATAAACATTTATGAAAAATGTTGTAACCTGATCTTTCCATTTCTTTTTAAGTTATAAATTTTCACTGTAGTTAGAAGTGAAGACAGTGTTTTCCTAATGGGCTCACTTCCTGTAACTGACGCATAAACTTTAGTTTAGCGGTATCTGTAACAAACATTTTTAGAATTAATCTTCTTGATATACTGTTGTGGTTGTTGGAAAATATTTCTAATAAATCTTTAATATTTAGATTTATTATGCAATTATGGAAATCCCAACTACATTATGAGGGATTTGATTGCCTTTATTTCCGGTTCTTCCTGATAAAATTTGTGTAAGTCCAATTCATAGAATATTAACACAATTTATTTTAAAATTCTTCCAATTTTGAAATAAATTGCATTCTTAGATTTGAGAGAGGCTTTTGATAGTGTTAAGCACCGATATTTCTTAACTATTTTCTTACCTACTTGTAAAAAAGGGCGCGTATTTATTTATATTACGTTTTCGCTAAAGACCATTGCGTACGTGAGGCAGTGACACAATGTAATTCATATGTCACTCATATCAACACATGCCGTCCAAATATGGGGACTGTTGAATTATTGAGACGGTGCGCGTTAAGTAGACGTCGTTACTTCAAAGTTCATGAACTTGATGATTTGTTTATTTAACGTTACACTAATAATATGAATGATTGTACCGTTGATATTATTCTCATAGTAGACTGCATTGATTTTGTTACTTCATAAATGACTTTTAAAATGCAGATTATGATTCATCATGATTAAGGGGTTAAAAAAATATTTGTCTCAGTCAAACTATGAATAATTAAAACTTTTGATGCTTACAGTCTAGAAAAATTCTTAGGCATAAACAGGTATTTTCTACGTTGTTTAATGATATGATTACGTATTGTTATTTCGTGGCTTTTATAAATAGATGTTGAAATAATTTGAGCAAAATATTTTCCAAGAATTTCCCAAATTAAACTTAAGTTACTTTTTGTCAGATCTACGTGCTCATAATATTGTTTTCCTTGGACAAAATATACCATTCATAATATATTTATAGAACGTTTCTTGTTATGATTCATATTACGCGTAGCTATTTATAAATTGAAGTACGTAACTTTTAGCATAACAGTTTTTTTTCATAAGTTTTATCATTTGTCTTAATATTAGGTAGGGATTGTAGATGAGATTCTAGAATAAGGGCAGGTATATAGAGGCTGAATGTAACTTAAAACATTCATCATCATTTCATAGTAGACAGTTCTCATTTTCATATTATTGGAGGTGTCAGCTAATTCGAAGAACGGTCGGTTACCAATTTATATTCTTGTCAAAAACTTCGCCTTAACGGCTACCTACTCACAAATTGAATGGGCTAAGTGGCGCGATGGGCCTCTAATACTAATAGACGGATTAGTTTTCTTTACTGATTGTCATCAACACGAAATGATACCTGAGTAGTCTTTATAAATCATAATGTTATTATATTATGAAATTCTATAGGTCAGTTGAAATAAAAGAGGTATAGCGCGACACTCATAATACATACACAATAAAATATTTCGTACAATAAACATCTCTGCGTATTTACTTCTGAGAATCTGTGACCAAGTAAAGCGAGCGAAGTTTATGTCATTTTGAGGATAAAAGACGCGAGATTTAAGAAGAACGAATTTGACATTTTATCCTTGAACAGAAAGTACCAGAAAAATGAATGAACATCGTATTATTTTATCCTTTTTTTTTAAACAATGTGCAGTCGAACTTATTCGAAATTTATAATTATGAAAAAAGTTCTCAATTTAAAAACATGCAGTTACGTTTAGTATTTGTATTGTTCTAATATAAAATCTAGTGCCTTTTTCTCAATTAGAATTAAATTATACCCTTAAATATACACTCCAAATACTTTTCTTAACACAATATAACTTCTGCAGACTGCTTTCAACGTCTTTTCATCATACCCGTCCAGCATAAATTACTAAAAAAAAGCATGACTCTAATATAGATAATTCACATAAACAGGGCGTAAATGCAGACAGTCAAAATAAAACCAACTTAGTTAGTCTCAATAAAAAACGACTCCTAATGAGCTAATATGGCCGCAGCGCCACCTAATTGCTCAACCTTAGTGTGAATTCATAATAAGATTTTAATTAAACAGAGGTGATGTATGTAATTACAATTTGTTTAGCTAATAGGTGTCGGGTGTCGTTGTGGGCAGACGGTCGAGGTAATACGTTCATTATTATACGGCATATTAGCCGTAACACGATCGTATGTTATAGCCATCGAAATAATTAATTCTACACACATTTAATTTGCAATTTATTGTGCATAGTTATTAAAGAAATTTATTCTTCGCTGGCGAAGGTTGAGTGCGAGTAAGAATGGAAGATGCTTGTTTATTTTAATGTGGTTAGTTAATGGTTATCGTAAATTTTCTATTATCTTTGGAGCTTATGTTCTCATTGTAACATATTTTATAAGCCATTTCGACTATATCTCTAAAAGGTTGTGGTGTAATTGATTATGTTCGCACTTTGTTGATGAAGGCATTAAATTCTTCGTTTAAAACGTCTATTCGGGATTTAATGTCATCTCTTATTGGTGGAATGTTTGACACTGTTTTCTTCTTCTGCTTTCTTCTTTAGATTTAACACGACTTCTCTTCCGACGTTTAGTTGCGGAAGGATCGTAGCACGTAGCGGATTTTAGTTTCTGTTTAATTCCACAGGAGAAATGCAGTTTTCCTCAGTTTCAACATGTATAAACTCAATGAGTAATATGTATTTAGTTTAAAGTCAGTTTCTATACTAATTTCGAACATCATAAACCGTGTTTAAATCTACATTCTTTTGTTCGATACTTAAACAAATTTCTCGACTACTATAGGGAGGCATGAACATGTCTCTGAACTCGTCACGGCATACAATTGCGTTTGGAAAGTAACTTTTACCAAAACTGCGTGGGCGCATTTATTCGGTACGACCGGAGTCAAACTTGAAACTTTTTTAAAGTAATTTTTATGATCTATGGTTTTGTGTCTTTTTAATTTTTGTCGTAAAAATGCTTTTTTATTGTGTGAACGTGTTTCTGATGAATGAGTATTATGATCCATTTTGTAATGTTATTTTAAAGTCATTCAAATTTAAGTTATGGTTTTATATCCACGTAAAATATTCTAGCTATCTCTTAACTGCCATTTTATGTTTTTTTAAGAAAGAATAAAGATAACAGTATGCTCTAACGGTAAAAGATACGTATTAGTCATCATTATTGCTGATATTGCATTTCGATATCGATTATAATGAACGTTCTCTTCATTCTCCTTTCGCATTTTGGACATCTCTTTTAAATCAAACCACCACATCCAATTCCCGAGCATTCATGATTACAGTTCAATGACCGCGCACTGCCCACTAGATCATTCATATCATCGCAATCAATTCACTAAAATCTGTTGCACAGAATTTAAGAAAAATATCAAGGAGGATATAGTTTCTTCGTTCTGTACTCCTTAAGAGAATGCGAGTTCTGTGCCTCAGCTGTCCATTCAACTGTCCCCATTCCCTTTCAACCTCATCGGTAAATACCTCATAAATAATTAACATCCGCGCTTGACAAAAGATGCGCATAATACATTAAGTATGGACGTGACAATAAATTAATTAGCATAGCTCTGTGATTCGGACCTCACGAGACATTATGAAATGTATGCAGAACAATCGGACTCCAAATAAAGAAAAGTTTTAGCAGTTTTTAAGAAGTTGAAGGACTTTTTGTTTAAAATGCTAAAGTAAGACTGTATTCAAGTTCCTATAACATAATTCATTATTATATAGTTTTATGGCCGTAGATACACCATACCATCATTTTATGTTTACTAGCATCCGCATGCGACGTTGTCAGTGTGGACTTGAGAATTACGTTTTTTACATACATTAATAACAGTTATTAAGCGGGGATAAACAGTCCTATGTGCTATGTAACTCTTGAACTATCCGTGGGTAAATTTTCATCCAAATCTGTTAAACTTCTAAAACAATCGAGATAAACCTTATATAAATAACATGTATATACGACAATGCATCTTCAATCAAATCTGCGACCATCCACTTTTTGTTTTATCAATGGTAGGTACAGTAATTGTCACGAGGTCATTGCTCCATGTCCTGTAAACTGTACGAGAAACTTAATACCAACAATTCGCTTGAAACAAGTTCGTTTCAGATAACAATAGTATCTACGTCGTAACAAGCTGGAGTACTACGAACTACAGAGATACGTAGCCATCGTCCTATGTAAGACAGATGCGACGCGATTACTTATGTGTTTATTATTATTTTAGTCTCAAATGACAGTAGCAAGTTGAAGAAGAATGACTTGGTTACCATCGACGTCATCATCATCATCAGCCAGACGACGCTCCCCGGTTAAACAAAGGCCTCCGGTTGCCTGCAACTCTGACAATATCGTCGGTTCGCCTGGTGGAAGGCCTGCCAATGCTGTGTCTTCCAGTTCATGGTCGTTACTCAAGAATTTTTGTTCCCAAGCGGTTATCGATTCATCGAGCGATATTGCCTACCTATTGCAACTTCGAATCACCATCGAAATACAGGCTGCTTAATTTACTTTTCACCCCCTTGCTTAGTAAAAAACTTTTTTAATTTTAATATTGATTCCGTTTTTAAAACAGAAAACAAAAGTATCTTTTTGTCGTGGGGTATATTTATGGTTATAGAAAACATAAATTCCGAAATATGGTGTGATTAATATTGTTGGGAAGATATCAGTTTAACAGTAGCCGTTGGTAAAGCAGAATTTAATTTTGATGACAAACTCCTATGTTACTTACATAGTCTTCAATATAATGTAAGACATTATAAACAAAATGAAATGTTTCCATTTTAATTCGGTGTCCGCGTCATAATCGCTCGTCGGTCGGGGCCTTTGATGTGATCAGGCAATATGCGTAATTGTGGGTTTAGTGCTTAACACCTCGGCTCAAGTGACTGGAGCGAGCGTGGGTGGTGAAAGCGACAATGAGACTTGACAATAGCGAGTTCTTATAAATCACCAAATAGGGGTATCTACAGTAGGCCCATTCCAAATAAGTGTTGGAAAGAACCTAATAAAACTTTTTGAATAATAAAGTCATGTAGGCAGTTATTCTAAATACATTATACATTAATGGTATAATCTTTGAAAGTTTTATAAATTGTATTCGTCGTTCCGACCTCGCTCGCAAAGCTTTTTTAGAATAAAACTGATACTTGGTAATGATACTGCTATTTCAATGGAATATATGAATAAATCACAAGTAGCTAAATTGTGTTTTAGAAATTTTATTCTAGGGCTCAGGGCTGGTCGTCAGATCTTAACCTTGTATTTTTTAATTTAGTTTTTTCTTTAAATAAGACGTCGCCCCACACTAGGCTTTTCTTCTGTACCTGAAATATCATTTACACAAACACCTAGATTCGGGACAATCATCTGCGGATCGCACAAATTATTGTCCCGTGCGGTAATCGAACCCCCAATGCGACGCAGCAGTCCAATCGCTTAGCCACTACGCTAATGTAGTCGTCATATATTTGTAGACTACATGGGATGGATCTTCTGTTAATATCTATTTCGTGGTCATAAACTTAATGATCACACCTGTTACCAAGACAGAGGTTCGTAGGCGGAATAATAGAAAAAAAAACACAATTCAAACAAGTTGAAACCTACTTAGCTAACCCTCTTGGTGTTATGACAATTCACAAGTGACTGGGTTCTTCATGAGTTTTCTTTAAGCTAATAAATAATTCATTAGTAACAGTTAAGTGCAGTTACAGCATCGGTTCTTTCATTATAGTTTTGTAATATAAAGTTATAACTGTGCGTTTAACATTTATGTATCGATTTATATTATTGTCTTTATCATCATCATCAGAACTTTACTTCACAAGTTTCATGTGTCATCATCATCAGCCTATCTCAGTCCACTGCTCTCCTATGGCACGCCACTGAGCTCAATCTTCGGCCATGGATATCAGTCTAAAAAGTTATCGGAATTGACTTTTAATGAGTAGATGCTGATTCTGTAAATGCACTTATAGTCGATTTAGGAAATAACTAGAGAGTTGTCAAAACTGCGTTAACCATACCGGTTAGGTGTTTATTTCATTTTAAAGTAATGTTTTGGTCTGACGTCGGTACCAGTAATACAACAGGGTCTAATAATCAGTTTTTTGGTCCTATATTTGACAAGGAACTCTTTATATTTCTAGACGATTTGATCATGATAAATTCTAACTTTCGGATTATTTACTCTAGGTAAAGTTAGGGATACATTACGTGACGCTGGCCTTACTATAAATATGCGAAAGTAACATTACAATGTGGTGGTTATGGTTTGTCCGCTTTATAACAAGTTATTATAAATTTTAGTTCGTCCGAAAGTACTTAGCCTACGCCGCTGTCCTCTTACAGCTTACACCGCAGTCAAAGTGCAACATTTTTTACATGGCGCAAGTGTTTTTAATGAATAGGTATAATATTAACTCGGAGGCTGGATTTTTATACCATAAACCGTTGATGTCTTATTAACGTTGACCATCGTTTCTCGATTATACGTGAAATATATTCAGCGTTAAAGCTTTTTAATTACAACGTTTTTAATACCTTTTTAAGAACAACTATGTATAATGTTTCTGTCACGAAAGCGGTTGTGCTGCAATTTTGAGATGATAAATGAATATTTCAGAAATAGATTTTTGCTATTAACTATTAGGCTGTGCTCGCCGCGGTCTGACTTCTGATGGGTGGCTGTTTTCACTTGTCGAGTTCCCTTCATGCTTCGGAAGCACGTTAAGCCGATGGTCCTGCGCCTGATCTCGAGTCGGTCTCAACTCGTGTCGGTCTACCGTCCCATCGGACTCATAACTCTCAGATGAGACAAGCCGCCGTGATCGAAATTCGGTCAGGAGAACTTTACATTATTATGAAGACAGACCAAAGTTTAAGGATAGTTAAGTTCTATATTCCATTCTAAAATCTTAAGTTTTAACAATAAAATTCTGATACAAAATTGTACGCGTACTTCGTGTCTGACGTATGAAACAACAAAAAAAAAACAAATTTGTTAGTTTCTGTTTGCATCATTAGTAAACTATTTGCAACTTTATCTTTGAGGCCTTGGTAGCAGAACTGGGTTAATACCTCTTTACCTTTATCTTCCTAGGCATAACACGAATACCTGTGCCTAGATTAAGGATTAACCTACAAGTATATTTACCAAATTTTAGAGGTCGCTACATCACGCTCTATATCGTCTCTAGCGGTATTAAATTGTTATAGGTATCTCTAGTTCTAAACGAAGAGTGATGGAACATCTTTACAACGTACTAGTCTTTGTGTGTATAACAAACGAAATCAATAAAAAACACTTTATATTGAACGAGTTTTTATTTAGTTATCAATAAACATCAACAGTTAAAGAGTGCACGTCCTTTTGTATTTTTTATATGTTTACGTTATTATTAAAACTCAATGTACAGTCGATCCAATAAAAACCTGATCGATGGAGTGTGCATTTCCGTTCGAAAATAATCCGGCCTCATATTATGAATATTAAAAAGAACATCGCATTAATCGTTCAGGGCGTAAAGAATTCGGCATATAAATTACCTACCGATTAACGCAACACATTATTAGTTGTCAGAAAATAGTTAAGAAACGAGAAAAATGGCCGTCAAGGAACCGTCTCTGTAATTAAAGATAATTATAATCTTTTAGGGTGTTTAGTAAAATGATCGATTCCAGTGAAAGCGGCAACTAGAATGCAATAATTATATTACTTTATGGGTTTTTAAGAACGTTAAAATGTTTTTTTATCGCTTTTTAGTTTAACTAATACGATATTACTCCATTGATCGTAAAACTCGTTCATTGAGCACCTAAATTTTTTAGATAAACAACGCTTGTAATTGCCACTTAATATCATAAAACCAATATCAGCATATTGATGTGTCATACGCATTTGAGTCACAGCGTGTTATTAATTCAATTTTAATAAATTAAACTCTCGTTGCACCTATGTACGTTTCAGTAACTTGCTTATATCAACTAGCAGTGCATCATACATTCAATATTTTTATTACGATATTTTTTTTAGTAAACATTCTTGCGTATCAATGATAACATAAAATCTAAGATGTCCTGTACGGACTGTACTTATTCATGATGGTTGCTGTGTTAAAGTATCATACGAATGGTTATTCCTACATATTAATGTATTCCTTACTATGTCAAATAAATATATAAGAGTCATAAATCTGAGTTCGAGTTGTTAAATCGGGTGATTGACTTCATAGTACGTTTAATATAAATCTCGCAATCAATTATAAACAGAACATGCTCAAACATCTACGCGGCTAGAGTAGATCAAAAAACATTTTACGATTATTAAACCCCTCGATTGACAACCGGGAAGGCATTCTCGTCGTTCCCATATTTTTATTGCGTGTAAACCCGTCGGCGCTTTTTTATATCATCTCTTTTAAGTGACATAAATTCTAATACAAAGTCCATTTGTGTATCTCGGACGTCTTAAAAGGTATAGGGATAATCGTTTTTCTGCTTTTTACAAGGAACTCATTTCAATTATCGGTCGATTTGATGGGTATAAAACGCTATGGTATGTGTCGTGAGGACGGCGCCCCACAGCGGCCGGTAGGACGCCCCGTGTGTTCTTTTCCATTTTTAATTTCCAACACGCTAATTTAATTATGGAATCTTATGTTTTTTTTTCTTACGCAGCTGTATCCTGCCAGCAGCTAATAATTTTCATAAGTTAACTGTAGTTATTCGAATCGATTTCTACAATCCTGATGTAATTTTAATAAAGAAAATACTTTTTATTTATTAAATTTTTAGTAACTTAATCATTGAATTTATTGTTTAATTTTATACATGTGTCGGAGATTGTAATCCTTAATTGAAGGTATTTTTATTAAGTTTCATTTGTTATGATCCTGTTCTTACTTGATAACGTCTATCAAGGGACGATTTGATAAATATCCTTAGGTGGTGAGAATGCTCGTGTGTAGGCGTATGATGCTTGATTTGATGTGATGTGCGATAGCGAGATTAGTATTACAAAGTGGGCAAGGACTTTGATGTCTCACGACTAATTGTCCGAGTTACAACGATCGGTACATGGAGGTATAATTAATGGAGTCCGCATATTTATTAAATATTTACGTTTAAGATTAAGTTATGACATTTACAATCCTTTCCACTGGTTAAAAAAAATACGACATACACACCATAACTTTGAAATCTCCTTTTAATTTTATTAAGTGATATGTATATCTATGCAAAACTCAACTAAAGTGCAAAATTTAAATTAATGAAGTGCCACATATCCTATTGAAGCCAGCTCATATAATAGAGGGCAAAATATAATGTCAAATGACATAAAATATTGCCGCATCGATCTATTCATAAATTCATGTTGATCGTTGAAAGGCTCTGACGGAAGAATAATGTCAACTTCTCGCCTCACAGATACAGCTCAAGAAACACTCGCTTTGTTTTTATTCCTTTTTGATACTTAAGGAATGCATTCTTTATAGTTTTGATTTTGTACCGTTACGTGACGATTGAGGGGATAATAATTTATTGAAAAGTTTTATTACAATTTTTGATAAGTTTCTATAGAGAGTCGTAAAAGAATATTAGGAACTTATGTTTGATGTATCAAAACGGATTAAGTTTTATAGAGATCGATATGTTTCAGATTATCCTCCTAAATGGCAAGAATTAGGCTCAGAGAATTAAGGCTAAGCCGAATTTATTGTTTTTCTATTCATCAATTAAGTACAGGTCAGTTTTAAGGGGAAGCCAAGCATCGGGGTAAAATCTTTTATAATATTAAACGTGTTTGTCCTATTTTGCGATAGCCATTTATAGAATACATAAGCAATCCTGGATCTGATCCCCTTTAGAAGGACCGTTTTGACATAAAAACATGGATTATGTAAATTAAGTATTTGGCCCTGTTCCACAAACAAATAAACTTGTAAAAAGAAAGCGAAAACCTATACGATATATCACTCATAGATTTAACATCAAATTAAACCTTTCGAATATACGACTAAAGTGCCAAGGAAAGACAGATGGGCTCTAGTTATAACATAACAAGGTGGCTGAAGCGATTCATCAAGAGCTTGTCAATTACTAGTGGCAAACGGCCATCTTGACGCTGTTCGATTTAATTAAAATTTATTTGACATTAAACCACGGTGGCCATTTTGGAATTAAGAACTTGAATTTGGAACGTGTTAGTTTTTCGAAAGTCGAATTCTAGAAGTGTCAGTGTTATCACGATTGATTGATTGATGGTGATAATGACGGTGTAATGGTGTACTGATACCATTGCTCCAGTATAAGGTAAATTTTATCAGATATAGATAAAACTGTATAATTATATATTTGTCTTCGCTGCTACTCGTAGAACTTTCACGGCGCGACTACGAGACAATCGTGTAATATTCTCTGTATTTTTGGTATATAAATAGAACACAGAATGGCAAAAGTTCAGACAAAGCTGCACTAATTTTTATCTTTTTATTTACTTTTCCGAACTCGTTGCGTGAGAGTATTGAAACGCTTACAACTTTGTTTCAGTTAAGTCACAAGCGAAGAAAACCGTTTTATTGGTGTATATTCAAACATTCTAAGCTTTATAATCTGCTAGTAAAACACTCATAACTTACCAACACGACTCCAGTCACTCTACCGTGTGGTCGTATAGTTAGACACAATTAATTAAGTAACCCACACAATTTTCTATTACGTACGCGTTATTCTGACACTTTCATAACCCATATAACGTAATATTATGGTTGTTTCAACACAGTTTCTTATTTCGATCATAACCATATCTTTGTCTAATAAACGAATGGACCATTTCGTAGTTACCGATATTTATGGCCGTAAAATCATCTCATGGTTTGTTAATTTAAATTAAAAGCCGCGTAATTATAATGTTGTGGTTCGATTCGATTTTCTTGTCGCTCAATGTATGATTTAAATGTCGGCGAGAAATTTTATGGACTATGCTGTTTTATGTGAGACAGAACAGTATTGGTATATAGCTATGGATTTTATAGTGGTAACTTTTAATGAGATATTTCATTTATTCTTTTCTTTTGTTTACAAATGAATGTGTGCTTTGCGAGTGTTTCTTTATTGTTGCTTTTTATTCTTCAACATTTGATGTAGATTTCATTTCATATTCAAGTCCACAAACATATTTAAAGATCTATGTATTTTTCTGGTTAAATTTGACCGAAGCGATAAGCAAGTTTACAACCAAACCACCACAATGCCAACACGAATATTCGTAAAAAAATCCAATTTTGTTCCCTTCAAATTTTGCCAAAGGCGTTCTTGAATTATTAAATTTAAGCACCCTTAAAATCCAATAAGCTCATAAAACATTACTATGACGAGAATACAGCAACACAAATGTTTCTTACAACAAACCCTATAATTAACCAAATCATGGCACCAACACTAGCAAAGACGAACAATACCTCACTCCTGATCATTGAACTTTACATATTGACTTAGGACCACTCGCACCTGTTTCAACGCAACCAATTTTCTAATTTGTTGAACAAATTCGTTCTGTAATTTAACTATATAGACTTTGTGAGGTACAAATAACAGATGCATTAGGTAATGTTGTACTTAAATCTTTTAAATAATTAGATAGATATATTTTTTAATAATTTGATAGCTTTATTTATAAATAATGATAAGGTATATTCCTTCATACCTAATCTAAAGCAGCAGTAGGCTTGGCTATTTTGAATATTATCTGAAGAATATTCGAAATTTTGACGATATAATAAGTTGAAAACATACTTTTTTGTGCCGAAAAGTACCGTTAACAGTGTGCAGAACTGTCTGCCTACCTTTGGTACTAATGATATTCTATTCTATGAGTTGGTTTTACCGAACATCTTCTCATCCTCATCTTGTAGACTGGTCTAAAGCCTTGCTATATCCCTATTGCCACTTTAATGACTTAATTCAATGATGTGTGTTAGAAGCTTTAGGTCTGTTGCTTTCATATTGCTACGGTTTTCAATTAGAGGTTAATGCTTTTTCTGATCCGGCTTTAAGTTCTCTTATTTGGCATCTTGTAATACACCAATGCTAATAGAGCAAGATAATATGCTCGATAGCATCTCTTTAATAGAATTCATATAAAATTTTATTTCACAGTGTATCCTATCAGTATCTGAATCAAACTCGCTTATATTTTCCGCTACAATTTCGTTAAGTCCGTGACCCGTTTCCAGGGCTCAAGTTTCCACATTATCTAGATTCGAGATCTAAGCTAGAGTTTTTATCGTATTCGGCGATCTAGGCTTTACGTAACAACTTCAAGTTCAGGCCGATGTTTATCGACACAGTCGGTACTTTTAGGTCGTGAGAATTTTTCTTTATAGACATTTTATAATTTTATGGCATTATGAATATTAAAATTTTGAATTATGACGCAGATTGTAGATAAGGTTTGTAAGTTATTTAAGTATTGTTTATTTTTTAGTAGTTCTGTAACTTGGACGTTTTAATAAACTGCAGTAACAGACAAAATTCAATACTTATAACTTATTTAATCTTGATATTTTCTCATGAGACTTCTTGATGTATTCTATTCAATAGGTACCTATTCCAAAAACTAAATCAATGTGTTCAACAAAAACTTTCTTGCACCATCAACTCACAGTTTTACAGTTCCTCCAGCTACATACATATCAAAAAGAGCAAACTAAATTAAACGTCATGCTATCTAATCCGCGCCCAAGGGTGACTAAGCATCTATAAAATCGCCATTTTAATACGATTCAATACTATCTGGGATTTAAATGAAGCCTTACATTACTATTCGAGGTATGAGACATGCACTTGCTTGTATCCTACCCTATTTAAATAATTATCAGTATCAATTGCATTAAAGTACAGCGATTGAAGCGAAAGAAAAGAATAAAAAAACAAAGTTGTATCTTATTTAACGTCGTAAGACTAGTGAGTACTAATTAGCGGGAATACTTGCCAGTGATGTTGGAGTTTTGTAAGGTGTACATTGTAAGTAATCTGTAGCTTTATTGCCTTTTTATGGATTTATGAGGGTAGATTGCAACGGTGTATTAGGTTGAAGAAATAATTCTTGGTGGCATATGATTTGATGGGTGATTGTGGCTTATGAAATAGTAATAAAATCGATTTGAAATAAAACTGTACTTATTTACGAGGTACATTGTAGATTTAGGCGTAGGTATTCACCAATAAAAAGTCCAAATTAAAGTTTTGATCCAGCCTTATTCTGTGTTATATGTTATATTGGCATTAACGGCATAGATACTGAGTCTACATAGGAACCTTTAGAACATTTCAACATAAACAGACATGAAACAATGTACCTATACTGTAAGATAAATACAAAGACAACATGTAAACGATTTATCCTACAAGCTCATTGCAGCTAAGAAGTCATTGGTACTCAATTTGTAATCGACATGTCTTCGAGAAGCAGAAGTGTCGCTTTTAATGATAATAAAAAGCTTGCTTTATAACTTTAGAGTTCACAATTAAAGTAATTGCGAGCTTGTAAAATGTTTACAACATGTGATATTTTTTGTATAAAAAATAGATTTTATCAGAGATCAATAGCATGGTATCTGATCTCTTTAAGCCTTTTACACACTATAAACTTTTTGCGATGGAAGAACATACCAGTTTTATTTGCTAGTTGCCGTTATCGCGTCGACTGTTGTGACTGCGTGAAATTCTATAGTCAGTTTATGTATGTACACGTATTATTTTAATAGAATTTGCATATTTATGAAGGTTGATAATGTGTTAATATAAGCACACCTTTTTTCCTTTCTGAGAAACGCAATTGACTCACGGGGAATTTCTTAGGACACTATTATCGATATGTATGTTCTTTATTTTGGAATTCTTATAACGAATAATCAGTGACGGAGGTCCTTAAGTTTCTTGGTTTAATTAAGGCCTTTTGTTCAGTTCCGATAAAAATCTATTCCGTAGTCGCATTTCTCAAAACTTCAAGATCGAAAATTGCACGTTTCTAATATTTTTCAGTTCTACATGCAATGATTGAAAGCGAGCAAGCGCCCTAAAACATAACGACATTTACTAGCTAATTATATTTTATGAGTTATTAAAATTAAGCAATTCGTACTTTTCCGTAAAGTGATACTGTTAATTGACAACTTTTTTTTGCATTTACGTCATATCAGCCGAGCCGGATAATAATTTACCGTAAATTATGATATATTGATCATCGTTAAGATAAAGTAGAATGTCAGAAGTTTGCCGAGATATGTGATGTTCGTTTTTCAGACAGACATGTTGGAGAATGGAAAAATAGGGAGGTTTCTGATAGCCTCGGGCATTTTACGAGAATCCTCACGAATTCGGATAAAAGCTTGCGGCTGTACGTGAAATAGAGTGCCTCCTATCGTTTAGTTCTATTCTGTGTGGTAATACATTTTGTTTTAGAGTTACACGATCTCGTTCAAACATGCCCGAGCTTCGGTTTTTATATACCTACTATAGAAAGGTTTGAATGTACCAATAATTTTATTGCGCTACCCGAAGTGCTACGAAAGTTGCTATACATCATTATGTCCTTTCAATTTCACAACCATATGCCTAATATTTTATTGGTAGGCGTATCAAACGTCCAATTAAAACGAGCATAACGCGAATCAAATGAACGCTAAAGACTCGGTGGCTAATTGATAACACGCCCTGCCTTTGATTTAACGACATTTTGTAATATCGCCAGCGAAAGTTATTATAGACTGGAAGATTTCGTTTTATTCTTATTAACTTGTGTTAGAATCGATTTAAAAGAAGTTTTGAAATAATATATGGTAGGTAGTAGATATTTATTTCGTTGCAATATTATCTAATCTAGTTACAATTTCAATTTAAATTCAGCTTTCATTCGCACCTTTATTAGGGTAGAAAATTTTGCCCTTATTCTTTTGCGGAACGGCAAGTAGCGTAGGTCCATTTGTGATGAGGTCATGAATGCACTGATTTCATTTCAGATACATTATGATAATGATTTTATTATTGCCATAAATCATCCTAAAGTATCAAACTTACCAGCACCTTTATAAGATTCAAACAATCGATCCTCAAAGCAATTTAAATTCTCCAAATTAATTCTAGTGAAAAAGTATCTTAAACGACTAATGCATTATAAAATCGAAAGCTCAAAAGTTAAGAATATAATCAATCGCGATGTTTCTTTAGCACTGACATGCCGCCTGGGCAGCCAAAAGAAAAAAAACTTACCAATGTTAAAAGCGTATTAACACCTCACCCGGCAGCTGAGGGCCTAACAAATGTTCGGCTTAATGAAGAAACATGAGATGCAATTACGGTAGCATATAAAATAATATGTTTTAATCAAAACCGTCTTGCGCATACGATTGTCTGTAAAGCTATTTGTCTGTGATAGGTTAATGGAACAGTAACGATAAGAACTACCGTTATGTAAAATTAAGTTTAAATACAATACATGTTTAATGAAAACTATATTTAGACAGACAAAAGAAATAGGAACTAAAATCTCAATACAGACGATCAAATTCTAGTAATTTAAAAATTATTACCTACATTCAGTTCATTATAGTTTTGAATGTCACATTTTGCCATTTTGGCATAATATCGACTATTTTAATAAAACTACACGTTGTCTTAATAATTTTTATATCAAAGGATCAAATAATTAAAGTGTAGTTATTAAAACATTTGAATGAGTATCTAAACAACACAAAACCAATAAAACGGAGAATTAACATGAACTCTAATAGATCATATTTCAAAGCAAATATTGATGGATATCAAACAATTTGTTTGGAAACAAAACACGAACGAACAGACAAGAACAATGCGGAAGTAGGCAATCAATATGAAAATCCATCTGTTAATGATCTCGCCACTAATAATAAACATTATGAAATAAATACTTAGCCCACCGGTTAACATGAAGCACTGATATCGAATGATCACGATTTGATGGACAACACTCATTAGCATTGTTTATTTTCTCTTCAATAGAATGTTTTATATTAGAAGGTGTCAGTGCTCTAAGTTTAAAGTACCACCTACTTCGTTTTATTCTTCTTTTATCATCACTTTTAGGAGTCTATCGAGTGATATATTCCGAAGTAGCAAGTTAAAATGTTATTATTAACATTACTTTAACAATAAATCATGTTTATATTTTTCGCGGAACATTTTATGGCTACTGAAGCTATAAAGATATCAGTGGGTATGTTAAATAAGTTTGAATTTACAGTAAAATGTACTTTAAGTTTTATTTTTTGTAACAAGATATTGGGACGTAAAGGTGCGACGGGACAACTTTATTCTAAAGGCAATATTTTTCTGAGTTTGACTTGCAAGAATTGCGACATGAGCTATTAGGTTTAAAGCTTCATATCAAGAAGCGTTTATCTGTCATACCCACATTCCATGACCAAATAAGAAAATATATTAATTTGCGCAGTCATTACTCAATCACCATTTCTGTCTGTTTAGATAGATTAATGGGTACTTATCTGAAGTTGTACTGGGAATTTAATTCTGTGGCGTACTGAAGCTTATATTACGATCTAAAAGATTAATTATTTAATAATTGATCACATTTATTGATACTGCTCAAAATAATGTTACTTCAAAGACTTCCAGCAAAGGTTTCGACAGAGACATTAATTTTATCCATGTCTTAATTGTGAAGTATATTTTTTACTTTTTCAAGTATCAACAGAAAGTTTGCCTGTGCATATAATGTGGCAAACAAACTTTTTAAACCATCGGAAGTCTTTACCGCCTTCATTCATATTTACATTGTACACGACAATAGCTTTGTGCTGTGCCCAGAACAAGTACGTCCATGACACGAATAGCACTGACAATAGGGGTTTGTGCGTCGGCATGTGAAGCACCGATGTTCTGTTATGATGGGCCTGTTAATGTTTGTAGGAAATTAACACTGCTTTTGCGAACCTCCATTATTCTTTATGTCTTCATTTAACTCCCTTGAGATTTGACGGCCGGTTTGCATATCCTCCAGACTTTCGGCGGATTTTACGAGCGCGCTCGCAGTATTTTAAGGCTATTGTACATTCGTAAGTAGAAAATTGGCGGTTATGCATTTTTGTATTATCCTTTCAAAACTGGGATTGGAGTATGTATATGATTCCCATTATGCTTGTATGACGTAGTTTCTTTGGAACATTCGCTTCACTGCTTTTGTCGGTATGTTCAGATCCGTAAGTACAGCGTCATAACTAGACTCTCATAAATCCTTGGAGACCAGAGACAGTAGTTCGCCGCGAGTTCGCATTATATCATCTTCTCAGATTTTATTGTTTGAAAACTTTATTGAGACTTCACCTTGTTTTAAGAACACTCGTTCTTTAAGTCGTACACTACGAGGTAAGCGTGGACCTTACTAACTTATAAACTTTATAATAGTGACATTAATCTTTTCTTATATACTTTACCGCTTTATTACAAACACTACTATTATTCCGTGAACGATAGTAATATTGTAGGATCCATCTCATAACTCAAAGTACTAGTTGGACGTGATGAAGCCAAATGATACAGTTCACAAAGCTTATCAAAATGAAATCTTAATTGATCTCACTATGAATTCATAAAACAATTTTAATTGTCATGTTTTGCATAAAACGCATTGGAAATAAATTGTTCACGTTGAGAGTGGACATCGTGAGATGACGTGGGAGGGGGCAACCGTCCGATGCGCCCGCGCAACAAAATGTCACTTGGCAACTTGTTGAACAATATTTATTCAATACCGACTTGAAAGATGGACACTCGAAACTCTTGTGCAGGAAATGGTTAATGACATTCAGTTCTTAGATACACAATCATCGAGTATGTTAATATTTCCTCAGTGCGCTACGCGTTCGGCTCGTCTTGGTTACGGTGATCAATTAATTGAATAAAAAACTTTGACAAATTATGGCAGACTGTTCGGCGGTCTCTTAAAGAGACGTGGTGATGGGGCAAGCGGCAAAAAAACTTGATACAGTTGAAAGTGTGATTGATGGACGTGGCGTCCGCACACTCGCCAAGGACGGAGTAATTGAATTATGATACCAAAGTTATTTCGTACTTAGGCTTTGTCAACTTTTTCATGTGTCGGCGGCATAGAGTTCAAAGTTTGTTCTGTTATGCGCATTGGTAGTTGGTCTGGCATACGTCGGAAGTTCGAGTAAAGCGGGCAGTGGCGGGATTCCATTTGATCATTAATTTGCCTCGCATCAGCTGCTCAGAAGTGGTTGCGCGATATGCAAAACAATCGAGATACAGCCGAGAGCAACTCGAGAATCTTTGTCATTCGGTTTGTGACACACTGAGGACGGCTAGACGATTGCGCAGTTAACTTTATTCAAGAGCGAATACTGTTGGCTGGAAATAAAAATAAACTTCGTAGGTGGTTTTAGCGGACGCTAATTGACTTTGAATTTCGAATTTATTTATAGAATTGTCATTAGCGAGTACTAGTGGGAGTGAATCCTAAACAATTGAGAGAGCATAATGTATTGGATGGTCGGCAACCGTTAGTCGAATGCAAAGAGCACTGGCGTATAGTTGTCGACTCGATGTTAAATTTCGCTTGTTTAACGATTACACTGCCGTGTTTTTGTCATTGTGTACACACCGTAACATGCTAATTATGAACAAAGTCTGTGACACCAATGTGTGTTTGGCTTCACGTAATTAATTGCATACTTAAGGTGACATTTACTTTTGTACGTTAAGAATTTTGTATTTCGATAATGATTAATTATGTAGCTTACACCTATGCGTTCGTGCTTCGGATAATTTCGAGTGACTTGGCTTTTAATTGAATTGCCTTCTGCAATAGCTGTTCAATTTGTACCGCAAATCTTGTAAGTGATACCTAGTGGTAATTTATTATTTAAATTACTTTAAAAAAAAGTATAAAAATAGGAACCCAGTCTTAATTTAAATAAGTAAAATTTTAATTGCTTCTTTTAGTTTCTGAAAGGTTTCGTCGACTTGGTCTTACACCTGACACATACTGACGCGAACACGGTGTCTCGAACACCATATAACAAGATCCTCAAACAAAGATTATGTCTAATATGCAGAATACATTTGCGACAAACTTACCTGTAGTGACTAGATGTGGTAATTGAAACTGCAACCGTACATTGCAGCTTAAAGAAAATATTAGGAGCTTTGTAAAAGGTCTATTGAAACTGTTTATGTAACACTTACAACGTTTCATGAAACTGCTGTCATAATATTATTTCCCTTTGCAAAAGTTCCTCCGTGTTTTTTTTTTGTGGTTTCATTTTATACATGAAAAGTGACGCGCACAAACGGATCTAACAAAACCTAACCCGTGCAGAGGCGTGTATTTAAAGTATTGACTCCAATGCGCCAATCAGATCGTTCATTATTGCACAATTGACGTTATGTGCACATACTTTGTTTGGATCATAAAATATAATTTATTTATTAAATTAAATAAATATTTCTTTCAAATTCTTGTCCAATCTCAGTGTGTTAACGGCCTGTAATAATTCGCGGCGGCATTCAAAGCGTCGATACCTGTGCGGTATCTCCGGAGACGACGGCGCCCCCGTGCGACCTAACTGAGTACTACACTTGTAACATTCTTTGCGTACCTACTGATTAATGTGACAGATGGACATGGTACAGGTTAATAAGTGATTGTGGTAGATGTACTGTTAGAAAAATACTTTTATTGCTTTTTTCGGTCCTTTCAAAAGCAGCAGTATCCGGGAGTAGAGACCAAGGGGTGATTGGGGATACTTACTGCTTAAGAGGTCATGCACGCAAGGGATAGGGATTCTTCTTAAAGAGAAACTTATAATTATGTAATAGGTTTGGGAATATCTCTGGGAAGACTGTAATTTCGAGGCCTTAATGAGCCCCGCTGTGTATGGCAGCTCTAGTCCATAACGGCATCTCTGGGGTCACTCGGTAGGAGGACAGAGTTAGTTTGTTTAACTTGTAACTACAAAGGCGGATCTTCACTAGCTCAGGCAGAATAAGATGACGAGTACATAGTGCTTGCATGTGCAAATTCAGTTAAAAATTTATTGAAGAAAAGGTTTGTAGTTTTCAAATTATTCACAGTAGCATTTAAGACGCTATAATAAATAGAGTAGGTACGGACGATGGTCGTGTAATCAGAGCTAAGCTTAAATCACCTGATAAGAGACACGGATGCTGGCGTCGAGTTTATGTAGTTTATCTTAACATACATATTCATAGACATACTTAGGGTCTGCTCTAACATGTGACAGACTTTGTAGAAGCTAAACTGTCTGGTGACGTAGTGAGTATTGGTGTATTATACCAATAATTTATATGCTTACGATATTGGTCGTAAATTCAACGAGTTTTTAAAAGCCTTCTCTGTCTTTCGTCATTTCGTTAGCTATTTTCTGTACCTAAGATAGCATAGAACAAGTTAATAATTTTGTCGAAGAAATAGCTACACATGTTTTTCTGGACTTCGAGACCATTATTTTACATAAAACAAGCTTCTTTCCTTGTAGACTTGACTGTCATTTGTTCCGAAGATGTCACAGTCGTTCGAACCGAACTCCCTACAAGCTCGCAGCGACTATAAATATTAATAATCGTAATAAAAAAGGGAAACAAATCGTTAACCTATCGTGTTTATGTATGCAACGTTTTTTCACACAAATTTATTACGTGTACGTTGCGTTTAATATTCCCTTTGCGTGCTTAACTACAAATTGATATCAGTTCTAAATCGACAATGTATAGTGTTTAGGAATACTAAGGCGAACACACCAGTTGCGGTCACATGTTGAATACAAATAAGACGTTATTTTGGAAGAAGATTCCATTCGTAATTGAGGCCAGTGGATGTGTGATTTACCTTTAAATTGAATGTCTAACAATTGTTTGCCGCATACAAATATTACTCCTTTAAAACAGTTGAGGGGTTTTTTGTTTGTTTGAAGGATTTGACAATGAAATTTGTCATAAAATTGAAGTGTTACTCTCAGTTATTTTCCTGTTTCCTGCAGTGAAGAAATATTCTAGAACAATCTGAATAAGATTCTCGTAGATTTATATTTCTATAATGCATATAATCATGCTAATAAGTTGATGACAATACCTATAAATAAAAATAGCAAAAGCATTTTTTTTTTTAAAAAAAACGTCGCCCCACACTAGGAATTTCTCCTGTATCGTGGGTGCGTTTCACAAACATGAAATATCAGAAACACAAACACCCAGACTCGGGACAAACATCTGTGGTTCGCACAAAGTTTTGCCCCGTGCGGGAATCGAACCCGCAACCCTTAGCGCAGCAGTCCAATCGCTTAGCCACTGCGCTAATCAGGTCGTCAAATTTGTACAAAATAAGGAAAAAAAAAATGAATACGCAGAAAATTATATATTTTAATCATGGAGTGAAGGAAACATACTGTATACAGAGGTGTCACATTTCCACAAAAATAAACTTTCTCTGACTGCTGCTGCTCTTCGAATTCAGATCCGCTTTGTCTTTTACCATTGCGCGTCACGCCTCTGGCAAGGTAATCTGAAATACAGTATGATGTTATCAGTTCAAAAACCTACTCAGCCTCTGTTAGACGTAGGTCTACGTATTGTACCTAAGTATAGTGACGTGTACTTACCAGACCTATAGAGGTGAGGAAATAATTGTATTTCGAATGCATTTTGGTACTGTTGCTATAAACAAATCGTTATATGTCGTTATATGTCGGTCGTAAATATCATGATGATAGACACGCATAATCATGATTTACTTATGGATAGACATTCTTAACTTAAATCTTAGTAACATTTTTTATAATAAACTTACTTGCAAAACTATCGGCTGCTTTGAGCGAAACTTAACTCGGCAAATAACATCGTCAAGCTATAATATTAAAAAGCAATAAATACTCAAATCGAAGGCGCTAATTAATTAAATTGCCAACTGTTGCTAAGTATACGGTAGCACAATGATATAGAACAACGCAGCCATAGTCAGTCGCCATAAAACTAATATAATTAACCGACACGCTGTTATATGTTGATTGTAAATTTACCAATTTACATTTCATTTTGTCTAAGAACTTAATTGTTTTTGCTTGTCATAATTTAATTTATAACTAAACGTGCGAATCGTGGATGTCGTAAACGTTAGTTTTTTATATCGAACCAATAATAATTGCGCGTCTTGATTGGACGCTTGATTAAAATATTGAGCAATAATTTATGAATATCGTAATAAACGTTTATGCATGACGTATATTCAATTGCGTGAAATTACTGTCGTGCTGCACGCTGTCGTTCAGATAGTTTAATTTCGCTAAGAAATATTTATATTTTAGCCCCGTATAGTTTATTTTTTATTTATTTATTTGAATATAACGGTTTGAAAATCCAACTACGCTACTCAACAAACGTATAATACATAAGAACAATGGCTTTAGGCCTTTTAGAGCTTTCCTCGATAATTTTGCAACCCTCTTTCTTGAGCAACGCCTAGCTGTTGTTGTGTGTTGTGTTTTGTATGTTGCTTAGGGTGCTTGCAGCAGAAGTATCAGCTTTAGCTTAACTTTTGAAATTCCTATATCTATACCATAAAATAATAAAACACGAGCGTACTACGACACTGACATAGTGACATCTAACGTCCTTATATTATAATGACGCACACTTAATATTTATTAAAATTATGTTAGTGCGAATTAATAGTTTATATATTGTTACGAAACAGGAATCTTCGCATTCCAATATGAAACAATAAAAAAGATAATGAAAATTCCATAAAACCAGCTTTATATCTCCTACTTGTTTCTCAATTAACATAAATGTACAATAAATTATTGTTTCGACAAATAGTTGTAGGTATCTGGCCGGTATCGCTTGTAGCATCTCCGGTATTTGCAGTAATATGTCAAATAAAATATAAATAATTATCCACACCTTTGTTTCTCACATGATTTACAATTTAAATGAGGACAAAGAGTATATGTAGAAGCCAGTTATTATCGTCAAATGTCCTGATTATTGAAATGTAGTTTGTGTAGGTATGTTTATAAGGTATAATGTTACTATTTATAACATTATTTCTGTTTAATAATGACATTATGACACCCATCTGTATATGCAATTAAAATATATGCAATTTGTTTGCAGCGTAAGTAAACGTACTAAGCAATAGCAACTTGGATTAGATAGAGCCGATTTGAAGCCTAACATAATAAATAAATAAACCTTTGGAATAGTAGATGTTTCCCGAAAGAAATTAATTAATTATTCCCATTTACTGAAATTGTAAATATGTATTCTTCGGTTGACTAGGACATATATCTAACTTCTGCGAGGAATGTGTCCAGCATGATACATGGCGTTATCTTCATGTTTTATTTCTTTACCCAAAGCCATATGGAAATACTCGTAATATATTTGTGTTATCGACCCATCGTAAAAAAGGACGCATACAACATATTGCTCCAGAATTTTATAATTTTGACTAACTAATAGTTAGGTGGATAAACCAAGGAAAATTAGAAAACCAAGACAGCAGAGCAATCTCAAGTAGGTTACAACTGTGAATGAAATAGTGCTATATTGTGACCTACTAATACAAAAGATGGGCCACATTATCACAAATAAGCGACGACAGAACGTTTTCCTCGAGAAAACGGCATGGGCGCAACAATACCTACATGAAATGTCTACTAAATAATACTTTCACTATGCACAATGAGTTCTGAACACCGAACCGTGTTAATGGCGAGCGTTAAGTCAAACTTCCACGGGCTTAAAGACATACAATATATCTTCAGAACTAAAACAAGCTGTCTGGCATACATATGCCCCTAAATAAAATCTACGGGCCAAAGAAAGTCGAGCTATCTTTCAATTGAAAACTCTTGCTGTCTTTGTTCTCGCATTCTTGATTTCCAAATTGACATTTGCATTAAGTTACGATTCTGTTTCGTATGGTTTCCGATAGTCGTAAACGTAACTCGACGGTCGTTATCGATTCGATTCAATGGCTGAGCGCTGGCGTGTTATGCTTCTGTTTTTAGTGTAACACTTGGTAATATATTAGCGGTTCATCCCACGAGCCACATTCTTGTTGTATCAGCTGGTTAACATCGTGTTACAGGCAAAGTAGCTCGTAGGCAATGGGTGACCAATGTTAGTAATATTGATTTCAGTGTTGACAAACGTAGGGAAATAGTCTTTTCCATTTGAGGATTTAATAAGGAAGATATTGAAAATATCCGGTAGATGCAAATGGCAAGTGGTTATTCATTGTGGCGTTCTAGGGGTAGGCCTTTGTTCAACAGTGACGGGTTTCGGCTGATAATGATATCAAAAAAGTTCTAGAAAAATATGTAGAATAAGAGTATATATTAAGTTACTTCAGCTTTGTTAAATGAACGAAGAAATTAGTCATAGAAGTACTTCTAAATACCATAATCATATTGGATTAAACATGAGCCAAAGCACGTGCGTCACCTACGTCCCAACAAATAGCAAGAACCCTAATGCCTTCGACACAGTTATCTTGCCCAAAGACAGCGAAGTATATTTATATATACGAAGACGTTATTCAACCATGTAAGAAAGTCGTTGCATGAAAAAACATGATTGTATTACATATTTTGTATCTTGATTTGTTGAATACAGTTATGTTCGGACAAGGGAAGTATTTTATTAGTATTTCCTTTTTATCTTTCTCTTATCCCATTAACGATGCTATATTGTTACTTGATGCAAAAACTGGATTAAATCGAGATTCACATACGTTGCGATTGCGTTGGGCCCTGTTTTGTGGTAAAATTATCTTCCTTATTCAGAATTATTCCAATCTGTATTTTAGTTAGAAAAAGTATTGTGCGTATTCAATATAGTGTTCTCATGGAAAAAAGCAATAATTTATAAAGTTTGTTGTTATATCTCAAAATCACTTCTGCATCGGATTTCAGTAATTACAATTACTAAAGACGTAAAAATAATTCTTACATCAATGAAATTCGTTGAGTGGCCAGCAAATTGACCAGTAATTAAGCGGCGCTTAGCAATTTAATCGGACATATTAACCTATAATCTCTGCAGCTGTAATTGCATGTTATGTACACACGACAACGGTATTTGCTAACAACTGTCCAGTTTCCTTTGGAAGAAATTCGAAATTTACATAGACATGGTCTTGGAAACGTCACAGTGTGGGGACCTGTCCGTTGCTTAGACAAATGTATTGGTCAAGGTTTCCTAATGAATATTCATTAGTCTTAGCTCCCACTGTAGTGTTCTTGTCGATACTGCAGCGAACACGTTGCTTGTCGACTGATGGTTTATTGACGGTAAACGTTGTGGAGTATGACTTTCAGTGGAGAATAATATTCTACGTTAAATTGCGAATCAAGTTAAAAGTTGTGGTTGTATAATAGTTAATTAATAACAAGACAATTAGAACGAAACAGTTAGCATTTTTCCATAAATAAAATAATATTTACCGAGCTCGCCATTTAGAAAAACCAAAACTCTTCCATCAGCATTGTACGATTTTAAATTACGATTAAACCAGTTTACTTCAAGTACTCGAGTTTCTATTATGAAGTATTTATTTTAAAAAGTTTTAGAAGCTATGTAATTTTCTGTTCACACTTGTCCAGTTGTATGTCCACCTTTAAAACGGGCATCATTGCAAGACAGGTATCGCTGCCGTCGGATCAGTATGTTAATTGTGTTGGCGAAATCAAACATTTGTTTATCAAACCTAGTCAACAATGTTCTTGAGGCTGATAGATATATTAATTAAAGAAAATTTGAAATAATAATTGGATAAGCTATGATAGATAAATACGAAGATGAAGGTGGTCACCTTCATCTTCCCTTTTTCACGTTTTCTGAAAATGTATTTCCTAGAAAAGATAAATTAGAATGAGAGAAATTCACTCACCTAAAACTTTAAAAGAGAAACTATGAGTTTTACATTTAACAGAATAAAACAGAATCAGTTTTGAGTAGGTATACTAGTAGGTATGGATGCTTTATTAATATACGAATTATTATTCTCAGACCCAAACAAAATAATGAGGAACTATGAATTATCGCTCATTAGTCGTATCCATTAGTGGATGTCGAAGTAGGTCAGTAAAGGAATAATAGCAGCCAAATTTGTTTTTCAAGCAGAAATACATACTGTTGACTGTTGACGAGAGATTTCAATGAAAAACTCATAAACACATGACATAGCCATGATAAGTCTATCATAGAGGAAGGTCGTAAATGGTTTGAAGAAAACCAGTAAAACAATAAAACTACCCAAGAATAACGGCCAATAAGATTGATAGATAACTCCTAAGGGTCAATTATTGAGGGAGATAGTCATATTATTCTGAATCAATACGTAATCTCGTCAGCTTTGATGAAGAAATTATTCTGCAAAAACAGCTCAATAAATATCTAAGTAGGTAGTTAGAAAGGGAGATGAAGTATCTAATCACCTTCCTCATGACTCAAAAACAATATCATTTAGTGTTTTATTCAAATTATTTCGTTATATCGTAAGTATTCAGTTGGTAGCCAGTTATTAATCAAAACATGAGTTTAGTCTTAGATTAACGTTGACGTCAAGCAGTCTAGTGAGTCGCACTTCGTCACGGTATTCTCTGAAGACATAATCAATCAAGACAATGCTGACTGATGTTCGATAAAAGTAAACATTTACCATACAATTGTTTGCATAGCTTCAAATCATGGGATGAAATTAGTCATGGCGATGCCATTCAATAACCTTCCAAAAGTGTAGCCTTTGCTGTAGCGAGGCGAAAATGTTCTTTTATTTTTTATAGAAGGCGTTTTGTCAAACACAATATGGTTGAACGCCAAACATTTTCGGAATGTATTCTTAATTAAAAATTAAGAGAACATTCCAAAAACGTTTTCAATATCCGGAACGACAATGTCGACGATGATAATACAATTTGAACAAGAGATAACCTCGAGGTTCCACCAATATGTGCAGCTGCCCGTCAGACACGGAACCCTCATACAAAATTATTTTCACATACAATGAAAAATAATAAACAGATAGCCTATCTTAATTAACTTAACAACTCAACTTAAACTGACAATAAGAATGACATTCTGTGAAATCTGAAGGAAGTAGCCTGACACGTCGAGGCCAGGAGTCGACGTCAAAGTCCCACTATAGGACGCGTGTATGACTAAGTACCTACTTTGTTTGAGTTCGAAAATGGAACGGATTCTCACGAGAACTTCCATATATTTTTCTGATCTGTTCAGGACCTGCTAAATATTCCAAACAGAATATAAGTTGATTTAAGCGTATTCTTAGTTTATTGCAGGGTTCACTATCGCTATGCTCAAAGAAAGTGTTCCTGCACTTGCTACACGTCATTAGCACGAAACTGTTTCTATTATGTCGAACGAACGCTACCTGACCTAAAGTTTTTATGGTAATTACGACTTTAATCTAAAACGTGTAAGGTAGTTATTTAGTTTGCACAGCAAATGAAATACCTAAGCAATAATCAAATCGAAACTCGCGTGACTTTGAATGTGGGTGAACGAGGTTGGGGTCACTGAATTAATCCAATTCATAGCGAAGCCTCTGCAACGTTTCATTTCTACAATTGGTGCCCTTTCAACACTGTGTGCTTAATTCGATAGAGTTCAGTGTGCTTAACTAATTTAGGTTCAAATTTGATCGTGGGTTCAAAGAAATTTTGTAGGTGTTCCTTTAAAACTGTGGCCTTTAGAATTCCGTACGGATAAAGGATTGGTTTAGTTAGTTATACCAACAAGAAGAAACTTAATTAATGTCTATTGAAATGTACCTATACCTAATAATTTAATTCTGAACTCTAAGACCTTTGTTAACATTGTGAAATAGTTTTCAAACAATGATTGAAATAAAATCGTTTCCTTCGCTTTTCTTAAGCGCTGTGTAAAACTGTACCAGTATTTTTGTATTCTAATTAAAAAAGTATTTGTACAAACAACATCGCTTAAACCCCCTATCCTAAGACTAAACGAAGCATGAACGTACTGCCTTTTGACGAGTATTTAATACTTGGGATTTAATCGGGGCACAGTTAAATCGATATTACTTAAAGTCTATGTAGAACAGAATGTTTAACAATAGATATATTTAGTACTAGGTTTTGCCCGCGTTCAGTAGCTTATGTTCTTTCTCGGGCCTTAAACTACCTTATGCCAAATTTCATCATCAAAATCCGTCAGGCGGATAAGTCGTGAATGCGTAACAGACAGACGGACTTTCCCATTTATAATGTAATTATGGATGGTAACGAGCTTTCGGTATTTTATGATTTTTTGAGGAATTGAGGTTATCATACCACGTGACTCTAAAAGGGAGTAAAGCTGCATTTTTGTACACCTTAATTTTGCTTATTTTTCTTCAATATAAAAATTACCAATATAGTACATCTATGCCATTCGTTATGCCAAGGCTGGAAACCCGGCAACCATTAAACTTTATTTCTAGTTTAATGAACTGAATAAGACTGGAAAAAACATCTGGTTTGAAGTGCACACTAAAATTGTTTCAAAGTCATTCTTGCAAATTAAATGTCTGCAGTAGTCGTTATAAGCTCCCCTACTCTATATGCACCCTAACGATTGGGGTTCACTAATTGATGGTCCTGATTAATTAATATTTAAGTCGGGAAATGCCTTTTCCCTGTATTTTTTGTGCGTATTTTAAAGTTTGTAGACACGAACGGTTTTGTAAGTTTGTTTGTCGATAATGATAGGGGTGATCGTTTCTTTTTATGGGTAGCGCAGAAAGATTGGTTCAATTGGTTGAAGTTATTGTTTAAAGAATAGAAACTGGTATGGTTCCCGACACGTAAAATGAACGCTGAGGGACGGTTAGCACTCGGATATAGTCGCTTCCTATGGTTTTAGGCTATTGCAGTTTATAATTAAGTGTAATTGTTTCTTTGTAGAATAATTAGATACTTTACTAGTTACACTTTGAAATAGACTGAAATTAAAAAAATATAATTACTGTGAAAACCTTGGTACAACGAGATTTTCCTAATTGATTTGTTGTCAATATGTTTTTCAAGAGCTGACCAATGGGACCTTATTCCATTTTTCAAAGCAAACTTTCTGATTCCCCTTATATATAGATAGATCCTTTATTCCATAATTAAATAGGCTTTTATATTTGCGTAGTTACTACGTAATACTTTGTACCATGAAATTATATAACGCTTATAGAATTCAACGAAATGATTAGCGGCCATCGGAGGGTTACAATGTTGTTATCACATAAAAAGTTCATTTAAAACTGTATTCCATGAAGTCTATCTTCGGAAATTAATTCCGTGATTATTAAATTGTATTTTAATGATAAATGTAGCCATGGCCTCGTTTTTAATTTCCTTTAGACTTTAGAATGCTTGCAAATGAAGGGTTTAAATAATTTTGTTGGATCCTGGTATTTGGTTAAAAGTATTTGTCTTGTTCACGGCTACTTTGCGTATCTCTTAGGCACACTTTTACGAGTAGCGTGAGCTATAAAATAAAATTTAAATTAGGTTTCTTAGAACAATAAAATAGTAAAAAATTCAAATGTCTTTAATTTTGTTCAATAGTCCTAATTTCTCTTTTTATAGCTTCCAAAGATTTCTTTAGAAAATTATGTAGGCAATGAATTCTAGATAGATTCCAATGATTTAACACATAAAAAACTCAAATACACCTTCAAATTTAAATAACATACAAATGAAACAGCAGCAGAACCAGCTACAACCAGTACTAACGTAATCATTTAATATTTTATCATCACGTTTTATGCCAACTTTGTTATCTCATACAAAAATGGTAATCATCGCTCCGTGTTAATAACCTAGTCAAACAATCAAATTACGTTATCTGTATTTGTCTACTCATCAAAATACGCGGCAATAAAACATTATGTCATAGACTCAAGATTCTCAGCTGAATGATATCTAAAATAATCATCATATCATAAAGATGATCACCTTGACCATTTTTACGGTGATAACTTTTGATTTTAAAAGAGTTTTAAGCTAAGGGATATAACCTGGAAACCCAACATTGCATTGGTGAAAAACTAAGGTAGAAGATGTAGCAAAAAGCAGGCCCCTTGATCGCCTGTCGAGGGATACTCTGGGGTTTTAGCCAGAAGGCGTCCAGCATACTCTTTTGTCCGCCAATTTCCCCAGTAAAAAAGACTACTTGGTCACGACAACCTGTGGTTAAAAGTCGGAATTGTAGATCCTTACCCTCACAAGGTGTCGGGAAAAGAAAAAGCAGTGGATGAACATAGCACAGGACACAATCACATGGAGTTCTTAAAAGTAGTACCAATATTTAACGAAGGTTGGACACAATTTGATGATGATCCAATATTTCTAACAATATAGATGAAGATATATCTTATCTTATTATTTGGTACCATTATAAAATTAATATTGTTACTGGAAAGGATAAATAACAAACAAGAAGAGAAAAGGACTACAATCTCTCTTCTGAAATTTAGCAACTCTTTATTAGCATATTTAGTAACGAAGCATTGTTACATAACAGTAATGTTGTCCCTCAGAAAACACTTTCATCTTATGTAACTACAAGCATTTATAATTAGTATCATGTTACAGCGTATGATATACAAATGTAGTCAATAATATACATTGCAATATACATAATATACGATGCTACACTTCGGTCAAAATTGTTAGGACACAATGTTAAACTACGAACAATGTTTTCTTATCATGGTTTTATATTATCTATAATGTACGAGTACTTTTATGAACCGTATATTTCGTATACTTTAAAAAGAGTTTTATTCTTTTTAAAGTATACGAACGTTTTACACTATACTGCATTATTCTGAACTTTTGTCTTTTAGGTAGATTGAGATGAGTACTCATTACTTTGAGATGTGATTCCATGAGAAACATGAATAGTTGCCTATTCCTAGCAATATATTTTTTTCAGTACAAAAATGCTTAGCCATATTACCTCTCTCATGGAGGTAACGCTACGTGCTACGATTATACAATTATTTTCCTTCATTTACGTATATGGCATATTTTCTAGAATGTATCTAGTATTACTTTTATGTCTAGACAGAAAATAATTTGTACGCTCGTAAACTGAAATAACTAGAATATATTATTTTGTGTCTCACCACACATTGCCAAGCTATTGGGTCAATAGCCAAAAATATTGCTTGGCCGTAGAAATTATTTTAAGCCAACAGATGCTATGAATACCACACTAAATTAGCATTAACACGGAGATAAGTTTTATCATAGCTTTGATATCCTACATTGGCAGATGTATTATTGTATATCTGAATAAACCTGTACTATTGAATGGAGGTGCAAATATATACAATATATTAGTTTAGGAGCTAGTGTGCAAAATTATTTTACAATGTGTTTTTGATGCTCATTGCAGAAACATGATTAGAGTTTTAACATTTAAGCAATAAAAGCTTTGTGTTCTCTATATGCTAGTCAACGTACCTAATTGATTTTCTATTAAACGTGAATTGATGTTTAATAGAAACAATAACAACCTAGCTTAGCCTTATAACTTTGATAATTACCTATTACTTGAGGCTTTAGTAATTAGTTAAAGAGATATCAACACATATTTTAATTCTATATTAATATTATCGAAAATTAAATTTCAAAGTTCAATTAATTAATAAAAATAATATTTATAAACTTATGAGATGAATTATTATTGTCGTGTTCAGCTCTTGAACTATACTTGCTCGCATGCCACGGGTGGTCTGTCATACCGTCGCATTGACTATGTGTCAATTTGAAATTTTCCGTATGTATTTGTCTCGTATGACGGTGCGTGGGCGCCTTGCCCTTAAGTGAAGGCTAGGTTTGTCAAAGATTAAAGTTCATTTATTTTTGTTTTTATTAATGTTGCCATGTCATAATGTTACGACGCAATTGGCGCATTGGCTACGTGGCAGTGTGTTATGGATTAATTCCTCTGTGTAGAATTTAGTTAATTCGATCTAATTTTCAACAATTGATAGGTATCAGTGGCGTTTAGGGGAGGAGGCTTATGCCGAGCAGTGGGCCATTTAAAAGCTGATGATGATGATGAATTTTTTAACTCTGTCAGTATTTCAAAACCATTACGAACCCTATATCATTAAGATAAGTGCTCACTATTTGACAATACCATTATGCTGAGTAACAATTATTGGCACAAACGAAATAGATAATAGTATGGGAAGTCCCTTAGACAGGTTTATTTTGCTTTTATTATGTGCTTTATGTGGGCAATCACTTGTAAAAATGAGCCATGCCAAATGTACAAACAAATAATTTTACCACACCAATATTATGTATATGTACGAATTATGTACTACCTAAAACATCAATATGCACAGAAGGCGTTTTGATTCTTATCGAAGCAAATATTTGTGTGACCTACAGAGATTTATTCCGAGTGATTCAACTAGAGGTATAAACCCAGGTACCTGCGTTCTGGTAGAAAATGCTACCAGTTCGTAGTAAACATTATGCCTACGATGTACGTGACCATTAGGAGTCCCACGAGTGATGGGCATTATCATCGATACGTCTGTCGCATCCTTGTTGACTGACCAATCACGACATGACCATACAGATACGAAGCAAGATGTCTTCCTTACAACATGGGGCACAACGCTCCCGTACTAACTTTCTTCAGCCATAAAATCTCTCCGACAGTGAAGTAACAAACATTGATCTCCATAATTATAATGCGATATAATACCATTATTTTTCTTCGTTCCTATTAGCCGTGACTAAAATTGACACACAACATTGAGTAACATGTACTTCTTATTCTTTCCATTTTAAAACAATATTATAATAAATATTCCCATGCGTTGGGAACTAAGGTTAGCACGTGTGTCGTTTGTAAATCTTAGTACCCATGGTTGCGGTTTTCATTACAGATCTATATGTAATTGACGTGGCGTGCGGTCGCAGAGTGCCATCCCAATAATCATATTTTCTGCCTTTGATACGTTGAACCTTGATGTTAGCAGATAAATGACACGTTTATTACGTTTTACAATATTCAAGATTACTCTGTTTACTGCTTTGTTATACAAGCTGCGGTCTTGACTTTTCCTGCTCATTATTAATGTTTTGAACGAACAGCTGTGACTCAACTTTCTAGAATTCTTCGAATGTTGACCTTTTCCTTCCGTAAATAGATATTACAGTTTGGTATGGTATTGTTCATAGAAATTAAAAGTTTTTGATGGTAACTTTGATAGCCTATATTTCACTTAGGAGCATTTTTCACCTTTTTCTTATTCTACGCATTTTGGAAACGATAGAAGTATTATTGATTTATTATTGTTTTACATAATTATTTTTATTTTACAAACATCGACTATTATAGTAATACTATCAAGAAACCGTAATTTTCAGCATTTTTGGTTTGAACGTTGCATTTTAAAAAACCTAGCACGAGCAATATGAATCTCTATAGCTAAATAAATTTGTTTCTTTCTACACGTAACTCAATTAGAATGTGTTAACGAGCAAAATAGTTGATGACACAATTCTCAAAGACCAATGGAATGTTCACATAAATGTTGACATTCCATATTTGCATTATAATTAAAAAATAAAAATCGGGCGCTGCTGACGATAATGTTAAGACGTCGAAACGTGAGGGTGCATTAATTAGCTATTGGCCAATGTCTTCAACGAAATGTTTGTGATAATGGAAAAACAGCGGATAACACCATGGATTGACCTCGATACCTATACGTAGGCATGTATAATCACGAGTTAAACTCAGTGATTTCGGTAGAATTTTAAGTGGATTTATGGGCTGGCACGTTTTGAGTTACTAACCAATAAATTGTGACGTCAGCCTTTCGTGTTACGGTTTTTGCTATCGCTAGAACTGTTTCTAGAAACGCTGCTCAATATTGATCGCTGTATAACTTAGGGACTTACTAAAACATTCGACTCACCAAATATCTTTTTATAAGCCTTTATTTTTACTTCACGCTATGCTTTATTTGTTTAAGTCGCCTGCTTAAACATCTCATACACACAATCTAAATCGACTGTTATTCTTATTAAAATCCAGCACGCTATGCCTGAATTCATTAGTGCGCAATCTACGCAACTCAATTACCACCTGTACCAAACTCAAAGATCGCAAGAGTCTAACATGCTAAACAAGAGCCTTTTAAATATAATATATCTTCGCATGTATTGTGCATAATATATTACAATTATACATGTATTACAAAATCTGGGTTTAATAAGGTCCTCTACACATCAAGCCAGCACGCGCCGCGGTTCAAGTGTGCAACAGCAAGAAAAGTCAAAAGTCAGAAGGCACAGTCTCAATTGACTTTTCACGTGCCTGGAAAGCTAATTCAACGCAAATACTGGGAAATTAAAATGTTGTACTACACGCAAAATGTCTTGACCCCGTTGTGTTAATTGGAAATACAACGACTTTATTCGGTATGCAAGTGGGCACCTGATCTGGCGATCTTTAGCTCGTAGTCGTAAAATTGGCTATTCCTGAGGACATAATTGATTTCATTGCGTATTTGTGTTTGTGGATTTCAATAAAGGCAATAGTTAAGTTGCAGATTTAACAATCATTTTCGTTCTTTATGGCGTTCTAAGGGGGAGGCCTTTGTTCAGCAGTGGACGTCTTCCGGCTGATGATGATGATGATGATGATGAATCCATTTATGGCGTTGTTTGAATTCTTGGTTTTCTGCGCTACAAATCATGAGTTTGCCTGAATGACGACCTGATTAGCGCAGTGGCTAAGCGATTGGACTGCTGCGCTAAGGGTTGCGGGTTCGATTCCCGCACGGGGCAAAACTTTGTGCGAACCACAGATGTTTGTTCCGAGTCTGGGTGTTTGTGTTTGTGATATTTCATGTTTGTGAAACTCACCCACGATACAGGAGAAATTACTAGTGTGGGGCGACTTTAAAAAAAAAAATGTAAGTTCTATGTGTGCATGCGCGTCAGTTTGTTATTTATAAACGTCACTGCTTTACTTTTAAACCTTCAAACTACTTCTTACCTTCGTAATGAAAGATAATATCCAATAGTAGACATTAATATCTATAAAATCGTGCAAACGACCAACATGCTTGTAGAGTCTGTTACGTAGCTAAGGCCATGTGTAGTTAAGACTATATTTTGATGGCTTGTGTACACAGTGAAGCCAAATACTTATGTTAGACCAAATTGTGCATTCGGCATTTATTTTACGTCGGAAAACGTTGACATAATACGTGGAACATGATGGCGTCTCATTCATCTTCAATTTATTTATTTATTTACATTCTACTCAAGTCATTCATTTGCACATGAATTAGTTCGTACATTCTTAGTATTCTACAAATATGTATGCGGTTTTACAGTGTTTGAGTTTTTTTCGCCAAGACTGTGTTTTGATTTGTGTATGTTCGTTTGTTGAATTTTTACTTATTTAAATCATATCGTCTGATTAGAACATGAAATTTATGAAATTACTAGCTGTCCCCCGCGGTGTTACCCGTTGCATTTTTTCGGGATAGAAAGTAGCCTATGTATTAATCCAGGGTCTCAGCTACCTCCATACGAAATTTCATGAAAATCGGTCTAGCCGTTTGAGCGTTACGACAAACATACATAGCTTACTAACTTTCGCCTTTATACTATTAGTGTGATAACCGTACTGTGAAGCATAAGTTACTTTAAGACAGTAGTAAGTAAATAAAGATATCAGAAGATGTACCTAATGTTGAAGAAAACATTTTTGCTAACCTCAGCAACGATCTACCATTTTTTTTAGTTAGTGAGCTAGTAGGTACTCGATGATTTCATTGACGATTCATTCATCGCTATACGTTATTTACTTCAAACCAATTAATAATTATATTTAACCGTAGAATATACCACACCCTCACCGAGTAAAATCAAGTTACTGTTAAATCGTTATGTTGCATTTTCTTAAACTGTGATCCTGGTAGTACCTTTCAGATTTTCTTTTATTATTTGTGTCAAACTTATTCATCAAATATTTAATTCTACGGAAGTTACACCAGATTCGTGTAAAGTGTAACTTTTGGGTTACGGTTTAATTCAGTGCGGACATCGATGTATTGAATATACACCATTTTATCACCAAAGTTGAATATGTGTGTTACTGAACTTTTAAACAAATACGACTAAAAAGTGTTAATGTATCAATTTTTGCCTTTGTGTGTATATTGTTTTAACCTTAAAACCTTGCGCGAGGATATGACCTGTCAGACTATTGACACTTCTTGCCCTTAATATATTTCGAACGAAATCTGTATTGTTATTTGATCAGTGTGACTGGTGTAGGTCTACACTCCGTTTTTATAAGTGCTACCTAACTACATTCATCGTATCGTATGTGATAACTCCCAGTAAGAATTCTGAAGGCAACAGAAATAAACATACTTCATAATAGAAAATACGACTTTGTAGTAAATCAAATTTGAAATTACTGACTAACCGCGGCGACGAGGCTGTCATTCCAGAGTTTGGTCCTTAGAGTCCACTTTCCTATAGGCTGTGCATTAGAAGATCGTCGTAAGGGTAAGTCGAGGCTCGCATCTTTTATGGCATATCTATTTGCACAGTGGTCTTGCAACAATGCTCAGGCATGTGTTCAACAAATAAACGTCAGCTTCATACATTAAAATACACGGGATTTGAGTTAGCACGTCGTCCGCGGAATATGTGGTCAAACAAAAAATGTTTGTGATTTTAAACTTGACAATTTGACGTGTTTGGCTTTTGAGATAAAATTAATTACACAATAAAATTATTTAACAGTTTTTGGGTGATTTTGAGGCGTGAAGCAAATATTCTGTGTTTGTTTTTTGTTTTGATTTTATTGCCGGCCTAAATATTTTCCTCAATTTATTTGTTTGTTCAAAACAACATTCGGAGTGTTGATGGAATTTGCGTCGGACTTTAGTCTAACGTCGAGAGAACAAGTATAAAGAAAATAGTGGCTCTGTAATATAGGTATCACGGTCCAAATTTTTACGCGAATATTTTCCCATAACGTCCTTGATCTCATAGTAACTAACTGTTTTAGTCATTAACCAGGCTGCTAATGCGATTAACAATTTCACGAGAGCTGAGCAATGCCCATGACTAACTCCGTGAACTTCGGACGGCTGATAACAATCGCTCTTTTATTTTCCATGCTACGTCTTTTGTTTTATGTTTTCTCATTTTCTTTTTGCGTGATTTGCGATAACTAGAAGTCCAGCAGTCATGATTTGTGTGAGGATCGTCACGTCAGCATTGCGCATTGGTCTGTAAGGATTTATAGTTCGTTACGGATTTTGATGGGTGTTCTTTGTTTTACACGTAGTAGGTACCTAACGCTTAGTAGGTGGGTATAGCCGTAGACTTTTGTCATTTAACATATGCAATTAAATATCAGTGAAATTGGAATAGAATCTGGGTCATATTGAGCTGAATGACTGTTTCAAGTCTATGACAAGAACCTAAGATGAAATCAACGTAAGAATATCAATAAAAAATATTGAAGCTGCTTTTAATTTGAACACTCGGACGTTTGACAACAATGGCAAAATCAATAGGCGTATGACTAAATCGCTTAGGTAATGCATTGGTCACCGATTTCAAAGAAATTTGTGTACACTGCACTTTTTTTGGCATTGTTTGTTACATGACTTTAGGGCCGTTTTGTTGAAGTGTTTTGTGTAACGTCCACGTAACCATCTGTGTATTGTTCCCAAATATGTAGTTTGTTTGTAAAATCGATTGTTTAGAAAACACTGTATACCTAGTCACCTAGTTTTATGTTCATTGTGTGAGTACATATATGCGACTCACTGGATAGTTTTGATAGAGCCACAAAATTTGTAAAACCGTGTTTGTGTGTGTATCATGAAAATAATCTCTTAATAACAAATTTAAGAGACAATAGAAACCATACTGTAAGAAAAGTATATCACTAGACAGAGATACCAAATCACCATGTGCTACGATCCTTATAATGTACGTAATCTTATTAGTCTTAATCGACAATCAATCTTTAGTACGTACTTTGAATGCAAGTGAATTAGGACACGCAAGTTCATTGACACGTCACATGTGACCACATGACACTCAATGTCGTTACATTACGTTGAGCTTCCTCTATGCACATTGCGACACCTAAATTCGATAGATGCCACAGTCTAAACACTCACAAACAAAATCAAGTAACTACGACAGTATGCGAACGTCGAGCTTCGGAGTATTTTATACTCTGTGTAGCTTGAAGACATTTTATGCAATCGCTGTTCCCTTATTAAATTGACTCTATAATGTAAGCTTGAGTGGTTTTGATTAGTCAGATGTCATTGAAAATTCTTTTAGTTAATTCCACTAATAAGTGTCATACATTATTTGTTTTGAGTTAAATTAGACTTGGTGACTTATACTTTTAAATTAAGCGTATAAATATGCATTAAGTCATTTATATTTAGTAAGAAGGTGTAATCGGTGGATGCAAATGTCAAGTTGTCGTCTTTTGGCTGATGATGATGATGGATAAGGTACAGTTTATAATTATTATTTTGTATTTCTATATCTCTTTAGTTATGGTAATTTACATTAACATAACAAATTTCATCTTTAATCATTGAATTGGGTGCCTATTTAAATTCATTGCAGTACTAGAAAGTTACTCAAGAATACTTTATATCCCAATCTACCAAATATTAAAAAAAAATTACCTGCTCTAGGTACAGGAAAATGGAATTTAAAATTAGATCTAGGTATTGCACCTTATCATATTCACATAAACCAATTTATATTAAACAAATGACACACGATCACTTCAATTCAAATGACGAATGCACTAATATAGGTACCAGTGTGTAATATTAATTGAATATGATGCAGATATTGTCTTCGATCGTAAAGCTAAAGATAGTCAGCGGCGTTAGTATCAATGAGTGTCTGATAACAATAATGATGTTAGCGATAATATTAAACGTTTTTCACGTTAGTTTGTGAAAGTAGATAGTGGCTCTGGCTGTCGTCTGGTTTGTTATATTATCCTTTTGGCTTGACTGTTTACAGATGTGATGAAAAAGCTTAAGTCTTTGAGGAAAACAAGAGATATACTCGTATAGGTAAATAACTTATATTATGCAAGAATATTCGTTGAAATCCGCACCACTTTCTATTTCTACACGGGGCTACGAAGAGTAAAATTATACCTTTATCTTTTTCTGTAGGTATTTAACATACAAATAATAAAGAAATTCACATATAGATATATATTAATGGAATATACATATTAATGGAAATAACTGTCTAATTTGAATATTACTCATACGGATACGTAGAATATCGATTCCAAAAACAAATAAATATAATCATTGACGTCACTTAAATAATTTGATTACGACACTATTTTTCTAGTTAATCGACGTGCTTGTAAAATTACCCTAAAATTAATGTAACTGAGAAACCCAATTGATTATGTTAAGAAGTTTGACAATACAAGTCATTGGGTAATTCTCAGTAGCAGCACGGAGTTTAGATCTGTGCCCAGTTAATGGCAATAGGCTCGCCCCCTATTGGAACCTAAAAACATAACTGGCGAAATGTGGGTGTACTATTTGCGCCTCTGCCTAGCTGTTTGAGGAATTCAGGCGCGATGTTATGTAAAAAAGTAATTTCGCATTAATAATTCAAAACTACTATTCTACAAATTAATGAAAAGAGCACACTCTTATTTGGGAATCTTAAACATTGGCAGCATGTAAAAATGTTAAGAATTACAAATAGAAAATTCACACTTTGTTTCGTTCACGGTAAAGATAGATACAGAAGATCCATTTCATATAATACTCATGTTTCGTAATCACGAATAGGAACCTATTTGAATCAAGTGCATCATTGTAAAGGAAATATTGTCACTACTTAACCGAACTCTTAGCGAAACCTGATAAAAAATCCATAACATTTTGATTTGGGAATTTTCAGTAGCCGTCTCAATTTCTTCAATACATCGCAATGAGTTTACCTTCTTACATAGGGGTTTATTTCTTTGGTAAACTACAGCGTAATATACGGGTATTTTGTTTCATGCTTAGTTTCTGTAAGCTCGTTCATTGAGCAAACATTCTATTGGACTAGCTATTAACAAATGATAAATAAAGAGCTCTACATAAGTACCATAGCACATTACATATAAGCGTTATAATGGCTCTTCTCGCCTTATTTATCCAGTGATGCGGACTAATCCTCAAAGTATTTCTTCTATACGCACGTTCAAAGTTTGTCGTAGTTATGTTTGTCGACTGGCGCCTAGTCTATGTAATGGTTCGAACAAATAGATACGTAGTGTCGAGACTCCTGATTTACTAATGTATCTAGTTTTAGCACTTACACAACACAAGGAGGTTTATATGCGAACACATTAACCTTTTGTGAAAACTTATTAGATGGCCGAAAATTTTGCTGATAATAAAAAAATAAAATGTTTTCTCTGACGTCACAGTTTCAAAATATATCATTCGAACTGAGACCTTTTGTAGTCATGCACGAGTGAAAAGCGTGACCACAACATAATATATACAACGCAACATTACAACACAACTAACCTATTTCCTTCGGTCACAATTTACAGGAAAAGCTATAAAAGAAAGACCTATTGGCCTCCCTTCAATAGCCCATGTTAATTGATTAGCGGAACACATTTAGTGTTAACACGAATGTCCACGTAAAATAACAGTTACAAACAAAAAAACAAAATATTTGACGTCATATAATATTTTAGAATAAATTACGAAACAGTTTTCTAGGTAATCAACGTGCTTATAAAATTACCTTTATATTAAGAGCCTGACGCCTAATTAGCGTTATTCTTGGAATAAAACTGACGTCACGATTGACATAACACATTTCAAATTTTTCACGATTACAATCTTCAATTTGTGAGTTCATAGGATTATCTAAAGGAAACGGAACGTTGGCATGGAATTACATTTATCTGATAATGTTTGCTAGTATTAACGAATTGGGACAACCAATTGGTATCTAATATAACATAGGTACACGATTATGATGATGATATCCAGCCCGATGATGTGTTATTCCTGACGTGTTCACTAATGTGACTGGCTAAATGTTATAAGCAAATCCTTTATACATTTTAAATATTAAACATACATGAATAATAATTATATGCATGATAACATTAGAGTCGTAAACCTATAATTCAGGACTTACTGCTACATCATAATTATAACAATTCTGACTCATACAATATCATCCATATGTGATCTCATTTATAAGTAAAGTGCAAGAGAACAATAAAAGTCGAATGGTTAGGTAAATTGAATGGTTTGATTTTAGGATCTACTTTATTAGAAATGTTGATGTTAAGCAGTAGAAACATTTCAATTCAATACATGTTATTAGTAAGGTTAGGTTCAGTGCAGGTGTGCGAAATAGAGAAAAAACACAACTACAATAGAAAAAAAAGACCAAATTTAATAACTATAAACGCTTAATCATAGTTTATGTGAAAGAGCAAAACATCTGTAAAACATTTTGCTCCTACAAGCAGTAATAAAAAGTATTTACGAATATTTTAATGTAGAGGTTTACTTATTACTTATATTATGTAAGAGAAAACTTCTTCGAATAGGTACACATGGCAGCGCTAAGCATATGAAATTTGTTTGTAGACTGTGCACTTAAATATTCAATAACAATGTAAATTGACGAAACATGAACTATGAATGCATTAAGATTGAGTTTACTTACGAGTTCGAACTGAGTTTGTTGATTTAGCACTTTTTGAACTTTCGCGAATACAAAATACTATGTCGATTGAGTCTTATTCGCTCATAGATTTATTGATGAGAATAAAAATAATATACCTTGGACTGACATTAACGTTTTAATTAAGTTGCGTTAATCGCATAAGAAGATTTCTAACAGATATATTATTATTATCGTAGTCAGTATATTTGGAGGCTAGAAAAAAATAATTTAATAAGATGTCGAGGCAATTTAGGTGCCATGTGCCCTAGACAACATTTATTATCCCTCCGATCTAGAATACAGGCAAGCCTTTTCGACATATTGTATGTAAGTCCTTATTTCCAAGTTAAAATAAGGTTAATATAAAAAAGTGCTACCGCAATGAAATTCTGCAAGTTTAAGGACAAGCCAAGTAAATAATAAGTGCATGTAAATATTATGAATATAATGTCTGTTAATTTCTGTTTACATTTTGTACGGTACGTTACTTAGAATTTCACACATTACGCCATCTTAGCAGCTAGTGCGTTACGATCAATAGATAAAACTCGTTAAGTATTCATTATAAATGTTAGGTGAAGTTTTTAATAGTTTACTAACTTAAACTCGCGGATTCACTTGCCTTTAATATTCCGTACTATTAGCTTACTTCTTATTTTTAACCATTCAATTAGTTAGTAAAACCTACTTTGATTTCGAGTTTTCGACCTTTTTTATTCTTCGTTTTGATTATCTTGAGGCAGAATGCACCTTTGGATATCTACAAAAAGTGTTTTGAGTTTTGGCATTGTGTACCTACATATACCTACCTATTCTATTAAAGACTAAGCCAAGAAAGTACGATGGGGCTGCGGATTAAATTCTGAAACGAAACGAAAGAATACCTAACCATTGATAATCACGTCGAATTTACCTCTCTAATGATACAAGACACCCGAGTAAGGATATAACTATTGTTAGACAAATTTAACAGACAAACATATTTGCAGATTGAGATTTTATATAAGACAGAAATATGGATATGATGGCGGTAACTCTGTACTTTCTTAAGTATGTTATTGCGTTTTATTATGAAGATACTATGTGTACAGCGATGTTATAAATGAAGCCATAATAATTAGTGGTCTTATTATAAAAAACCCTTCTGGAATAACTGGACATGTTCTAGACAGAGGTCAGGAGCACTTTATACCGATGAACATGTAGGTATGAAGAATATGATGAATGTATCCCTACTTAATATTATAAAGGCGAAAGTTTGTAAGTATGGATGGATGTTTGTTACTCTTTCACGTAAAAACTACTGAATAAATTTTAATGAAATTTTATATGGAGGTAGCTGACACCCTGAATTAATACATAGGCTACTCTGTACCTGTGTGTGTGTCTTTTATCCCAAAATGTAGCTGGTAAAACCGCGGGGGCAGCTAGTCTTAACTAATTATGATATCAATAGAGTATATGTATAAGGATCTGGAAATCTCAGCTTTTTGCCAATATCATCGGGATACAGACGTAACTTAACATGACTTCTAGTGCCACATATTACCCAGACTTTGTTACTTGGGGAGATCTGGTGTCCTGAAACTCAGGCCTCTGGCCTTGCTTAGGCTCCAGTTTTCCACAATATCAATGATTAATAAATACGGCCTAATTCCCACAACCATTATTAATACCAAATCTTAGATTCAAATTGATAAAACTCGTGTCCAAATATCTCATATTTCCTTGATCAATTTGAAAATGTGACATTTACCTATAACTTTTGTATGAACTACGTAGGTATTACATCGAATTACCGTTTGAATTCTGAATTCTTTTTATAACACTATATTTGCGTAGTAGTATAAACAAATACAAATAACATAAATACTGCTTTTATTACGTGCTTCCTTTATTATTTTTATTACTAATGTTATTTGTGTCTCTACTTAAAAAAATATAAAAATATCAATACGTGTAGGCGGCGCCTCTGTTATTATTTATTTACATTACATACTTATGCGTTGACAAACGTTTAGTTTATATAATACTTAAAGTAAAAAGGATATAAAACTTTATGTGTTTTAGAATATGGTTGAAAATGCCGTAACATTATTTATAGCTAAGTTAAATTTTCCGACTCTTACAGTGCGTTCTTGACCCAAGATCTACGAAAAACATGATTGAATCAATCGCAATTCCACATCTTATAATAATAATAATGTTATTAAAAATAATAAATGAGTACTAGCCCGGAATGACATACACGTAATATGAACTCTTTTACCTAATACTGTGATTGTGCTATTATTTTAAGGATAATAAATAAAAAAAGTTGATTAAAGTCTATCAAATTCAACACTTTTACTGATACTACTCTAACGGTTTAGTGTATATCAATTAAAATCATGTTATTCCTATTCAAATAGCAGATACAGTATCTAATTAAAGCTTTCTGTACTTCGGTGCCACCTCTACGAAGCAGTTAATTTCCTAGCTTCTTGTCCCATTGTAATTTACATCGGCGAGTTAGTCTTTCGTCGGATTTACCTGAAGCATAAATTTAGAGAATTGTCGGTTGTCGTGCAGCACAATGTTAGCGGCAGTAAAACTGGAATAAGACGTCAGGGGACGAGCCCTTTTTATCGGTGTACAACGTTAAGTAAAGGGCCCAGCAAAGCACTCGTACGTTAAGTATCTTCACGAACAAACTTTATTTACAGAACATTCTGATTATAGCGTTTCGAGCGTAACTTTATTGTGCGATACGGCCATTGTAGTGCAATGAGTAAATAAACACTCGTAAACGCGACAACGAGCAACCGCGCTCGCCATTATTATGTGTTATTTAACCGTTTCGCAATAAGGACTCGCTTTATTATTAGTTCGACGTTAATAGTGTATTAAATTGGACATTATTCAAATTGTAAAGCGATAGTTTGTTGACATATTTTGTAGACGAATGACGATAGTTCTCAACAAAAGTCATGGTGTTGCATTGCCCTTTTGGTTGCGTTATACCTGTCGAGAAAATTGAGAAATACAATGCGTATTATATCAAGGTAAGCTTAATTAGTAATGACATAAATAATAAATAACGTTGGAAAATAAACAGCTATGGTGAAATTGTCATTGATTGAGTTTTTCGATTTCTGACCAGTTAATGAGTATCTCCCGATACACGCGTTAACACTTCTTGAAGCAAAATAAATAAAGGAAATGAAGTGAGATTTCAAAGGTCACGACTTATTGGACGACGATCAAGCGGTCATGCGCTTGGCGGGTCAAGGTGACTCTGTCCAAACAATCCTCTTTACTTGCATACCTTCCACAGTACTTTATCCTCGAGTCTAAACAAGGAAAAAAAAGAAACGTATTCTCAACTCGGAAGTTACGTTTCACAAGAGGTCGAAATTTAAATCGATTCCAGTGAACATATTTTTTAAACCAAGGCAATGGAATTTTTATAAGTCCGCGGAAGAAATGCTCTGTCTAATATCAATATCGAGAAACAATATTGGAAAATACGTTTTGTCAAATCTATTTATTATACTTTATTTACGATCTATATTTATGGAACGGTAATAAAAGCTTTTAAGAATATTTATCATCTCATAATCGTTTGCTGGCATAATGGGTCTCCTTCCAGTCGGCCATAATGTCTTCACAAATATTCGCCATAAAATTTAGATAAAACAAAATAGTGTTTATTACAGAAGTCCTCGCTTGTGGAATTGTAGGTACATACAAGAAGGCTATGATGCGAAGACCTAGCTTTAGCCCTTAAAATACCAAAGTTTTTTATAGGCTCCTTACCACCACTTTCTCCGAATATGCAATTATGCACAGGTTATCTTAGTAATTGAATGAATACTGTTTTTATCCCCTTTCCATATAATTCCATAACGTGGATTATACGCAAGAGAAGGCAAGGGTTGCCCTTTTATTTTTAGCCACGCGGGACGAATTCAAATGATAACAGAAATAGAATTGCGTTCGGACGTCATTCGTTCAACCAACTGTATACCTACAGGTTGATTGAAATAATCATATTTTGCACAACAATATTCAACATAACCTTGAACTAAAAGACATAATTCAAATATTTAACCCGCTGTATTCTCCAAAGACCCAGATAGCATTGAGGAGTTAGACTTCGACAATGTCAGTTTTGTGCAAACAAACAGATCTTTGCCGTGTCAGTATGTAAAATGCAAATAATAACATCTACAAGGTAATGTTTATAAACACGTAATAAACTGTGAATTAACACGTGATTAAACTGAGAATTTGGAGTATTGACAATAGTGTGGTAGGTTACGAAAATAATAAATAAGAAAAATCCCCTGCTTATTCCGCCAGTTGTTTGGTTACACTGGTGTTGATCTGAAAAGGTATTCAATTTAGAATAATATTAACGTCATATTTAATTACTATGCAGTAACGAACCACGCTTGTCTTTATGTCTTCATTAACTGATGTATAAAAAAAGTAGGTAACTTACTTGGTAAATTCAGGTACTCAATAAGCCCTGGTGTAGGTCCTAGAATGTAACATTATTACGATCCTACCGCCTAAAATCAACTCGTAAGAAAATCACTATTAAATAGTGTCATCGAATTTATAGCTTTATGTAATTTTTTTTTAATAATAATATATTACACTATTCAATAAATGTTTATACGACAGTAACAATTGGACTTTACCACTCTTAGTTCGTATCCCGTCTTGTGAAAAACTTGTTAATTTATGCAGGTCTGACACCTGAGCAAACATCGTACCTTAATATTGATTGTTTGAATAATTGGAGCCTAATAAAATATATTCTATTAAACTTCATTGTTCACGTCTTTTTTAAAGTGAGGAAATATGTTGGTATCAGTGTTCAATGAATTTGATAAAGACGAATCGAATTCCACATTATCTGACTGCATTCCAGTGGGATTTGTGCCGATATACTTTATACATTCCGTCGTCGTATTGGAAACATTTTAAATGGTTGGCGAATATAATCTTTTAACTAACAAATACCATCACTCAATTCCACAAAGAAGTTTTTATAAAAGGAGAGCCGCTAACCGAACCCACTAATTACTGAGTACCTAATCACGTTTTAGCTAACAATCGATAAATCCAAAATATTTTTTCGTCGAATCATTTATCTCGAAATGACATATCCATTGCTGGTCAAATAGCTTCGTTTTAAAAAATGCATTGTTAGTACCAGCAGTGTATGTGCTACGATGCGTGTTTGCCGTGCGACACAAGTCTGCCGCAGTAAGGAGTAAGGTACTGCCGCATTGACCCATTTTGATAAAGTCGTGAATAGATTACGTCCGTCCACTTTAATGCTCAGGTGCTGCATGCATCGTTTTCCGTGTTTATTTTTTGTTAGTATTTAAAACTTTACTGTTTAGAATTCTATTTAAATTGTTGCCTAAATGTGAATTTTGAATGTTTATTTACATGATATTTTTGCTCTAATGTGTCACGAAATATATAGAATTGCTTCAATAATGGCAACAAGAAAGAACCTGAACAAAACTAAGATTCGATTTAAAAATGATTGGGCTTAAATTGTTATATTATTTTTAGGAAATTAATAATAATTGTTACCTCTTTTAACCGTTAAACGTTCACATATTCTTCAACATAAAAATAGCGTTAACACACATTACACTAAACACCACAGTTCAAACCTACTATAGAAACAATTAACGAGTTAATAAATACTTAAGATATCATGAATAAAATAATTATTACTAACAATTGAAAAATTGTTAAAAATACCTTTATAATAATGAATTCTATTTTTTATATTTTTAAATATATTTTATTGTTTTTATATTACTATTTGTAACTAATAATATACATTAAAAATGTAAATTACAAGTGAATATTTTAAATAAAGATGAATTCAACAACTCAAATGATTCACAACGTGATTCTAGAATAAAAAATGCGACTTTTCTACAAGAATAACTACGTAAGTGAAAACTTTGTAAGGTCACCAACAAAGCCTCGCGTGCACACAACCACAAACGCACGCACACCAACAAAAAAGTTTAGCTTATAAGTTTATAATCAAGCGGGGTTTTTATCTCGTAGTCGTTGGCCGCCCGCCGCGCAGCGCACATGTCGACCGTCAGCGCTGAAGCCTCACAAATACGCGCGTGAAAATACACCCGTACATGAAAAATTAAGAGAAAAATCGCACTCTGGATAATTCAAAGAAGCCAGCACGTCAAAGGCGTTTGTCAAAAAAAAGGTGTTCCATTTTTAAATCGCGCTCGCTGGGCTTATTCGGAAAATTATGAAAGTGATGTGAAACGTAGGTGTTTCTCTTCAGAGTACGTTCAGCGTTTACTCTGTATTTTTTTTAGTGACTACAAAAGCTATTGTTTGCGTTTTGCTTGAATTGAAGCACAAAAAGTATACTATTTTCAGTGTTTTGTTCTATTGAATGAGAAGTGTGTTGAAAAAATATTACATAAAAGTGGATTGTTCAGTTTTAGTAAAGGAAAAGCGGCAGAGTAATTCAGTTAGATGTATGTTCTACATAATATACAACGGGACACAACATGACGGCAAAGTTCGGCTATGTAAGTAGATTTAGTATTTTAAAAAACATGGCTTATTAGTTGCTATGCGCATCATATGAATGAAGTCAGATAATAAGTTATTTTTAAAGATTTTTATCGTTGGATTTTAGTACTCGTAAGATATCAAACCAAATAATCTTCGTGCAAACTATGATAAACTCTAAGATTTGAGAAATGTACTGAGTTCGGTATGTTTGTGACGTAAATTCGTTCATGAAAACACATGAATGAAGTTTTTTACAGCATATCGTTATTGATTCGTATGCGATAAAGATAATGTAAATCTCAATTGTATATAATCGTGACAAGAGCTGTAAGCCCACTGATATAAGTATATCAGACTGACGAGTTAAGTATAATATATTATCATGAAGATATAATTAATTTGCTAATATTTTTATACTTGCATACAACAGTTGCGTGCTTGTTCATGTACAGCGACAAAATTAAAGTTTGTGTGTGTCAATTTTAACACTAACTTCAACAAGTTTAATTATAGTACTATTTATATAAGATATATCTAAAGAAAAAGAGGCACATTGATTCGGTAGTAGAAAGTTAGAATACAGTCTAAATAGTAAGGGAGAGGTAATATTAATCATTTGAGTTCCATTAAGTTTAAGTAAAACAATTCTTATAGCAAATTCCGGTATAGTTTTGTATAAAAAAGTAATTATGGTAAAACATTCACCTATTACTTTAAGTTATTAGTACATTTTGGTTTTTAATCAATATATTCGCGTACAATATCAGTAAAGCGTGAAGTGAAGAATATACTATTGAAATTACAAGTGATACCAGAATCATATCTTAAATAAACACCACTTCGTTCTCAATGACCTTATATTACGGCTCATCCTTCAGGGAATAATAGAGCTAGCATGCTCGCGATAAATAAACTGATTGGCCTGTTGGTCTAGTGGTTAGTGACCCTGACTGCTAAAACCGGAGGCCGTGGGTTTGATTCCTACCCTTTACAAATATTTGTGTGATGAGCATAATCATTTGCTTGTGTCTAGGTATAATTTATCTATAATATGTATGTATTTAGAACTATTTGTTGGATTAGATGATCTTGTGTGAGCTGTTTCAAGATATTATTATTACCATAAACTGACGCGTCAAATAAAGTTTGACTCAGAACTTGTGATTTCGCTTCTCTTTTGGGTATCTATCTCTCTTTCTGTGCCTAAATGAGGTCAACGAAGTTTTCTAGGTGTTTGTAGGTTGTCACTTTGATATAATTCTCACTTACCAATTTTTTTATGTGGTAGAGTCGTCATTACAGATTAAATATTCTATTGACGAAAATCCCAAATATCATTATATACAGTTAAACTAATTATTCTTTTACACAGTCACACATTCGTATTATCTAAACATTCTGAAGCACATATTTCAGTCTACAATCCAAAGTCTAGACTCAATTCTAAGTAACGTAAATTCTAGGAGTAACAGGCATATCACTGCGTCGTCCATGAAGCAATAAACGTTGCAAGCAACTGTGTCGCGCGCAGACATAATGTACGCCTGCACGTTGCTACGAACTTATCGTTTACTATGTAGATGACCTAGCACCACATTGCCCCCTGTAGTGTCCAAGAGTATGTGATTATAATATTAACACCGTACTAATAACATCATTCTGTATTAACCACAGCCTATTTGCATGATGCCTATGGCGCTAGAGTGAAATACTTGATGGCTTGATGATCAGCTTGGAGTTTTACAGTTTAGTTTTTACTTTAGTCAGCAGTGAAATATGTAACACAAGTATAAGTCCACTACAAACGATTATATTTCTGGGTGTTTTTATATGTGATCTTTCATGTTTGTGTTTGTGGAACGCAACCACAATACAGAAGAAAATCCTAGTGAAGAGTGACTATTTCTTCAAAGTAAAAAATGTCTTATTTTAATAGACATTGTGGCTAAATTAAATTTATTTATATTTGCTACATTGTGTCAACTTCTTTTTTAGGATAATGACGTAGTTTCATACAAATGGCTTAAACAATATACCTTAGTTGCCTTGATTTGCACTGGTAAGCATAGCCAGCAATGTCAACTTTTGGCACTATTCAGTTAATAAACAGGCCGTACCACAAGAGCCACTGAAAATATATTTATTCAAGGACCAAGGTCATATTTCATGCGAAATGTCACTTTGAACCCACATTTGATGGACCCCAAACAGGCTGTTGAGAACCTATTAACTACCCAACACTACAGTATGACCAATTTTCATATAAAAATGTGTCGTTACAAAACATCCGCTAGATAGCAAAATAACTTGCTACTTTAGATGTCACTCACATTACCACACCTAAAAATGTCAATGGGTAGGCCATTCACAATCCACTCGGCAACTAACATGAGCTGATAAATATTTTTATTATTGCAATGGCGCCTAAAGATTAGAACGTGTCGCATCAAGTGTACTTATCTACTGAGCTATCAGTAAGATTTAATATTATTAATTGTTGAACATAATTGAATATTACGGATAATTGGGTTCAATGGTGATTATAATCAATTATATAATTAGTTTGTTTGCATAGCAGATTGAACCGCATAATATTGTTATTTTTTATAGTTAATAATATACTGTATGATTACTTATTATTTTATAAGTATTAGGTACATTATGCAATTTATCTTTGAATTTGTCATGCATTAAGGTGGAAACACAATGGTCTCACGAATGCAACGTACGCATCCATTCTGATATCGGGACGCAATGTTTTGTATTAAAATCTATGCAATAGAGACACACTTGTCGTATGCAATGTTTTATAAACAAGAAACCAATCGTCAAGGTATCATAATGCGTTGCGCACGTTGCGCACGTGGGACCAGTGTGTCTCTACCATTAGTATGATTTATTGCACATAAAATAATTCAATTAAATATAATTGTTTTTTAACTTGAGTAATTTAAAATGTACCCATATAAAATGAAATGGTGTTGCAATATTATGTAAAAGTTTCAAGTAATATTATTTCTCACCTTTTGTTGTTATCACTGCACTTGTGCATATAAAACGCACATTTCTTAATTATATTTCTCAATTTCCCACGAGAAATGGATATCGGCTTTAATTAACGAATGCAATTAATGTTTAATTAAAACATTCGATCGCGGATTATTTACACTGATGTATCTTAAGTATCGGGAACGTGATTAAACATATCAGATGTTATAATGATTTAATTATATTGAACGGTTTATATACCTATCTAGTCACGCTTTGAACTCATATCCACATATTTTATTATACCTACGCCATTATCAAAATAAGACTGCTGCTTACAAAGTCTTAATGATAGAAGAAGTCAGATACCTAACATAAGGGCCAGGACACATTGATCGACGGTGTTCGACCGTTTGTCTATACAAAAAGAGAGCAATGTATGGAACGACGTACGCATCGACGGATGCGAAGGGATGGGTACGTCGTTTCATAGTTTGTCCTCTTTTTGTTAATATGTACTGAGTCTAACACAACATTACATCACGCCTGTATTCCACAAAGGGGTAGGCGGAGGTGTGCAGTATACCCACATTTCGTACGTCTAAACAATGTATTAGGGGGCGAGCCTATTGCCATCTATCTGGCACAAATCCAGACTTTACAACTACTGAGAATGATAGAAAAAATCCGGTAACAATTTGCCCGATCCGGGATTCGAACACAAGACCTTGTACTCAGCAGTCGCGCTTAGCGTTCACTAGACCAACGCAATGGGGCAGTTTGATAACTAATAAGTAGATGTATTATTTAAAAGTAAACCAAGCATAAATCACAATAAAATAAATAACTGATTGAGATTGAACTTTTAAGACCTATTGTAGTTTAAATCTTAACCCCTATTACTCTGCACCTTGTGTTTTATTATAATCTATCCTCTTTATCTTTAATGGGTTACCTCTATCTTCACGCTAATTTGATTTAATTAGTATAAAATAAAGTTCAAAAGTCAACATGTTACTGGCACTAAGTAAATATTTTAAACATACATTCTATAAAAAAGAACCCCAATAGAGGTAGATGCGAAATGCGATGGAAATGTGGCACAAAAATTCGATTTGAAATTCGATTATTGAAAATATCTGATATCTTAGCTAGCAAAGAAATAATGGATATAAACATAAACTATTTTAATATTATGTTGATAATAATTAATTCTTTATATTTTTTTAAAACTGGCAACTTGCTTTTATTTTCCAAATACAGATCGATATGCTTAATTAACATAAAATATCGATAATATTGTCTCGATTCTAAATTGTAGAGCAATAAATTGTGTTGATGTCTCAATATTTTAACGTTCCGGTTGAATTAGCAGACTTGTAACAGTTTCACAATAGGCATAACACAAAATATGACACTTTGGTATGGCGACAACATTAATTATTGTAATTAACTTGTTAGAGATGAGTTAATGTCAAATTCTATAGCAAAAATGAAGTGAAAGTTGTTCTTATAAAGATATGTTAGGTAGTTGTTAGAATATATTCGCTACACGTGTAATCTCTTCTTACGTAGGTCTTCCTACAAAGGAAGCGTGACTTATCGAAAGTTCAATGGTCTTTAATCAGTTTCCATGTTCAAATGGTATTTTTAATGTCTATATTTCGCTCTATGTGAGCAGTGTGGTTGTGTAGGATTTTAACATGACCAGCGATGGTATTATTTGTTTCTAGTAGTTTACTCTCCAGTAGAGTCATAACTGGTTTACCAGCATTTTGTGGTCATCTTACAACAGGACTGTACACAGGTCCTAGCGCCGTATAAGTCGAAAAAGTCTAAGCGAAATTTTAAGCGCTACAAATACATGTTAAATTGCGTGTGTGTACCTAATTACCAAAAAAATACACATAACCACAGTCTGAACGTCAATTTTCACTGCCACATGGGGCGTGTTACAAAATTACTAATATTTATGTTAGTTTTCGTAACATTTATGTTAATAGAGACCTCCCAGACACTCATTAGAATTTACAGTCGCTGAGAACTGTGCTCATTTTATATTCACGGCACGCTAAGTTCAAGGACGGAGCGAGAAAATTCATTACCAACCAACTGTGTTTGCTTACAGCCTGGTAGTTTCCCGCTGTATGCTGTATATAATATACATATATTTTACAGCACAGAGTTAATTTTCATTAAGAGCTTACTGCCTTTGAGGGTTGTGTTGAATAATTTTAGCTTTGGTGGAATGGTTGGAATTTCTAGCGACGCAGTTTGGTAGTCAGTCGAATATCTAAGTATGAGAATAAGTACCTATGTATCTGTCGTAGATACCTATAGATATAGCTATTCTGGAATGTACATCGTAGATCCGTCAGCTTGTGAATATCTTTTTCATCTTTAGAAACGTCTTCAGCGCTACTATATTTTAATAGCAACTAGCTCAATATTAAAATCTATTGTTAATTTTATCACGTACTGTATGTTTGACAGTATTGGTACCTACTTAAAACAACCTACATTTACTATACATTTACGTATAATTATATTTCATAGATTCCATCAGTGTCTTCTTCTATTACTTTTTCATAGGCAGTTACGAGTAACTCACTGTTAACTTTTATTAACACCATGTTTATTATATGTTATGTGGTTATGAATATAATACAGAATGTATTGATCATGTGATAACGTAACTTATCGGACTCTTATCCTCTTATCTCCTTGCTTCAGAATAGATTGATAGAAGTAGGTTACTGGGCTTTGACTTGTGTTATATAATTTGTTATCAATTTTTAAACTGTCTCGTGCGTTATTTGGTTCGACAAATCGCATGAATTCCGGACAAAGAGTGTCAGTAGGCAGGTTCTAGAGCTCTGAAAATATTAGCTGTTTGGACTGTCAATAGAAAATTTTAAATTTAAATAAAACACCGTTGCATAGCTGGTGCCATAATTAATTATTTATAAAAACAAATATGTACGTTCGCATATCCTACTTCCTTTATATCAATATCGCTTCTTGATTGACACTCACGTGTCGATTAGTAGCACGAGCATCATGTTATTTTATTACTTGATAAAAACGAAAATAAATTATTTAGATTCGATTTCCTTACGCACGAAGCTAAGGAAGTTGCCAAATCTAAATAATTATTCGCAATCTATTCAAATGTATGTCGTAAAACTGAGTTACGTTCGAATACAGTTTTTAGTTGAAAGCATTCGAATTTTAAAGTAACATTTTTTACTTTTACACGGCGTGTGACGAAAACGTGCGTCCACGTGATCAACAATAACACTCATTAACTTATACGACGTTTATTTGTTTTTAAATACAAACAGTTTTTTCTTACACAGCTATATTGTATCGGCGTACGTTTACTGATGTTTCAAAAGAAATTCTCATGTCTGTGATTGCGTAAAATAGAATTCTTCGACGATGTGTCAGGTGGTTTTGTATTGAGAATTTACGTAAAATTATACGACCCGTATCCTATGTCAACGTACAGGTGAAATTATACGAGTAATTACGCAGTAATGAGTTGTAACTTAACTCCTGATTCGGCATTTAAAGAATGTATTAAGTATACAATGTTTTGTGCAACTAACAGTGAATGTTATTTGATTCTTATGTGTACACGCTCTCCCTTATAGATAAACAAAGTTACAACCATCCCTGTTCTAAGAAAGACAATGTTAATCAGTCGGCCAAGTTGCAAACGCTACGACACAGTCTGCGGCTGAAAGAAAAACAAAATAATCGCGTGTTTTTCTCGCTCCAGGTCGAACAAATAACGGTGAAGCCTTGAATCCGCGAAGTAAATATAGGTGTATGGTCATTGAAGTAGCTGCTTGAACTTGTTCAAGACAAAGATTATGATACCATCGAACATATCTTTGACAGTTGTCTCATTTGAATCAAAATGTTGTCTCAATTTGCCGTATTTATAAAAACGGAGGATATCCTTCAAAGCAAAAGGGTGAAGTATGAAGTAATGCTTTACGGTGAAAGGTAGAAGTAAAAGCATTTCCTTCTTTCGCTATTCCAAATCATTACCTTATACTAAATTGCTTGTTATAAACGACAGTGACAGTAATATAAACCTTGGTTTAATAATTTTTTTTATGGATATAGGGCCAAAAGGTTTGGCTTGAAATTATTCTGATTATAAAAAGAAGGATTTCCTTCATATTTTCAATAATCATTCCTGTCTTCTATAAATACAGTCCATTGTATCTCAATCAAACCATTTGATTCAACAGTCGCATCACCAATTCACCACTGCTTAGAACTAAGTAAAATTGATGGCAGTTTTCAATTGGCGCACCTTTTAATACCGATTGCCTAGGCTGATTATGTGACCTATGAACTTTGGTTTTTGTTCACAGTGCCATGATACGTACGTAATATTATTATCGCGTTACCTAATGGCAGACCGTATGATTATGGGTGATTAATGGTTGTGTGGAACCTAGATGTTATCTATTATTGTAGTTGGTATAAGGAAGCTGATGTTTGTTGTTTGGCTTAGTGTCATTGACATCATTGATTTGCTGTAGGTATTCTCATTGGTCTACCTGTGTTGACAAAGAACTACCCATACAGGCCTTCTTAATCGAGTACCTGTCCGAAACGTGGGTGTGTTTGTTCCAGAGGTGCCTACTGACTAGCCGTTTTTTGAGTAGGTACTACCTATGTATAATATAATAAGTGGCCAGTCCACAGTTGCATAACACGTATTCTATAATGGAGTAAGACACATAAAGTAATGCTGTAATTTATTAGCTATTGTTACATACTTTTAAGAGCATCTAAAATAGTAATAATCTATTCAATCGTTAACGCTTGGTACATATGTACCTATGTACTATTATGTATGTAGTAAATAACAGTTGAAAGATAAGAAAACCACATTCTTTATTTTCATTAGCGTGTTTATTACCTCGATTATGCTTTGGAAATACCTAAGCGATGGCTTTTCCACTATTCATTATTTAATATTTTACATAAATAATGTTTAAAAATCGTTACTAACATTATAATGTGAAAGTAACTCTGTCTGTCTGTTACGGCTTCACGACTAAACCGCTGGACTTTTTTGATGAAATTTGGCATGTAGAAAGTTAAAAATCTGAGAAAGGACATAGGCTACTTAACACGGGCGAAACCACGCAAAAGCTAGTAGATTTATAAAAAACAAACCTGTCAAAATTACTTATAGTCCCAATAAGTGTGAAGATGATAATATTTAATTCTTCATTTCAAACGCCCATAGATAAAAAAATAAAATGGCCAGTTACGTGTTCTACTACTTGGTGACAATGAAGGTCATGTCACGGATGAATTTGACCTTTTTTATTCTCGTATCTTCCTTGTCATTAAAAGCAATCTATAGGTACACGTAATTGTTTCCTTTTGGTTATTTAGGAAAGCAGTGGGATGTTTAATTTGTCATTTTCTCCAAGAATAAAGCCAGTTTCAATAATGAATAGTATGTATATATTATGCATATTTTCTGTTACCTCCCGGTAGTAGCAGAGTTATAATTATCAACGTATTTATGTATTGACTGAGGATGCTTTCATTGAAAAACCCAAGAGGACTTTTTATAAGATACTTTAGATAAGCAATGTTTTATTAGCAAGGACATAGAGGGTTACACAGAAGTGATTTAAAAAGGAAAAATGTTAAACTCTTTTTAAGACATTAACGTAGATTCGTACCTATACATACGTACCTACAACAACGTTATTAGTTTATTGAATCACAAATTCTTATAACCCTGTCTTTGCTATCGGTGAAATGTTAATTTAAGTATTGATGCATTTATTTGTCAAATACAGATGATAGATGATACAATATTTTTTATTGCCCACAAAAACAGTGCAAGTGGCATGATAATTGTAGGAGAAAATAATACTTTTGTGTTAATTAACCCTTTATACCAATAGAATATTATAAATTAGGCAGAAAATAAAGATACTATTATATAAGGTCGTCGATTAGATAATATTATTTTGTTTTGGGTCTATGTTTGGTCGATAATGTATCTAGTAGATTAATAGACAAGCGATCTGTATGTGGAAAATTAATGATACTTTAATCTAAAGATACGCAAATATAAGTAGCCATTAACATAATACTAGAGTTATGATATCGGAAAGATAATATTTCTAGGTGTTAATTGATACCTGGATCGATTAATGACGCTGAAGCTAAAACACAGATTTAACACGGACTTAAACTTCGCTTACGTAAAGTGAAGTGAGTAAAATATATCTTACAAGCTTTTATTTAACTTCCAATGTTTGTATGTATGTGAGTTTGTTTCGGTCAAATCTTGCAATCGAAAGAACCACTTCTTGGCATCCGATTGAAATGAAATTTTGCATACTTAGATAGGTTTGGTGACAATACAATATTATGGTACTTTTGACTTAAAATTAACCAAACTGCCAAACTTAATATTAACTTATTTATATTTTTCGTTCGTTCGTTCGTTTTTAGGCGGTTTTTTTTAAATTTAACAATGCTTAATTTGGTCTTAACTTCTTAATATAAAACACTTTCATAAAACATGTTGAACTCATACGTGGCATTATACTCACACAATGTCGAGACATTGTTTGTACTTTCAACTTTAAGATTACTCTCTAAAGCAAATACACTCGTACAACTGCAAGTGTTATGTATTCTTTTAAAAATTAGTCATTTCATGCATTATGCCATACTATCTATTTAAGAAAACACGTGTGACTAAGAATTAAATACAATAATTAAATTATTTGCCAGTCTGAATTTGTGCCTGGTTGATGATCATGGCTTGCACCACCGACGGAGGGTCGGCCGTAGCGATAGCCCCCTATTACATTGGGAGTAATAACGTAACTGGAGAAATGTGGGTGTACTTCGCACTTCTGCCTACCACTTTGGGTAATACAGGCGTTATGTTATATCATCGTCTGTAAAGGGTAGGCAGGTAATTGTTTTTATTAATTCTCGATATATTGGAGTTATGAAAAATATTAATAAGATTTTTCTCCGTTACAGGTTACCACAGCTTGCCGTCTCTGCGAAGATATTGTGCCTCCTGATGGTAAGTTGAATGAAAATGATCTATTTATTTACACGCCACTAAAATTAGATATTAACCTAATAAGCTAAACGCCTGCAATTTCCATGACAACAATAATAGGCTGCAAAACCTAAAAGAACAACGCAATGTTAAAAAACTACATTAGGTACGTATCATCGGCATCATCTCATTACACGAACATTTAGTTTAATGTCAGTACGTATAACAGAAAGCTTATCTTGATGCATCTGCCAATAGAAGGCATAGACGTAGTGAAGCTTCCAGGCCCTTAGTCAATTATAAACAACTAGTTTCTAGGGGAAAAGCCTCCATACGATGTCATTACATAAGCTTTTTATCCGTTGTAAATAGATACTTGATAGATAACGACCACAGTTTGATGACCTGATTGGCGCAGTGGTTAATAGGACTGCTGCGCTGAGGGTTGCGGGTTCAATTCGCGCACGGGGCAAAAACTTGTGCGATCCGCTGATGTTTGTCCCAAGTATGAGTGTGTTTGTGAAACGCACCCACGATATAGGAGAAATTCCTAGAGTAGGGCGAGGATTTATTTTATAAAACACAAGACTTTTGATAGTTTATTTTTTGTCGTCACTTAATTATAATAATGATCATTCAGCTATAAATTCTTATCATAAGGAAAATAAACAAAATATAAAAGATTAACAAAAAATAGCTATGACATATTCAGTAAAACAATGTAATCTTTGTTCATCTCCACCGTGACCCGGTCTCCTATCTCTTAATGTTATTGTTCAACAGGTTTTAAAAATATACGTATTTTATATTGCATTTATAGACATAGCATTATACACTACATCATTTAGCATACACATAAATTTAATAATTAATTTCCAATTAATCTGCGATGAGTAAAATAAATTAGTTGCGATCATAAAATTAATAATGTTGTGCGAGGTTCTGGTTTCATTAAATAAATATAAAATCTCCAGTTTTAAGGTTATCGTATGTTATCATATAATTATGTTCAAAGTTGAAGCTTGTCTTTTAATTAAATTCGCTACTGTATAATCGTTCTGATTAAAGCAATTAGTGGAATTGTATTTTATTTTATAATCATGTGTCGTATCTTCGACATTTTAGTGTTCTTTTCCTATGCAAATTAAAAAGCAAAACGTCCCATTTACCTAAGAGCTCAATTATCAAAGTTAGCATATGAAATCATTAGTATGATTTCCAAATAAAATTTCTCATTCGATGATCGAGAATTAGCATCAGGTATCGATTTGCCTAATTCGTGCAATGTAGGTTAGGCATACTCATATACTAAGTATGTAAGCTCTTAATAAAAGTAATTTACGTAACATGTAAAAAGGTCAGTTATCCGGTGTAAAAGGATTAGTAATTTCAATCGCAGCCATCATTTTATTCACATTAGCTAGGTGTAATGAGAAAACATCTGCCGGTTAGCCGTGATGCTCGCGCGACGAGTTTGAGTGCGTCAAAAGATCTAAGAAATTCTTTCGTGTATGGTATGGAAAATGTGCGATTTCATTAAATTAACATGTAAATTATTATGCTATGGAATGCATTCTTCATGAGTCATATTCTAATTGTACTTGTCCGTTTGTATCCGGTAGCATTACGAGCTTACTTACAAAATATTTCCTCTTTATCGTATTGGCATGAGTTAAATGTCCCATGAAAGCATGTCTCACTGTGGTAAAGATTGACAAGTCAATCATGGTATGGTAGCGAGGGTAACGACCATGATGATCCAGACCCCATGATATCCTTTGAGGGCTCTCTACATGCTTCCTGTAACAGACCAAAAATTGAAAACCATGACAGATTTCCGACACCCGACAAATAATCCAGAATAAATTAAGTGATTGTATATTCATGCTGTCAACAAAGCGATATCATAAAATGTAATTATGTAAATATTTCGACAAGTTAACAATTAAGATTAAGCTCACCGAGATTGTGCAAATAGGCGTTGGTATTTCCAATACGTAATCCAATTCAATTAGTTTCAAACTGACTTTTAGTTATCTACGCAACTGTAACAGTAGTAATCGGAATATTTTCGATAGGAACCTACTTTGAATAAACATGAACAGTTTATTATCAGCCAGTATGTGTATCTTGGTCTTATACTTTTTTTTAATAAAAGATTCTTTGTTCCTAACGGTCTTGTTCTATATATTATGTCATTTTAGTGACCTTCATTGGTTCATCTGGCCATTTACTGATAACCATTTCACGCAGCGTTTTGACCTAAATATCTACTATTCATCAATCTTCTTTTATTATAACTTATTTAATATCAAGACAACGTTTGACAACAAGCCAGTCTTGTTGTGTTCATTATAAAAAAAACGTAAATTAAATCGTGAACTTGACACTATTGAGATTTATTTTTATTTCAGTGTTTCAGTAGCGTAAATGGTAGGTTTTCTGAAATACACGCCGAGCTCACGTATCATTCTGTAATTGATTTAAAGTATTGTTTACTTTTTCTATATGAGAATACCGTGACTGATTAGCGTTTGCATACAAACAAAAAATATTTTGTTGTGGAAAAACATCATATTTTGTAAACATTTTTTTACTTTACAAAATAGATAATAATTATATTGTTAGGTATAACGTGTAGCGACAGGCGTAGCCCTAGTCAAATATATATAAAAATATTCTTTAATAGGTACCTACTTGTGAAAAACTTTTTGTTTATAAAAATACCTTGCAGGTATAAAATTCAAATTAACGTAGAATATTAAAAAGTATCAAATTTTGTAATTCGAACATAACTCATTTGTTTTTCTTAATCTTTGGAACGCTCAAATTAGTAAGTTCAACATTAGTGTCGTTAATTGTACGCAAATGTGCCTACTTAGGGTTCCGCATTCGTTCGATACGAACGGACGTCTAGACGTTGACGCGTGACGTGTCCCGTCGTCACTATCGGACGTACGACAATAATAAATCAATCATTCACATGTTTAATTAAATCAATCAAATTACCTATCTGTTCAATAACGTAATATTGATTTGCGATGTTGATTTTGCGATGGTAAGTTAATTTAGCACCGTGTAAAATTAAAAAAAATATTTCTTAAACTACTGTCCAGTTACAATTTTTTTTTTGATTTATACTCAAATATGTTTTAAATGTAATTGCTTATGCATGTACCTAAATTTCATAACACACTCCATTACATACGTTTTCCACAACTTTTAAACCTTTTGATAATTTGTCCCACTATTACTATAAAAATAATCAAAGGCCTCTCTATTTTTCCGCGAACGCATATAATATTTAAAGAACGGGACATCATAGGAGAGTTTAGCGGCCACCTATCATTTGCCATGATTACATACGCAAACACTGCACGCTGCCCGATGAAGAAATTTGCTCTTATTGAATACCGCCTATTACGAGTTTTTCAATTACAAAGCCTACTATAAAACATGTTATTAGGTAATATTATATCGTTTATGATAAATTTGTTGTGAATTTTAATTTCTTTTTGGATTAAGTACTTAAGTAAAGGTAATTTGTTGAGACACTGACTATCTTCAGTATTATCTATCGTTAAGACTGGGACTGCTTTAATGATTAACTGGAAGACGTAATTGAGACAGTCACGATGACAAAAAATACAATGAATAAACCTAAATTTTTTTTAGTTTATTGCATTATAAAAAAAAAAAATCTACCTACGTATTTAGCTATCATCATCATCATCAGCCGGAAGACGTCCACTGTTGAACAAAGACCTCCCCCTTAGAACGCCACAATGAACGACAGCTTGCCAATTGCATCCACCGGTTGCCCGCAATTCTGACGATATCGCCGGTACTATACTTAGCTATACATAAACCTAAATAACTGTTACCTATATAACTGTTACATTCACAACATTCAGACTTTTTGATGACAAACATTTAATGAGTGATCTTTAAAATATCGTTATCGTTATAGAACACATCCCACAGTACAATGTCTAATCAGATTTTAACACGACTTATGATTCAGTTCACGATACGTTAAATGTAATAAAATCACGATTTACTACAACGCTGTTTACGTAGGAAACTGAAATAGAAGCACGAATTGTCCAACAGGATAGAAGTCAATTCAATTCCAAGTTTATACTGTGACATTGGTCTTTTTACTAACGTACCTCCTTACCATGAACTCTTGAAGCAGGACAGTATACTATGTGGAAGCAAGATGCCGCTACGTGTAGTGTCATGTGGCGTCTTGCTTCCACAACGTAAACTATTTAAGAAAAATTATATAACTTTAGAGGTAATAATAACATTAAAATTTTGTATCTGAAATTAAATTAGCTTGGCCCACCATGACAATAAATCGATGTCTAACGCTCTGTCTAACTTCAGACTCGAGGTCATCACACGTGACCACAATTTCTTTATCTCCTACTTTGTCTCGAATCTGGGTTATCAGAATCAAAAGATTATCGACTTTGAATGCATTGATACCACGAAAAACAATAGGAATAATGTTTTTTTATACGGAGTCCACCCGATAGTGGAATTACCCATTTTCGTTTCGTCTCGCGCTTTATTTGTTACCAGTTTAACACCATTCCTTTGCTTAATATATTTATTGAACTGATAAAACGCATAGGTATTAGATAGATACATTTATAGTCATGACATTGGTACAAAACAATTTGGAAAGTTTTATTATGGAGCTGCCAATTCATTGGTTTTTCCCATAAAACTGTCAAAATGATAAACTTCATCAATCAATTCTTTCCTGATAATGATTATAAATCATAATTAAGCATATATATAAATTACATGTTGCATCATAATGTATGAAGTTTCCCTTGGTCCAAGAATTACTACCAATATTGGGCAGTTTCGTTTATAATTTATCTGTTGCCCGGTATCGGTTGACGTACCTATGTAACCGATATGTAAACGTTTCGATATAATAAATTGAACAACGTCTGTTTTGCATTGAAATCTTGGAATGCTGTATAATACGTTTTGGAATTAAAGCAACTATAGTTATGTACATGGAGTTTCTTACTGGTTCTTCACTACTGGAATGGCTTTTGGAATAGGCACCAAGTGTCTTGACTATTCATACGCGCCTACAAGTGGTTTAAATAAATATAACACTTTTTAGAGTTTGTTGCATCGATTTTAGGCGGAATAAGTATGTCAGGATCGCAGCAAATGTAAATCCGTGGTCTCTGCCTACCCTTTTAGGAAATAGGCGTGACTATATGTGTGTTTGTATGCATCGATTTCGTAAGAAGATACAATGTCGACTTATACGGAAATAATTGAAACATTTTTCTTCTTTAAAATAATGCGGAAGTACAGACTACGCATCTCGTGATGAGTTTATGCTAATTAAGCAAATTAAAAACCGATATCAAAACCGGGTAAATTATGTATTTCTTAAATTATGAACTTGACCGTTGACCGAGAACGAATAAAAATAAACGAAAATCAAATAAATTAACCCACGGCTCCTAATCCGCATTCTACAATAATAATTCAAGATTTTAAAAATGTTAGGTAGGTTTGCATTCTTAGGTCTTTCCTCGGAAAATAAAACCGATTGTGACATATTATGTTATACAAGTTTTTGCGAGACGGGTGAACAATTTTGGTAGATAGATCTAGAAGGAATAATTATACTTTATTGTACAACAGTTAATTGTATTGCATTTATATCATTTGTGAGACTGTTTTTGCTTTCCTCCCTCAAAATCGCACAGGGTGCACCAGACGTTGGCCATATATGATAAATGTTTTATTTCTGTAAATGGGTTTTACAATACACTTTTACATGTATTTTTTTAAACTGGATGGCGTTGCTATCGTCACTCGAGAAAGTTAGCGAGCTTGGGTGCAAGTAGGGAATTGCACCCAAGCTCTCTAGCTTCTTCTAGGTATCGGTAAAACAAAAAAAACAATAGCATATTATAATTAAGTCCAATTATCACGTTATCTAACGCATGTGTGGCCGATCTAATCCATATAAATAGTAAGTTTATGTTGATAAGGATTTGGTCACTAAAACGGTACTTAATTTTAAGGTATATTCAGCTTAACTCGTTTGTCTTCCATTTCCTTAATAAATGTATTATGAAGATTATTATGATTAGCTAGGGAACAAATTTTTCTCTGTAACTTTTATTACTCTGTACTTGAATGTTTCTAAATAAGCTGTAAGAGTAACTATCAGTTTCCTGTAGGGATTCAAAAAAATGGTAATAATCAATTATTATTCTGATCTTCTTTCCGATTGTACAACGTATCTACAAAATTAATTCAAAATATATCAACAAACAAAAACTCAAAATCTAAAATTGTAACCTGAATAATATAACAAAAAAAAAACACAGCATTCGATTTCATACTACACCCGTAACATGCCTATTCCTTAAATAATTTTAATTAAATACCAGAGAAGACTGCAACAAAAAATCAACTTAAACCTGACGTACTATCTTCAAATGACGTAAATCCGACAATAAATTTGGATGAGCCCGGATTTATTCTAAACCTAACAATAAAATGATAATACGCGTCATATCAAACACAAATATATTGAACGTAACAACGTGTATACAATATTAATAAGAAATTACGTTATCGCCGTCTGTAGTGGGCATTTCACACCTACATCTTATCATAATGCATAAAATACATAATATGTGACAAACGACGTGTGTTTTTTTTGTCGAACATCCAATAACACATACCTAAGTGTTCAATCTTCGAAGTCCTCCTATTATATTTTTGGAAAAAGTGTGTTCATTGGCTATTCCTCATTACACGTTTTGTCTCATCAACCATGATGGTGGTGGTGGTGCTAATCACTTCTTCATTTATTTCTATTATCCTGACATGGGTGACTGGCCTTAATATAAATAACTTATTAAAAATATCACGATGATAAATATGATATTAATAACCTAATAACATTTTATCTACAGCGGTGTTACAAAAGATTCGAAACTCAAGCGGTGCGAAAAGGAAAGTACTCGAAAAGTATTCAATAACCCACAAAATGATAGTAGAGAGTACCAAATATGTATCTAATAATCAGATGATCATAAGTGCTTATGCAAAGGAGATTACATGCTATTGAACAGCGGTATCTGTGCTTTGTACCGTGAAAATTTCCGATACACTAGGTAACGGATAGTTTTGGTTGGTTGACATGTAATCAACCGTCAATAATGCGTTTGCTCGGGTCGACTAAGATAAGCCCAATGACAAAACGATCAGTGACCTCCAAATACTTGATAATTGTGTCGACCTTCCTCAGAACTTGAGTAAACAAGACTTGCTGAACCTCAATATAAACTGCACGTGAAATGAGACTTTTTCGCAAATCACAGTTTAGTATTTAAAATATTACTAGCTTCGCTCCGCGGTGTTACCCGCTACATTTTTTCGGGATAAAAAGTAGCCCATATATTAATCCAGGTTGTCAGCTACCTCCACAAAAAATTTCATTAGAATCCATTCAGTAGTTTTTACGTAAAGTAATAAACATCCATCCATACTCACAAACTTTCGCGTTTATAATATTAGTAGGGATGAGCAACAAGGCAAGAGACATTTTTAACAAAGTACAAGGAACTATCACAATGAAACCGAAGGATACGAAGACTATCAAATAAACATTAATACAAACGGACATAGTAATGGGTACTGTAAATAATTATTATTAATAGTTCGAAACGTATAAATTACAAAGTTACACCATTAAGATACGATATCTCGATTAATTATCATATTAAAATCAAGTGTACAAAGTTTAATATCAAATGATTCTACAACTAATTGAGATAACCATACAATTATTTATTTACTGTAAATTTTATTAGAGTTTATTGCCGTCCGTGTGACCAGTTTCTTACGATATACTACACCGCTTTATTAAAAGCCAATGAAAGATAATGCTTCTTACTTCTCAAAAACATATGAGTTGTTTGTTAATTCCATTATCATAATTAACTTTTACATCGGATTTGGAAACTCGACCGTTACTTTTAAGTATGACTCGTTTTGACGTGTTATGATTATGTGTCATGATTTTAAAAACCAAAAGTATTTTCTGTTAATTAAAGTTTCGTAATGTAAGCTCTCAAGTTATACAAACTTCTACAAATCTAACAACGTTATCTGTCTCATTTGCATTAACATGTATTGGTTTAACTAAATTGCTATGGCTACAACAATTCGAATAACTTAAACATTCAACACTAAAAAGTAAATGCGGTATTGTTTACAAAAAGTTCATGTGAAATGCAATATGGCTGAATAGTGACCGCGTCGCGGTAGCCTATGCTTTCCCACCTGAATATGACACCGTCCATACAGTAATAAAAGGGCCTAAAACAACTGCAGATAAAGAAGAAAAATCAACTTTGATGGATATCTGAATAGGATTTACTATTGCCTAAACGTGGCAATCTGAACCCTCAGTCTGACGGATTAGCTGAGCACGGCTGACCCATTAAAACGATCGATTGTTTCCTTATTGTGGTGCCTGCGACGCGTGGTGCTAGTAATAATTACAACATTCTATATGATTATAAAAGTTATATTTTCTCCGGGTGCACCGTTTGAAATATGCAAGCTCGAGGTTATCATCAGTGTTTGTGCCCTTGTCACCTTATTAATTGATTAGTCATACCAGATATTACAGGAGTTTTCACTATTAGCTGCTTAGTTGAAATCTAGATCGAATAATGGAAATTAGAAGGAATTTTCGTCGTGATTCGGGGTTAACGAGTAAAATATTCAACAACTCAACTCGTGAAGTTCGCAAGGTCATAGAAGATAAGGTTTGATCAATATCTGCGTAATGAGGTGTCGGTCGACACTGGCGCCATTAAAATCCCGGTGAAAGTACCAACAGAATAAGGAAACTAATTTAAACGACTTGACACTTAGTTGTTAGAGTGAGGTAGAATGGACCACACGCAGTAAGAGGGTGTTAGACATTTTCTCTATGACATCCACACTTACTTTTACGTCACTTACTTTCCTCCGACTACAAATATAGTTTTAATCAAATACCGATAAAACCGCAGCGTCTATTTCGCAACATCCGTTTCCTTGATATCGGTTTTTCAATTCTGCGATAGTTTTCGTTTACGTAGCTAGCACGTTGGTGATACGTCACTCCTATGATACAGTCCAAAGTTAGCCATTAAAATCATGAGTAATCCTTGCGTAAAGCAGTGTTTTACGGCACAATGTTATCGCTTGGTCAATTTAGCATGACCATCAGTCTGTTCGTACATCGATAGCAGCGAAAATATCCAGTTTTGTGTTTCATTACAAGTTTACATAAAATGGCTCAATAAGTTAATAATTTTAGTATCCTTAGGTAGGCTTACTAAATGTGTATTAAGAGATCTTGTCGTGCTTGGTAATTTTCATAATTATCACCCATACAAACCTGATTCACGATAAGCTGAATATATTAGAATTACGAATCGTTAGTGAATTTATTTCTGCACTTCATCAAATTGAAATCTTATCTTGTACTGTCCGTTCATCTAATTGTGCAATAAATTTAGTTGGTTCGACTTTATTGTTGCTATTTTAAATTAGGTTTTCAATGGTGTTTTTGTTGGTTTCTAGGTGGTGATCTGCGGTGCGGTGCCATCGATGGTCCGGTCGGTTCGCCTCTACAGCCAGTGCTCCCATATGTACGTCAACGTGTTTCCAAACGGTACCGTCATGGCTCGCTCCGATGGAAACGACCAGCGTAAGTACCTTCTGTATTTATATCCTTGTTAGTATTTAACCTTTTACATGCATACATTGAAGAGTATCGAGATTCTCCACATTGCAAGAAAAGTTTACATAATGTAAGAAACCGTCAAAGTTCATAAATAGGAAGGAATCAAATCTGCTTGTAATTACGGCCAATCTTTCGGCGACAAAAGAAAAACGATGACTTTTTCATATACGGCTTCAAAAACCTCGCCCTATTTCAGACTTGTACTGTCTGATATGATATAATGACTTAAAATTACATGAAATAAAACTCGACATTTGAAAGCAAATACTGATATGATTCATGATGGCCGATTACAATTTATCAATTACCTCCAATTGAATTACAAACACGAAGACGATACAGACATCAGTCTTGAATAAGTAATACAATAATTGGCATCAATCAAGCATTTAGTTTGGGAGCGGTCGTTATAAATCAGGAGTGCTCAACCTTAGCACACTATATAATAGGAATTGTTACCTCAACTGAAACAACGTTGTGGTATCGTCCCGCAAATGAAAAAGGTTGAGTATCACTTGACTAGACGATAAATAACAGGTGTGTTCATTTACATTCAGTTAGAACGGTTGGTTATCGAATTTTGAATTTGAATTGTATGACATCTGTTTGTTCCCTCGTTTATAGTTAAGTGGCAGACGATCGAATTCCAAGAATTTGAATTCCATTATATTTTACATAACATTGCTTGAGAAATTACTGTCCGATAGGTAGTGCAAACGAGTAATGCAAACAATAATGGTTTGGCCTTAATGTATAGTGTAAATTATGAGTATTATTATTTCGATTTGTTTAAAAGATATTATGTAGTTAAATATTAATACCAATACAATTTTTTTTTGCCATGAACATTATGTACTATTTTAGACAAAACCAATTTTATTTATTCTGAATTACACTGAAAGGTCGAGCTGTGTACCTGGTCCTATTATTGTCCCTTTCGGAATCTCTCAATATTTTTACAAACTTGCTCTTACGAATTTTGTGATCAGGAACAAATCCATTCAAAAGGCACACTTTATATGTGCGATCGAAAAATATAATTCACTTTAAAAAAATATGTTGCATTTATCCATGTCCCAACCAATATTTTAGAACAAATAAAAATTAGTCACTAAGAAAGTAATGCAATAAGACGAACTCAAAGATGCATCGTTGAAGGCTGCATTTCGCTAACACAGTAAAAGCACGCAGAGTAGTAGTGTAGGGGCTAGACGTGAGAAACTATAGGAATATGTCAATACTTGACGGGTCAACGGCCAGTCACCGCAACAGGTAGAGACCACTGTGCGATATAGTAACGGGTACAGCATTGCTACGAAGTTATGACTGTGAAATGTGACTGTTTAGCCTCTGCACATTTATACCTTGTTTATTAGTGAAGGACCTTTCTCTTGATTTGTGATTCCTAGAAAAGAATTTTGTGGAAACTTAGATTTCGTCTGACTGCTACGTATAAACCATTTAATAAAATTGTACTTTTGTAGCAGTTTGATATGCTTGATAAGAACATGCAACGCAAAAAGTAAGATATCTAATAATATTCAAAAATCATGAGATTGAATGAAGTCAAGTGACGACAACCTCTTGTTAGCTCTCATCATATGCACACATCATAGTTTATTTTATAATCAGCTATTAGTTCAATAATGTACAACAAAAAGGATCAACGAATGGTTTTTTGCTATAAAACTCAGCGATAATTTAAGTCACAGCAGCCTTTTTGGTTATTTTCTATCATTATTTCTTCCAGTCCCTACAAAAACATTTGCAAAAACTCCCCTAACGACATCGGCGATAAATCGACGACTTTTTCTATTTATACAAGACTTGGCTTTTAAGCAAGGCTTGGCGTAGTCAAGGGCCTTTCATTTTTCTATTATTTGACGAAAGTAATGTATGTGTTCGCGAATATGTAATTCTATTCTTACTTGCCAATTACTTAATGTTTGTTTTAAAGCAAGACGCAATTTTTTGCGTTGTCGGCTGTTTAAATTAGCTTTCTCCTTTCTTTCGTTTCATTTTAAAGATGGTGTTTGAGGCATTACGAGATATAAAGTTACATACAGAACTTGGTTATCAAAACAATTTTTTTTTTTTAATTTACAGATTATGGCATTCTGCAAGGTTTGTCAAAGATAAATAAATCAATAGTTTTATGAGAACAGTTTACTACTGTTGTCATAATACCACAATCGTCCTTTTTGGATGGGCCCGTATCATAATTAGTGAACGCAAAAGGGTCTTTGTCTAAATCACAGAAAGGAATCGATGACTGCATACCATGCAGGCATATTGTGACTACCTTTATCAAGATTACTGAAATCCTTATGATTTATTTTGCAATTTGAACTTAATGTACTACTCAACTTGAGTTGAAATTGCATTGAAGTGTGTATTTAACTAGCCCTGTTTATACAAAGCGCACCATCTTAGTATTGTGAGTTCACATTACATGCGATCGTACGACGGTCTTACAACTAGTGACCTAATAATGTCAGCGACAGTTTCGTATCAGCATTTTGACACGTAATTTAATTATGAAGATGTTTGCTTTATATTGATTGCATCACCTACGTACAGTTCATTACAAACTAAATTGATCGTAAATTCTAATGTCAAAATTACCACTTACAAAAATGCCGACGCTAAATAATGTTATACATTACGTACATTTTTTTACATAACATCAATAAATAATACAGAGCGGAAAGCCATTAATTTAATATGAACAATAATCGCGTGAGAATAAACATTTATTTGTTGCCAGAGTAAAAAATTTAATCACTTGACCCGTGTTAGCATACGTGTTAGTTGTGAAGCAATAAAAGAAACTACACAGCCAATATTAAATTTAACGATTTAATATTGCATCGCCAGTGTAGATTGGTCTTTAATTTTTGTTTGTACATACGAACATACTAATGGAATGCGGGTCAATTTTATTTGGTCAGTTGTAGTTGCTGGACACATTGCACCGCCTACCGCCGAATACCGCGTGAAATATGTGACGCTTTTTAATTAAAATTAGATTCGAAGGCACTGATAACGAAATTTAATTATTCCCATCGCGTTAGAAACAGTGACTGGTTCAAACTAACGGCAACAGTGCGGATGCCGCAGGCTTTAAAAATGGAACTTGGTTAAATATTTATGACGTTTTGTGTCACCAAAAACAGGTTTAGTGAAACAAATGGGATTATTATTCGATTACTATTTAAAAGATAGAACATTAATCATATAATTGTATTATTGAAGTATCTACTTTCACTGTAGATTAATTAAGTCATACGGACATTTATAAGAACAGCCCGATTTTTTTTCCATTTAATCGAAGCTGTACAAACTATTTTAAAACATATTTTTTTAGTCTATAGTCTAGGTCAAATAAAAACTTAAAAAATAAATTGCGCATGCGCATAGTAACCTATTATTATTTAACACTCATAAATTAGTAAAAACGCAACTAAAAATGGCTCTTTCTTATTATAGAAATACCTTAGCATTACTGTTACTGTAAATACTGCTTGCTAATCAACAAAAGTCATTTTTACTAAAGAATTTGCCATTAGTCTGTCTCCTGTACGGTAAAGCTCTTCAACGGACACCGCAAGCTCTTAAACTCTGATAACTTGCACAGTGGTTTATTTTTTGTAGCAATTCATCGGAAGATTGTTTGGCGGAACGAAAATTATATGAAATCAATCGACGTAGGCGGTGCGGCGCCTACCTAAATTAAGTTGTTACGTTTAAAACATAATAATAAAGACCCATAAGGCCCTCTGTTCCGCAAAAAATATACCACACGCACGACCCCTCAATAATGTGGTATAATCTAATATGGAATTAATAATGTAATTTGCGCGCGCATCGAAAAAACAGACAGTTTAAATTCGAATGTTATTTCCTCGAATGCGTTTCGATGACCCTATTAAAGAAGAACCAATTTTTTCAAAGAATTTGTATCGCTTTTATAGCCGTTTGTTTGTAGTAGTTAACCGCGAGAAACTTGGTGATAACATTTTGATGTTTTAATAAATAGCCAAGTGGCGTGACTTGCAGACTCGTTTGTATTATTTTTTTCTTCTGAAGGTAAATAAACAACGAGCTAGTAGTGCACTTCAATGTTTTATTGAACGTTTTAAATTAATAACTATTGTGTTTTTATATTTTGTTGATAGAATACAAAGATGATTATTATTACTATCGACCGCGTCCATAATATATGTCAATGGGTATAGCAGCTGTTCAATTTGCTTGAAATGTCGTTTGATGCATAATGAAAATGTACACTTAGTGGATATCCCTCGCATATAACCCAGAAATTAATATAACATTCACCTCGAATTTTAAGAATATTAGACAAACAAATACATCTTAATAAAAACAATATTCGTGCATCATAATCAACTGTGCTAGTGTTTATCGGAGTTTTATTACGTATTTCAATTAATACAAGTTGATAGGAATTTCAGGCACATTAATATATCAAAATAGCAGACAGATACAGTTTATCTGTTGGTTTATAGCTGTTATTGAAACATGTGTTCGGAACAATTGCTTGTTGGGTGGTCTTGCGAGTATTTTCAGTGTTGATGTCGCGAATAAAAAAACTGTTTAGTAAACATTAGTACTTTGTAGGGATTATGTTATTGTTATTGTATAAGGAATGTGCGGAGTTTTCGGTCTCAACTTCAATCGAGACGGTACACATTGAATGTTTAAGTATATTTTTTTTAATATTTAAGTTATACGTAGGTTCCAGGTAAGTGTTATACTGCAAATTTATGTCTTTTTCTTTGTCGTTTCCTCACTAATAAGGATTGTCACCATAATTACATACAAGTTCATTTACTTACTCGTCAATGTAGTAAATGAAATTTTCTTTTTTTCATATATCTCAGTTTCAAGGTCAATTTAATTACCTACACCGAAAATATTTTTGTTGCAAAGTTCGTTAGGAAATTAACAAATACATACGTTGTTGTTATTTTGACTCACAAAACAAGTCAACATGCGGTCAATAGCACACACGGCATGATCAAAACAATCACATTCCTATCGTAGTCCACAGATATTTCTTCCACACATACTGTGTCACACTCGGTTATTATTTAAAAAAATATTTTTTTAAGTAATTTATTACGATTTTATTAAAAAATTGTCATTTCGCTAGACTGCATCGTTCCATGTGGCCTGTTGTGGTTTAGTTGTTCACTAAACACGTAAAATAATATTAAATATAAACTCAATAAATATGGGTACCTAATGGGGTAGTATGTACAGTCAAGTAAAATAAAACATATTAAGTAAAATAACTGTCAAAATGTTTAATACGCACATATTATCGTGTCTCTTAGAGTTTCGGCTGTGTTCGGTATTTATCAACATATGCGTTTGACCTGATTTCGATTGCTGCGACAATCCTTACCAAACCATATCATTAGATAACGTTTTACTTTTCCAATAACACTTATCGCCATAATTTTAAAGTTCAGTTTCCCGTATCTCTGTTTCTTTGCAAAGATTGTTAGTGCAATATTGACATAGTTTTTGGTAAAACGTCATGAATGTTACCTACTCCCTTTACGTCTAGATTTATATGACACGTGAGTCATAGATAAATGTTACTGGCCGGATTTGTAGGTGAAGGTATGTTTGTATAATATTGGAGGCAAATAATAACAAACTGTGAAATAATTCCTAATAGGAGATGTTTTTCTGTATGTGTTTTAACTCATCGTGATTAAACGACTGCCTGCACCAATAGTAACGAAATTTGATAAAAATATAGCTTGCTACTTGACCCTAGATATGCCTACTTTCTATGCGGACGTAGTATCAGCCAGAAGCTAGTGGGTATTTAAAGTAGAAAGAAAGTCCTATAATACTTACTTATCTTAGTAATGCTTTGTAGTTATTTGGTTGTATAAGTTTCGCTACTGTACCTTCAATACAAAATTACCATGGTAAAGGCCAGTCAAACTGAATATAAACGCACATTATTCCGACGGCCATCGACATTTTACTAGAATACGTAACTGGCATCTCACTGACTTGTATAGGTTAGATGGCCTGGCTAGCGCGTAGCAGAGTGAAGCGTAGCAAGCTTTCTTAGTTCTATCGTGTTGATTCCTTATGGGTGCCTAGGTGTATGGTATAAATACGTATTTTGGTAAAATAAATGGTTTGTTATTTACTATATTATACGTCGGTTTTACTCACGTGTGTATTCTGGAATGCCTGACTAGTTTAGAACTCGAACGGAGCCCTTACTCATGAGCTGGTTACGCAGCAGTTCGGCTCGCGACTCTACCGCGTATAGTATAGTAAATAATATAACTCACACGAAAGTTTTTGTAGTAAAATTATTTGTTGTTTAACAACAATATAAACTGACTTTTAACATCGCAGCCAGTTTACTCTTTTTGGTGAACATTCCTGTAGAAAAATACTTTAATTGCAGGTAAATAGAAGCGAAAACTAAATAAATTATACCTAAGTATTATCCTTCCTACTAATATTATAAATGTGAAAGTTTGTGAGTATGGATGTGTGGATGTTTGTTACTCTTTCACGCATAAACGGCTGGACCGATTTGGTTGAAATTTGGTATGTATATAGGTTATACCCTGGATTAACATATAGGCTACTTTTTATCCCGAAAAAATGTAGCGGGTAACACCGCGGGGCGCAGCTAGTTTTTAATAAGAGTAAAGTCGTGTGCATCTTCAAAATGGCAGCTATCATACCTTCTTGTTTCCTAAAATGATTGATAAGAAACGTGAAATAATTTCAATTGTTGCAAATATTTGAGATCAGTCTAGGGGGCGTCTAGTGTGTCATGTGCCAGATTCTCCGTAAACACTGATAACTCAGGGGTGTACCAATGAAACTCGACTATGTCACGATTATAGATAATTTTGAATAATTGAAGTAAACGAAAGTGTTTACTTTAATTATAAAAAAATATGTTGATATGTTCTATTCGACGTAGTTAGAAAAGTCTAAGAGGTATATCAGGATCGTAGCCAATGGAAATCCATGGCCCATGCCTACCTGTCTGTGAAACAGGCGTGGCTTTTTGTATGTATGTATATTGTTAAAAAAATATGTTAAAGCAAACATAGATTAGATAATAAATTAAAAAGTAACAATACACTAATTTGTCACTACCATCGCTATCATTCTTACATCCTTCAGGAAGAAACTTAGGTAATAATTAAGACTAGACTATTATTCTCCTATATACAAGTTTACTAAGAAGTTATACTGTACCGAATAGCATAATATACGAAGTTACGGACGTTTTCTCCAAAAAAGCAATCAGCAGTAGTGACAAGGTATGGGAAATTCCCAAAACTCAAAATCGAATTTTCGTGGTAGCCCTCTCATATTGTAAAGGTATCAGGCATATCTAGTATTAGTGTCAATGCCACATAATGTTTGTGGTCACATAATCTAGTCAGACTAGACGGTAACTTGATATTAGTATCTAAGCTAATGTAATGTATTGGTAGTCTTAGAATGCGATAAGATAGTCCCATGGTACACACCGTAGGTAGCTCATTCAATTAGTAATTAACGAAATTAATATTTGTTCCCTCCATTTTTTGTGTTTTTGGCAGGAACTAGTTTAGCTCCTTTGGTGGTTCCAAAAAGTAAGGAAAGGAATTCGGTTGGGTTATCTAAGGTTTGATAAAAACAAACATAACATCACTCCTGTATTATAGAAGGGGTAGGCAAAGGGGCACATACGGTACACCCACATTTCGCCAGTTATGTTTTAGGTCCCAGTGTAATAGGAGGCGAGCCTATTGCCATCAACCGGGCACAAATCCAGACTCCGTGCTGCTACTGAGAATTACTTAATGGAAAACCCCAGAAACACTTTGCCCGACCCGGGATTCGAACCTAGGATCTCGTGCTCAGCAGTCGCGCTTAGCAACCACTAGAACAACGAGGCAGTCAAAAACAAATTAAATCACATTGTTTCAATATTTGAAGGTTTCGTTATTATATTCATCACCATAACGGAAGCGTCATGAAACATTTGATAAAAAAGAAACGTTATCATTTACCTTCAGTTTTATCACATAAAGCACTCAAATAACCACAACTCTTAGAAACAAGTAAATGATTAGTTTTAACATCATTAAGTCAATGTTTTCTTCGCATTTTTTGTCACATCAAGTTCACGGAAAACTAGTAGCGCATGACATTTGAAGTATTGATATTTGACGGCTGCGTGATATTTGTGATATTCAAATAGAACTGTATTATTAAACGTTGTTACAAAACCGCCGATGTGAAACTGCCTCAAAATGTCAGGATTCTTGCAAAGTAGGTAAACTGATGCATTAGTGACGTCACTATCTATGTGCACGAGGAAGATTGACAAGGAAAAGACGTGTGAAGGTTTTATTGCTTGGAATTCATGTAACAAGATTTAATGGGCGATAACTTATTGTACAGGCGGAGCACAGTTCGACGAATATAATTATTTATTCACATGATCTTGTATGATAGACATATACTGTAATTAAATTAACAACTCGTTGCCTTTGTGTATTGATAATTAAAACACATGTTGAATTTACGGTGCCAGACCGAGCGTCGCGCGTCGCGTAGACAAAACGTGAAATAACGCACGTTTTCTTAATTCCACATGTTGTTAACTTTTATGTTCATACCAATCATTCTTCATTACTTGCTGAGTAGGTAAGTATGCGGAACTTATATGTTCTTAATTCTCACAAATGAAAATCTCAAAAGTGAAACTAGCTCTTTTTGTTTTATTAAACTTTGTATCTAACTTTGTGAGAGATCTAAACGATATATTATTGTTATTAACTAATTTACCAATTGCATATATCTGTGGTTATAACAGGATAGTATTATAACAATGTAATAAGTATTGTATATCTACAAATAAACACTCTACTTCCGCAATGTGTAATTTGTAACAGACATCGAAAGCATGAATAATCCAATTACGAATTAATTTTGACAATATTATGTTCTCATTTAAAATTGTACAGTTATAAAACCTCTTATTAGGTTCTATGTACTATAGTTTGTGAATTTTTAAATGCATTTTTAACTAGGATGTGTTTCTACTCTCTGTCGGTACGTACCAACGACGGATATTTTATTTACAATTAAAAAGTAGTGAGGCAATAAAACATTAATAATCAGTACATATAAATTGAATTTACTCTTCTTGAAAAGACCGCACACATAATAAATTCCTTCACTAAGTGATTTTCAATTCACGGAAAATTAGATCGATTCTTATCCTACAGCGAAGAACAAAAACCATACAAAACTTCACCAATCGTGTATCAAAATTATGTAGGTAAATAACGTTAAACTAAAACCACCACAAAAGCAGCGAGCAAATCCTCTACTAATTCTAGTCTTACAATATCATCCTACTATGTTGAAACGAAAACAAGCCGACGAATAATTCATAAGTATGAAGTCGTCGGGGATTAAGATAGAGGCGGGCTAGAGGATTTCAATAGCTCGGCTAATCCCTGTTTATAGTGCCTCCGTGGGTACATATCCTGTCGCCGAGAAGGCGCTAGGTTTGTGCGTTCTCATTGTCCAGGAAAATTCAGTAACGAGAAAATTGATGTCAGAGAAAACAACTGCCAAATGTAACTTACAGAAAATCATTTTGGACTTTCATTCCTAATGATTCTAGCGTAAATAATTTAAGTTGACTTAAACGAGTTGTTTAGTTTTCAAGTTCAACTGTAACTAAGTAGGTAGATAAATTAGTACCTTATGTTTTCATTTCTTAAAATTCAGCCTAAAGAAAATAAATATTCATTAATTATCATCCTGAAAATTAAAATTATAAAACTCATCTTCAGATATGACCTATACGGTATACCTCACTAATTTTGCACTAGTATTTCATATTGAACTCAATTTCTACTAAATATCGTTCTAAAGTTCACATTAGCTACTCCGTCTTATTTTCAGTCAAACTGAAATGTCGGAAGTAACAACGCGAACGCGCGCACTACCAAAGCGGTCTGGAATTTAACACAAGATTCCCGACAAATACTTACCTACCGCAGCGGCTGTATCCTGTCGGATTTGGTCAGATTACGCGCGTTATCCGTCGGGTTAAGACGCGTCGTACGCGCTTTACCAGTTTGTATTCCTTTATCTGTCGACGGCTCTGTTAACTGGGATTTCGCTTTATCAACAACTGTAATTAGTATGTGGGAATCCGGTTGGTTAATTAATATAGGTATGGCGCCGCCGCTGGTGTAAATGTTGTTTTAAATATTTACCTTACCTACTTATAAACGTCGATTAAATGTCTCTTTAGTTAAAACCCTTAATCTCTTGGCATCTCTATTCATTGGCATACCGATGATAGTATCTTTTATAATTCAACTTTTTTTAATATACTTAAATTCATACAACTTAAAACTTTTTACAATTTAAATATAAATAATGTCATATAAAAAAAATTTACTAATTCCATATTTTCAAATTTACTTATGGGATGAATGGCTATCTTTTAATTAAGGGGAAGATAATCATATATTTTTAAATCCAAAAAAGTACTAAGCTATTTGATACATATATACCAAGTACATACAATTACATAGATAGTAATGTAATTCCTTTCTGTTTATTTATACAAATGTCGTCTTGTTTAACAATTGGATCCTCATTAAGTTTATCGTCTATGGATTACGTAAAAGTAATGTTTACATCTTGATTACAATGTCCAAGGCTATTTACAATGTCGTATACTATCGAATATTTACTCGAGACATACTGGCAGCTGCACACGTGATTTGAACTAGTTATAATAAAGTAGATCTGATTATTACTTCGCCCGTATAATTAGATCTAATTAAATAACATAACATCGATAGTTTAAACTATTGTCGCAGTATGAATGATCAAACACACAATTTTTATGATTCCTATGCTGAAAATTTAGTTCTTACTAAGGTTTTACTTTACTAGGATTTTGCGGTTTCGTGGGTGCGTTCCAAAAACATGACATTTTATCACATACACACAAACCCGGACTCGAAACAAACATCTGCGGATCACACAATGTTTTGTCCCGTGCGGGAACGAAGCCGCAACCGCAATATCGCAGCAGTCCAATCGCTTATCCTCTGCGCCAATCAGGTCATAATGTAAAAAATGTTTGATGACAAGTCAAGGGGGAATATTTCTTTTATATGAGTCCAACTTAGGTAATGTCCAGTGGTGAAGTAAATAAATCAAGATCATGCATTGTTAAAATTCGTTTCTTTCATCCCTCCTACGGTGTGTTGAACCATAATGATTATAGTAACTATGTATATATTGTTATAAGGCCTATAACTGCATATCAATGCGCTTTAAGTTGGTGCGGCCTGAAATCTAAAGTGATTCGTAATTCTGAAAACCACCACTCTTCTGAATATCAACTTAACACTTTGACTGCTCGCAAAGTAGGAACAATTTTTAAACAATCGTCATAGACCATTATATGTAGGCTGGCACTGACCGGCCAAGGGTTAATAGAATATGGGACAAAATAACCTGTTGTGGGCTTATTCAATCTTAATTGCCAAATCCGGCTTAGAATAATTAATACTCTAATATCGAGTGATGGATGACATCTGATTTTTATCGTAACCCACCTTGCCTGTTATCTAAAGTCGAACCATTCATACCCGGCACACCTAGAAATCATCATATTAATGAATGGAATTAAAACTGATTATTTGCGCTAACACCCTAATTTTGTTTTTCGAGTAATTAAGTAACAAGATTGTCAATATTCTTTCAGATAATATCACCATTTGCGTGTGTGAGAGCTTAACTTTTTAATCGTTCACTTAGCTGCCACAAATCACCAGAAGATTAATCCTTATATATCGCTTTTAATTAGAAGAATTAATTATGATTGTGTAGACTGTAGGCATACAATTATGACGTAGGGACTTCCCCTTGTAGAAACTTTCACCTCTAGATTCGATACTAATATCTTAGTGATAAGACTTTATAAAACTAACTTAGATATATAAATATTTGTTCACCAGAACTGGTAGAATATATGAAACTAAAAATATTGTATACAACTAAATTTTACTATATTCTGACAAATAAATTATTTATTTCTTTCTTTCTTTGTACTAAACTTGAACTTAAAAATTGGTCAGTGAAGAAAGAAGAGTCCCTTCTAATGTTAGCGTAAATAAATGAACCAGTTCTATGTTATATTAAACTCTTCTACTAGTCTCGAATATCTACCTAGTACTGCCCCATTACCAGGAACTCTAAAAGCAGGACATTCTCCGATGTGGAAGAGAGACGCTGCTACGCGCAGTGTATCGTGGCGTCTCGCGTTTACAACGGAAAACTGCTTCAAAAGTTCATAGCAAGGGTCCTGTTTTGTGTATTAACACTAATGGATTTTTTTTATTAACAATAATATAGATACAAAGTGAATTTATTCAAAAAAAGTTATGTAGGTTTCAAATGACCTACCTGTATGAAATTTATACAAAATTACACGTGTAAAGAATGCATCATTACGTACATACCTACGTAAAGTTTTGCCTAGATATATGTACTCACAAGGATAGTAATAAAAGAGATTTTACTTTAGACAATTCAGGTAAGTAACACAAAGATTATACCGATAGACTGTTATCGCTGCGATAGCCGATAGCCAGTCAATGACCCGATCGTTGGTTACAACACCACCAAATATTTATACTTACCACTTTCTAGAAAGTTCATAATATTATGGAAGTGCTAAGTACGTTTAGGCTATTTGCTTTTTGTAGAAAAGTTTGAAATTCAAATTGTTAGCTAGTGTTTAATGGCGAGCTCTACCTTAATTGAAGAAATGATTAATTGGTAGCGATAGTACACGTCACAGACATCTATAGAAACATTTTCAGAAGCTTTTGAATCATGTGGACCATTTCATCATAATCATCAACAGCTGGAAGATGTCCACTGTTGAACACTGGCTTCCCCTTTAGGACGCCACAATGAACCGTTTACTGGCTACAAATTGTATCAAGAAAATTTTCCCGTTTCAAATATTACCAAGAGCTTCATAATACTCTAAGGGGTATTAAAACAATGTTATCCCTTCAGACATTGAAACATGCATACATACTTCAAATAATTTCCTTGTTACTGGAAATATCACTAGCATAATGGGTACAAAGAAGCCTAAGTGAAATTACAAGCGTCGGTCGGCACTTCAAAGGTTGTTTACCTTAGCGACTCGAGATTATGTTGTCTTTACAAAATTAGCCTATTACGGAGGTTGGGCAATGTTTACCCGCTTCGTTACGCCTGAAAGAAAGTCCCTTCGACCTAAAGTCGGCCATAGGGCCCATAGGTCAACTTACAAACTTCCAATCGTGTTTTTGCGTCAACTAAGAACATGGTAAACAAACATCTGTATTTGACAGGTGATGACGTTGATGAGAAAAGAAAATAAGTTTGATGAGTGAAACTTTATGTTTCTTTCACATTGCCTATCATCTCTTAAGTTAAATAGATGCTGAAGCTTCGAATCATCCTTAATTCGTTTAAAAACAAAATATATTAACTATTACTTTAAATCAAAATATGGAGGTATAAATTATGTCTTTACTCACTGAATTACTCAGTTGTTCTCTGCGGTTTTATCCGTAATCCGCATACATTTTGAAGCATCAATCATCATCATCAGCCGGAAGACGTCCACTGTTGAACAAAGGCCTCCCCCTTAGAAAGCCAACGACGACTTGCCATTTGCACCCACCGCTTGCCCGTAACTCCGACAAAAAATTGAGAATTCACATAAACATGCTTTGTAAACGGAAACCTTTAAACAACACGTAGCCACAAAATTTCCTACAAAAACGAAATAATACCTTTTACTAATCTTAGGACAAAAATTAATCCTAGCAAATAAGAGAAAAATTACGTTAATTTACATGTGACGCTAGCACCATGTACCAAGGATTAGGTAATAACAACGGTAAAACACAGCTCCCTGTTATCTCTGCCGTTTTTACGAGCGTCATAAAAACTAAAGAAAATATTTAAGTAAGTAATTACATATCTAATACTGTTGGATTAACATTTGTCGTGAGCATTGTTAAGGTCTTAAACAAAATAATTATAATGTGTGTCTAAAGATGGAACATGAATGTAGATGTTTAAAATTTACGTTTATGTAAAAATAAGTAGCTGTATTGTGATGTTCTCCATAGATGAAACTGGGTCCGCCAGATCAGGTTAATCTTGGAATTAAAAAATATATATAAATCATAAAATGGCACTGAATCTAGATTTGTGGAGAAATAAAGGGGAAACCTTTGCCCAGCAGTGGGACACATTACAGGCTAATAAAAATAAAACTATTCATAAAAAACCTACTCAAACTCATAGCAATTTTATTACCATTTGAAGCGAATAAATCTAGTACAATTCAACGTAAAGGTTAACAGAATTAGTCCCAAGCCAATATCTATACTTAATTTTAATATACTCCAAATTAAAGTACAAATACATGCTTTAATACTCGTGAAGCAATTGATATCACAAGCATTTTGTTTTAACCTATCATACAATATCTACTTTCACACACATTCATTCACAGTCACACCGAAATTATAACGAATTTATGTTCTGTTCGAGTCAAAGCATTTTTATTTCTTTTAATGTTAATTGAAATGACACGGCCGGTGTCACGGGCGGCCGTGTCTGAGTACATACATAGTTTTATTTTATTAATTCTTTTTATACAAGTCCCATCGAGTTTGGTCATCGAATTCCATACTCCTACTTCGTCCCTCTATGTGTTATCTGGCAATAAATGTCGGCTTACATGGCGATATCGTTAATGTAATTTTTGAAATTTCGTTTCTTTTGATTAAATTAATAATATTATTTGATATTTAATTAACTATCTAATGGAAGTAAATTATTTAATATTATGTGCACATCTTTATCGTTTAGCAATTATACTTATTTCATATTATTGAAGGCACTAATCTTCACTACATAATGATGTTATATTTTTTACAAGTTATCACCGAGTCTCATAAAATTTCAGATTTATTACTTAATTTAATATTTATCATTTCATTTAAAAACAATGTGTGTGGTCAAAATAATATAGTATATCACAGTATCTCTCAGTTCATAATGTCAGGGACGATACATTAGCCACCGCTAAAATTGCTTTGCTTTGCACAAATAACGTAAATAAGATAAAAACTACACTCGTGTATAGACTGAATGTCTGTGTTTATACTTTGAGTGACCTAGTGCCAGAACTCGATATAAAATGTGGCCTATTTGAAAAATGGAATAACCTAATTCACAAATTTACGTATATAATAGTAATAGAAATAATAATTTTTCAAACTACAATTAAAGGTTAAGAAATATCTAAATTTCATTATTTATTATCTACTTTTATGACAGGAAACGCTTGGTAAAAAGTTCAATATAAAAAATAGTATCCAGTCTTTCGACATAATAGGAAATATGGGCAACTTTCTCCCGGCATGTAAGCCGTGCCTTACCCGTCATGTATTGAATGTCCGGCAATAGATTAATATTTATCGACATTTTATTTCTGTACTTTATTAGTGTTCAAATATCATTAACGATTAGTTTGTTGCACCTGACTACGTTCGACTAACTCTTCTACAATATAAATTGAATTTATTACGTGACTAGGGCCAGCGGCGTTGATTGAAATTGGAAAATATGCACCTGGGGTGTGGTAATTACTATAAGCAGGAGTAAAGATTGGGAATTCTTCGAATATTTACTTTCTATTTATTAATTCTTACTCTTATGAGTTAATTAATTCGTGTTTCGGGAAGAAAGTTTGATTTATGTTTCATTAGACGGTGTTTGTTGTAGTTAAATTAGTGTTATTTTAAAGGAACATAAACAAATGGATGTCATAAAAAAATTAATACGCCATGTTTACATAATTAAAATGTCTTCCTTTTATACATTGGTGATCTAATAGTCTTGTACCATATGATTTAGTATTGTTTTCTATTGTTTCAGCGAATCTCACCATCAGTACGCGCGACTACAACCTAGAACTGCTCATCCACTCTCCCGTGCAGGGCATGTACCTGTGCTTCAACCGGTCCCGGCTGGTTGGCAGACGATTGGTAAGTAACACACTTTATTTTCAGCATACTTCATATTATCAAGGTATTTATGAATATTTAGTAATGTTATTTATTTTTGTCAACAGACACGCTTCCAAGCGGAGAGACAACCCAACTGCCTATTCAAAGAGGAGTTTGTGGACGGCTACAACAGATACCACCTGGTGAAGAACGACGACCGCTACATAGGGTTCAACCGACGGGGCCTGCAGCTGCGGCGCGGCAAGAGTCGCCTCACGGAGCGGCTGCACAAGTGCTTCTCGTTCATGAAGGAGGCGCACGACTTCGACATCAACAGGCACAACATAGTGCGCGCCGGCGACCTGCCCAAGTGGCGTCCGCAGCGTAGGCTCCGGCCTCCGCCGCAGAACTCCATCAAGCCGCCGTGCCACGGCACGCGCCACCACCACGGCAGGCATCAGAGGCGGAGGAACTGCGACGGCACGTAGACAGCCCGCAACCTCAACACGTTAGCAGCTCATTTACGCTTCAACGCTTCGCGCGTTCCGTTGCCAGCTGTCGATGGACATTGTGAGTGGACAGAGTATTAGTCAACTATCGCAGTATTATTACAGTGACGTGGACTGGATAGCGTTAGGTTAGCTCGGCCGCGGTGGCCGCGGCGTTTCAAACGTCGCATGAATGGTAGCTGAAGCGAGAGAGCAAACATTTGAATGGGAAAAAAACGCCGTGCCGGGACGACGCCCGGAGCTGTGAAATTCCTTAAGGTCGTGTAACATCGTGGCGCTCGTTTGCTCTTGTGCCAGCGGTCGGACTCGTGCTCTAAAAGGAAAAAAGGTTTTCTGTGGAAAGAGCAAATAGTAGTCTCGCCAGTCACGAGTGTTCCGAGTTCCGACGGACCACCGCTGGACTGAGGCGCTGTGTCGGGGACTCTCGTCTCGTTCGGGAACATCTTGGTCAACGCGGCGCAAGTCTATGTAGCCTTCGATTGCTCCGGCTGGCTCGCCTTAAGTGTAGCAAAAAACGCCTTTACGTCAATTCTCAGTGTGTTATTATTTAAAACGCTTTACTATTAAGTACGGATTGTGTTATCTGCTTGTAAATATAATAAAAATATTTGTGTTTACTTATTTATCAAACAAAAGTTAATCAGAAATTTGTAAACGTAGGTGTTAGATGTAAAGTTGTATTAAAATGTTTTGTATTTAATTATGGGTATTTAATCTATCCGACCAACCGCTCTCTTGTGATTAGCCACAGTCGCTATGACCTAGTTTCCTTTACTAAGTCCATGTACTGAAACTTTTCCTTACTAATGTTCATTTGAATATATTTTCCGGTCGATATGTGAATTTGATTGTATGATTTCGAGCGCTTTGTATATATTATTTTAAGAGTTTGTATGAGAGTGATAGGTATTTGAATCTCTTCTTGTCGATATTTGGCGAAGCTGATGTCTTTCCATAGAAAATTGTCGGTTCCAGTATCGGTTTGAACTGTAACATAAAAGGCATCAAGTTCCGTTGTTCTGCTGTTGTTATCTATATTTTCGTCACCGTGAAAACATATAAAGGACATTTATAATCTTAATATTGTAATAAGATCTGTGCCATAGTGTGGTGGCAGTGTATGACCATGTGTTCGCATTATAACTAGTGTATTAATTTTGTCTGTAAACTTGGAGTAGATAAAAATATTTAACTTAAGAAAATATAACAGAATTTATTCATATTTGCAATCATTTTCAAGGGGACCATGGATTATGACGTAATTTTCTTGTAAGCAGTATTCAGATATAATTATAGTGTAATGGGAAGTTTGACGACACCAAATCAACTTCAAATGCGCCCACCCTTGAACAAATGCGTACAGCAATGCCTCTTGAAAATGTTTGCAAAGTTCATCCAAAAACTTAGAAAATATAATATTTGTATCCTGTACCCAGTGTATATTCAAATTATAAGTAAAGCTATCGATTAATGTGGAACATTATAGTAATCAGAAACCCGTCAAACACGATAACAAACAAGCAAGGTTTTCAACTGCTATATATGTCATACAAGAGTTAATAACTTCATGACACCATATTGAACATTCAAGATACATACATACAGATACATACTTTCAAGAAATACAATAAACATAAAGATGTTCAAACTCGGTATAATGTTCAACATTAGTCAATAAAACGTAATGTCGCGAAACCGTTGTCACCATTCAGTCAATGTATTAAGAATATCTGTTGTTGCTTTACATTCCACCATTATTCCATAGAATATAATACATAGAAGACAAACTGTAAAAGACATTGAAACATTCCAAACAATGTGTAAAATAGTTTACAAAATATGCGCTTAAATACATAATAAATTTGTTAAAATAACGTGACACTGACTTATGTATTACTGTGTCTAATTATAAGTATTCAGATGCTGAGAACGAAATATAATTGCTAAGAAAAATTACGAAATTAAATCATATTTAACTCGCACTTCAGATGTATTATTTAATCCTGAAAAATGTTTACTTTTAAAGAACTGTACCTATAATTGGCTAAAAGAATTCCTAACGGTTTTCTTAGATTCAAATGATGGTGAATGATCTTCCATATTTGATAAAGCTTTAGGACTATTGACTCAAAAGTAGCTAGACGGGTGCGGCCACAAAAAAGGCGATGTTTCCAATAATCTTGCCGGAAGAGGGGTGTTTGCGGGTAAAATGTAACATTAAGAACAAACAGGGTAAAGTGGGGCTAACTGGGCGTGATGCCATCGCCGGCGAGCGTGTGCGCTCTCCGATTAGCACCTAGCTACGTCAACGCACAGAGTAAGATAACGCAGAGATAACAACTACTTGTCTAGGAAGAGTGTTTGTAAATATTATACTGCTGGAACTTTAGTATAATAATATAATTAAAACATTTAGTTTTATGTCTTTCTGATTCTCTTATCTCGGGTTATTAATCTCTGCAGAATTACCTGGTCCATAAATATGCTGTAAGTCCAAAGTTATAAAAAAAATATCAATTAAAAAAAAGTCCAAATGCTAAAAATCATTCATGTTAATTTGCTAGTACTTATAGGCTACACGTACTACAAATATCTAACTTATATAAGTTAGTTTTTGTGTTTTGTTTGACACTTGACATCTGTCAATTGTCAAACAAAACAAAATCTAATGATGCAAATTTACGAAGCGTTTAAATAAAACGAATCATAACAAAAATATTTAACATAAGTTTGTTTAATTTTCGATGTTTGTGGATATTGGAACAAGTACTTAGGCCAATTGAGGTGTGCTTGATGGAAACCAATGATATGTTGGCGATGCAAGCTGGAGTGGTTGGTACATTTAGAATTTGGTATAATAATGTTTGATCAATATTCTCGAGAGGTTTTCAAATAAGGCAAGGAAATATTATCTTAATCACAATGTTTACTGTTTAGAAAATATTGGCACGTTGACCTATATGAGATTAACTTTCAAGCACACGAGTTCCTGCATTGGTGTATGGGTTCTTCCCCCTTACCATGAACTCTTAAAGCAGGACAGTTTACGATGTGGAAGCGAGACGTCGGCACATAAAATGTAGTGCGGCGTCTCGCTTTAACAACGTAAACTGTCCTGCTTTGAGTTCTTGGTAAGGGGCTGGTATGTTATTTCATTGATTAATTTCTTTCGCTTTTCATCATAATAACAGATGGCGATACCACATTTGCCACGTCTTTCGTCTCTTATGCTTTTGTTTCCCGCTCACAGAATGGAGACCTTCTTAATGTATGTAGTCATTAGCTAATATATTATAACATAATATGTAGGTGTGGTTCCATCTGTATGTGCTAAGGCCTTCAGGTTTCTTGCATACGAAAAATCCTGTGTATTTAATAACTGGTTACAATCCTTTTTTTACATTTACAAACAAAACCTTAAACAGATATAATACATCATTTTATAGATATTCGTTGTTCCGTATTCTACGATAATGAAAACTATTGCATGTGTCGTGATTTGACACGCCTGTGTCAGCGAATTGTAAAATAATATTGTTTCTTCATCTTTATTATCGGTGAGAATTTGCGTCATAGTTTTTTACACGCAGTCCGTCTACGTGATTGCATCATACACGGTTTACGTAATTTGAGAAAAACCACGTATTTTTTTTGTGAGTATCATCAATTTTTTTTTATTTTTTTTTGTGAGTCTCATCATTTTACTTGACTTTTGTCTTTATTTTTTTGAACCTATACATAAGTTCAGCTTCAGGTTTAGTAGTTACAATAGCATTACCCAAAAGCCTTCAATATCTCACTGTCCGGTATAGGTTTTTCTTACGTCATACGTCAAACACTCCTATAGAAATCTAAAATTCTGAACCATTATAGTCGTTAATCATTAGGGCCAATATATCATCGTTATTTTTCTTCCTGGATTTTTCTTCTTTGTCATTGGCTTTAAGAAACATCCATATTAATTATTTGATATTTGAATATGTACTATTTGAATACATACAAAACTAATATCCATAGATCGTGTTTTATTATATCAGCCGATTTGTTATTGTTTGAAGTTGTAACACGAGACAGGCACGCGTTAGCAATTTTCGTTATGCGCATTGATTTCATTTCCGTAACTGATTTATACATCATTTTAATTCATTGTATGTTTATATGAGATGCACGTGTTGTTTGATAGGTATAAATATGATCGGTGTTTTTTGGCCTGCGAATCTGACTCAATGTTTATTTAAAAATTACAATATTTCACGTATTTTTTTTTGTACAGTGCAAATAACAGCCTGCAAGAATAAAGCCTTCACGAGTGATGATATCTAAGCTTAAGTACTACTAATTCGCAATGCCGAATATAGTCGCACCCTAGGTTGTAACCTAACCACCATCTTTGTAGATTGGCCCATTGCTGCACCACGCTATTAACCTATTTCTAGGTAAAAATCAAACCAAAGAAAAAGTAGTCGTCAAATTATAAAAAATGGAGTCACATAATTAAACATGTCATATCATTTTCTTTACTTACAAAATTGTAAGCATGCGTGCTACCTCTGTTCCGTTCACTACTCTATACGTTCAGTGTAATAAGCAAGTTTGGGCAAGAGCACACCGCCGCATATGTAGTCGATTAATATGTTTGTCGATACTAACATATGTACTGATGGATGTGTTAACTAGTCTATAGTACGTGCCATTGCATACCAGCTGCAGGTGTACATCGAGAGGCTCTCAAATATGTGGTAAGAATATTAATTTAATACTATTTATGTACGCTAAAAGCATATTAAATATGCATTATCGTTTTATACTGTTAGATAACTAGTTTACTTTTTGAGGTAAGAATTAGGACTAAGATCTTGCTTAGTAAAAACTATGAATGCATGATACCTATTCTTTTAATAATTAAAATACAATTGTATGATTTTAATTTTCATAATTTTGTTTAACACAAATATTAAGAAATTTAGGCTATTTAAGTCGAGTTCCAGTCACCTCAACACTATCCTATATTGATTCAGGATACTGAATTACTGATAAATATAATTCGTAACAGCTACTTCCCCCTAGGCCCTAATATAAAACAAAGCAATACTAGTGAAACAAAAACGACGCTGGCATAACTACATTCACCTTAAAACCTGAATGAAAGGGGCAAAAAGATATTCCAAAAACTAATAGTACGTTAATCGAGGCAAGAACCTCCGACCAGCCGAGGGACCGCGCTAACACCTTGACCAAACATTTGGCTTGAGCCGCACCAACCTGTACCTACCGGTAAAGATTTGTGAACCGACAAATAAAACATTTTTTATTCATTATGAGAATGAATATTTTCGTAAATGGATTCTTTAGAAATACCAGTTTGACGTGACGGCTGGACGCACGTGGAGGGTTGAGGACATTGAGGTGTCGGCTACAAATTTGGAAGTTTGTACCGTATGGCGCGAGCGTGTCGTTTTTAATAGGTTGGTCGAGGTAATGAATGTGTGTACTCATCTATTTACTACAAATCAAGTAATTGGATCTACACTTAAACGATCTATCTTATTTTTACCATATTTTTTAAATGAGTAACTTTTGGAGTTTCTTGCCGGTTCTACTCTATTGGAATGACATTTTGGAACCGTGCAACTAGCATCTTAATATGTCATAAGCGCCTGTATTAGGTTTACATGAAATAAAAACATTTTGAATTAAAATTTAATGAAACTAATTAATTGAGAATAATTATTTGTTTAATTCGAATGTAAATTTATATAGAATAAAACTGTACGTACATAATATAATTTTTGGGACTGTGATGAGAACGATTAGGTACAATTTTTTTTTCTTTTTTTATATCATGGTATTAATATTATCTTCTACTAGTATCTGGCTGTAAGCTTATAAGTTATAACAAGGGCTATAAGTAGCCAAGTAATAACCCTCTCTGTGCCTCAAGCCTTTAATAATCTCTGGTTACAAGCAAATTGAAGTGGTCGGTAAATAACTGATACGTCAATGGTTAGCACTTACTACAAGAGAACGATAGGGTCAAAGGAAAATTTGATTCATATTCCTATTGAATTCATACTGCATTGGTAATAAATATGATAATTGTAAATACGTCAGATTTTAAACAGACCTTTTTGAGTGTTCTAAGGATTGAGAGTTCAACCCTGCGCGGATTAAAACCTTCATTAATTTGACATTTAAAAAATCTGTCTACACTACTCTACCTACTCTAACATCTATATAGTCTGATAAAGAAGAACACATTGTCTGCGTGCCTTTTTGATATTAGAGGCGTGATTGTAAGCAAACAGGGCAAAACCTTAACCCTTTACGGCCTAACACAAGAATACAATGAGGTTCCATTACCTTCGGCCACAATTTTCTATATTCATACAAAGGTTGCCTCCTTTGACACTCCAAATACCCTCAGCCATTCAACCCTTCCATTCGGGCTTAACAAAAAATACTCCACTTTGTAAATATTGGACGTCCAGTGTCTAATAGTTTGGTGAAAGATGTAAGCGATTACGGGTTAACTTTGACTATATTTTTGTACACCTAATTAAACAATGTCAAGTTTTGACACACGTAATATTGAACGCCCTCAGACTTAGGAGGGTAGCTGGTAGTGACTGGATGACGAAAACCGGAGAGCGAGCTCTGTGGCGTTCCATGCGGGAGGGCTACGTCATCAGTGGACTGCAATAGGCTGATGTGATGTGATATCTAATTGTGCATTCTCAGACACCACCGTCATACTTGTGCCCAATAAAGAGCAACATTTAGAAAAATGAAGGCAAGATTTTGGCAAATGTGGGCGTGCAGCGCGTCTGATGATAGACAGCACTACAGCAGGCATCTATCTCTTACAAATTGTGCCGCATATGTAAGTATTGTGCCCATATGTATTGTGTTGGCCCTTTGTCCTTTTAACGCCACTTGTTTGTTTGAAGTCGACGGGTATTACAAGTCCATTAGGTTCCTCGCGGATATTTTGAGACATAATAGAGGTGGAGAGGAGACGGGACTTTGTGTTTTTTTGGTGGCATGAATACGTAAGATAAGAATTATTAAGAATAATTTTAAAATTCTTGTAAGGTTGGCTAAATTATGGATGCATGTAGTTACCGCAAAATGAGGAATAAGAGAATTTTTGTTTACACAGAAGGAGTTTATGAAAAGTAGAAGTAATACGGAAATTGGATACTAAGAAATAGGAATGTTCAGTGCCAGCCTCACCAACCGTTTTTACCAATCTACAGGTTCAATTAATTAAATATCTACTCCAGATATTCTGGAACACTTTTCGCAAGAACAAACAGAATAACAACAGAACTGTCAAAAAATATTAGGCATCAAACAAAAAAACTGACAACGCATTCTATATTCCCAAAATATCAAGCGCCGTCTATTAAAGTGTCCTCCTATTTTTATTTGTTTATCCCCATTACGTTTTTGGACAAAAGGCGTCGAGTGTTTGGTCGTCTTCGAGAGACCAACAAACGTGGCGGGCAAATAGCCTGAGTTCCCACGGTTGCCGGTTGGCGCAACCAGTTTCTGTGAACCTTGTTACCCTGATTGCCGAAATAGTTCACCTTTATGTAACGGGACACTTCTTGTTTGACTTCTGAAGCTGTGTCAGGGTGCACGGAATTGCGTGGTTATTGGCAAAAATCGGAATTTATGTCTGCTTTCCACTATAAATTGTTACTTTTCAACTAGGAGTCCATACATAAATACCAAACAAAATTTTTACAGGAAATTACCTCTAAGAAACTTCTTGTATAGTATGAATTGCCGGCAAAAGGTTATTGTTCCATAGGACTTATGATGAGCGGCGAAATAATGGTGTAAAGACATTGGATATTTGGCACAATTCGGCCTAAATGTTCTGGGGTAATGTTAAAACATTTAATAAAAAACCTTGCCCGGTGTCGTGGGTGCGCTTCACGAACACGTAATATCACATACACAAACACCATACCAAACACACCTAAGTGATCGCGCGGTGATCTGCGATAATCAGAATTTTTTTGTTTTGTTGCATTCATTCATAAATTCACGTGTTGTCAATTGACGTCATTAAGTAAACTAAGATAGCTTATACAATTTTTTGCGTTTTACTACTGTCGTTATTTATATGTAGAATCAAGTAGGTACAATGTATATCGCAGGTATAATTAATACACTCAATCAATATCTGATAAGAAACGTGATGCAGTTGATAACACTGTCTGAACTTAGATTGTAATAAATAAACAAAACTATGTCAATCCAATGTTCAATATGTTCATATTCAATTTTTGGAATCTGTCTTTTTGTGTATGTAATACCACAGTTTTCTTTTATTTCTTTGACTAAATTTGTTAAGATATTAGAATTGCGAAGACTTCTCGAGTGATGACACCTTATTACCTATGTCCAACACACCGACTGGCTAATTCACCATGAATTGTTTCCATACGATGATTAAATTTAACTGATACTAATTACAAAGAAGAATGACATTATAAGTTTGAGAAAGTGGGATTTACCCATTGTCGGACAGTCAACGGTGTAGATTCGTTTATCTTCCGTACATATGTACATCAAAACTTCAATCGTAGCTTAACTATGCAAATAAATCTGCTACGTTCAGGTTAGTTCACAATCTAGATATAAACACCTAAGGAAATATATAATCCTTTGGTTATACACAGGAAATAATAAAGAAACACAAAACCTAAGTTTCATAACAACGAAAAACTAAATAAAAGAAAATTCTGTACGGTAGCGCGGTATGAACAAAACCAATCCAAAACATAGTTTTTTTACCGCCAGCATTTGAAAACAATCAAATGAAAATCTCTAAACACAGATAAACGTTTAAAAGTCAATCGTTCATCCGATAGCTTAGTAATGAGTGGTCTTTGAAACCAAACTTATCTTGATGAGACAGTTGAGCTGAGCGCACCATTAATAACCCCATATAAATAATAACATCATTACTTTAAAGGTGGACCACCCAAAATCATCACCTCTACAATATGTTCATTATTATGTGATCGTAAACTTAAAAGATAAGAAAGAAAATTAAGGGAAATGAGAGACGAAAAATTAAGAGAAATCGCTGTCCGTCCGAAATAATTGTGGGCCGGTGGTGTCGGCAATTTGCATACGATATGAGGCGCTAATGGATGTAAGATACGATATTTTACTGAATATTCTTGCACGGACATGCACAATCGCTATTAGCATAGATAAAGTTCAAAGAAAAAAAATAGATACACCATATCGAACAAGTTTTTAAACGCCGAGCTCATTTGTAATCGATGAGGTACCTACTTTGTAGTTGGTAGTTAATAGATGAAGACGCGTAGTTGAAATTATCTCATATTAAATATCATTATAAACACATGAAAGCTTGAGTATACATTAAAGGTAATCGTTATAATTATTTTTAATTATACTGGAATTTAATTGGGATGATATTCAATACATCATCGGCGACTAATATAGCGTAGATAATACGAACCGAAGACACCTAATAGTTAAGTGGAACACTAACCGATCCGACATAAAACAATTTCTTCAGTAAAGGTGAATGAATGCATCAACATCATCTTATTAAAAAATATACATTTGATACATACGTAAAAGTGAAAACAACTCATTACATAAAAGTTTTAATATTTATGTGTAATCTTTCAGACGGGTCGCCTATCTGCATTTATTTTTTATTCTATGTACCTAACTGTACATGAATCGCGCTACTAAAATATGCATCGACAGTTTCGGTAGGCGTTCCGTCATGTAATGAGCATGTTTAACGGGCATTATTTAAAAATAATTTATTGTTTGAAGTCTTAAGGCGAATACTATCGGCCGATATTATCGCAATCAAATCGTTTAACAGATATGGTCAAAAAACATAATATTTTTCAATTCTACTTCTGTAACGATTTCAACAGACCTAAAATTGGAAATATTCTATTTATTGTTTTCTGTGAGACGTAGCGTATTTCAGCCCGACAGATATGTATGATATAATTTTTAAAAAACTTAGTTCCTGCCTACCTTTCATCGCTTATCAGAGTACGACTCTTAATTTTTGTCGTTTCACCTACGTCATCATACCATTTTGCGATGTCTCTTGTCGTTGCTTAAGTGCGTCTAGCGCCTCCTGGACAACCTAGCTGCCATTCGTGTTGACTGCCCAATCTCTACCTAAGTACTTACCTATTTCCATGAAGCAATTGGCTATGGCAACACAAAGAAGACCTCTTTGCGACAATTTACATGGATAACAGCTACAGCATTGCTTAGGCTTGAAGTAAACGTTGTAATCAAAGCGATAAACTGTCTAACAACAGCAAAGTATACTTGCAAAGGTGTGTTAATGCTTAAAAGACATCGATATTCTCACAGTAGCTAACACGATTGAATTTCAATTCGATATCCGTGACCGCAACACTCGCCTAGAATTGAATGTAATTGATAGTTGGAGTAAGTTACTTTTCATAACGATGCATTATGCTCTATTTATAATCTTCTGTCAACCGACTTAAATAAAGAAGGATGGTGCAGGTATTCTTAACTGATTTGGATACTTCTTCTTACACGTATCTAGAAGAGAGTCCTTTGATTTGGTCTCAGATAAATTTAGCCTTAAACAACATCGAATGGAATTCTTCCATCAACGTTATATCAGCCAGAGTGTAAGATAATGCAAATACTTAAAAAAATTGGCATTGTCAAAGAAAATGCAGTTATTTTTTCTTAAGTCTGCGGACAGGACACGTTAAAAAATACGGATGTTCGTGCAGACGGTATTTTTTAACCTTTGTTCTAACGAGAGAACCAACAACGTGTACACATTAATTACTTAGTAATCATGTACTCACGGCTTGTCAACAGAAACTGCCTGTTTTCATAAACAAACAAACACGAAAAGGATGTAAAGGCGCCGTGATGTAAGCCTTGTATCACACGCCTTCTTCTGACGTTATAAGGACTTTAAACATTTAATCAATCCATCACAACTGATTGATAATGCATACAATCTTTCCGACTTGCGCACTCTGTTGTAATGATGGTCCATAGTCTGGTCTTTTGTCTATCATTTATTGTGAAACTCGAATGCGGAGTGCCTCCCCTTTGATCCCTGCAATTCTTGTTACAACAATGCACGGTAAATTTTCGATGGGCACTCAAGTAAAATCAATAGGACAGCTGCCTGAATGATGGCCACGTGCTAAAGAGGAGCAATTCTATACTGTCTGGCACTTTCTACATTCATATCTTCTAATATCATTTTATGGTCTACGACCTTAATACTTGATGTCTCGAGGCACAATAGCGTAACCCCGGTCAATCAAATATTTATGAGATCGACCTTACCCTTATTATATTACAAAAGTGTAATCAATAAAGTCTCGTACGAGCAGATTTAATCGTTCAATTACCGCTTCTGTTGGAAGCCGACGCGTTGTTGAGCCTGGTTTATGGACTTGTGTTCCTTTTCGCTCTCTTGTCGGGAACCGTCTGTATAAGTAATAAGTGAAATCAATATTTGACAGTGGTTATTATTTATTAGTACTTAATTTAAGTAATTTTCAAAATAAACTATTGTTTTCATTAACAGTCACATTGGTTTGGAGACCAATGTCTCGGCTCACTCTGCCTCAAAGAAGGACATCACTGATTTAACATAATATACTCTTGGATGTTTTTTTTCTATGATAACTTAGAGCTAGTGCTATTAATAGTTTATTTTTAGATTAATAAAGGAAACTTGAAAAATGATGGAAACGAGCGGGACTCGAACCAGGGACTTTCACCGTACCGTGGCGCCGCTCTGCCAACTGAGCCACCGTGTCACTGCTCGCATCCATTGAATTTTAAGTTCCCTTTTGGTATTTACGTCTTAAGGGTGACATGGAGTTTATTTTTAGCTTTATTTTAGTTAACCAAATAACTTTTCCCGTATCCTACATTGTTAGAATGTACGCAGGGTATGCTAAACTCCTACCAATTTACTTTTGCTTACCTACCTACGCCGCACGCAAAAATACTATCCGATAAGATGATTAATTTATCTCTAAGTCTGATGATTTTATTACACAGTTAATTCTCTTTGTGCCTACCTTGTTTACGTATTTCTAAGATAAGCCATCTTTTAATTGCAGAGATAAACATATTTTATACTAATTTGATTGTTTTGAAATCTCTTTACCCAAAATTTCGTTATTTAATGAAATTTGGAAAGTTTGTGGTTTCTTGGAATAGATATTAATAAGCAACTGTCAATTAAAATCCAACTACGAATTGTTTATATCATAACAGCAGATTACTTAATCCCAATTATACATATTTGTAATTTAGGTATAGCACGCGAGATGATGTTATCCTAATCACACTATTAAAGCTATTTAAATGCTTTTAAAATCGATTAGAAATAAAGGAGATAATTACTAAGTTCCCCCATCACTAGGCGCACCTATTACACTGCACATCATAGATCGTCACTATTTAGAGCCAAACTTTTTATATAGAACTTAGGTAATAGATAAGGGTGGGTGGGGACGTACTCATCTTCGGTCAAGACACTCGTATATTTAGAAAAATCGAACTAAAAATAAATCTAACATTTTGTCCTACTTACCAAGTGCGTAAGCGTCTGCGTCAAATATATTTCAATTCTAATTATGATTATAAACTCGAAGGAATGCCATCTTGAAGATAACCCACAATTTTATTGCGAAAATATGCAAAACAAATTATTCATACAATTAGATTGTTATCTTGTAACGATTGTAATCGATACTAATCTCAGAAGTTATTTGATAGATCTCTCAAATTCTTTTAGAACGACTTGATAAGTATGTTGAACGACATTATGAAGCTATTTACTTGACGGCTATGTTTTTAAATAAGCAATTCAGAATATAGGCGCATGTCCCACCGCTAGCGTGTGGCGAGAAACGAGAAATAAAAGACTTGTGAACGAGACTAGAATTTATTCGTATTATCGTAATATAATAATATATTCGGGCTTTAGGTTCGTTTTATACCTACGGCAATTCTAATATGCAAGTACACTCATTCTGTTGTTAGACGGTTGCCCATACTAGGGAATATTCGAAAATAATGGTGCTTAAAAAAAAGACATGTCAAAACCTAAGTTATGTGTCGAACCGATATAGGTATCTACTGCTAGTCTGGGATTATCAAAATTGAGTTTTATAACATCTTCATTATCTGCTGGAAGACGTGCACTGTTGAACTAAGACCTCCCCCTTAGGTAGAAGGGGGTTGCCCACGCTTGGCAAGCGGCTTGGGGATCGCAGTAATGGTGGTTACAGAAGACGCTGCTGCCCATGTTCTGGATTTTCCCTTAGTCGCCTCTTACGACAGCCATAGAAGGAAAGGTAAATTCTAGGCCGGATACCACACGGTTTCATATAGCAAAACCTAATTATAAAGCAAAGAAAATTGCTTCTTCAGTACAAAAATTGTCTACATTGGTCTGTATCCTCCTCGCTAGCGGTGGAACAAAAGCTACAACTATGAGAATATTGATTAAGAGGTTCCAAAAAAAGTTATTTATACCGTAGTAGCACCGTGGGAAGTGTGTACCGAATTCTATCAAATGTACCCTGAGATGAGGTTGTTATATTAGTTATTACCACGTAGTGAAAGATAATTAATCTATATTCATCATAATATATGTCACTAATACAGGGAGAAATAAAAACCAACTTCTGGGTAATCGTAACTACATAGTAAGTGACAAACTCAGTCTACAAGTAAAAGGAGGAAAACTAGAGGTTAAGAAGCTAAGTAGTCCTAGTTTTGTAGCCTATATGACTTCATAGAACGCATACTCGTCTGAAGAACCGTTGAAGATTTTTCGTATACCTAGTACATTTTCCTTGAGTCATTCATGCATAGTACGTAAACACGGATCTAAGTCAAGGAAAATATGTAGTATAGCAAATATTATGATCATTACACATTTAAATTTTAAAATAGTAAGTCTAAGCAATTTATATTTATGTTTTTACAGGAACAGATAAATTAAGATAGTTATGCCAACATAATTTAACAGGGACAGGTAAAATTATATGATTTTTTTTTTTTAAATAGGTTGGCAAAAAGGGAGAAGCCTTTGTTCAACAGTGGACGGCTTCTGGCTGATAATGAGGTTGTAATCGCCGAAGTAGTAGAGATAATCTCTTTTATCATTATTTTAACAGATTTTACAGAACATCGTAAGTTAAAATACCCTTAGTAAAAGTCGAGTCCATTGCCATTAATTCAGTTCATCGCCTCTCACTTTTCCGGCGACAAATAGGAATTGTATTCTTAATTTCTTCCCTCCCACTCACGGCCAGCAACAAGGTGCCGTTTATCCGAAATGCATACCTTCACTAAGTTATCTTGATAATTAAACCAATGTTTGCTTATCAAAACCATATCAAGATTGTAATCAGTCCGGAAAACTTGACTCGGGAGTTCCCAGTCGATAGATAGATGGAAATAGATAGCTAGATTGGATAGATATAGAGATCCTTGGGAGTCCAAAGGACTATTACTAATAATATATCTGTCAAGCGTGTTTACCATATTAAAGGTGTTGCTTTAATAGAAATGACTGCCCTACTAGCAAAGTATGTATGCTATTCTTGTAAGATATAGTACAGCAATTGATTTGGTTAGTATGTAATTACTTTTTCTTTGTTTTCACTGACGAGTATTGTAACGATAATTGCTTTTAGTACCTACTTTTCACACAGTTCAGCTGTTCTGCCTTACACAATTTCGGCGTCGCAATGAGAGCAACTGACTTCGAAACTTTACGTAAACAATCTGCAATATTAATAAAAGGCTTTCAGAATTCCTTATAGGAATATGTCATGATAGCAGAAAAACGTAATTTGTAAATGTATGTATTTTCTCCGACAACTGTGATATTCATCGCCATGTTTGTTAAAATATTATGCAAATAAATTCTTATCGTGCATAGGTAAGTGCATTAGCATTTAACACATGTTTTAGTAAATAAACAATGACGCGTCAATCGGAACTATGCTGCATTTGGTTGTTTGATCTGATAGTGCATTATCTTATTTGCCAAGTTATTTTTGAGTTAAGACTCAAGTTTGACAGCGTGGGTGTGGTGCCCCATCGCAAGACTGGCGCACCTTTTCTCCTGGCCTACCTGCACTACCAACTGCACCTCCCAGGATATGATGGAGGCTAACGACCGGGCCATCCAGGTGGCGACTCTTTTGTCGAAAAGTGTTTAGATCGTACACACGAAAAGAAGAAGTTTGACAGTTCCTATATCGAAGATAGAACGTCGACACAAGTAATCTAAGTCATTCTTTCTTCCCTATAGTTATCTATTATTGCCATAAATCTATCTTTGTTTAAAATAAATAGTATTAGAGTATTCATTTTATCAAACCTTTATCTCTTCTGGGCTAAATTAAAAAAAAAGAGTCTCTATCTTTGCAGGTGACTGTAAAAAGGTTCAAATGGCCGTTCTGCAGAATGGCTTATCTTTCTTGGCTGAAACTGTGACGCCACGAGAGAGCCACTTATATAACACTTACCCACACTTATAGTAGGTACATAGCTTTGCATTATGTACCGCTATAACTATTAATATACCTAATGTATTAATTGGAAGCACAACTCGTTTGACAGCCGAATTTCAACACGTCGCGCCTCTGAATACAGGCGCATTTGCGTAGGCAAGTAACAGTTATTTCCTGAATATGCAAGGGCCCGTTTCAATTTCGTCAAACCGGTACAGAAAAGTAATATCTATTCTATCTAAAACAGTAACCATTGAGCCAACCAGTTGCGGTGTGTATGAGCGGCTTTACAAATATATTTTTCTAATAATTATTATTCGAAATGTTGATATTAGCATACAATATGAGTCGTTTGTAGACTTGAAACTTGGCGCCGCCGGCACTCCTACGCAAGGCAGTTTTCTAGTTAAAACGTCACTCGCTTAAGATTTTTATTCCAATTTCGAAGTTGTTGGTTGTTTTTAGTTAATTAAGATTAAGAGTTAGTATAAATAATAATTATGTTTGGCAGAATTTGGCGTTAAAATAGCGAACAGTAAATGCCACTGGCTTTTGTTTATACACGAACAATTTTTTAAACTCATCTCTATCATCAGTTCTACCTAATTGGAAATAGTATGGGGCGAGACGGACCACTGGCAGCTTCCGAAGGTGATATTTGATCCCGAAAAAAAATAACGACCCGATTGGACTACTGCGCTAAGGGTCTTCGATTCCTGCATGTGTATAAGAATATTAAAATATTAAAAATTGTGATATAATAATGCATTACGCAATCAATAGTTGATGTTGGCGCGATTTAACGTTCTAAAACTCAAATGAATGCTGGCATGGTGAATTCGATAACATTTATAATGTCAATATAAGCCGTATATAAAAATATCTAGGTATAAATGTTTAAAATAAAATTACCTTATCAACTGATATTTTCAGTAGGAATTTAATTAATCTAAATTGGTAATAATATTTTGTATAAGTCCCGAGCTCCTTAGGTACTGTTTTTTTAATTATTTGTTGATACACATCACACCATGTCGTACCACATCTACTGATCACAGATAGTGATCTAATTATAATCGTAGGAATGATAATTACCTATGTCTATTTTTTTAAATACATAGTCTACTGATATGGAACCACACAATCTAATCAGATTTCATGATTTGATCAGTTATTTTTCAGTTACGTTGTATATAACATCCTTGTGTAGTCGGGTTCCAAGTAGCGAGTCTCCACAAATCATCATCATTATCATCAGCTCATTGCAGAAGTTGCAGTCCAGAGCTGGACATAGGATGATGTCTATACACGTGCGCAACAGTCGGAAAACCTCGGTACGATCCTGTTGACTGGCTTCACCACAGCGTGACACGTTTCCGAATTTCGAAAGGATTTCTTATAATTAATATAAGCCTATATATGCCTACGTCATCGGCAATGGAAAATGGTTTCTACATACAACCCATAAAGTATGTTTTTGACTGCACTGAAGTTTATGTAACTCTCCAGAACGAGGATCTAAATTTCCAAGACCTGTTACATAAAAACGTAAAGAAGGTAAAAAAGCCTAACACCTTCTGCTGTATAATTTCTCCCTGATAGATACACTACATGTCACGTACATTGTACATTGGTATGGTTATTGTTCAATAAATGCCGGAATTACCTAGATACCTCATAGCAAATCGAGATACAGATAAGGACTGCAAATTCTTATAAAATTGCATTAAAAACATTACATAGTGTTGTTTTTGTAGGTATTTTATAGTTTACTTATCGTCATAATATCCATCAATGGCCACACCTTGTACTAACATTATTATGAATGAATATTACGCAGGTGGCCATACTTTTTATTTTTAGGTTATTTTTATCTTTGTAATCGCTAATTCTCTGATTAAACCGATAACAATTTGGGGTTTATCATAATAAATTAAAATCTTATGAATAGCATTGCTGTCGTCAACGCATTCTTAATGCGTTATTAACTTGTTGCTAAGCCCAGTTCAGAGGGGTAGAGCTTAGTCTATGCTACAGATATTCCAGAGTTACGCTATTTGATAGAGATTTATTTCTATTATTTCTAAATATTGATAGCTGTTGTTAGCTATTAACCACTTCACTGTCTCTTCAATTTTTTTTCTGCGATTTTTTAAGACGTCACCCCTACACTAGTAATTTCTCATGTATCGTGGATGAGTTTCACAAATATCCAGACTCGGTTCGGTCGGACAATGTTTGTATCATGCGAGAATCGAACCCGCAACCCCTAGCACAACAGTCAAACCGTTTAGCCACTGCGTCAATCAGGTTGCCAATATTGTATCTACTTTGTGAAAAATTTCAATGTTAACAATGAATTTCGGATTGGACCATCAATCAAGTTGTACCACAAAGTTGACAATTTCCACAATCAAAGTCCATAAAAAAAAAAAATCCGAACCTTCCCCTTACAAAGTGAAGGCAGTGTTTCTCCTTAACAATAATTGGCTACAACAAGTAGGTAAATTTATTATTATATTTAAGGCGCTTCAATTACACACCGCGCGTAATAATTAGTATGGGCGTATTACGTTACCCGCGTAATTTACGGCGTTTAATGGCCGATGATCGCGCGTAATTATTTTCGTTCTTGTACTATGTAGATATGTGTATCGGTTTATTTTTAACGTGAGAGAGTTTCTTTTGATTTTTTATACTTATGACTAGGTTGTGTGAATTAATTTGTGTTGGTAGATGCCGGAGATCGTTTTATTTTGGTTTTTAATTTCAATTAGTTAATTAGGCAAGGTTATATTCTTGAGAACTCTGTGACTTTTTAATAAGCGAAGCAAGTCGTTGTATTAGGTAAGTACCAATTAAAGTTGTCACAGGAAATTGTTTTTTATTATTATAAGTTTTGATTGTAAATCAAAGAATTTCACCTGTGTATTAAAATAGGACAGTTCAATTACACCTGTATTTTTAAATGTAACTAACTATAGGTACAGTCGGCATCATAAGTAGATGAACATTTAATTTTTTAACATCAACATAATTCACAGCCTTCAATATCCCACTGCTGGGTATAAGCCTCCCTTAAACAATGCCATTCGACGCGGTCCTGTTCCAATCTTGTCCCGGTGCGCCTAGCAATCTTTTTAACATACTTAGGTACCCTCAATGAAATAACAACTTCTTATATAATGTAAAAAATCTTAATTATTCTCAGATCATCATTTAAACTTTAATATAATTTGAAACAATAACTTGAATTGATAATTGTTTCTTTCCATAATTTAACACAAGGTTCCTAACATGTTAAGCTACTTTCATAAGTCAACGTCATTGCTGACTGTAGGTACTTAAAATAAGTACCTTTTACAATGACACGCTAAATAAGAATTTTTAAATAGAGTAACTCACCAACAAACGTAATAATTATTTGTCCACAATATCGATATCATAATTATCAATCAATAAAAACAGTTTCTAAAGAGGTGATTATCACCGCGATATCATGTCGATAATCTGGTTTCCGGTAAAAAAATGCTGCAAATATTGCTATCAAACATAAATGTAATGCTTAATTAGATTCGATTTGGCAAAAATACAAAACATATTCATAGTATCACAATTGTAATCACTGAATCCTTTTTTTATTATTGGTAGGTAGGTATACACTCATGTGACACCCAGTGTATGTCCCTACGTCATGATAAAAATGTGATGTTCTATATAATATGTATCGTCATATAATTCAGCCCCATATAGTAGTATAGGTATAGGAACTACAACCCTAATACCTATATTCTTATAAATGAATCGTCTCCCCACACTAGTATTGCCTGCTATATCGTGGATACGTTTTTATGAAACATCACATACCCACACACCAAGACTCTGATCGCGAACATAACTTTTTAAATTTTTGGCTTGACGTTTCGACCGAGTTCAAATTAAAAAAGTTGTGTTCGCGTTAATTCCCGTGTTCTAATTTCTATTATAATCATGCAATGCGATAGTTAAAAAACCTAGACCCTGGACGAACATCTGCGTGCATTTTCTTCCGTACGGAAATCAAGCCCGCAAGTTTAAACATAGTAGTCCAATGGCTAATGTCGACAAATTTTCATTGGATATATTAAATACTTCAGCATCTACTAATCCACGAAACCTAAAGGTACCATGCGCATCTGGGCTGCATTTCGTGTTTCAATAGCAACACTACTACAACTTCCCATTACAAGTCGTTTGATAGCTGATCGCTACTTGGCGTACAGCCGAGCTCCTCGACTATTTACCATAACGACGTAATATTACACATTGTATACGATATCATCACAAATGAACTTCCCACGTCACAAGAGCACTCGAGCGCACGTGTCTTCCGGAGACGCTTCTTCTAGTGCCCTCAGAACTGATCAAAATGATGCATGGAATAATGCATATTGTGTTATTACTTTGTTTTATAATGGAATGCACCTGGTGTTTACCGAGTGGTATCCGGCCGAGATTTGACCACCCCCTTTTCTCTCGTGGGTATCCTAAAAGGCGACTAAAAAAGCAAAATCCAGAAAATATGCAGCAGTGTCTTCTGTAACTTCACCACCAATACTGCGATCCTCAAGCAGCTTGCAAGCGTGGGAATTGTGGCAAGCTCCCTCCCCCCTCACTCCAAGGGGGAGGCCTTTGTTCAACAGTGGCACGTCCAGGTTCCGGATGATAATGATGCACCTGGTATTTTACGCGTGTGCCCCATGAAAAAGATAGGCTATAACATGGTTCTCATTGATGATAATGAGCAAAGTTATGTCAGTGTCCTATTGCTCAGCGATTATTGACATGATCAAATAGGCACGCAGTCGACTACTCTATCTGAAAAAAATACTAATATCCTTGCCAAGAATTTCAAAGTTAAATTTATTTGTGAGCTTCATAAAGAGGTAAAAAAAACGATAAGATTATTTTGTTCTCTATCCTAGAAAGAACATTAAGACCATTGGTCCTGACATTGAATTCTATTACACCTGTGGATATACTAGTAATACCTATACTACTCCTAATTGGGTACTTAGCAGCAACAAATGAACTGAGATCGAAGCGAAGGCTTCCCTATTATTAAGCCTAATCTTTTCACTATCTACCGTATCATTTAACATTTATATAACCTTCACACATCTTGGTTCTTTACATAGCTATAGGAACGTGTCTTGTGTTCCGTCTGGTTGTCACACGATTAGCTTTTTCATTGAACAATTTAGATTTTTAGTTTTTAGTATAGGTTCATACAGGTTTTATTAAACGACTTATATGGCAGAATAACTCTTGAATACGAAACCTTGCTTGTCCCTCAAAATTAGAATGCACAAAATCTACCAGCTAGGTACTCATCAATACTCATCATCAATCAATCCATTTAGGCCACACTGAATATTATGAATGTAGCCAATTCAATAAGCAATCCTATTAATCACAAACCGAAATACAACCTAGCAAGGTAATCGAAGCTCATAGTTTAGTTAAATTAAATTTGCTTATGTTGTAAACAATATTTCTTAATCATTAGGTATCTTAAAACTGTTGAGGAAATAATTCATGGTTACAGTATATTCGATAAATGTACTACTTATAATTATTATATTGTATAGTGTACTTTCAGTAACTAAGTATTATCTTTAAATAAATAAATTTAAGACTGCCTCGTTGGTCTTGTGGTCGCTAAGCGCGATTGCTGAGCATGATGTAACTGGGTCGAATTCCGGTGTTATTCGTAAGGTAATTTGTCAGTAGCAGCATTGAATCTGAAATTCTGCCCGGTTGACGGCAGTAGGCTCGTCTGCTATTACATTAGGACAGCCTATATTACACACCTCCTACCAATACCTCTTTGGTAAATACAGGCGTGATCTAATAATTTATGTTTGTAAATGACACAAAAAAAAATACAATTAAACGAATATAGAACCTCCTCCTTTTTGAAGTCAGTTAAAAATTGTTTACTTGCTTTGCAAATATTGTTGAAACAGACTATAGCAAGCGTTCACTAAAGGACAAGCAACACCACAGGCTTAAGTAATGCAAGAAATAAATGGCGAATTAAAAGTTAATAGCAGAGTTCTCGGTTCGTTCAAATTGATATCCGACGAATGGCCGGCAGATGGCGTAATTACCACATATTTAGCTGCTTGATTCATTGTTGTACGATACCTACCTACACGTTGTTGTAAAATGTGTGAATTTATTGCTCTTGCCTTATAAGCGGTCGAGAAAAATCTAGGTGTGAATGAGGTGTGAGGTACCTACGGCTTAAAGTACCTTGCTATAAGAACAGTGTAAGATACAAGCCAAAAAACTTACTTATTATTCTTTTTATCGAGTTTATTTTGGCAAGATAATATCGCCACAAATCCAGACTCGCGTAAACTAATCCAGGCTGCTAGACTGCTACGTGGTAATGATTTAATTTAAACGCATTGAAAAACACATCCAAAATTTTTCGTTAAGTAGGTACTATATATTTTTTTTTAATTAAAAAAAAACGTCGCCCCACACTAGGAATTTCTCCTGTATCGTAGGTGCGTTTCACAAACACGAAATATTCACATACACTAACACCCAGACTCGGGACAAACATCTGTGGTTCGCACAAAGTTTTGCCCCGTGCGGGAATCGAACCCGCAAACCTTAGCGCAGCAGTCCAATCACTTAGCCACTGCACTAATCAGGTTGTCATTGTTTCAGTTAGTCTACTAGTTATAAGAAGTCTTTGATACACAGCCTACCTACTTAGACACACAGTCTCCTTGAAAACAACGTCAACAAAAAAATGATAATAACAATTCACTAAAAACGCTTCGCAAAAGAGTAGGTACCTATAAATAACATAAGCAGTAGTCCACATTTTATTTTATTTATTATCCACAATATTAATGTTCCGTTTGAATGGCCTGTCATTCTGCCAGGGTGGGAAAGAAAACATCCAGAACAAATAAACTGCTCTATCACAGCGAGGGTGATAAAAATAACAATCGGCAAGTCCAATATTTTCAAATAGACTATTAGAAATAGAATAATAGCAGACGATAGCATTTTACTCAAAAACTTCTTTAAAAATTAATTCAGTAAACAAAGACGCTACGTTCTAAATTTTATAGACTTATTGTTTGTTTTTCTAAGGGAATTGCCCCGTTCATATCGACCGCATCCGTAACACAAGACAAACGATTATGTAAGAAAAGCATTACATTTTAATAACTTATTGTTTTTCAAGAAAACTCCTACAGTATTGCACAAAGATCAATTATTACATCACAATAGATGATGCAATATTGTAAGGTTTTTGTCATTCATCATTTATTATACTATCACCTGTAGGTACCTATTAGATGTATATAGTTTTTATTCCCTCGATTACGTAATATCATCTTAATGTAATCATTTCTTTAGAATATTTGTAAAGACTTCTAAACTGACTAAAATCATACACAACTAGTATGATAGGGATAAACTCTCCCAATATGCGCCTGCAGCCGTCAGATCAAGTCTAACCCTATTCTTTATAAACGAAGATAATACCTGTATTAACTTAAACTCTTATTATGTCTATTGACATCTCTATACTTCGACATGCAAACGTCAGTAACAAGTATAATTTAATCCATGGTTTAAAATTTAATTTTAAAGGCCAAGGTGTATTCTTTTATAGACAGAACTTTTTTTCGTCCACGAGTCAATTCGCTTTTTTTATATCCCAACATTGACTTTCACTAGTAAAATAAGAGCATTCAAAGTAGGCACAGGTAGTTCTTTTCCAATCCTGTAACAACCCAACCAATACCAGTCAAAAAACTAAAACAAAATTCGCAGCGCTGCGTCAACTAGGGCCGACCAGAAGCAGAATAATAAAACCATCGACTCAATTGAAGTCTGGCAATAGCTGGGAAGAAATAGAAATCCGACGAAAGCTATGGGAACACACAAGTTGAATCACAAACACCCGCCACCCAGCAGTGCTACCTTTTATTGGGTATACTCCACTTAATGTAGACGCATTGGCTTTCAGCTATAATTTAAAGTAGCTTGAACAAAGGCCTCTCGCTTAGATCGCCACAATGAACGACAACTTGCCTTTTGCATCCACCGTTTGCCCGCACCTCTGACGATATCGTCAGTCACCCGGTGAGAGGCAAAATATGAACACTTAATTTGTATTTCGAGATGGCTAAGAACAAAAATAGCGCTGAAAATAAACAGCATCTTTAGGGTTGAATTCAACCGGTGTAACAGGACAGTTGTAACCAATCCATCACGAAATAGGTTCAAAGCAAGGAATTCTCTAATTTGCATGGCTTCCTATTATTATAAACCACAGGATTTCATCTGATCCAGTTTATATCAGGATATGATGACTGCCCTATTACCGGTAACTGGTCCCCGCCCTGTGATTAGTACCTACGCGTATAAAAAATATATGGGATAATTATGGCTGATTGGTTGCCCTGAAAAATTGTTTGTTGTTTTATACCTTTTTTTCTACCAAAACCTTTGCCCCACAATAGGGCATCCGAAACCAATGTGCGTTACGGTTATGAATATCACTTGCACAAAGATCAGATTAATATTATTTTCGCAGGAGCAAAATTGTGACATAATATTTATACTATTTAAATTATTACATAGACATGATTGCAGTGGCTAAGCGATTGGACTGCTGCGCTAAGGTTTGCTGGTTCGTTTCCCGCTCGCCGTATTTTTTTTTGCGATCATCAGATATTTATCCCGGGTCTGGATGTTTGTGTATGTGATATTTCATTTTTGTGAAACGAACTCATACAGAAGAAATTCCTAGCGTGGGGCGACGTTATATTAAAAAATAACATCTCCAAGTAATGAGTTTAGTAGATTATTTTATATTTTCATAATCGCTTTGAATATCAGGACAATCTGAATACTTCTAGATAATGCAGGAATCTTTGTTACAGGTAGCGGGGTCATCACCCGCACCGAACAAATATTTGTTCCGAATCTCGTTGTTTGTGATTTTTGTGTATGTAGCTGCACTTACGAGACAAAAGAATGTGTTGTCCATCTACTGTATGGTAACATGATTTAGAATAAAGCACGGTATCATTTACCTGGTACGTCTCGTTCTCTTCTCTCTTATCGTATGGTTGATGAAGAACCTAGGATCATAGTTGAAACCACCTCGCGCCTGTAGGCCTTTGAGTAGGCTTTACACACCGTTGAAACATTTCTGAAGATGTTTTCCTTCACCGTTTTTAGCAACTGATAAATAGTTTATAGTACGCACATGAATTTGAAAATACATCGGTGCGTCTGAGGTTTGAACTTGCGATCTTTGACTTGTCAGTCCTAAGGTTATACCACTCGGTTGTCACTTGGTAGGTGGAGTTAAATGATGAATATATTATGGTGATATTTTAACTGTCGGAACAGTAATTATAAACATTCCTTAACATTAAAATTTGATCTGAAACTAGATCCGACTTCAGACACTTAAAAAACCTAACTTAAAGGTTACTTATTACCACGACTCAAACCACAATACATCAGTAGCATGCTCAAATAATTCATTCTTGAAATAAACAGTTATATTTAAGTCCGAAGAGCTTTCGTTTAAAAGTTTAACGACAATAATCATCTATAAAAATACAATCCCAATTCATTAGCCGCTAACCCTGAGGCCACTTGAATGTGGTCCATTCGACCGCACGAACACTTCCCCTAAGGCACTGACCATCTTAGGCTCTGTCCTAGGTGAGCGCTGTGTAGCGATTCAGTTAGTATAAAGTATAGATGTTGCTGCTTGTATGTATTCATCGTACCTTTTAGAACTGCAACGTAATATTTAAAAATGGAACATAAATTAACTACTTAATTTGTGAGCGATTGTCTAGCTAGTGTTCAGTTTTAGAAATTAGAAACAATTGTTTTCCGGCAAGAGGCGATAAAAAAACCTCATTATTACCAGCATTAAAAAAGAGTGATCAACCAAATTTTAGTTTTTTTTTTTGTTTAATGTTACTAAGGTATAAGATTTTCTATTGATATTATTTTTTACCATCTTTAGCGTTCTGTTTTAAGTAACACAAAGTTTCTATAAAATAACGACAAAACTGCGAAGAGTAGCGATACTAAAGATATATTGTCGCTTTGCATCGCACTGGCCAGGTAGGACACGGGATAACCGATCGGTTCGAGATAAAAAGAGCCGCAGGTAGCATCATTAATTGACTATTAAACACGTATCGGCACAAAAAGAAGTATAAAAGCTTAAAAACAATGAATTTCACCAAAGTTGATAACTCAATTTGGGTCGATGTAATAGCACAAAGAATAGCATTGAGAAAAACTGCATTATAAATATTTTTAACAAAATATAAACGTTGGAGGAAAGAAAGGGTCTTTGCACTGCAGTGTGACAATCATGGCTGAAATAATAAAAAAAAACATTACCTACCTATTCAAAAAACATACCTACATCCGTTTCTTAAAAATAATTCTACACAAGTAAATACAAAATAAATGAAAAAATCTAAAAATCCCACGTACACAATATTTGTAAATGTCATCAATGACAAACTATTTCGCAGAATCTATTAAAGCAATTAATAATTATGACAACTTAATATGAACTGAACATAACGTATCACATCAACACTATTAAAATTGATGATATTAATGAAAAATTATTAATTCAATGACAACTCTAATATATCAAACGTTCATAAAAATATTTTTTGTTTAGGAATAAAAATAATTTTATACGGAGATGACTCTATTGATTCGTTGTTCTATCGAAGTTCATCATTGTCGGCATCGTTTGTGAAAAGATGCACGCTGAATAATAATAGTTGGTACATTAATAATATCGGACAGTTTACCTACACGATCGATTCGTTAAAGAGATCATTTTTGAGAGTACCCAGTCAAAATATCCCGTCACGTCCTACCATAACTCATATGATTTTATAAACTAATTATCGTCGATCATAATGACGAATATGATTATGATTAAAAGTGGCTGCGTAACAATAAATGTACAAGAAATTGGAAATATTTGAGCTGTTCTGAAGGATACAGAAAATCAAAACTTACTTAGTAACTTTATGAAGACCTGTATCATGTGGTACAGAGTGACAGTTCAGCTGTTATCAGTTGGGTAGTTGCCTCCATTAACCAATAAATCCAAGACACTAATTCACTAAAATAATGCTTTAAAATTAAAGGGCTAAATAACCCTAATAGAGCTAAAGAGTCTTAAAAACATTACACAAGTTATATTTCTCGTTAAAATTCGATTTTTACTCGCTTTGAAATAGTGAGCTGGGTTGGCAAAATAGTAACGTCATAATTTACTATTACCCTACAAAATCCATGGAGGGATAGCGTTTTGACAGCTCATAAAAACTTAAAAAGTATGTCAATTGATTGGTGGTGTCAAGTTCCCAATTGGCAAAGGTGGTGCTAAGATTGATATACTTAGTGGATGGAAAATGGACTACTTAATACTAACTTTATTATAGTAGATATTATTCAACAAGGGCAGATGAGCGATAAAGAACACGACATAAAGACAAAAGGAATATTAAAGTAGGAATATACTTAGTTTGAAAAGAAGCAAGTTTTACCTTCAAAAATGAAAAATATAGCCATATTTAATACTCTTTTATTTTGTAGCACCACTATTGTATTTTGCAATGACTCCTCTAAAAATAACCTCTTTTATTATGCAACAGAAAATAAAACAGGGCTAAAGTAATTAATCACTGGCTACTATCCAATTTATCTTTTTTAAGGACAGCCGTAGCTAAGCAACGATGCACCTAAACGATCGTAGATAATTCAGTAGTTCTATAGTTAATAGCTTTGGGCGGCGCCCTTTAAAAGGGGTATAATTGGGTGATTTTGAGGGTTGCACCGTCACCGTTATGGGGTTAAGAGGAAGATATACAGGGGCTTTATATTACTGGGGAGTTTGAAAATTAAATTTTTAAAAGATAATCGATTTTGTTTTGTTTCAAAGTTTTGAACTACGGTTGCTTGTTGCAGTGTTGCATATTACGATGGAAAGCGATTTATGGATAATTGTCAAATTTGGTTGACATTTGATATGTACTTTTTTATTTAACCTATGCGTTGATAAGGATTGAGTTTTGGCCTTAGGCGAGGATGAGTTTCGTATAATGTAAATCTCGAATACAGGTTTTGGTCTGTTTTATATGTATTATTTAATCAGAGTACATCTAGCCATGTACCTGCCGACTAAAGAGACTACTAGACTAACGGAGACATGACCTGATGATGACAAAGGTGCACGTCGATCCTTACTTCACCATTATCCCATCAAACTCTCAAACTTCTTGTAAGGGTTCGGTTCAAAAGTCATTTCATCATGATTACTGAACGATGATAGGATTCAAGTTCAAAGACTTAATGTTTTCCCATAAACAATGTATAAAATGTCAAGTCCGGTCAGATAGTTCGGAATCGTAGAAGACCCGGTTATACCATAATGATTGGAGGAAAGAACTTCTCTTTAAAACATACTTAAGTGCATGGTGCCAAGAGCAAGGTTAAATAGCAATCACATTAATATTGTTATTTATAACAGACCGCCCTTTGTCCTACATAGGGAGGTGCTGATGATCTGACCACAGATTATAAAAGGGATTTTAGAAAAAAATGTAGGTAGGTACTAATAATCTGTCTTGTTTTAAGTTATGATAAATGATGTCGAGTTATATGTTTAGAGTAGGTATATGCAGTTGGTTTTTGAAATTGGTTGAAGTAGAAATTTGATGACTACTTAGGTACTTAGATTTTTTGATCTAGAGATCGTGGTGAGTTCACGTCCCGACCTTAGACAGAGTTAGATGTTAGCCATTTTTTTAGTGTCGCTCCTCTCTAGGAATTTCTCCTGTATCATGGTTGCCTCTCACCCACACACACAAACACCCAGACTCGGGACAAACTGCGGGTCGCACAAATCTTTGACCCGTGCGGGAATCCGACCCTTAACGCAACAGTCCAATCGCTTACCCACTGCCAATCAAGTCATCATCATCATCATTTAAATTAGACATTAGCTTAACACTCCGGGTTCCGAGTTCCGAGTAACTTACAGAAATAACATTATTTACAATTTATTATACTTTATGTTACGACTTACGACTAATTACTAACCTATTGTAAATCTAATATCGATATAAAATCTGTCAGTTATAGCTAACCACATCCTGTTCACACGTGGTAATTATTGCTAAAACAAATAAACATCATAATGAACACAAAGTCTATTAAATTGTTCTTGCTTATCCATTTATTGAACATTTGCAATGTATGAAAGAATAAGGCGAGTGTTAATGAATGAACGAGTCTCCAGTCGAATGAACGAACACCTACGAGTCGCTAGAATATTCAAATGTCAAGTGGATATTCGAATATTCTAACGACTCGTAGGTGTTCTTTTTTCGATTTTATTTAGGTAATACATACGTACATTCGATTCCAATGTAAGTATGTAAAAATCACTAATAGTGTTGTCCGGTGTAGGGTTGGTGTGTATTTAAGAAATCATAACTATATGCAATACCACTGTCAATGTTATTTAAACAGATTCCACGAAAACACGTATCAATATTATAACAAGAATTTAATAATTGCCAAGTTGTTATTCGTATAATCTTTAAAAAGGTTCTAATCGGATGTGTGTTACCAACACAACGCTTGACATTATTTACTTAATACTAAAAAATGATGTTCTTTACGTCAGCACGGATACCTTGAAACACGTCACCGCTCGTGACGATTTTTTTGGTAATACCGAAAAATAACGTGAAATGCGTAGTAAACAAATATGGTAAACCAGTCGGCTATTTAATATATACGTACAATAAATCAATGCTGTCTATGAATTCTTCTTCTACGGCATTAGCTAATTGTCATTAAATCAGCACCCTATCTATAAACTCTTAAAACAGGACACTTAACGATGTAAAAAGAAACGCCGCTACATGTCGTGAAATGCTGCGTCTCGCTTTACCAACGTAAACCGACCTGCCTTAACAGTTCTTGGTAAGGGGGCAGGTGTGTGAAGATTTGTCTGTCAATATGTATGGTAGCGAGATTGACTGCCCAGGATGCAACATACATAGCGTCGTTGATAGTCCAATTCCGCGTAACTAACATTGTTAAATACAGCGTATGTGCACTTTCGCTAATTTCACATTAGGGCTAAAAGCTAAGTTACTGAAAAACTAATCGGCATTTCTACGGACTTGAGTATAAGACCGTTTCGTTCTCTATAATCTAATGTAGGTACTATTCTTAAAATCAATATTCTTAATAGTTAATTTTCGTAATTTCATTTTTGCTTTTTTTTTACATACGCGGTATTTAACAATGTTAGTTACGCGGAATTGGACTATCAACGACGATAGGTATTTTTTTTCTAGGTTTGGTTTTTTGCAGGCCAGGAAGGGCTTTATCTGCTTTACCGGACTTTTTGGCGAGACCCAAGAGCCTCCAGCCAAACATTCTTAGGTAACACCACTCGAAGGCGTTATACTTGCACCCCATTATCATTAAGTGTATATTACTTGGCTACGCGGACATCCCTGTATTGATATTGCATCGGAACTGCTCAACGACTGCGACCAAAAGTTATTAAAACTGCACGTTGACTTAAAGTGGCTTGTATAAAGGATGTTTTTTTTAATACAGAACTATGGATGGAAACTTTGCCTATGCCTCTGTTTTTTTGAAAATAAAGACACTAGATACAAACAATTTTAATTAGAATAAATAATATGCAAGTATATTGTTACTTTACGCGGCAAAACATTGATTATTTCAAACAGCAAACATTTAATCGTTGAAACGTGATGGCGATCCACGCTCGTCATCTTGAAGGATTAACATAATTAATGATTTCATTATAAAACAATTTGCAATGTATACAACTTACAATTAAGTTAATTTACTATACTGGATGGGCAGAAGCGAGGGTACGGCTACCTTAACCCTGTAATGCATGCGTGGGTCGAATTGCCCCGTACTTCTTTTGTTTTCATTGGGTTACTCAAAGGGACCTAAAATCTTACCACAACTGTATACAGGTACATATAAAGCTAGATCAATTCAATTAGGTATGTAAATTGTAAATAGTTTTTTAATTGGTAACTATTGTATTTAAACACGATCGAGGTAGTAGGAATATGGAATTCTCGTGCTGCTGAATTAGTTTCAAATTTCCAAACTAATTGTCTTTTGTCAAAGCAATTCCAGTGAGATTTTCTCTTATTACTCTGACGACTTTCTTCTCAGTACTTACATTTGTAATAAAGTTTTTTTTTAATTCTCTGTTGATATTTTAAGTAAATGTATGCGCAAAGGGTTAACATTCCAGCACCAATGAGGTTGATGTTCAACATAAGTGCATTTAAACGTTCAGATCCTGTTAATTACATTGAAATCAATTAAAGAGCAGGCATTAAATGAGTTTTATTCGTAATAAATACGTGTTTTAATTCCGGAAACAAAATACTTCCATCAACAGCTACAAACATTACAATGTAAGATATGTCCATGTGTATATATTGTGTTCTATCAATTTCGTTTCGCCTATTTTTATGTCAAACTTTTAGGTATTTCGAAACAGAAATCTAATTTGAGGAAGAAGTGACAAATACTTATGGAATTTGCGACTAGTTTAGATACGCAGACCATTCGAATTATAGAAAAACAATCGATTGATTGCATTGAGGTTCATTTGCGAGGGATCAGTAGATTAATCAATTTTGTAGGCGAGTGTACAGGACTGGTACAGTCGACGATAGTGGTAAGTTAGTTTCACTTGAAGTTCTGCCATAATCTCGTTACCACTTCAAAACTTCAACATTCAAAAGTATCACAATACTGGAAATACCATAGAAACACCCATATCAGTTCACTGTTCACTGGCCTTAACCCATGTGTTCAAGCCATGCACTGCACTGAACGCGTGACGGAATTCGAAACAATACTCCATCAAACAGCCAAGCGACTGTTTTATTTTATAGCCTTAACTGTCAAATGTGACCTTACTGGACGCTGGTTTACTAGCTAGGGTCTGTGCTTACGATGTAGAGGGAGGAATGCGAATGTAAAGTCTCGAGGACTGGAGAAATGTAGGTAGGTACCTAAGTACCTAGATAGGTTCAGACCTACAATTAATGTTTATTTAATCACATCACACGATCACACGGTTTTGTGGGGCTTCGTTAATCTGTGAACAACTCTCTAACATAATAAATCAATATAAAATAAAAATTGTTGATTTAATAGAGGGCATTGTCATCAACCAGACACAAATCCAGACGAGCCGCTATTGAGAATGACTAAATGGAAAAATCTAATTTGCCCGACGCAGGGTCTCATGTTCAGTAGTCGCCCTTAGCTACAACTAGACCAACGAGGCTCTGAAGTCAATAGTAAACGTTAATTACCTACCAACCTCATAGTAAATTGTCAGTTGTTATATGCTTTAGCGTCACTTCTTTAGATTCTCCAAAGTTGAATAAAAATCATCTACATAATATATCTTCTTACTAATGTTATTGTTTTAAAATCAATTGATTTGTTTATTTTGAGATGAGGTTAACATACCTTTTATTCTAATTAACTTCCTCATTCTCCACGTTAATTGTTTCTATTGGTTTCCTTAATAAACATAGTAACTGTCGTCTGGGTATTTTTATAGGCTCAGCTTTGTATGTATCATCAGCTTATTGCAATACATTAGGTAGATATTACCTAGATACCTACCTATATTACATTACCTATGTCGTAGAACAATGGCTACTGAATTAAAGTCGTACGTATATTATTATAAGTGTTACATACAACGTGGCTGTACTTTTAAAATCGCTACATAGTATAAAAAAGTCGCTTCCCGCTGTCTGTCTGTCCCTATGTATGCTTAGATCTTTAAAAGTACGCCACGGATTTCGATGCGGTTTTTTTAATAGATAGAGTGATTCAAGGGGAAGGTTTATAATTATGTATAAGACATGCATATTATAGTAGATAAACACTGATAATTTTAAAGAAATTAGGTTTGTTATTCGGCCTTTTCCGCAATTGACAGCGCGCGTTTTGAGTACCAAGATTGTAGAAGTGTAATAGTGTTGTAGAGTTTGCACAAATGCAAATGACGCGGGTGATACTGTGGGACACAGCTAGTAAATAAATAGAAAATACAAAAGGGATGTTTGCTTGCAATGTAAATTCACAACTTTTATTGCTTGAATTGTTCATAATATAAACGCTGTTTAGGTACCTATAACATTGGCAAAATAATAATAAAATTCGTTAAAAGAGGTAAATCCCTGGTTATTAACATCATCACAAAAGAATTTAAAACACTGGCGCCAGTTGTCGACCTTGTGGTAAAAAAACAGTTTTCATTTTATTTTTAATCGTTTGCGTAAATTTTATTGATTTAGAAACGTTAATAAATTGTCTTTTTTATAGTTGTCTGGTAAGCTAAGTCAATAAACATGTACGATTTTTTGCGCCAATAATTTTCTAACCTGTCACGGATCGGCGTTTAACTAATTGACGGTGACGCCATAGTTCATATTATTTAATTTACTAGTGTCCTGCATTCTCGAAAAACCAGGATTTATCTGTATTCGAATAAGATAACATTTTGAGTAAAGCGTTTTTTTGTGTTTTTTGTTATATTTACAGTATGTTTCGTAATAATCAATGTATAAAAACAATGAAATAAACTAAACAATTGTCTCATACCAAAGCTTAAAAACAGCACCATCTAGCTGTATTTGTAGAAACGTCGTGGTCCCATTAAATGAGTGTTCATGACACGCATTTAAAGGTGTAGTAATGTAACCTTATTTCAATAGATGGCGTTAAGCGCGCACAACAGCGCCATCTTTTAAATATCTGTCAAACTAACAAAAACGTCTGCAAACATCTTCTTGTGGTAGTGTAATCTATGATGACAGATGTCGCTATGAGTTTCAAAATGATTGAGTTTCTTATTAAAATAACATAATTATATTATACAATGTTAATTCATAAAATTTGGTTTAACGGATTGATTAAAACAATAGATTTTCAATCTGAACCAAGTTTTTATTTAAGTTACAGAAATTAATAAGTAGTCTATGATAAATGATGAAATATGTTTCGTTATTCATTAAAAAGTTATTATTACCTATAATATTGAGTTTGTTGCATTGTTTAATATTTTTAAACAGAAATAATAATTAATTTTCAATTATTTACCTTGTAACAGGTAAATAGTTGTGATATAATTTCTATCAATATTACGGTTTTTTTACGATGGTAATGAGTACAAGTTGTAGAAAATATTATAAATAACATTGTCTCGATTGCATTCATTAAAAATTCAGCTGCTGCTGATTCAAGAACTTTTTAGTCAGAAAAAATAAGTAGGTCGAAATGCAAAAAACTATGCCCCGGGTGAGGATCGAACTCACGACCTTAAGATTATGAGACTTACGCGCTGCCTACTGCGCTACCGAGGCCGGTGATGAAATAGGTGAAATAACGCTTGTATATTAGCTGTGTTCAGTAATTACACAGTTAATTTAATTCATAAAAAAATCTGAATATCTTATATTAAATATCTAAGCTTATACAAGAGCACCAGGAGAAAAAAATACTTTAGAGCAAGTTGAAAAGGACAGCCTATATTATTATCCCATCGTCAACGTCGGTAGGCGAACCTGAATACACAGTCGATTTTATGGATAGGTAGGTACTACAGAAGATGTAGAATTTTACTGTCACTCCAACCGAAAACACAACTATTCAATTGATCTGTTGAAAACAGAAATCGCGCAATTATCTTAAAGTGCATTCGGACTTTTGGCAATTAATGTGCTGCAGACGCAACGCAGATGAATATCTGTCTTATCTAATCTCCAAGGTTCAAAGGTACCTACCTATATTATGTAAGTACGTATATAAATATCTCAATTATTCGCTCGAGTAAGGCTCAGTACAGCCATGTTCTATTTCGGTACGATCAGACAGCAGCGCCAGTGGGACTGGGATTGTAATGAAAATATTAAAAGTTGCTGTTCGTCGTCCGTCTGTCCACGTCCTACTGTCCCTTGGCTATTTCCAAATACTTATTGGACAGAGAAACCGTGGAGAAGTGTTAGTCCATAAAAATATTTGGTACATAAAAGTGGATATTTGTTTATAGGACAGCTCCGATACCATGAGCTCTTAAAGCTCTTGTTGCGGAAGCGAGACGCCATATTACACTACACGTAGCGGCGTCTCGCTTCCACATCGTAAACTGTCCTGCTTTAAAAGTTCATGGTAAGGGAGCAATACCCACTTAAAAGTTTTAACTCATATTGCACTAACATGATGACTCGGGTCAAATATAGGTCCCGTGTCTTATCGAACACACATTGGTGTTTCTATAGTTTCCTATATTCTGCCATCTGCGTCTACATTATATTTTCAGTTGTAGCATAGTTTTGATCGAATTATTTACAGGACTATGAGAACTACGCTTTATCCTTAGCTTTGCGTAGATAGGAGATATGCCTTCGTCTTTTTTTTATCGTACTGTTGATGAACAACCTGGTGTCTCTGACATGGCTTTACACACTGTTGAAAAATCTTTCAGGCATGCCACTTTCCTCACGATTTGCATTTACAACTATTGTTTAATATCCGATCTCTGTTTGATCCTATTACCAGATTCGAAAAGACGAGTAATCTGTTAAAGTATATTATGGTGTTGTTATAGTCTTACTAGGGGGAGGTTACTCGGTTAATTCAAACGACAATGTTTACCGAAACATTTCTGGCTATGTTTTAATGTTGGCCGAATTAAAATTACTAACTGGGCTCCGAGTCTGCCATTTTTTTATAAATTCGTCATTCCAACGTCATTCCATCACGATGCCATTTTGTTAAAAGTAATCTGCTAAATTCATAATGGTGTTAATTCTACCAGATTACCATTTTACGTCATTTATTTCAATGGAGTGTCAGTGGTCGACCATTGGAAAGTCATAATGACGCTTTTAGGTTAGCAGATTACCAAACTTGTCAAAATCGACAATTATGAGATCAATGATCGATCATTCTGACACTATTGTAATAGCAGACTTGAGGCCCTGTGGTGTGGTATAGAAGAGGCCTATGTCCAGCAGTGGTCGGAAATAGGCTGATGATGACGATGACACATCTTATGCTTCCTAGTTATATCCTTTTATAACCTACTTTTATGTAACAACAACCTATACAGGATGTATGGAATATAATTATTTTCGAGATATACCTATTAGTGAAAATTTATCGTCGATCAATTGAATTCAAGGATATTTTTACGCCCATCTCACTATGACAGCCTAAATCCTTCTTTAAAAAGTTTAACGCCCGAACTTTTCCTAATCGACACCTAAAATGTCATTATTTCACACAAATCCTCCCTGGAGTGATGAATTTTACCTCGTTTTTGAAGTTGGTAACCCTTCCTGGTTGAATATTTAAAAAGTCGTTGGCAACATTTTAATTGGGCAATCCTGGCAGGATTAAATTATCAAGACACCTAGTTAAGGCGCCTACAAACTTAATGAATTCAACATGAATTAACCGCTGCGCGGGCTGTGCGTTCGCGGGTCGGCGCCGTACGGATTACGACACCTGGAAAATAAAACATTTGTGTTTGTTTAACTCTACTGGCCTATACTAGGACTAGGTTACTGTTTTGTGTCTATAATTGATATAAACCTCAAAAGCCATAATGTAACGTACCTAAATATGCAATATAATTGAAAGGTTTCTTTCTAGTTTAGTGTGAAAGATTATAAATTAATCTTAATAATTAGTCACATGAAGTGATTTTTTTTTATTCACTAAAATTAAGACAAATATGTACTTTAAATCCATCAAGATTTTATTCCCAAAACTAATAAAATGCTTAGGTACTAATAATGAAATAACGACGTCAATAATTAAATTATCCTAGCTAACTCGTGTAAGTGTGTACAAACACCGTCACCGCGTACTTTACAAAGAGCTTTTTTAATTCACAACCAACCAATTCCTAAGCGAACGTAAAATGTTTACTCTGCCAAAAGAAGGGGGACATTTAAACTTTATTTTTTGGACTCTTTTGTGACTTAATTTTTTACGGAGATCCTCCGGAGACCGATGTTGGATTTGAAACGCGACGGAGTTTTATAACTTCTTAGAGTTCGTTAAAAAAGACGTTTTTACAATGGGTTACGTAAATTTTCGGGTGGATGAATAATTTTACGGTTCCCTTACGGCGTCTCTTTGTTTATTTTGTGAAAGATCAGAGATTAATCGTGTAGAGATTTAATGTGTACAGTTGCAGGCTGTGTGTAAGGGGGCTGAATGAGTATCACTTCAATGTACCTATCGTGTGTTCCATCTAAAGTGTAGGTAACTGAAGTAACCTGTGAGTGTCAAGAAGTATTTAGGACATTCTTGAAAAAGTGACGCTTTTTGTCGATTTAAATTCGTCGTAAAGCAATTCAGTGTTCTCCCAATTGTAATGGAGTACCTTTCTAACTAGTTCATTTATAAATTATAATGTTCATTCAAACAAAAACACTTCAGAAAAACAAAAATAAAACAATTATCCAGACAGACGTAAATTCCTTCAGGCTCACGTAAACTTTGAGGCCCCTACTACGCGACAATATTTCGTTTGTAACATTAAAATTTATCACTAGCGCGAGAGTTTACGCGAAAGCCCGGTGATAAAATAAAATGACAGTTGTTTAGTACAGGCCCGGGAATATTGTTGGTATACTAGGTAGAAATTGAAAGGTATAGGGCGCATGAGACCTGTTTTATTTATGCCAGAAAATGGCTTTTGGATTGGCGTGAGTAAGTGGTAGGGGTAACTGCGACAATACGTTCCTTTATCGTATTTTTCGTCTAAGTATGTTTAAGAATTTAGAAGCTGTGATACTAAGCAGTTCTTGAAAACAACTGAACGCCGAAATCATTCTGGCAAAGAAGTCGACAAACTAGGGTCTATCAATATGTTCAATTAATTTGATCTGCCATGTTGTAAGATAAATTGTATTCAACGTGAAATATTAAACAGAAATCACATAAATATTTAATTATTTACTAGTATTTACTATCTGGAAGTCACGAAGCCATATATTACTTATACATTTAAAATAATCTTAACTTAGATGCCAAATTCTTACAACGTTGAAATCCTACCAAATTCTATTCAGCTACCTATACCTAAATTCAATTGACCACACCTGTACTAAATTTAACAGGCCAATTCCAAATTTACAACTAATTTCGTCGCCGCGTTCGATAAACGTTAACTTTAGCGTTTACGTTCACAGTCCCGATGAAAATTTCATGGAATCAAAGCACTCTGTGCGAGTTTCATTGCACACAGAATCACTTCGAGCAGCATTAAACCGATTGTCACCAGCTATTTCTAGAATGATCCTGGGGTTTGTTTTGAGAATATACTAGCTGACGCCCGCGACTTTGCGTGAATTTCGAATAAAATAAGATAGAATATAAATATAAATTACAACGACGGCTCAGTCAAAACGTCAAGCCAGAATTAAAAACTTGTGTTCTCGTTAATTCCCGTGTGGTAATTTATTTTATTAAAATTATACAGATTTTTCGGCCATAAACTCTCCTTCCTTGTGAAGAAAGTATCGCAGAGTCGGAGGATCTCTGAAGACAGTTATTGTGTAATAATAGGTAACTAATTCTATTTACTATTTTCCAGTCACGTATGCATGAGCTGATGACACGGGGAGGTCGCGACCTGAACATGAAAGTAGTAAATAATATCATCCTGTAACACAGGTTGTGCCGTTGCATAAACCTACATCAGGCACCAGTCTCTCACAAAGTTTTCAATAGATTTCGCATTAATTACATTTTTATTAGCATTGTAACCTTTGTGAAGATAAATTAATAAATATTTATTATTATTATTAAATAATATAATATACTTAATATGGATACCTAATACTCTTACATAGGCACTGGTAGCCGAGTGGTATGACCGTTGGACTGCAAATTCAAATGTCGCAAGTTTAAACCCGCACTAAAGTCTTTTCGAATTCATGTGCGTATTAGAAATTAGTTATCAGTTGCTGAAACTGGTGAAGGAAAGCGTGAGGAAACGGCACACCTAAGAGAATTTTCAACGGTGTGTAAAGCCATGTGAAAGGCCTACAGGCGGTTTAACGTCTAACACCAGGTTGCTCATCAATCATACGATAAGAAAAAGAAGAATAATACTTTTATTTAGTCTAGTCAAACCCAGTCACTGGTCTCCAGTGAGCGCCATCAAGAAGATTGTTCCAAACACCATCCTCATACGTTTTATGTGAACAAGTACATAAACGATACATAAGTTAAGATTTTACTGTCGAACACAACATAAAGGGGTTGGCACTGGCTTTATGCTGGCGGGATTAGGCGGGGTGAGCAGTAAACATGGTCAGGGCCGCTTTTATATCCCGTTGCAAATAATAGCACATAAAACTTGTGTGAAAAACACTAGTTACGGACTTGCGAGATGAACGGGCCGGTGGGGAGCGTCGGCAAAACAATTGGCGATCCGTTTGGTATAAAAAAAAATTGGATATTCTTATTTCAAGTTGTCGATCTCTATGCGATAAGTGACCTGGGTTATAAAATATTATGATAGTTAATAATAATAACATTATTATTTTTATTGCACTTAATAATGTTAATCAGGTTCTATTGATTCAAAGATACATCTCTGCTTTAACATACTTGCACTTAACATATTTTAGCTAGATATAATAAAAACGCTATTTTTATGAAAACAAAGAGTTTCACTTTAGCATTTGCAAGAATTTTCCTATCAGTCACACTTTCAGTGTGGAGAATAGAATTTGTATGTATACCTAATATGTATGCATAGCATTATAGACACTTTTTTTCATGACTAACCCACATGAGCTAAGCAGAGGACATTTTCTTAACAGTAGAGAAAGCAACACCAATAAATCACCTCCTATGATTTAATGTTTGTGTAACCAACACCATCCGTGACTGTTTCAGACTGTTTTTCTGACGCTACAATAATTCCTAATTCGGACTAAGCAATAGGGGTGAAGCAGCTCTTATATAGAATGTCAGGACAAGATTTAGTACCCTCTGTGTATTGGGATGCGTGGTATAAAAGTAATTCACTTTGTTTTACTATCTTTATAATAATAATATATTTTGTAGGGTCATACCTGTTTATAGTGGACCATAGAAGGGGGTAATGGTAATGTATAAGATCATATTTCACAGCAAAAGTACGGTAATAATATGAAAAATTATTACTTAATAAAAAAATCTACACCTCTATTTGTAACTAGGAAAAAAAATCTAAACATTTAGTTGCATTTATTTTTTTGTTTGTTACCGACTCTAGATATATCGTGCTTCTAAAACGCTCAATATAATCACAGTATTATGCATGTGATATAACTACGCATTGATATCGATAGATAGATATTTAAAGTACTATCTGAATACCGAATACATGGATAGATAAATTACTGTACATACTTTCAACGATAGAAAGAGCAATACCTGTTTTTCGGTTTCACAAGCTCCCCAACAAAAAAGTAAGTTAAATGACAGTAAACTCCTTTATTCTCCCGACAGAAGATACTTTATACTTCATGAAACATTTACGAATTAATCGTAGGACCATTCTAAGTCGTAATGGCGAGGCGAAGCAGTAACGTTCATCGTAAAAACTGGCGCACTAAGCTATGAAAATTATATTAACTTGGATACTGTCCTGTTGTATTATTGATTTAAGTGCCGTAACTTCATCTGTAATGAGTGCATTAAATATTAATGGGACAAGAGATTTTATATCTGGGTCTTTGGTTTCGTTATTATTGTCTTCAAAAGATGGTTATTATGGAAATGAATAGTGAACAATCAAATAGTTACTTCAATTCTGTGACGAATTGAAGAAATCGCTCAATTTTTTGTAAGTATGTATTTATTAAACAGACTTTTTGAAATGTGAAATTCTAGGCTTTCTAAAAAATATCTGAAAGAAGCTAAATATTTATGATCATTTCTGATTGCAGTACATAATTGTGTGGTCAGAGACGTTAATGATCACTTAAAATAACACTTAGTAAATATTTCACATAGAAAACCTGAACTTTTGATAGTTTAAATAATCATTAGCCGAGTGCGGTGGTTAGTGCCTCAAAATGTAATAAGGATTTTTAAATACAAATCACTTTCTATTAAATAAGTAAGCTGTAGACTACGATATTAATTTCTGTCAAATTAACTTCGATTACCTTCAATAAAATTATTTTTTCCCCAATGAACAATGCACAGGACCTACATTATCCAATCCCGTGAATTCAGATACGATACTTCAAAGTCCCCAATGCGGATGTCATCTAGAATATAATATATTGCGTCCGACCCGGCTATCCCCAAGGATGCTCAGTTAATTACCAAGTACAAGTCGCGTGTACCCGAGGATACCTTTAAATGTTTTGTCTTTATATTAAAATGTATTTCATGTTTGAATTCTAATGGGATTTCCCAGTTTCTGTTGGTAATCAAAACTGGTCGGAACTTACAATTCTGATGGATGGTCACATATTTTATAGGCTATTTCAAAAAACTAAATACTTTTATTATAAGACAACTTTACTTTGCGTTGTACTAACGATAGATCAATGCCATGATAATTCGATGCATTATGTAAACAAATGAAAAAGAACTTGTTAAAACAAATGCCTGTTACATGAATGGCGTTTTTTGTTCCAATCTTAATTGTTTTATTTTTTTAACGGTGACTTTTACAAGATGTTGTTCCACTCTTGAACTTAGAACTGCCGCTGGGGATATTCGACGTCACTCTGTTTCGAAAATTAAATTTAAATCCCCTAACGTTTTTTCCCGCCCTCCGAATTATTGCTAGCCGTAAGGACTTTTCCTGTGTATTGTTTAATTTTGTAGGGGTCAACATGACCTTTATTATGATAAAGTGGGCTCATCTACTGGGTATACCGACCTTTTGTAAATATTTATAATTCATCTTACATTTTCATGAATATTTTTAATATGCTCGGTGATTTGCAGATTTTTTTAGATGATTAGGTTTATATCATGTATAAATATAATGATACATTAAACAATTAATGGCAACATTCTCCAAAAAAATAAAGTGAAGTCAGATGTTGAGTCAAGCTTGCTTTACCGCATCCTTACTCTACAGTCTACATTGATCAATGTAGAGTAATTTATCTTCATCTACATAAAATAAAATAAAAATGGACATAAAACTATAAAATCATATAGATGAAATTTTTGTAATACCAAACAAAAATTTCATAACCATGATTTTCTACATTATCGTTTAATCCAACATTATTTTGTGCAACTTTCTTTCAGTTCCTTAACATTATTTTGTTTTGTTACATAAAAGCCGTAGTCGCTGCTTACGCAGCCATAACTGAAAAAGGTAAGGAGCAAAGGCCACAAGGGGGCAGCTCGGAGGCACTTGTCAAAGCTCGTAATATTTTATTAGATAACCAAATAAACCTCCAGTTTGGAGTTTGCAATTTTTGTCCCTGAAATGTCTTGAATATTTGCATGATGTTGAGGGAAATTCCGTATTTGATTTTCGAATTCTCGAAAGAATAAAACCTGCGTTGTAGAAAGGTGGAGGTTTTTTTTTAACTTTATCGTTTGCTGATAATGTTTTCGGCCAGCAACTGTACCTACTAATTATAGAAGCCAAAAAGAAGATGCTAACATTATTGTTAGCACATGTTCAGCTGAAACTAAAAATAGAATATTTATTTATTAATAGATTGTGTTCACAATGGGCGAAGCGAATTAACCGTACCTATGTTTTGTTGGTGAAACAAGGTTCCGTTTCCTTGATAAGAATAATTAACAATATTTGAAATAACATTAAACGATGAATAAAGTGTCGTGAAGCTTCGATATTTAGGTGACGAATAAAGTGTCTCAAGTATTTTGAAGCATCGAAATTTCCAATACAAATCTGAGCCATAAAGAAGGGGTAACACTACCATATAATATAACACGTTACTTCGCATACGCACATCTATTAATATTCATAATATAATTTAACGTACCGAGGTTAATTTCACCTAAATATGTAAATTATCATGAGCCGACCACCGTTAATTTTGAGATGTCAGTTTGTAAATAATTCCGTCCCGCTCCCACTTGTTTTTGTATATAGATAAGCGAAAGAGATGGATGACGTGTGTATTATGAATAAGGTGGCAGGGAAAATTTTAACGGCGCCTATGAGGGTTGTGAATGCTGAAATAACTTTCAAATATTGTCGCTAGGTGGACGGAAAGTTTAGTTCCTGAGGGAGGCTGTTTGCCGGGTCGCGCGCGTCGCTGTTTATAAATGAAACGCATATCATTTTAAAACAACACTCAGTGTATGTTACCCTTTACAAACCCCTTACCACAGTACAACCACGAGCGCTGTATCATTACACCTTACTGGAGTTTTGGAAAGCGTTGATAATGCAATATTTTTAGGCTGTGGTGACTGTTGTCAGCTTAGGCATCGTACACTGAACGCGGATTTTGTACACGTAATGTCATTTTGGGCAAGCGAAGTTAGGGATATTATAATAATGCTCGAATGTGTCCGGAGTTTGGACAACTTTTGGTCTGTGTGCTCCCTTAATTAGAGACGTGAACACATTAGTAGGAGGGTCAACAGTCTGCTTAAGGCGAAGTTAAAGTGAAATAGCGTTGTAAGAAATTCTTAACGGTGTAGTCTTGTTTTAGAATAAAGTAAGTACTAGGAAGCCATGTCAGGGGAGCAGTTTAGGCGAAGGCCAACTGTTACTTACTAAGCAGAGTTACTTACAGCCATAAAGAAGAATAATTGTTCTGGTTCTGAACTTGTTTTCTGTTATATACAAGCTACGAGTAGACATTCATCTAGGTTTACTATAAGATTGTCGGTGGGTACTTAATGAGTATGCTGTTATAGTTGCGGCACGGTTGGAATTTGTTACATCTATTACAAACAAATTTATTAAATTTTTTACTTCATAATTTTAAAACTTTGTCTCACTCAAAATATGTCCATAAATATTAACATAGTTAAGTTACAATACTATGAATAGGTACTATTTAATTAGTCCCGTAGAGATGTCGGAGCTTTGTCGCTTGCTAAGCAGAAGCAGGAACAGACCCTAAAGAGGAAAAATCTCCATTAAAACATAACAAGAACACAATCAATCAAAAAGGCAAAACAATAAAAAACTTCACGGAACCGATAAACAACGAAAAAGGTCGTTAATCCGACAAATTGCGATTCGCGAGCGCATAAAACGTAATTAAAAATTCAATTCGGTAAAAAATACGCGGGAAAAAAATCTAGCGAGGATTCCGCATCATCAATCTGAGGAATTATTTCATTTGCGTATTAAAATTCTCGTTTTGTCCGGCCGTGAATTATTTGCTGGCGAGTTAATTACTACGGCGGGTTATTTCGCCCCGCGGGTAGCCTGTAAGTAGATGAGGTGTGAATCGTGTTTAGAAAAATAAACCTTTTTTTTAAATAAGTTTTGTTGTATTTTAGAGCGCAACCCCCTTACCATAAACTCTTAAAGCAGGACAGTTTACGTTGTAGAAGCGAGATGCTGCTTCGTGCAGTGTATTGCGGCATCTCGCTTCCACACTTTAAGACTTCATGGTAAGGGGGCTGGAACTTGGTAACTGGTAGAAGTAAATATATGCATTACGCATAGATAGATTTACTATTTTAGACGTATGAAAAATAAGACCCCGCGTGGAGTGAATGACTGTAGCTGAAATTAAATTGGTTCATCTGTGCTTGGGGTAGTTGAGAAGATTACATATAGCATTTATTCTAATTTGCCAGTTTTTCGAGAAATCTGATCATCTATACCTGACCATATTATAATAAAATTGACAGAAGAAAGTAATTTTTATCAATTTTATGTGTAAAGTTATTGGAAAAATAGACTACTTACCTACGACAAGAATAACGGTAGGTACAACACACTTTATGTCCCAATCAAAGATGAATACAATCACCTATCAAATAAATACAGCATCATATGCGCTGATATTGATTCTCTAAATAAACAATATTGTCTAATGACGCTGCGATGTAAATTGAGCGCGGTCGGCCGATGGTGCCCATTATTAGTAGACAAACGGACAGATTGACAGCCACCTATGTATAATGTAGGTATAATTGGTCTAGACTCGGTATTCGGGTTAGATATTTATTAGGTTTATACTTTATGGGAATATTATATTCTGTGATATGTACTGTAGGTACCTTAAACGCATGAAATGTAATGATGGGTGGGTTAGTTACTATAGTATTTTTTATCTGTTTATTTTGACAAAATTTTATATAAAATCTTTTAAAATTACATGGTACCTCACTTAAAAGTAATTTCAGAATTGTTAGAGAATCTTGCAAAATATTAGGGTTTTTCTCGTATCCTTGTCGTTGAAAATAGAAATTGTTGCCCTCTATGATTAGTTACACTTTTCTTACCTAGATTTTTATGTCAATAAAAGCCTTAGTATAAACTAGTTACCAACAGGATAATTGGTCAAGAGAACGATAGCAAAAATACAGCAAGAACATTGCACCTCATTAATTATCATAATGACTTAACACGAAACGTAACATTCACATTAACCCGAGGTATGTAGAGGTGTGAATGTGCGAATTAGCCGCGCGTGACGTCACGGGCGCTGTGATTATACGCACGTGACAGCCCTACGTAATGGCTGCGTTGCGGTTACCTATGGCCCTTGATTGGTAATCGAATGTTTTAATCACATTTTTTATTAGGACAGTTCTAAAAAGGTTTTCATATAATATCAGTCTACAGTTTCTACAAAAGATACCGACTGTACCTGCAGTCCGGTGTTAAGAAAATGTGCCAGATTTCATTAACAAAATTGACTTGCCCGCAATGCCAGAATTACCAAGCTGCTTTTAAAAGGAAATAGCGCCGACCCGGGCTATGGCTGAATAGCAGCGCTAGTGCAATTTCATTCCTCAGCTTGGACAAATTTATATGATCCGACACAGGAAAAAATCCCAATGAAGGGTAACATAAACATAACTATTTGAAAAAAAGTTGCGAGAGAGTTACAAATAAAATGCATCTTGGTTTGACGCCTGCATGATAATTCTTTCTCTTTTGGCTTGCAAAAAAAATATGTTAACCACAGATAACCTACCGGTCTACCTGCATATACATTATACACTACGTTTCCCAGTCGTCACGCGTCCTAATCGTCACGCACCAATGACGCGCGTTTGACGCGTTTAATTGGACAATGTTACACCGACGTTAGCGCTAATACGATTACTGTTGACGCGTGTTACCGTTTACATCGGTTTACGTTTTGCGTAAGTTTCGATCGGATTTCATTTATTTTCTAATTATGTCAAGAAGACTATGTTAAGTGTCATTGTGAATGTTAAATCGACTACACCTATGTAATGGAAGGTGGTTTAAAATAATTTTGTAAATATGTGGTAACCGAAAACCGTTTAGTTATTACTATCTATTTTATCATCTACATGTAATCTATAAAGTAATTTACGAGAAATGTTCCTAATCAAAATACATGCTCGTTCCTACATTTTATAAGTAAGCATGAAATGTAATAATAATGCGATGCCACATCAATATTCGACAAAAGGAGACCTTATTTTTCCAGCCTGTACCTATTATAATATTAACTAAAAAAAATAACTGTGGCCAGCAAAGAAACCTAACCTTCTTGGTAATTATTGAATATTAAATGAAATAAAAGTATAGCTAACACGAAAAGCTAGGTTCAGAATTAAGCGTGTAACACACTATAATCGGCATCGCCTCATAGCACGGTCGACACAGCGCGCCGCGGCTGCTCAATTCCCTGCCGTCGTAACGTCTAATTCCCGTCGACTTACACACATCAGCGTTTCCGATATAGTGTTATACCCCCTTTATGCACAGAGTAGATTGAGGACAGAAACAATTCTTAAAAAAAATAGTAACGTTTTATGGTGTTTCGAAACGGTTGGTGTAGCCCTGTCTACGTCCAACTCTCATCTCAGTTTGCCTGCAGATATGATACTGCCACAAGACTTGTTTAAAGCTAGCCTCTTGAATCAAAACATTTTCAGACGATGTAAATGCTTGCACAAAATATATTATATTACACTAAATACATAAATAATAATAGTTTTTTTTATTGTTAATCAGAGTCACTACAACTGTTTTACTGCAGCGCATTTCATCACTGACTGGTTAATCAAGTTAAGCAATTTTTTAACGTAAGTTTTTTGAATATTTGTACATACTGGTGGTACATACCCACCTTCAAATATCTATAAAATACAAGATAATAAAGCTGCTTACATGCAATATTAATTAATTGATAGTATCTACTTAAAAGGTGATAGCATACATAGTTGTCTCTGTCACCATACAATACTCTGTACATCCCTTTTTCCATTTACACGAAACCGCACAAATATTGCAAACTAAACGAGAGGCAGCACTATTTACAATTTGGCGGTGGCTCCCCCGGTTATGTCTGTCAGGGCACATTCGACCCGTCGTTATGTTGCCCATGTTTATATTGCCAGCCTACCTTCTTTTATTGGGCGAACACGAACGTCTTATGGTCGGTTAATGTACCGAATTCCTATTGAGGAGACCGTTCAGATTTTTATGTGATCGTGAATGTTGGAAATATTCAAATTCTGCGGTGAATATTGGTATGGTGCATTTTCCATGAATGCCTAATTCGAAGTTGTTGTTTGTTTTGAATTTGTTTAAAGCACATTCAGGACTCCGGTGAACCATTTCAGTTGAGTCTAGATCCTGCAAAATAAGGTTTTAGATTAATACATTTCGTTAAACAATAGTTATTTTCCATGTGTCTTAAATACCCCTGGACCTCTGGAATTAAAAAGTTTATTAATATTTTTTTTAACTGGAATCCTATTGCCTTGTGATAGGCATGTTATATTTTTTTAACATTCCTGCTTTTCAAATCTAATATTATTTACTTTTCAAAATCACTAAACAAAATATAATTTTTCCTCACGTAGCATTAACAATTTAGTAATAAGTGGATAATGTTGCTAGTAGTATAATAAGTACTTTGTTTAGTTATTAAGACATGTAGAAAATTTTATTGTACTCCTGTTTTTTATCCCGAAATAAAATAAAATAAAATAAAATAATCAAGCCAGACAAACAAATGAACAGCTTCTATTTTACAAGCCACTGGGGTCACAAGTTTACCAAAACATATTCCTGCATTATCCAATAGTAGCGAGCAATATTCCCAGTTACATATTAAGCAGCATTGGAAGACATTTCGAGACAGACAGAGATATCGCCTGGAGAGTTCACGCTCCATTATCGGTTCACGGAGATAGGGTAACTGTCCCCATTGTTGGCACTTACAGGCAGACGTAGCAGGTTTTAGGTTCCAAGTAAGAGTGTGAATAGAATTGAGGATTTTCTTGTTTGTCGTGAATTGAAATGTAAATTGTTTACGCCATTGTTAGTTTAACTGTGTGAGATTTTTTGTTTGTTTTGTTGATTGGCCAGCGATTGAAATTGAGTTTTTAGTGTTGTTTATAATTAATCTATTCTGAATGTCATCCTTTACGTTTTTAGTAGTTAACGTACTTAAAAATAGTTGATCTCTGGTGGTGTTTTTTGAAAATGCATTCATCCATTTTTTCGTAGACGAAAATTTTAAATTATAAAATACTGTTTTTATTCAATAATATTAGCAAAAAAGGTATGCAAATTACATATATAAATTATTCATGGATATTTCAAGGTATCACCTTTACCAAATGCAAATATAGCGCCTACATGAGAATATAGAGGAGAGATACCTATAGTTGGTGTTTAAGTAAATGAAGCCAGTAACCTATTTACGAGCCAAAAACTTTACAACCAGCTATAAATGTACCAATAAACAGTACCTATATAATAAAGGTAAGTGAAAATCGATAATTAATTAATTACGTTTACAGGTAGTTGGCGCGCCCGGCCCGCAGCACCTACCGTAACTAGCGAGCAACAGCCGATTTCCCAGGAGGTCCGCGTTCAACGTTGAGCCATAGATTATGGTGCAGATGTGTCGTGTTCGGTTAGGTATTATATTTTATTAATGTAGCAGAATATATTGCTTAGACATGTTTTCATGTAACTTTAATATCATTTGATAAACATTTCTTAATTTCTGATTCCGACTCAGACTGTAAGACGAGTAGGTATAAAAAAATTGCAAAGCATCGTATGTCATATTTTTTTAAATTATTTGTATTAGATCTATCATCTAGCAGCTATCATCAAATCAATGACGTCATACTCGTAACTATATATTAACAAGCGTCTACTAGAACATCTCATATATATAATATATCTATAATCCAGATGCTTTGACAGCTATTTGGATTACGGAACTATTTAGCTATTTATGCTGCATTTTGCAGAAAAATAACAACACCGAATAAATAACTGCTAAAATCCAGCTATCTTAAAAGTAGTTCTGTTATTATTTTCTAAATTCTTACTCTTGGACATTCCACCGGCGGCGCACCCGCCATGTTATTTCGCCCATTAAGGCAGCTGTCATGTGAGTTTACAATAAGTAAATAAGGACGCGCCGGTGACGGGAACGTTTACCCTAATATTGCGTCACTATTGGCGACAATATTGGGCCGTTTTGTTTGCCGGAAAAATTAGTAGCTTCGTTATTGGTAGGGTGAATCGACGATGATTGGAAAATTGTTATGGGGTTCATTCGACCCTGAAATTTATTTGAGTTTTGATGCCTGTTCTGATTGAACATCGTGTCGTACTATTTACACCTTAATAACAGTACTTTTGTTGTATTGTTACCGTGTTTTCTATTCAATCAATTTTTGATCGTGATGTTTGACTTGGTAGTCAAGGTGTCATTGGTTAATTCTACACTGATATTTTGGTGCTTATGTTAAATAGTAGTAAGCAAGATTTTTAAGTCCTTCTGTTAAAAATATTATTATTTTGTTTTCCCTTCCCAAGATTTCCCGCGATTTCGATACGGTTTTCCGTTCTTGGCCTTTATGTGCCTGGCGTTTCGATACTTAGAATCTTGCTATAAGGTAATACTTAGAATAGAAGAAGGATTTTCTAAACAAACCGTAGCTTAAACCAATCCGGATCACATTTCCGCACCTATATTCTACTTAAAAAAACAACCAACACAAACAATTCACCGCACAAACATTCGCAATAAATCTTTATATCAAACATCATTTCAATAAAATACATTCACGCTTACATTCGTATAAAGGGTACAAAATAAAAACAATAACAGCTCGGATATCCCGGCGGACACATATACACCCCAATAATACTTTTTATCATATTTATTGACTGATAAATGGTAACGCTGGTTCAAGTGCATTTCTGTGTTGATGTTTCTAACCCTGTTGTGTTGTGGGCTTGTGAATTATTTTGTTTATCATTAAAAAGTCGGAATTAAACAATTTTTGTTTGCTTTATTGATTTATGGTCTGAAAAAAGGAAGAACTATTTCCCCATTCGGTAGATTATCGTTAACATACTCTTTTTTTATTTTATTTTTTTATTCTTAAAAAAAACGTCGCCCCACACTAGGAATTTCTCCTGTGTCGTGGGTGCGTTTCACAAACATGAAATATCACATACACAAACACCCAGACTCGGGACAAATATCTGTGGTTCGCACAAAGTTTTGCCCCGTGCGGGAATCGTACCCGCAACCCTTAGCGCAGCAGTCAAATCGCTTAGCCACTGCGCCAATCAGGTCGTAGACATTCTCTGTCGACACTCTCTGTTTCCGTTAGGTACCTACGTAAAATACTTCGGATTTTTTATTAAACATTAAATAAATATTTTGCCGACGGCCGTCGGACTTGCGTCTACGTACCTATTTATGTAAATAAAAGGATTCTGAAAATGTTGGTGAGTTAAATATTCTGGTTGTAAAGCAAGTATCTAACCTAATTATTAATAATTATTATCACCAACCAGCAGTGAGCTAGCGTGAGAAGAGGCCTGTGCCTTGCAGTGGGACAGTTATAGGCTGTTATTATTATATTCTCATTATCCTGAGGGCTTGCAAACTGTATTTTTATTAATAAAAGTAAATAACGTGAAGTTTTAAAAAACGCGGGTCTCTTGTCAGTATTATGGACATGCTTTGTGCTCTTAGCTATAGAAACAAGAGATATTTTTAGAATAAGATAGTAAAAAATGCAACAAGTCATTCTATACACACTGAAAACAAAACATTCATATGTAGCATCACAAGTTCCATCACAAATAACGTCACAGAATATTTATTTACAGATACCATATTACGTCAACCAAACCGAAGGAAATAGATTCTGTTTACGTAAAAACAGGTGCCTTTGAGTACAAAGCACTACTCGGCTTGATCCCAAGTGGCATTAGCAGATAACGCATATCGTATGCGTATCGGGTGAAAGCATGGGGAATACAGATTTACATCCTGTGGTGGGTTCGCGACTCGAATTTCAAAGGGTTTTTTCGACACGACCTATTTCCCGAATTATAGTAGTGTAACGTGCAACTTCTGAAGTTACGTGCCGACATAAGATCGAGATGTCGCCATTATACGTGATTTTTTGTTGGTTATTTTCCATCATTCTAAACATTGAATTTCTAAGAATACATTTTATTCAAGACACAGTAGTATGCATGTAACATGTTGCTTTGCTTTTTGTTTTAATCTGGTACACTGTAATTTTCACCTCATACATTTACATTACATACAGGTAGGCATTACATACAGGCCTTTTTCCCATAGTTATGAGGCTACACTATTACTAGTGTATTATGCTTTATAGAGATAATATACCTCAATTTTTAGCTATAACACATCTTGCATGCCACTTCCGCATTATAAACTGTTGTTGCGTCAAGTTGTCGGCTAGTATCTAACGCAGATGAAAAAATATACCTTCTTTTTTTCTTCTTATATCAAAAGTAAGCTACAGGCTTTTTAATTTTGGTTAATTCGCATGAATTGTAGGTAATCCACGTGGGTCTGTAGGTATATTCCATTCAAGCTTCGCATACCATTGTTTTGCCCCTAGGGATGATTAGTTGTATCTGTGATGTAAGCAGCACTAAAAAAACTGCCTATGTTAATTTCAATTTGCTTTGGGCGGCGCGCAATATTTCTTTCGGTAATTGGATGGGATGCGAGTGAGTAATAAAATTGTAATTAAAAATTAACTATTTTATAGTAGTTGAGCCTCCCCAAGGGTGCATACTAAGTAGGCAGATAGTAGGCACGTTTGTTTACTAAACTACAATAAACTATTTGAATTTATTCCGTTGTTACACCGCATTTTATTGGGCTCATAATGGAAATGCTTTTAGGTGATGTCCTTACCTGTAAAAGCGCAGGACGTCAGTATTCTGCCTAAAAAGCTACCTATTTTGTACCTCTTTACCAAATGTTTATCAACGATACACGAACGATCACAATCTTGAAATATCTGTTTATTTGGGTTAAGGTAACTCTGTTTTCTGACACTCACTGGACTGCATTTTTATAGAGTCTGTAGTAGTTCGTAATTTGCCTTAAACGATAACATGCTTTAATAAGGTCAAAGTAATTTAAAGGTGACGTCACTGTATCATCCATTTCACTATTAATAATAACTGAAGCGTTATCAACACTTAACCCTTCATTACTTACCGAAAAACACGAACATTTAATTACTAAATTCGCTAATTAAGTCCGTTTACCCCTCCCATGCACTATCGGTGTCATAAGCCCTAGAGCACATTATAATAAGTTATTACAACATAATTTATTATTCTGTCATTACCGTGACGATGTCGCGTGACCGCCCGTCATAAGTTAGAAGTCTTACCCTATGGCCCTATCTACCCGTCGCTGTTAATTTTATTAGACATGGTGACAAAAATTCTGTTTACTTTACCTCCGAAATGACGCTGCAGGAATAATGAACGGTAATTATGAATATGGTAATGAGTTTAATTAAATGATTAGTGTGTAATGGATTTTAGAGTGGATCCCGCTGCGTTTTTGTGTTGTAGTTTTGATTCGAGTGTGACGTGTGGCACAAATTCATACAGCTACCTACACAGTATTTTAAAATCTTCATTTTTCCGAGAGTAGCTGCGCCTGACACTCTTTTTTAAGGTAGCTATGTAATTCATAAATCGAATTCATAAACTCCTAGGAACATAACTGTAGAAAGAGTGTATATTTTTCATAACCTTCAATTATTTTGACCTTGTTGAACATTTAGATGTCAAAAATTGTCCTTTACATTGAACAAAGTTGTGAAGCGAGAGATACCCAACAAAAGTTTTTGACTGATATAGTCGACTTGTATGTCTGAATTCCCAACTGACACTTCAACTCACATTAGTAGATGTATAGGCATACTTTTGATAAATGTTCTGTACTTATTACTTTGAGATGTCCAAAAATAAAAGGGAGATTTAACGACGCGACAAATTTTGTTGGTTAGAAATGTATGCGCGTTGATATGCCATGAAGCTATTTGCATACAGTCTAATCAATCAGTGTTTACTTTAAAATTAAGAGTACCTATAGATCGATATATGTATATACGATATACTCGAAAAGAGAGATTTTTGTGTGTGAAATTTATATCTTTTAAAAGGGACTACAGCAACATTTAAGGATCGCTAGGTATTCATTAATAATGTTAAACCAAAAACTGATTTCATTTTTATATTGTTCGATTTAACAAAATTATCGTCACTTATAAAATACATTTATGTATTTAGCTCTTTTAATAAATGAACCAATCCTTTTATGAATATTTTCTTACTATTAGGGTATCCAAACGGCTCGTGTGTGACGTCAGTCCGGGACACGTATGTCGTAAACCTGGTGAGAAACGATTGGTCGAAACAAATCGGACAAGTCATCAATTGCAACACGTTATTGATATTGGCGTGAGCCGTGGTGCGATGTGGTCACCCTACTACACGGTGTATATGCTTTAATGGAATAAAGATAACAATATTTCATGTGTTAATTGATTTTTTGTTTTAATGTTAAGTGGATGTATATTATTCGTTGTGTTGTATTAAACTTGGAATTTCAATTTTAGGAAGTAGAAGAATGGTATTGAGGTAATTGATGATAAATTCATGTTCGTAATAACACTACCTACTACTAAGTCCGACATAATATAAAGCTAGACCAAAGATTAAAATATACCTGTCACTGTCGTTTGCATGTCAAAATATAGAGATGTTAATAGACTTAATACGGGGTTTAGTAAATGCCGGTATGATCCTCGTATATGAATAAGAGGGTAAAGGTATATTTACAAATAAATCCAACAAAAACAATAAAACGGAAGCATAAAAACAAGGCATAGACAGATTCAAGACAAAAAAACCACTCCCCAAATAAAGTAAAACGCAGCCTCAGGCGAGACAACACACCTGGATTACCATAACAAGACATGAAATTTGAATGTCCGCAAACCGAATAACCGTACCGCCGCCTCCCGGAATTAAGTTATCCACTTTTTGCAAGAAAAGACGGACACGTTAACATATGAATATGACAAATTGTCCGCCGGCGGTCAGCCGGACTATCCCGCGTCCGACAGAGTTTTACGGCACCCTAGGGACGCGAGGGGGACCAACTTGAAAATTTTTCATTCCGACCAACTGGCGACCGAAGAAAAACGGCGAGGTCACTCGTCAAAACTGTAACAATTTCTCAGAAACAATAATGGGATAAAAACGTGCCCCCACATGGCCAGTGAAAAAGCTATTTTGGACACTGTCAATGTTATTTATTTGGACGCTACATGTCGTGAATTTTTATTTTATCATGGGATTTCAAGTTTTATTGGCGGTGTTCGAAGTTGTATTGAAAGCACCTGCTACCTTTAGTTTTGGTGCAAGTTTCTTTGTTTTGCTTATAAAATTTCTGACATATGAAAAGGCAGAAAAAAGGAAGTTAATAAATACATCTCACTGCAATTTATAATACAGTTATACATCAAAGTCATCTGAGACAGCAAATATAACTCAAAAATAAGAATAAGACACAAAAAAATCAATTCAGAAACATGAATTAGTCACAAAAAATAACAATTAGAGTAAAATTTTCTGTAATAGGTACAAAAGAAACCTCAACACTGTATTCGATACAAACAAACATCATACACGTACAAGAGTACGTAACGTTATAATGAAAGTCCTGATTTGTGAGTTTGTGGCGACAGAGTAATTCCCAAATGGAATCAGGAAGAGTGCAGCCTCAACCGTGGACCGAATTGCAAATACGCATATGTCGCTGACTTTATTTTATCCTTTCGAATAGTGGATACGAATAAGTAGTGTATTGAGAAATAAATATTACATCTATGTGGACTCTGAGTAAGGTTTAGAAGAGCTTATTTGTGATACAGGTAATGAGAAGAGAATATTTTCTTTAATGAAGCTATCGTAGAATCTTTATATTCTGTAGCTCTGGTTAATTTGATTTTTCCTCACATTAATAATAATATTGTCAATCTTTTACTCCGACGGATCGACGTACAGCATTGTTAATAATTAGCCATACATCAGGTAGGTTGGCAGCAGGGGCTGTCAATCCAGGGCGCGTACGTTCTCTTTGTATTTGTTAAGTTTATGGAAGTTTGTTAGACACCCAACTCCATAAAACGTACCTATGATTTACCATTCATTAACTTACCCTTAAGTTTAGTACGATAGTTATACTGTCTTTCTGCTACGGTGCTACGCTAGCTGTAGGCGGGTAGGCGTAGCATTGCGTAGGCTGCGGTCTACGAGATTTTACCTTGATTTTGTTAGGTACTGAAGTTATATTCACAACTATTCAGTTTTGTTTCAAAACCTTTTTATTATACATGAAAATCATATTAAATCTGTAAATAACAAGTTGATGAAAAACTATTCATAATTACATTTCTTATTCACTAAGTTATGCATATACCTGTATCTGTTGTACCTATACATTTTTACATTTCAAACTCACCCATCACATCACACTACACTGAAATAGCCAAACGCAGTTCTAGTGAAAGTTTCCGTCGGTTCAAAATAACGAACTCAATCCAAGTCGGCATTGCGTGGTTGTGGCAGATCGCGTCCCAATATAAATGTAAATACCGTGCGCGGGTGAAATATGACAGCTATAATTGCTTTATTGTACTGAGAACTCGACACTGTGGCGATATGCTAATTCTATGTAAGTTTTGGAGTAACGCTGCATAAATTATAACTTGGTTATCTGCGAATGTTTGCACTCCTGTGGTTTAGTAACATGTCGCCGAGTGCAGTTGATTGGCTGCTGGAAATGTTTGGGGATTTCGATTTTAGAGGTACATTCTCGTAACTAATGCGTATATTGTCGTGGTATATAGAAGTAGACGAGTAGAGTAAAGGCTTGCCACCAGGCAGGCCTAAATGGAACAGTAACTACAAACTGTACTAGTTCGAAGCCATTCATGAGCTCAACACGCGGCGCTGTCAAAAAATCTAATGCAATTGTGAAAAGAAAATGTAATAATTTCAGTCTTGTTTTATCTGTATACATCTACAATAGATATACACGTGTTTGTTTTGGCAGTGCTTGGATTAACAAGATTAAAAACACTTTAACCCTAAAAAGCGCGAGTCCTTCAAATAGTACTACTAGCTTCAAAACTTTGAAAGAAAAACACGATCTTACCATTAAACCCACTAACAAAATATAACGAAAATATTCCACTATTACTCCTCTCATAAATATTCACCAGTAACAGGAGACGGCTCATTTAGTAGCTTGCCCCTGTTTTTTGCGTTATTGGCTTATACACCGGAGGGTTGTTAGGATCAACTTGTTACAAGATGTAGATCGATATCCCCGTTAATGGACCAGACTTTTTTATTAATTACACGGAAATTCGAAGTTAAAAGCTTTTAGGTTTTTGTACTTTTTAGCTTATTTTTGTGAATTAATGAGCGAAGGGAAAGTTGGCGTCTGCGTAACCATTCTATCATTTGTCACATGCAACTGGACTGCCAAATCAAAGGACGCAAGTTCAAACCTCAGCACGCACGCATGAATTCATGTGCGTATTTTAAATTTGTTATCAGTTGCTAAAAACGGTGAAGGAAAACATCGTGAGGAAAGCAGCACACGTGAGAGATTTTTCAACGGTGTGTAAAGCTATGTCAGAAGCCTACAAGCGGTTTAAACTCTGACACCAGGTTGTCCATCAACCATATGATAAGAAGAAAATAATCTACATGCAACAGATTATACGTACAAATTACAAAAGTAACGCGGGTCAGCTGACAGTATTTTTGACAATGCTTGTACCGAGAAAACTGTCATAGAATGTCGCGTTTACGGCATACTACAGATTTAATTATAATTATTGCGTTACCTCCAATTGGTTTTGGCAATAACTTGAGGATTGTAGTAATACAAACGCTACAAACGTGACCACCTCCCTGTTGCTTTTGCCAAAATTTTCAATTTTATTCCAGCATATTGTTTTTAAGGCTTTTTGGATTTGCCCGCTACCAGCTGAGCTTTTCAGCTTCTGCGTGAAGGTTCAGCGACGTGAAAAACAAACCACGGCGTACAAGGTACCTTCATCTTCCCACACAGCGTACATAACATAGGTCTAACACAATAAATCACACTGTCCGTTACCGGAACGTATTGGGAATTGATCAAGAGTTAAGTCACGATTGTTGCACGGACGGATCATTCCTCCGGGATTCATTATATGGGAACGCCGCGACTGATTGCCGGTTGTACGGGTGTACAGATGTATGTATGAATCGTAGAACAACTAGTGTATTGATTTTGGTATAGTAAGACAATATGGACTTATTTGATGGAAGCAACGCCATATGCCTATGATAGTGAATAAATAACATAATGTCTAGGTAGTGCTTCAGCAATTAAACCGAAAAGATCAGTGTACTTATGCACGTTCGCATTTCACTACATAGGCACAGTAATGTTGATATAAGGGCGGACAAATACAATGGATGGTTTTTTCAAAAAGTCACTTAAATTTAAATAAATAACATTACTGTATTCTTGCCTACTTTAAGCTACTGTTTGATAATTTCCTTAAAAAAAATATACCACACATAACACATAACATCACGCCTGTATTCCCCGAAGGGGTAGGCAGAGGTGCACATACAGTACACCCACATTTCGCCAGTTATGTTTTTAGGTCCCAATGTAATAGGGGGCGAGCCTATTGCCATCAACCGGGCACAAATCCAGACTCCGTGCTGCTACTGAGAATTACCCAATGGAAAAACCCAGTAACACTTTGCCCGACCCGGGATTCGAACCCAGGACCACGTGCTCAGCAGTCGCGCTTAGCAACCACTAGACCAACGAAGCAGTCCAATAGCAGGAAAAAAATATACATCTTAAGATATCTTGTAATTTCTACTTATACGTTTAGCCCATGTATTTCTGATAGAGGTTATTATTTTCTACACAACTCAGCTTTGACTGTTGTCTTTAGCTGACTACAGCCCCGTCTATCATGAGGCTCAGAGCATTGACATTGATTATTCAACATCACTTCACGAAGAACACACTGTTTATAACACACAACACAGTGCGCCACTTGTTCGACCAATTATCATAAAATATCAAAATGTAACAATCATAAACAAAAATAGCTTAGTAGTCAGTTATAATAACTTATATAATCAAGTATCTTTTGTTAGGGATAATGATTGTGATAGTAGGGGCGTTCGCTAAATAATTTATTCAGCGCAGCGGGTGATTCTTGTACTGTGCAAATTGGGTAACATGTGGCCCCAAGTAATCGATACCATTTTTGATATGTTGTTGGATTTAGACATTAGATATTAGAAATTATGTTAATATTCGAGTGTTTGTTTTTATTTTGGAATTAAAAGCTTTTAGTATTTCCTATATTTTTTTCAGATTATTTTTAGAACCACTGCGACCTTTGACTGTGAGTTTTATGATTCTGTAATTGATTGGAAAGATCATCGAAATTTGCGAGTCCTTAGACACAGCTATTTTTTTTCTTTTATCCTGTAGATAGATTATTTATTATTGTTACTTCTTTCAAATCAAGCTGTGTGTGCATGAACTCATTGACAATTGAGTATAGCCTTTACATACATTTGTTTTTATTCCGTGTCGTGTTATTCTGCGACGGATTATGTACTATTTATCTTATCTCGACACAACATCGTGCAAGCACAATTATTATGATAAGTTTTACTTGTTTTCCGAGTTTATAATAATGCTAACCTCATGAATAAGTAAAGAGGGACATACATCAACCCACTAAGTAGGTAATGCATCGAGATATAAGCGTATAATGGAATTTATCAAAAATCGAAGGGGTGTGCCGTTGCGTCATCTTCCCCTAATTTGGTTTTTATTTTATTTCAACCCCTACGGCAGTGTGTGGAATTAGTGTTACCATATGCGCTCCTACTTGTGTTACACTTGGCCATTGACTGTTCATTTTGATTGTGTGCGTCATGCGAGCGAGAACCGCTGTTTTAATTTCTGTGGGGTATTTTTAGGTTATATCAAGAGATTTTTAAATAAAATTATAATAATACTTTGTTTTGTTATTAACCTAATAAATGAAAAAGATTGTAAAAAATTAATAGAATATGAACTTTTTTCTATATTTCTTGCAGTCTATTTTAGAAGCATTGTGATTGCAAACGCAATAATAAAGTATATTCTTATACCGACTTGTTAAAAACCAAAATTATATTACTCAAGTTGAGATACTATTTTACAAATATATACAACTTAATTCTAATACAAAATAAAAACAATATATACAAAAATAAAAAGTTAAAAAGCATCAAGGAATTCATCCCCATCGATGTCAACCGGTAACGTGCCCAAAAGACTGGCAGCATTGCCACGTTGAATGGCAATGCTAATTCTTTGGCCAAAAAATGAACCAGCCCTTTGGTCACGTGTGGAGTCGACTAGGCGCTTTGCTAACTCTTTAAACAAAGCACGAGCGCTCGGACCCCATGGCCCAAATGTTTCAACCCCAAACGGCTCAAAAATACAATTACCTATCAGGTTATTGTATTTCCGCCGTTTGAGGGTCTCCGCAGCAGCAGCAGCAGCGCCAGCGCAAATTGCCGAGCCAGAAACATGAGAAGGTGCAAGGGTATCGACGCACGTTGCGTCCCACACCAAAGGCCTTCCCAATTTCCAGGGTAACAACGACATACCATCTGGTCTCTTTCCATCGTCACGTACCAAGCCATTTGGTTCTAGTACGGCTGGTACGCCGGCGGTGACAAGAGCACGACGGATGATGTCATTTAAGTTAGCGTGTCTCGGTATGCGACCAGCACTCCTACTGCAGGATAGACCATGCCGTCCGAGGCTGTCGACTGCTTCACCACAGTGACATCGATGAGGTGCAACACTTGGAGCCCCTAAGCGTAAACTAGTAGCCACGCGGAATGTGTTGTCGTCCAACATTGTTCCAATGTTGGGCGACGGAAGTGCCTGTAACCAAAGGCCCGACTCCCATTCGCCCACAGCCAGCAGACGAGCGCGCTCAGCAGTATTGATTGACGTATTAATCAATTCCTTCCGTATCAATCTGCAGAGCGGCTCGTCCCACTGCCTCTGGGAGAAAAGCTGGTTCGGGAGATCAGTATTTGGGCAAGCTATTTTCCAAGCTGTTACTGCCTCAGTCAAGCACGATACCTCAAAATCAACCAGACAAGAAGCTAGAATTCTTCTGGTTAATTTTTCGGTACTGTGGACTGAGGAGAGAAATGCCGGTAAACCTAAACTTGAAACTGTACGAACTCCTAAACCACCCAAACGGACTGGAAGCGTAGCTTGGGACCACGCTCGGTCGTCCAAGGACATGTTTAGAATCGACGTTAGAGTGGTCCGGATAATTTGATCAATTTTGTCCAAAAGATGGGTATGCTTCCACAATGCGGTTGATCGGAGATTGTAAGTAAATTTGGGTCCAAAACAGCAATATCGAATCAAAGTTATGGCCGAATGCATGGTAATTTTATAAAGTCTGTCCGAAATCATATTGAAATTTTGAATTTTTTCTTCTATAAATTCGGGGTAGGATTCTTCCAAAATAGGAGACCCTAGGAGACGTAGAGAACTTCTATTTATAATTTTAATATTGGGAGCTATTGCATTAAATTTTGTTAACGTGTCTTGTCTGTCGGTAGTGTCCGAGATAAAAATTTCACATTTTGAAAGATTAAGATCCAAACCAATAGAATTTAATTTGTCCTTTAGAAACTCTAGATCTTTTAAAACTGTCTCTACGTCACCTCCTAGAGTTCCATCATCCAGGTACCATACATTGAATTTTGAATTTAACTGTTTAATTATTGGATGAATAGCTAGGCTGAAAATAACTGGCCCAAGAGGATCCCCTTGTTGGCAGCCAACAGCAGATTCCAAGAGATTGTCTTTATAGACTAATTTTGATGGGTTTCTATAACATTGCCAAAGATAGATATAAATTTTAGGGATTTCATTTTGTTAACAGAATTAAACGCATTTTTTATGTCGACCTTCACTACGACCTCACCTTTCCCACAATTTAAAAAAGTTGACAGGGAATGTACGGCAGCCTCACAACCCCCTCTTGAGCCAAAACCTAGCTGAAGGGGCTGAAATTTGTCCGAAAGGGTTTCGCCATAAAATTTGCAACAGATTTTGGCTGCCATACGTCTATAAGTGCTTCCTACGGCAATGGGACGAATACCACCGTCTTTTTTGCGTAGGGCACATAAGTTGGCCCCATACAAAATATCGACGATGGACTCATTCACATTGCCAGAAAGCATCAAATTTATCAGAGCTGTAAGCTCCTTCAAAAGTGTCTCACCAGCTTTACCGGCGCCTGGGCACGTCAAATCCTTAAGATGTTGAGGTGTCAGGCCGTCGAGTCCACCAGCTGAGCCACTTCGAAAGGAGCCTATGGCTGTGATTACTCAAGTTAAATTTTAAATTAGTATTTAAAGAAAATTATATAGTTTTAATAACATACTCTCTATCACCCATACTACAAGTTCACCCTTGCCTAGCCATTCTATCGCACACAACATAAGGGTGCTACTAGCGTAATCCGAGTCCGGGACATGTGCGCGTGGCTTTAAATTTTGATCTAATACCGATTACCAGCACGCACCACTCGTGTGGGTATTACATGAGAAACATTGGTACGGATTAACTGATGTGGTTTTAGTGGGGGTAATTAAGGTAGTTTCTATATTAGTGGTGGTAAGCTAGTAAGTTGGGGTTATTTAGGCAGAGGAAAGTAGTCGTACGGTTGATGAACAACCTGGTGACAGAGTTTAAACCGCCTGTAGGCATCTGATGTGGCTTAAACACGGTTGAAAAATTTCTCAGGTGTGCCGGTTTCCTCGCGATGTTTTCCTTTACCGTTTTAAGCAACTGATTAATCTATACTATATATATATATTATATATATATATATATATATAATATTATAAAGCTGAAGAGTTTGTTTGTTTGTTTGTTTACTTGAACGCGCTAATCTCAGGAACTACTGGTCCGATTTGAAAATTTCTTTCGGTGTTAGATAGCCCGTTTATCGAGGAAGGCTATAGGCTATATATCATCACGCTACGGCCAATAGGAGCGGAGCACCAATGAAGAATGTTTCAAAATCGGGTTGATTTTTTTCCATTCGACAGCTTCCCCTGCGTGCGCTGCGTAAACGGTTTAAGATTCGCCAAAATCATGTAGGACAGAATTGTTCTTCCGTAAAAGTTCTAAAAAAAAGTCCACGACAGCATATGTCTATCTTTTAAGGTTGGCTCACTATAACCATTTTTATGCTTACCAAATTTGTTCAAAAATAATGCGTTATTTGCAAAGGTGTTTTTATAAACATGAATATAAATCCATATCCAAATAAATAAATACGTTATTCATCACAAGTGTTTTATTAAAAACAAAATTGCCCTTTATCTATACTAATATTATAAAGCTGAAGAGTTTGTTTGTTTGTTTGTTTACTTGAACGCGCTAATCTCAGGAACTACTGGTCCGATTTGAAAATTTCTTTCGGTGTTAGATAGCCCGTTTATCGAGGAAGGCTATAGGCTGTATATCATCACGCTACGGTCAATAGGAGCGGAGCACCAATGAAGAATGTTTCAAAATCGGGTTTGAATTTTTTCCATTCGACTGCTTCTCCTGCGTGCGCTGCGTAAACGGTTTAGGATTCGCCAAAATCATGTACGACAGAATTGTTCTAATTTGCATTATCACCTTCCAATTTTTGCGTTAGTGTTACAAAATACTATATTATTATAGTCAATGTCATATTATAGTTAAGACATACATATATTGTGTCACTTAGTCCGGGTGAGAAAACAATCATAGAATACTATTGCTGTTTCCGAATATCCACGCGGACGGAGTCGCGGGCACAGCTAGTAATTTATAATACGCACATGAATTCGAAAAGACATTTAAACTTGCAACCTTTGAGTTGGCAGGCCAATACCAATCGGCTATCAGTGTTTAAGAAAAAGTAGTACCAACATCGAATTCAAATATGTCTTTATTCGACTAAATTTGCGCAATAAAATCAATTAAACGATGTTATTATTATGCTTACTGTTATTTTTTGTAACTGACTGGGTTTTTTTTCTCAAGTCGGCGTTAAATTTCAGCGATTTTCCTTTCTCAATTACGATGAGTTCTTTGTCTGAGGTTGTAAACATTTTCTTAGGCCTTGTGGCTATCTTACGTGCTTACAAATTATGCTTCTGCGTATTATAAAGTGGATGCAAATGGCAAGTTGTTGCACATTGTGGCGTTCTAAAGGGGAGGTTTTTGTTCAACAGTGGACGTCCGGCTGATGATGATGATGAGCACATTAAATGGCGACCAGCAGTAGACGTAATTTTGCTGAGATATGATGAGATGAACTTCTTAGACAAGTTTTTATTTTAAGTTCCAGTTACAGTTGCCGCAGGTAGCCTGTTGCCGAAGCAAGCAAAACAAACATTAAAGAAAAACAAACATTAAAGAAAAACAAACACATGATTCCATAACAGCTTTTCTTTGTTCACGTTATACACCTATAATAAACATCGGAACACAATAAAGAGCAGTTTGCATATGAATATCCTTATCGTGCCCATTATTTACATACAGAACATCATTACAACTTTTAAAAGGCACAAACGCGGTATCTGCGACACTTGATCACAGTAAAACACATTAAAGACGCGAGACGTGTTTAATCTATAATGCGCCTTATCGCAATATTTTCCATTTCCTGGCAAAACTGGGAACGTCGGCGGGCTATCGCCAGGGGAAATAAGGAAGGCTGAGTTTCACTTTGTTGTTTTTTTTTACTTTTACCGTGGAAATTTTTCGTGCTTCCCTCTTCGTTTACACTTACAACTGTTACCGGTGTTTCGCAATTGTTACCTGCATCCCGTGCTACTGAATTAAACATACGCCGGGCAAAGGGTAAAATGTCTGGATTTGCATTTGGTTCAACAATGAGGCGGGAACGAGTTGGTTCTTTGTGTTTAAGTTGCAACAAATGGATGTGATTGCTTGCTGTAATTTTAGGAGTTTTTACGGAATGCGAATGTAAGTTAATTTTGTTGAACTTGGTGGTTGATGTAGGCAAGCGTCAGGGTGTAGAATGTTCTGTAAAGATATATGCACTATAATAATTTTAAATATTAAAAATCTCATAAAGGCTCCCTACCTACTTGAACTTGTATCCATTGATATCAGTAATGATGATGACAAATTTTATAGTGCTCATAGGTGCAGGCACACTAAACATCTACTTTGTTTTTTTTATTAATGTCCTATATAATTTATAAAATTTACATATAACCTGATAATTAGGCTAGCAATAATGTGATCATCCCAAAATTATAAAAAGGAGTGTTTGTCCATTACAAGAGTCATAACTTAATTTATTTGTGATCACAGCAGTCAATTTGAATTAAATTAGCCATGAGGCCTACTAGAGCATTAATAACACCTTTAATAACAAATACCTATACTCTCTCCAATATCGCTCAGGTATCGGTGTCTGTAATTAGTTAATGTTCCCTCTCATCTCCTATAATTTATTGAGACGGAGCGATACCGCCCGGTAATAACTTCCCCCCATTTTAGCCGCTCCCGGGAATTGACGGCGGCGAAAAACTCAACCAAAATATTAATGCACCAGTTCTATGGTAAGTATTGGCGTGATATTATATGCGGATGAACTCATCTTGATCCAAGCAGCGTTTTGAAAAATTTTGACTAAATATCTGGTTTTGAATTATGGTTTCCAATCCAGTGTGTTGCTGTCTGGTCTCATAAGGAATACTCACACCAGAGACTTTCACAATACCAAGGCAAGTTATAATAATGTAGGCATCTGCTATTTATGTTGTAAAATTATTTACAACCTGAACTGTCGATCATTATCATTTGATGTTTGTAAATGCATCATATAGCTGAGTAAATACTGATCTCCTTCAAGAACACTAAGGTTTAACTTACCTTGCACCCATGTTTTCACGCTGATCCCAAACATCGAGGCACACGATTTTCTGTAAAGTATCAAGATTGCTTACTCCTTCAGTTCACAATGGCTTCAATAATCTCACCGTAGGATTAATCAGGAATTGTTCCGCTCCCACTTCTCGTTGAAAAATTGTCACCATCAGCGCGTCGGAAGCTCGTCTGTAATAACTTGATGGTGCATTGCTTCTCCAAGGTTCATTTGTTTTCTCCTTTTGTTTAAAATATCGAGTCCTTTTTGTACTTTTCTGTTGTATATTAAATATTGATTGGAAGATAGCTGTAGTTATGTTTTTTGTTCGTATAGTGTAATGACAGTTATGTGAAATTATATAGATTTTCTTGTGTTAATGAGTGAAGGGAAAAATGAAACGAAATGTATCTTAATAAAATATATGGATAGAGTGCAATAAAATAAATAAAAGGCCCTAGTAATTTCTACTATTACTAGTATTACTAGGCATTGGAAATTATATGGTTATATTGGCCGTTCAAATTATTTCTCCAATGAGTTTGATTACAAATCTGATCTAAAGGGAATTACGATTGTTTTGGTTCCTGTACAACATTTTTCACATATCTCCAGATATAAAACAATCTACGCCACACTTCATTACATTACGGAACTTTCTGGATCATACTTTTCCCATAACAAGTTCTCGCGCGCCGTGATTGGCTGGATCCCCTGGGGGTTTTAACTTCGTCAGCAAATGAGCTGTGAGCTAACACGATAATAATTTATAAGACAACCGGTATTATTTATCGTGTATGTTATGCTGGATGATTTTAGCGAAAGTGGAAAATTTCGGGAGGTGGTGTAATCAATGCTGTTGGAGTAATGATTACAATTCTTTATATCTAGTAAGTAGTAAAAAATATTTTTTTAAGGACTGGCTATAGATACCAAACAGCACTGGCTTGGGATAAAACACAGCATCATACAATTCACACATTGTGTTAAATAAGTTAGATCCTTCATAAAATATCCCGATATAATACCTAAACTTCGACACTTGACCAAAAAATAATCTTTACTTTTAATTTATTACACTTGGTTCAAGTACCATTTCAGATACTCAGTAGTTCATCATTATAATCATTATCATCAGCCGGAAGACGCAGCGTTGGCAGGCCTCCCACCAGGTGCACCGACGATATCGTCAGAGTAGCGGATGACTGGTGAATGCAAATGACAAATTGTTCATTGTGACGTACTAAGTAGTTACCAAGAACAAATCAAACGGGGAAGTAATATAATATAACCTATTTTTCTTTACATTATTTTATGTAAAATGAAGGCATTTTCAGTAACATTTTGTGGTTCGCCAGCAACAAAAACATGATGCTCCCTTGTTCGTTGCGGAAATAAATAACTACGTTGTTCGCGTGAAGAAGACGTATGGCCTGGCAAGGGAATACAATTCCGTACCAAAGGTCGCTTGCGTTAGTATAAATGTAAGTAAATTTGAATAAAACATGCCTTGGCCGCGGGTTGCTACGCTTTTTGGTGTTTTTGTTTAGTTTTTTGAGTGTTCAAGAATTTTTGTTTACATTGAAATTTGTTGGTTATTTTGCTTGTTGGTGTGAGCTCGGACAATTTTAATTTTCGTTGTCCAAAAATAAAAAATGTTTCAAATTCAAAAAATTATTCGTAAAAATATGGTGTACAATGGTGTTCAAGGGTGTTACAGTTAGTTTCACATTTTGCAGGAAAATGTTAAAAACTGCTTGTAACACATTACTTTTATTTTAAAATTAGTAAATCATAAACAAATGAATATAGTATGATAAGATCGATTAATACTACGGTGTGATCAAATTTCCATCAGCGTTTTAGGTACTTATTTACTTGAACACCTTTAATTTTAAATACAGAATATTAAAATTGATTTTCTTGACTCTTATTATAAGAGTACAAGGGGAAAAGAACGTCACTCGGAGTCATAGAAACCACGCAAGATATGAGATAAGAAGACCACACACCCTTTTACTAATATTAATTCGTATAGGTACTTATTGTAGGGTTAGCAAACAAAAAGGAATAAAAAAGATAGTTAATTGGTTATTTAAACCTGAGTACCTAAGCAATAGAATTTCACTTCTGACAGCCTCTTTGGAGACTTCTTTTTCCAGTCAACCCGTTTAAACTGTTTTGTAGGGCATTTTTTGTAACAATGATGTATATTAATGATGAAATATGGACCATACCATACCATACTTCCTGCTTGTCGATGGAAAGTAATTTGTTATTTATTCTAAAATAATGTTGAATACAATTTTTGGAAGAAACGAACTCGTTTAAGTAGGTTTCTACTTACGTACGTCACCAGCAAAGTAAAAGTCGAGGTATTGAACTAATACGTAGATTTGTCCGGTTATTTTGTCCAACATCAATATTATCATATACGGTAGCTCTGTAAGAAGTGCAACACCTCGAATCGACGATGGTGTTTAAACCCACAGGTAGAAACATCCTAATATTAAATCTATAATTTTTCAAAGTTGCTTTATTACATTTTTCGTTTGAATATATTCGGTACTCGATCATTCCTAGTTATCAAGAAGCTGTGTGATACTATACTAAAGTATGTTAAGCGTTATTAACATGCACACCGTACAGCTAAAACTAAACATCAATAAATAACGTTGACATCACATTAACAAGGGAAGGGTTAAGTTAATACCGTTGTAATCACCCGCAACATACACCCAACTTTATTTAAATTAATACGCATTCATTACGTTAACTAATTAATTATTGTTCCGTGTTGAGACCAAACCTTTTCAGATATATTTTTCATTGTTATAATTGAGTGATTGTTATAGTGATCTGAAATACGGCTAGTTAATGAGAAATACAAACAAGTTTCCATAACCAGGATTTCAGTAAGGTAAAATTAGTTTTTTTTTCGGACTTGTCTCTTGCAATTACCTCTGAAGCAGCTCTTAACCGGTCGTTTGGCGAGACCTAATAAAAGGCCTCGGTAAAAGTAGAGACTTCACAGGTGGTTTTATAAGAAATTTTGACATTTTAGCTAGTGTTATCAATAGCTATATTGCGGCAAGTTGTTGTTCTAAGAGGGAGGCCTTTGTTCAACAGTAGATGATCAACGTCCCTGGCTGATGATGATAATGTAGATATTACTTTTTATGTTATATAGAACCGTAAACATCTACAGGTTACCGATATGCGATATTTGTTTGTGTAACTCTATTATTTATACAAATGCAATATTTATCATTACTAATTATCCGAAAAGATTACAAAATTTAATAAAACGATTATGTTTTCAATAAAGAACTACGGTCCATTTCCAATCACATGTGTTTTTAGACTACCTAGTTATAAAGTACCTAAGGCAAGATTTGATTCTGTGATTTTAAACATTATTTGTGAATAGCTTACTCTCTAACGAACTCAAGCTTCAAAACAAATCATATTTTTAGACAAATGCTGATTATGCCTACAGTAAATTTCATTCTCAAAAGGGGGAACTTTGTCAATTTGATGTCGCTTACCCAAAAGGGTGTTAAAACAAATGTCGTATGTTTATGGGATTCTCGTGTTATGTTAATGTGGCTTTACCTTTTTGTTAGTCGTATAATATGCTGGATTTTATTTATTTAAATATAAATTTATGACGTTTGGAGGGAAATCAGTTTTAAAAGTGTTGTATAAAAAATATGTTTACCTAAAATGTCTTTTTTTAGATTTGGTCTGCCGCAGGGAGCCCTAGAAAGGGTTATCGGGTTTACCGGACTTTTTGGCGAGACCCAAGAGCCTCCAGCAAAGTTTTAAAATGTCGTAGCCAAGACTGCCTAAATATTGCGTTTGTTAATTATGTTTGATGAGATTTAATTTTTAAAGATTTATTTTTTAAACAACAATAATGTTTTAACATGTTATTTAAACGTATTTTTTTACACATGTACATCTTAACCATATCGGAACATAAGTATAGTCAAAATCAGGTAAGTTTGATTAAGAGTTAAACGATGAACAACCGAAATATTCAATACCTTATCAATTAAAACCAGCATAACAATACAATAATCAATAAAGACCAGTAAATCGTGTGCAATAATTAAACTGAATAACGTGCGGTCCCCAGCTAAACTAAGCTAACCCGATCAGGCATAATTTGTGACCAATTAGAATAATGGCGTGTGTGCCGTGATGTATGCAGACGTCACTGAGACAACGACGAGTGTAGAGTCGACGACAAATAGAGACAAATTTTGTATCTAACCGAATGTAAAATAATGTTCGGTTGAAACTGCAGTATCTATTAAGCTTTTATGAAAAAAAAAATAGTCTAAGTATAGAATTATATAGTAAAGCAAGCTGTCATTTTGCAGCCTTAATTCTAAATTAAATCAATTTATTGATCTTGTCTTTATTTCCAAGCATTTTTGTGTCAACTGAAAATTAAGGCTAAAAGCTTCTTAATTCTTTGGCCGTAATAGGCAAAATCCAGTTCTGTCAGTCTAGTTAGTGTGCTCATCTACCGTTGCACAATTTTATAGAAGATATTTCTATTCATATTGTATTAAACCATGAGTGTTGATGACATGAATGTTTATACCTAAAACATAAGATAATTATTTTAGTACTATTTCAACTCCATTACATTCTCAGTTCGGTAATAAATGTTGGGGCAACGTTTGTCCGGTGGCAGAACGTCAATGTCGCCAATTGTACTCACTAGTTATGTATTTACTCTGCGGTCGCACTGTAAGGGATAAGGCAGGACTGTTACTATTTCGTAGTTTATTTTGTATCGATTTTAATGGGAACAGTTTTATAAATAATTGTAGGGCTATACTTTAGATTTACTATGTTTTAGAATGTTTTATTGAATTTATACAGCGACATTTTTGCTGGTTGTGTAAATATGTGTGGAGTAGATTTCTTATCATGGTTAGTGTGGGGAATGGGAATAGTTATGTTTTAATCAAATGCAGGATTTTTCATTATTAATAATAGTTTTTGATTTTAAAATTACATACAAACAAACTATTTACAAAACAATCTTGATTTCTTTCTGACAGACTTCCCCTGTTATTCTTATCATTATAGGCATTCTACTTCTTTTTGTATCAATGTCTAAACACCTTCCGACGAAAAAAAGGTAAATTGAAGGTAATAACTATTTTAATATTGATGTGATTAAGAAAAAAAAAATTGCGGTATATTCAGTTCTATTTTTAGAATACCTAACTGTTTTTCTATTATAGTATCTACTAAATCTAAAACCCTATATGAATTTGTATTTAGTCACAGGGCGTAAAATTCAAAATAATCTTTCCAGAATAAACTAATTTTGTTTGCAATAGTACGTCCATATTTAGGCACGGGTAACTCCATGTTATGCCTAGTCATGACATGTCATGTGTGACAGGACGCTTGTTCGCTGTAATTAGATTATACACAGCTTTGGAAATCGAACGTTTTGCCTTCCAAATACGCATAATAATAGTTAAGTTTACATAGAAATGCGTGTGTATAGTAAAGTTCAAGTAATAAACTTTCTGGTAAACTGATAAGCTCCTAAGTAATTGTTTTATTTACACATTAATGTCATGAGGTCGTTACCTTATTCCACCAATTCACCTTAATTGTTGTTACATTATTAACTTTTCCTTCTTTTTCTTAGATGTGTTCGATACAGTCTGCCTCTACATCTCATCATGTTTTCATCCGTACCTGAAAACATCCTAAGTAGTTACAGTGTTTTCTTGAGAAGCTAAGACACCTACAGTTTAACTATTTATTTTCCAATGAAAAATATATCAAATCATATCAAAGTATTAACAATTTTTTACCTAGACAAGTGGCTGACAAGTCAGAAGAACAGAACAATTATGGCCGAGATAGTAAGACTGAATAGTAGACTGAGTTTGCATGACATTAGCTATTGATTGCCAACAACTGATACCTTTATCAGCGGTGTTTAAAGTATCCAGTAGGTATTCACGTATGTCCACGTGTCAGACAACCCTCGTCAGTCCTCAGCTAATTTATACCCGCATTTGTTTAACCGAAAAACGTTTGAGCACACCGATTTACAACCCTTGTCTCAACTTTTTCAGATAAATTGCCCTTCTTGTGAGTTTTTGTGGAATATCTAAAAGTTTTGCTGGTTCGAGTTCTAGTTGCATTAGCATTTTTAAGAGGAGTTAGAAATTCACAATTTCCCATAAAACCCCTATACGATAAGTTTTAGTTTGCGTAATTAAACTTAAAATTATTTAAATTGATAAAGACTCGTGTCCAACATTTTTAAAATTTAAAAATGTTGGACACGAGTGGGACTTGAACCCAACGACCTTTGCCGTGGGGCATGGGCGACATGCAAAAATGACACCAAAAGTCAATAATTAAAACTATTTGTTTATGTTCTTTTGTAAGCAACATAACGTTATAATTGGTTAACACGATAAATCAATGAGAAGTTTAAATCACATGAGGACGTTTTAAATACTTACTAGGATAGATAGATAGATAGATTTCTCTTTATTGTACACCAAAAATAAACATAAGTACAGTATAAGGATTATCTTACAATGTACAGATAACAATTCAACGGGACTTTGAAACTACGATGGTGACAGTTTTCAGTTGACTACAATACGGCTGACGTATCTTGGCGATTCTGAAGTTAGCTGACAAGCTGCGCAGTAGACAATTTCGTTCCTAAAAGATGCATTGCGCAGCTAATCTCCTAACTTCAGGACAGCCAAGATACATCGGCCGTACTGTACTTAGTTACGGCATTGGTATTAAACGCGTTACTCCAAAGGTTTGTTAACAAACAGTGAAAACGAACCACATTTAAATTATGTTAACATTCTTAATAATAAATACTTATAAACAAAAACATCAATATTGTAGGGTCGCAATTAACATGATACGTTTAATTACCCGCGCATAAATTGTATGCAATATTGGTCTGTTTACGAGTAAAATGGAAATTAATTATGGATGTGGCACTTGTGGAAATTGTGTCCCACATTCCGTTAACAAGAAACTTCAAATAGGTTTACATGTTCATCAAATAAAATTTCTAGTTCTAGTGCACGCTATGTGCGACTACTGAGCACGAGGTCCTCGGTTCGAATCCCAGGTCAGGCAATGTGTTACTGGGTTTTTCCATTTGGTTATCTCAATTGCAGCATTGAGTTTGAATTTGAGCCCAGTTTATGGGTGATTTAATATGACAGAATTCTACTTTCACGTCAATTTTAGCTAACTACAATTACTGACTTCCAATAATTTCTACACTAAGCGTAGCTATGGCAAATTCTTAAACCAAGTATTCTAAAATGCTTGCTTATAAATAAACAATTTGTATTCAAATACAAATCACGCAAAAACTAAAGTTATTAATTTATAATTAAGAAACATAATCATATTAGTTACATTATATTTGAAACAAATACCCGTTTAATTTAACGTGTTTTCTTACTGTATTTTACGAAATACAATGTACCAAAATAATTGAATACAACCAAAAAATTGCCGCGCGAGATATTCGTAGATCAAAGACAATAACAGCCATAAATATCAGCGACAAATTCCCGCCAATCGCGACAATGCACGTTCCATTTGTCGCGAATTGCGCGGTAAATAATAACGGAGCCGACTGAACTTTATCGAACTTATTTATTGTCTCATTATGGGGATAAAATTGGCTATTTACGAGTAATGTGTTTATTCTTTATTTATGTGATAATGTCAATGTGTTCACAGTAGCCGAAATCCCGATATTCGGCTGTAAAAATATCACCATTTAATTTTACCTACACCCCTGACGTTTTATTGGCTTACTTTCCTTCAAAATTATCATAGTTATAAATTATAATGCAGACATAGAAATGCACTTCTGTCTTTTACTTTGAAAGTTAGAGATAGTGAAATTTCTATAAATATCTTTACTGGCTTATTCTGAAACAAACTTGGTCATTTCTTGTACGTATATCAGTAATAAGCGAAAAAACAACACACTAATCTGAGCTAAAATACAACAATCACTAAGCCAATAGGGATACCTACTCTCCTCTTTTCTATCTCATTATATTCCACACAAAACTGGACACATTAAAACTATGTTCGGCAATTTGATTCAATAATATTTAATGAGCCATACGAAGGCTTTGTATCATTACCATCCAATGACGGTAATGATCCCATGGGTATAAGTGTAACTATATGAAGGTTGTGTCCAAAATTTGTACTATTACGCCACAAAATTGGTAAGTTTCGCTTGATTTGCCAGTAAATGTGGCAAATTGATATGCTTTACGGCTCATTAAAAGGGTTAACTAAGGTAAATGCGAGTATGGGTGAAATTGGATTTTGTTTAAATTACCTTACTTGCTTGCAATGAAAATAATAAAGTATCAGTTTTACATTGTCATTGACTTAGCATATGTATTTCATTTTTGTGGGTTCAATCTGAACAATATGCACATAGTTTCAATCTTCAATAAGTAGGTATTCATTCAATATAGAACGTCAACTTATGTATGAAATGCATTGAAGAAACTTTTTAGTCAATATGTTTAAAAAAAGAAAATAGTTTCCATAAATAAACAAACAACAAATAAGACCTCATTTTAACAATCCAATACCATTAATCAAAACACTCTATGTGTATACTGTATAAGTATATCTAGCGCAATAGTAATGATTGGAGACATTCTAATATCAGAGCGGTCCAGTCTTTGGGGACCGGCCAGACAGTCTGCCCGAAGTTAGCCCTGGGACAATCCGAGAAGATTAGATTAATCCGTTTTGCATTGCTTTATATTTTGGTATCTATAAAATAATATTTGTATTTAGAATGATATCGAACAAATATTTTTTTTAATTATAAGATTTTGTTGTACTGTCAAAGCCTGGCTATCAGTTTGCGTTGCTTAAGTATTTAGTCTAAATACAGCATAGATATTGATACCTACTAAAGGTTTTAACTCTAATAGCCAGTATATTTTAGTATCCTTTTATTTATTAATGAATCAGACAAGTGTCTAGAAATATTACCGAATTGAAATGCAAAAAATACGCTTTAGCATTAGCTTTATAGTCCACGGCTAACAACACAACTCGATATCGCCAGAATCGCACAAGCAGGAAAGCAATAGCATAACATAACACAGATTAAAATAATAAATAAAACGGTTTAAGACGTTTACATTCTCCTCAAATGCATAGGCCATTACATGAACAAGTTTATTGTGATTTTGCGTTTAAACAAAGAGGGTGGCATTTTTACGCGGCGCAGTAATGAATTTTCAGCATGCCGAGACATCGGGCCTTTAAATATTCACAAGATAGAGGGAGGAATTTGTACACCTCATTGAATAACATTGCTTCATGCATAATTTTTGGTTTAAAAAAATTGTCGCGGGTTGTTGCAGCGGATACACAGACATAATGTTATTATGGGGTTTGTTTATACGGGTGGCAAGTAATGAAATGCCGTTTTCAAAGCTTCTTATCAACTATGTTGGTACTGATTTTGGAGGTTTGAAATAGGTACACTAGATTAGACTCATTAGCGTACCTATCGAGTTAGTACCTCGTTTATAGGTACTCTGTATTATTATTTACGATCAATAAAATATTTCCACTCGCCGAGCAGTATCCGGCCTAGAATTGACGACCCCTTTCCTTTCGTGGGTGTCTTAAGCGGCGAGTAAGGGAAAATCCAGAAGATGGACAGCAGCGTCTTCTGTATCTTCACCACCAATACTGCGATCCTCAAGCCGCTGGCCAAACGTGGAGATTAAGGCACCCCCTCCCCCTTATTTAAGGGGAAGGCCTTTTTTCAACAGTCTTTTTCCAGTCAGTCGTCTTCCGGCTGATGATGATGATTTCCACTTGATATAACCAAAATCATACGATGAATTATTTCCAAATTAACCGAGCATCAAAATTGTGGGTGAAGTCTACCAACAAATGCTTACATATAGATTATATAGGTACATATCTATAGGTTAGGATGCGACCAGCAAAATTCGCCCTTTAATAGAGAAGCCAACTATAACTAATATAATTTCTTGTCGGATCATATCCTGGGGGAGGCAGGGATCAAAGTTGTCGCTAACACAATTAGGGAGACAGATTAGTTTCGGTCAGGAGTCTCTCCAGCTACCTGACCACTCCGTAAATTGCCATTAATTTTCAAGATAAACATGTTAAGGATATATTAATTAGTTTTAATGTTGTTGGTAATATTATGTGTTGTAAGTTTTGTGGCTATATTGACATTAGGAATGGTAAAAGCGTTTGATATAAAGTAAAGCAATTCCATTAAGTATCAGCTTCAATTAGTTATAGATGAAACACGAACAGTTTTACAGAACCAGACTAGAGTTGATGTTGTTGCTAAATTGCATAGTGGTTTGTCAGAAATTTATTTCATCTTAGTTGTATTTATAGCCTACACACTATACGCCTTATATTTATAGCCTACACCTACAGGTATTCCGTACTTTATTATCCCATTTAATAAATCAGATAAATATTTCATAACCCAAAGCACATATCATAACAAACTCAAATTGAATCATTTCCACGTAACAATTAAAACTGAATTCCAAACCAACCCAAACGATATCCAAAAGGTCGCAGAAACAATTTCCAATCGCAATTTGAAATTAAAAGCCCCTTCAGAGTGTCCTACCCCGAACTAACCCTTGTGAAATATTAAAGAAGTGACATTTTCGTCCCCACATAATTACATCGAACCCAATACTAGATAACGTATATCCATACATTAAAGACGGGACCGTAGGACGATTGAGATAGGAACCAAATTAGATATTTATATGAATTTTAGATATTTGATATTTGGATTGCTTTTGCATATCGTTTTCAGTGTATTGAGGACTTTGAATGGACTTATTGCATTTATTTAGTGTCCGTTGAGTTTGATAGTTTATATTTAGAAATAAAACTGGATTCTTTAGTCTGGAAAGAAATTGCAGTTATTTTGAATCCATTCGTTAGATAAAGATTTGTTGATTCGATAGATAATGTTGCTTCCTAAGGGTATTCAAGTTTTAGTATCAGTAATGTACTCCTACAGATGTTTGTGAGATTTTCAGAAATAAACTAAATTGCTTTTTACCTTTGAAAGAATTTATTTTACTTTGAAAGCATAAAGATAGGCGCTGCAATGAGAGACAAGCAAATAAGTACTGATATTTGTCTGGTATATGCTCTGTAACTTTATCTTTATCTTTGCACGCTTAGTCATTAGAACCTTGTGAAAAGTGCACGATATAAACGTACTACACCAAATTTTTTGGAGTCCACGTTTCTACCTAACACCGATGCAATGTTTATGGGAGTATTTACGTACTAATCTTTGACAACTCTGGTAGAACATTTCACAAAACTTAATTAGAGATATTATAAAACGAAGTAATATCAGCACTAGTCCTTGTGTGTCCCTCGGGAGCGGTAGCGTACCGCCATCTGAGGTAGCCAGTAACTACATGCTTGTTAACTCGTCTCATATATTATGAAGCTATGTCAAACGGGTACCGGCTCGCGTATCTACAGAGTGTTAGGAAATTTTAGAAAGAATGGATTGCAGATCTTGGTCTTACAAGAATTTTATACGCGCAAAATTATAATTTACAGAAACTAGTCTGGAATTCCCGAATATTGACGTGTGTAAAAGCCGGGACATATAGTAGATAATAGTAATTAAGCTGTAATCCCAAAAGTAGTAGATACTGTCCCCTTACTATGACCTCATAAAACAGGATAGTTCACGTTGTGGAAGCGAGATGCCGTATTATACAGCACGTAGCGGCGTCTCGCTTCCTCAACGTAAACTGTCCTGGTAAGGGTGCTGGTGTTCTCCTTTAGGCACCGATTCTCATGGCATAATGGAGCCTATAGGCATTCAATGGCCTTACACTAGGTTTATTACCTCTCGTATTATTTTTCCGGTGATAGGAAAGAAAATAGTCTTAGTTCGCCCCCATGTACAGATTTGCATGGATGACGGTAATTTTATAACAATTCAACGAGACAGAAACAAAGACGAAACCTGTTTTAATTTGAGTTTAAAACCAGTTTTCATTGAAGACAAAATAATATAAGAAGTCCATGAAAAGATTCACGCTGTATCTGCCTGGTTAGATGGAAGGTAAAATAAAGGCTCGCCGAATGTCGGATGTCGCGACCTTCTGGGATTTGCTCGCGGCTTACTTATTTAACTTGGAGCTGAACTATCTGCTCACCCAATATTTGCATGCCCGGCCATACGCCGAGTTAACTTTGTTTATTGTCTCACTAGTTATTCATAAAGGTTGAGAAGATGACAATAAATGGAGAGGTACTTCTTAAACAACTATTTTGAAGAATTTTTTGTTGGTATTGATAGGCAAATATTCAATTTGTGATTGTTAAGGGAATATGCCAACGTTATGGGAATTACTTAATATGTTCATGATCATGTTATGTAATTGTATATAACGGTCAACGACCCGTGTGATAGCAAGCGATTTCTAAAATGTGGAGACTAGTAGAGACTCTAATGATAATATTTAAATCATACATTACCATCAGAGTTTCTAATATTAAAATGATTGAGATAAGAATCAAGGTTGACCTAACGCGCACATAGATAGATACCTCAACATCATGTGGTGATTTTTGTTAAAAAAAGTTAAATTGTTTTCGTTATGAAACCTACATAATATTAGACAGTCATTGCGCCATTTCTGTCGAAAAGCGAGCCGCCGCCTACAATCTTCAATAAACGTTATACACAAACAGAATTCCCCAACCGCATAGAAAAACCTTGAATCCATTCTATCAAACCCACAGTACCTCAGTAAACACACCTTTTTTCGCTAAAGATGATTTGTCAAAATAAATTAAGCATAAGACAGTCGCGTTGTCAAATATTTATACGGAGCCCACAGGATATTACGAATGTTCATGTATAAGGCCTTGCTATGGGGTACACGATTTGGAGAAAGTGAAGTAAGAAAATATTTAGAATATTAGTCTTTATTTGTAAATACGAGGTAGGTAAGAAATAATTATATTGAAATATAAACTTGATTATAGGCACTAATTGTTGCATGTTTCTCAATTGAATATGGACACCATTTTCATAATTTCAGTGATTAAATTGCTGAAATTATGAAAATGGTATGATGACATACTAGCCGCTTTTGGCCACGGCGACTGCTTCAGTTCTGAGGTAACATACCAATATTTAGTTGCTAAACACCAAAGAATACTGAACCGCGTATTCCTCAATTCGTGAGCCATGTTATAAGGGTAGGATCAAATCTCATGTGATTCGGCGGCCGCGATCCATCATCGTCCTGGACGGCTTCCGTAATAAAGTACTACACAATAGAAGAATCGCATTGTGAACATTAATATAACATACATAGAAACATCGTACGCAATATAAATGTTATGCGTGTATATGTATAAACAGTAAATAAGTTGGAGGTAAAATACATAAAGAACATAATAGCTACATATATAAAGTTGCTAATTCACACTGCAGTTTTTGCTACTTTCTAAAACATATTTATTAGCTGTGATCTGCATCTATAATAACAATTATATATAATACAACAGATAGCCTAACCCTTCGACGCATACAGATGTGGTTACCTTCCTGACAATCCATTAGCACCACACTCACTTCCACAAAATCATCTAACCCTTCCCAGCTAACCATAAAATATATGCTATACCTAATGGATGGGTGCATTTGCACATATTCATCAGTTTGTTCACGCGCAGCCTTCCGGATCACTTCTCGCCGTTTTGTGTACAGCACTCATTGTGGTGCTAAGTCAGTAACGTCACTCTCTCTAGATTAGTAATAACGTTTTTTGATTTGAAATGTTCATGAGACGAGCTTTATATCTCCCCCTATATCCATGAGGTTAAATAGATAAACAGTCTTGTAGTTTTCAGTTTAAAAGCAATTAACTTTTTGACATTTATTTCAAAGCTTGTTTTGTTACGTTGCGTTGTTTAGAATTCCAAATCTTTAAAAAAACCATTACAAATCTATACCCATCACCATCCTCCCACAAAACTTTTCATTTTGCGGCGAAACAATCAACAAACTTACTAACTGTTGCACGCTCGAGAACTAACGTTTAAAAATACTTACAGAGCGCTAACACGAGGCGGACGTAGTTGGAGCAAGAAATTAAGAGTTGAGTCGCGAGTCGCCGCTGCCTCGTGGGAAATTCGACCAATCAGGGCGGCGGGCTTCAGGATTCCACGGTGACCATACATGGGTACAGTTGAACGGCTTCAATAGTCGAAGAATAACATCGTCTTAAGTCAATACTCAGTTTTATCAGCTGAATCTTGTTCAAAAAGCGATTGAATAAAAGTATGTTGTAGTTATTTTAATCTCAGCAAGGTTACATAATATAATATATTTTAATTATTTCAATTCGTATTCGTATGAATAGTATAGTATTGTGGCGGTCTAAACGGGAGGCCGTTGTTCAACAGTGGACGTCTTCCAGCTGATGATGATCCATTAATTAACTTTTTAAGATTTAATTATCCCACTGTACATGCCCTTTTTCCCTACTTCAATTTTAGTCGAGATCTATTATGAAAACATAAAACAATTTAGGTATGCACAATATTTATTCACCATTCGATCTCGCAAGATGAAGCTTATAAGTCGTCGGATTAGCTCATAATCTCATTGGAATAAAACAGCTTCAAACTTTAGCAGAGAAAACTGAAAACCAAAAGAGTTGCTTCTGCAATCCATTAGTATGCAGTCTCTTCAGAATTTCTAGAAGCGTGGAAGGTGCTACTGTGTTTCCTGGTTTTATTTATTTATGTTTTTCATATTAAACTAAGCTTGAACCGATGTCATACATTTCTATTACGTATCAGTGAGTATCTCTGTATAAACACCAACATCTGTAACGTGATTTATCTCACACGCTTTCCCCAATTTCGTTCAGAGGTTATGACGTGCGCTTACACTTACAACCATATTTGTGCACACGGAATAATTCTTAAAGATGTGCATTAAGGTTGAGTTTTGATTGATGAACTGTACAGTAAGTTGGTAACGCAATTCGCTCACTTTACTGGTATGAAATGAGCTGCTACTTTCTTGTTATTACGCCTCCACGATGCTTGTAAGTTTTGTGTGAACGCATCTGTCTCTTCAAATATTCTCTCTACAGAACTTATAACATTTTACATTTTAGGTACTTTCTTTTCAGTAAATTCATTCAATAAATAGTAGGGGAATTGTGATACAGACATTGCAAATTAAATGAAAGTATGAGAAATGGTAGTTTCTAGTGTAGAGCCTGGTTTAGCTTGGTTGCACGTCTACAATCTTTATCACCACGTCTAAAATATTTTACGACTAGACTGCCTCGTTGGTCTAGCGGTCGCTAAGCGCGACTGCTGAGCACGAGGTCCTGGGTTCGAATCCCGCGTCGGGCTAAGTGTAACAAGGTTTTTCCATGAGGTCATTCTCAGTAGCAGCACGGAGTCTGGATTTGTGCCCGGTTGATGGCAATAGGCTCGCCCCCTATTACATTGGGACCTAAAACATAACTGGCGAAATGTGGGTGTACTATATGTGCACCTCTGCCTAACCCTTCGGGGAATACAGGCGTGATGTTATGTTGTTGTTTATGTTGCTAAAATATTTTTTCTAACATCTTAATTTATTGTCTAAGCTAATGCACCAATCAAAATCAGATTTGACTTAGAGTTGAGTACCTTTGGAAAGTAAAAAGTTTATTTATCCCCGATGACACAAAGAACCCAGGAATCGTATAAAAGGCCCTTTTAAAAACACCAGTTACATACACAGTAGCCAACGTAGTAACATCCCATCCATTATCATAATTAATAGTAAATACGAGTTGTCAAAACATCAATAATCACCGGCATAGTCCCTGGGGTAAGTAGGACTACGAAGAACGCCGCGAAAGCTTTTAAAATTAAAATTCATTCATTGTGCGCATTTCTTTGTCATCCCCCTTTAAAGAAGATCGTGATTTGTTGGCGTCGGATCCAAGGATAAACTGGATGAAACGATTTGACGGCATTTTGTATGATTTCTTTAGAAAAGGCAAAGGGAAATGTGTTTTGATTATGAGTTTTCTTTTTCACGCAGCGTCTGGTTAGTCTCAGTCATCAGCATTTAGACCGAACGCTTCAATTTTTTTTAAATAATGTAAGAAGTACAATCAATTTGGAGATAATTAATTTGTGATCTTACATTTAAGCTCCCACATATTTTTATGTATAGCCTAAGAATAAAGAGTCCGCGAGAAGATACTAGCAATACATACTTATAAAATGAGAAAAGGAGACGCAATAACATGCATACAAGTAGATGTCCAACACAGTAGCAATAGATTACTTTAAAGTTAAGTACCTAAATTAAAAAAAAACAAACATTAAAAATGTCGCCGCATGTCAAACCAAAACCGAAAAGCCATAAAGATTCGGAATTCGAAAATCTTTGTTCGAAATTCAAATCCCATGCGATTGTCACGTCACAGCGCTGTGACGCTCAGAATTACTGATTGATTATGCATTCATGTCACACTTGACGGCCGACGGGAAACAATGTAATTCGGATATTTTTGTATTTGCAATGTTTTGGTTACATTTTTGACAATTGTGGGAGGTTTGTGTTTAATTCTTCCTTGAATATAAATGTTGCTCTGATATTCCGCTGAAAAAAAGAACTTAATGCGGTAAAGAGTAGGCTTAGAATAGTCTACGCGGCACTTCTTTAAGGACATCATTTATGTTGATAACAATAAGAATTTTAGACATTTTAGTGCGACGTTTTTCGTTTCGTATACTACCTATAATTTTATCTTTGCACCGGTTAAAAAACCAATGAAGCGTGGTAAAATTAAAAATTTATTCTAATAAAATCTTTCTTTCTCATCTTCAGTTAAATTCACTGTACCTATATTTAGTATTTTACGTAGATACGCCAAGTATTTACAAAGTCATAAATAAACCAAACACAACCTTTACTATCGCACATCCGTATTTAATCCAAAAACCACTAAAGTCATTAGCAAGTGACCCTTCTCATAATAAAACAAGCTTTCATCTTGACACCCGACTGCCCCGCAAGACCAAGCTGACCAATTTGCGACCCCTGAGATGGGCACAGATAACACTAAAATGTCCTGCGACTCAACTGATAATGCTGTAAAGCCAAATGTTGCCAACACTCTACGGACAATGCACTTACCCTTTGTAATGTCGATTTAGTTTCTGTTGTATATTTCTTTTGCAGGAATGGTAATTTACATGAGGTCTGACATCACACGTACTCTTAGGATACTCTAGGTTTCAATTTGCGGTACCCTAGAAGAACGAAGGACTAGGCGGAATATGACGTAGAAAATAGGGGTACCTAAGATAGTGTTGGACGGGGGGTAGGTACTTATGTCCCGTTTTGTATAAAAAGCATGCAAATATTGTCATTGCAGTATGTTTTATTTCTAATGTATTGAGAAATTTAAATCGTTTTACCTTTTTTACGTTTTTGATTGCTGAAAAGCATTTTCCTCAAACTAGGTATAGTTATTGTTACATTTTTCTTACCAGAATCTTGCTTGGATTTGGATTATTATTAATAATGAATATAGACGCAGACATTGTCAAGGATTTATTAAACCTTGGTTTTAATACCCTCATGTTCACCGTTAGAATAAAAACAAGAAACTGGGTGCAAAATTAATAATTATGTTTGAAAAATAATAGTTGCTCAGTGTAAGTAAAAAAACTAGGGCAATAAATCAACGTAATTATGGCATAAGAGCTTTTTAAATATTTAGATGTCCCGTCAGATCAAAAAGTTTAGGGTGACTGATATAGTGATGGGCATACTATCGATAATTTTATTAATTTGATTTAATTTTATCAATGATCGCAAAAGTATCGATGAAGTTATTTTATACTGTTATTTATACATAACAAAATAACCCAATTCTTTGAGTAGTCGGTTAAAGCATACAATCCAGACTTACATACCAGCAACAGTCACAATTCAATTTAAAACAATGTAATAATAATATTTATTTGATTCTATAGACATTTTTATACTCCTACTCCTTCTATATATTATTATTTTATGATTAATTTCGTTTCGAGTTCCAAAACAGTCAAGTCATTTCTCTGGGATGCCTCGAGCTTCATTACCTCGATAGTTTCACTGTAGATCCTGGCTTACAGGAGTCACAGTGATGGGCACAAGCGGTGGGCTGGTTCCGAAAGCAAAAAGAAATACTAAAGGCTTAAAATAATATAACTACCTATTTATTTAAATATATTATAATTATTATATCGTAAAGGTTAACTTATTTATATTAATTATTGAGATAACCACTTCTTTAGCATTAAAGTCATTAGGCCTTAGTAAAACTATCGATAGATACAGTTTGAACGTCCAACACTATCATTGGTTCCCCATTTTAAAGCACATGGTGCATGGTCACTGGGCCCTTCACCCAAATTGAGTGCTACTTTACTGGTAAATAATAGGACGACCGCTTTTATTATTTTAGAATGTTTGTACTGTGTTCTATTATAAAGAGGATAGACACGGAAACTTGGAGGGTTTGAATTAATAAGTACTAGGCTTATCGACATTTTTGTGCAGTTTATACTTTTGTAGAAGCGAGAGTTATATGTTCGGAGCGTTATTGCAACAACCTGTTAATGATCGTGGTAATAATGACTATGTCCCCGATAGCATGTTTAGTTATTAAAGAGAACACAGAAATACAAAAAAATACTGGCAAACTAATGACATTACAATTCCTAACATGTTGCAGGATTCATATGCGGTAAAGTTCGATTGTAATGTTTACTGTCTGTGTGTTAATTAGTACCTAAATAAATATATAATAATTTTCAAGATTATGAACATAATAATAAATAAGTACATATTTAATCTACATGAAATAACAACGAAAAGAGCCAAAGTAAATAATGGTTCAACAACAAAACTAGTTGGCATATGGAATAAAATTAACAATTGTCACCACAAACCATTATCTAAAAATCTCTATCCGAATAGCCAATTAAAATCCAAAAATTCAGGCGACAACTGTTTGTCTTGTTAGCAATATTTTTAATTGAGACAGACCCTACACGCGCTGTCAAACAATAGTTGTAAAAACCAATCTATCAAGACCTTTGGAAATGCAGTTAAAATAGTATAGAGAAGTAAAGGGCGGGTTTTAGAAGATGGGGGGTCATGTAACAGTGGTGTTGTACGAGGTCATTGTTTACACGAACAGGGCAAATAATTAAGAATGTTCATTGGTTTTGTCAACACAGTCTATGGAGCCAGCGCAGTGTGATTGCGGTGGGATTCAATTGTTTGATCTATTACTACAATGTGGATTGAAGTTTATTGGTTCTGTCGCAGATTGGTGTTTACCCCTTTATTTTTTACGCAAAGAATATAGGCACGCAAACAATGAACAGGACTACTCAGTAGAAGTGCCGTGATTGGTAAGAACTAGAAAAAGATTAGAACTAGAAATAGGTTTTCTGAGAGAGAAGATCTTGTTAGGTTCCGAAAGAGCAAGTTGGTACTTTTTTGTTTATTGTCTTCAATATCACCAAAACTTGATTGTGCACATTCTTACTTTACTTACTTCTTCTAAGTACGCTATATTGTAATATTACTGTTGCCTATTCCTTATAAATATTCAACACTTCACATCCTGCATAACTTACTTCAGGAATTTTCCCTGTAGATAAATTGTACTTAATGGTTTGGTTTATCAACTAGGACTTGTTACTGGCTTTGCTTATTACAAATCTGTGCAAAACACGTAATCCGAACAACGTTACCTCATAATGAACCCCGCAACAATAGGAGCTACAACAAATATTCCCTTAACACACACATTAACTTCCTTCAACCGAAGCAATTTCTTTTCCGAAAGGATTCTTCTGGGGAACTTATTCATTCCCTTATTAGGCCGCTGTTTGTTTTGGCCGGGACATAGCCCGGGAGATCCTGGGGTCATTATACGCAGCGGGGTCATGTGATGCGTGAAATTATTTCGTACTTTACACAGTTCTGCGACGCGGTGCGTGCGCGCCGGTGCGGGGGGCGTTGGTGTAGGGTGGATGAGACTGGTTTCGTATTTTGTGATTTTTATTGTATTCGTTTTAAAAAGATGTCAACTGTGAAATCAAGTTTCTAAACTAAAACATTCTGATGTGTAAAAAAAAAAATATTTTTAAGACACAATTTTCAATAAATTATTCAGCTAAAAAAACATTCGCATCAAAAATAAAATGTTAATCAATGCTAACCTACTTACGTTAGAGTTAATAGCATATTTTAAATTACAAACATATACATAATAATAAGAGCAATAACTAAGATATAAAAAAGACATAAAGCCATCATCACCATATCCACACAACTCTACCCCTAAGACCCGCTACACAACCCCAGCCGATAACGATTCGTATAAAATGAAGTTGTAATGCAATACATCTGCTACAAAGTCATGGCACATTGACGAATTGTTCTACATTACTAACGCCATTTATAATTGTACAATAAGATGTTTATAGCCCTGTCGAATAGATAAGCATGGGAGCAATGAGCCGCACTGAAATGGAATTAGATGGTTTAGTAGTCGGATTGCTATGGTGATTTTAATTGAATTATGTAGAACTGGTAAACCGACGATATCGTCAGAGTTGCGGGCAACCAGTGGATGCAAATGCCAAGAGGTCATTCAATGTGCCTTTTTAAGGAGGCCTTTGTTCATTAGTGGTGTCTTCCGGCTGATGATGATGATGGATGCGGAACTGGAAGTGCAAGTTATATAAACAACTTTTTCTTTCTCACTGCATCTTTACTTTATATAATGTCGATTAAAGAGTAAATTAGTCAGCATCTAGTCCATAGAGTGTTACAAACACTACATTAATGATAAAACCTTAAGCTTAACGCATAATCTTTGGAAGTTATATACAAAGGGTTGCCTGAATACAAGAAGGATGAGATAGACAATATGAGCTACATAATAATGTAGCTGAAGTCTACAATGTATTAAGTTTCAATGAGGTCAAAACAATTATTTTTTGTATTAGGTAATTGTCAGTAGCAGCACAGAGTTTGGATTTGTGCCCGGTTGAAGTTAATTTCGACGAAGGAAGGAAAGAAGAAAATTTCGGGCAAGAAACTGTATATGTGAAGGTATAAAGAAACCGTAATAGTGCCTAAATCTATAAAATTATCAAGACTAGTACGTTTTTTGGATTGTATTTTTCATTTCATTTCCCTAACTTATTGCTCGAAAGACTTGTCTCATCTCGTTTGTGGAGTATAATAAATTGAATTCACAAAGAGGTGTGGATCTAAACGAATCAACTTGACGGTTTTTAAATAAGCAAGGTTTTCAATAGGGTGTCGTCGTTAAAGACAGATAGCTACAGGACTGCAGATAATTATGCAAAAAAATGCGAGTCTATAATATTGTAAATGTGTCGTTATACTAAAGACTTGTAGATTGTTGCGCTATAAAAGTACATTAAGGAAAAGATCTTTTATAAATCTGGCAAATATGACGCACTTCATCTTCAAAGGCTTTTCATAACTCAAATCAGAATTAAATAATCCTTTAATAAGTGAACTAATTATTAACAAAACCAAATGTCGACATTTTAGTGCTATAGAAAAGAACGACCTGTATACGTTAACATTGTACGTAACTAAGTACCTATACATAAATGAATTATAAAAAATGCACCCTCTAAGTACTAATCAATTACTTTAAAATAAATCCAAACAAAACACCGTCAACTTAACACAATAAGGAAATTCCAAAGCTACCAAGGTAATGTTCGGGGGAGAATAAATCTGGTAAGTACGTTTATTTATCTGAAAGAATTTCAATTTGGACGCGTGTACGCCTCCACCTGTCGTACGTCATTACTCGCAACGAGATATTAATGATGGCTGAAAACACGAGCTTACACCTGATTTCCCCCTCCTTTCGCAATGGTGTGAAGAATTCCGAGTTTTAATGTGCAGAAATGCAATGTTCAGGAAAGAATATTGGATTTTAACGTTTTTTGGAAGTTTTACAAAATAAATACGCAATTGTCTTATTTATATTATAATCCGTGGTCTCTGCCAGCCTTCTTGGGAATAGGCGTGACTTTATGTATGTATAACTACCTACTTAGTTTTAAAAGCTAGAAAAATGAGAAGAGCTCTATTGTTTTATTTGGTAATGTAAGTATACTATTTAGGACATCGAATATACCTACTCTTAAGCAGTAATTATATCAAGGATAATTTCAATCGTTGTACAAGAATCTGTTATTCTTAATATGATTACCCGACTACAGTAAAGCAAAAAGAAACATAATCTTGCTTGCAGAGTTAACAAATAATTTCCTATAATCGCGAAACTACAAAATTCGCTACACCCCAAATCGCTAAACATCTTTATTTCATCGTACATTGAACACAAATGAAAACACAATAGAACAAGTTGAAATTAAATTTATTGCTTGTCAAATATCACTTGTCGTGCTATTGTCGCATTGTCGTCTGTAGCGTTAGTGGTAATTGGTACAACACATGGTTTTATGGAAAGGGGTAGGAGTTGTAACGAAATAAAATTATGATTGCTCGTTAGAGGGTATTGAGAAGAAATTATATTTTGGGAGTTTATTTCGTTTGTATGGTATGTAGTATTGTTGTGTTAATACTGTTTGAATACCCTCGTATTTTGTTTTGCGTCTATAGTTTGTTTCTAATCTATGACAAATTTATAAGATAATCCTTTAAACATTGTACATAGACCTTGGTCACATCTCCATGGTAATGTTAACTTGCTTGGTATCTAAAAGTACCTATTATATTTATTTTAATAAACATAAGACAACAATTATCAACAGCTCTTTTAAAAAAATTCATGTATCTTCGTCTGAGAAAGGTTTGTTATAATTTCAGTACTAAAACTTTTTATAAGTCGCTTTTTAACTACACCACGGTATAAAAGAAGTTCTGTACTAAGCTGAGACAGCGGCACGTGTCCCAACCGCCTATAATAAGTATAAAACGAAATTCTCTCTAACAAACCTTTTAACACCACCCTGTGCGTCCATTCCATCACACTTCTCCACATATCCAAACTTTCAAAACAGCCACTATTCAAAACTGCCACTAAAAAGCCATTTTGTATACTAAACTCGCATGGAAGTCGGGAGGGCCCCCCTAGAAGTGCTAAGCCGTGTAGAGACCACCGTATTCCCAGGGACACGGTGCTTATCCATCAATATATCTTTTGCATACCGAGCGAGTGTCTTCGTCGTGTGTACGGTGTATACTTAGCTTTATGTGTGGGTTGTGGAGAGAAAAATCTACGTATATTTAGTGTCGAAAAAGTTAGAATTTAACATGAAATAGCACGTTATATCCTGATCCTAAAACAAAAGGGCTATGAGACTGCTCGTTTATAATCCGATTTCGTGTAATATTTAAGCCGGAGTCGTAATTACGTAGGTACAACGACCGAAACTCCATAACACGTGATGTTTTTACCCGAAATATAATTTAAAATTCCATTTCAATCAACTCGCAATATCAACAAGGTAATTCGTCGGACCATAAATTCGCAATTACGTCACTGGCGAACGACGTTCGAAATTACCTATTTCCAACATTTTTTTTCATCCAACTCCCAGTAGGCATCGAAAACTGGGTAGGAGTGGTCGGACCAAGAGAAATCGTTCCCATTGGCCGCTCCTGAACACACCCACTGCTGTTACAAAAAGGAACATCGGAACAGAACGAGGCTTGTCCCTAAACACCGAGCCTTGAGAATTGCTCTCTCCCTTTCTCAAGTCGTTCGTTCTGTTTCAGGACGGTGCCCACTGAAACTGGGTTCGTATCTGGGTCCCGAGAGCATTAGACAGCGCCATCTCTTGGTATACAAGTGTACTACGTGAGCAAAGTTTCAGCAAGATGGCGCCTATAGTCGCTCGAAAGCCTTTTACAGTTCGGGAAAAGTTGTTGACTTTGTTATAAGCTAAGTCGAAGTTGTAATGTAAAGGGTTTCTATGGGATGCTTTTCTTCTGAGATTCTACGCTGGCAGTTTTGGTATAGTTTTATGAAATTAGTGTAAGTAGTAGGTAGGTATACGAAGAAGGTATAAACAAATCCCTTAAAAAAAACTTTAGTAATTACTACACGTCGAGTTGTCGGCCTAGTGGTTTACGTATCGGATTTGTATGCACAAGGTTGCAGGATCAAACCCGCACAAGTATCAATGTAGCTTTTTCAGTATTATAAATAGGTACTTTCTTAGTTATTCTAAGATACCACTGAGTAACGGTGACGAAAAACATCGTGAGGAAACCTGGATTTAATTATCTGAAATCACCAACCCGCAGTGAGTTAGCGTGGTGATCAATGCTCAATCCTTTTCTATACGAGGAGAGGCCTTTGCCTTGCAGTGGGACACTTATAGGCTGTTATTAATACATAATTACTACACATATGTAACACCTAATTAGTTTAGGAACATAATTATAACGCTACTATGTACTGTATAAAGCTAAGATAAAACAGAGCAGTAATAATTTAAAAGATTTATACGTTCTTCATAAATAAGGAGCAGCCATAAAATGCGAAATCGATCTCTTGTAAGTAGCTTATCAATTTTATAAGGGTGGCTTACCGTCCTACGCACTAAGTGCTTATCCGTCTGTAGATACCTAAAATATTTTTTTATTACAATCTTGATATTAATTAGCAAGCATTTTCTTAGATACTTTGTTAGAAATTTAATATTTTCTCTTGATTCAATCTTTTCTTAGTTCTTCTCTATTATGGTGGTACTTATTAGTATTGAATTAATAATAATAAATCTTTATTATCAGGCAACTAAGGCCCACAGTTTACTTAAAACAGAATAACTACCTATAAATTCATTAGGCTGCCTCGTTGGTCTAGTGGTTGTTAAGCGCGACTGCTGAGCACGAGGTCCTGGGTTCAAATCCCGGGTCGGGCAAAGTGTTACTGGGTTTTTCCATTAGATAATTCTTAGTAGCAGCACGGATGGAGTCTGGATTTGTGCTCGGTTGATGGCAATAGGCTGCCCCCTATTACATTGGGACCTTAAAACATAAGTATGTGTAGGTACTGTATGTGCACCTCTGCCTACTCCTTCGGGAAATACAGGCGTGATGTTATGTTATGTACTTAAATTTATTATAGTAACATGTTTTCTTAGTATAAATAGATTTCCTAGCTATTTATATTACAAAATAATTGTGACAGTTTAACCAGAAATTTCATGATGGTTTGGTGTCACGTTAAATAATAGCTATTAACAATTATTGGAAAAAATCAACTACATTTTTTTTTTAAATTTATGCATTTATTTAGAAACATTTTCAAGTGGTTAAGCCCAAAATGTTAATTATAAAAGTTGGTCAGACTACTTATATTTCAGTGTCATAAAAAAATAATGTATTTCCGACTCAATGTCGTCTCACCACAGTATTCTGCAAACTTTTTATCACAAAAGACAAACAATACTTAACATTACCGTGCGAAATTGCGTTGTAAGTCACAATATATCGGTAATAGCTAATTAGCCGTAATCCTATAATCGGTCAGGTTAGAAAATTACCCACCCGGGCCCTATTTGCGGTGGCCGCGATTAGACCCATAAAACTCGGCGCGATCTTGATAAGGGATGCGCGAATCGGCAACGTATACATTGTGTGAAGTGATCGTGTAATAAACATTCGTTTAAATTTATTGTCTAACTGTTGCAGATTAGGTACGTAGTGGATGCATGTGGTGTGTTGCCCGAAATAATGTTTCGCGACTTCAACGCAGGCGGTGAAGGGTTGAGTTAAGATTTGTCAAGTAATTATTACAGACTTGTTTCCTTACAAAAGTTGGTACTACATGACTATTATAATAATCCGGATTAACAAGTAAGTCTACTTCGTAAACTTACGTAACATTGATTTACTATATCTTGTACACTACTAAATCTTGATTATAACTACCATTTTTTATCGTTTAAAAATCCTTGTTGACAGCATCACATTCAACTTTCAATCAAAAAGGTCCCAACTTTAGGAAATTAGCTACTAAAAATACAGACGTTGCAAGCACATACAGTCACATAGGCACAGAACAACGTCCTGTTTGTGTAACTTCTGCGGAGTTTATATCGGTAGAACGTAAAATTTTAGACAGACACGTCTGAGTTGTAAATTTTTCGCTAACTATCTCTATATTCCGCATGATTTTTAGTCTAACTTTAGTCTGTACCGTTGAGACGTCAGTCCAGAACGTTTGAATTCAGTTTTATTAGCGTCTATGCATATTCAAAATAGTTTTTGTTTCGGCAAATGTGCGGGATTTATTTGCCGTGTGTGTAAAAGTTTCAGTTGTTTAAATGATGGAAAAGTTTGTGGATTTGCAAATGCAGATTTGCCGCCCGAATAGTGTAGGTCAATGACATTACCTATAAAATGAGAGGTATAAAAAACATACTCCAAATATGAACTCGATTTAGAAATTATTATTCATTGAATAATGTACTTTAGTAACGAGTATCTTTACATTTTAAGGTGACTAATTAACTATCTTAAACAACACTCATCAAAGTAGGTGCCATTCAACTCCTTGTAGCTCTTCTTCGTATTTGGCTGGACAATTAATTGATTATTTATTGGGTACTTATTAGTACTACTCAGCATTTTTCTATAAACAATATTTAGAGTAGTGGATATTATAGCGAACAATCTTTCCTTAGTTCCGTAAACTCCACTCTAAATAGAGCCGCAAGTTCATACACAAGTTGAAGGGTGGGAGTTTATGTTATACTAGTTATTATGTTATACGTAGAGCGACCCGTTTCAGTGAAGTTATACATTTCAAGTATTGTAACTTTATAAAAAAAATATATAATACTGCCTGTATTTTCCGACGGGATAGGCAGAGTTGTAGGTATAGTACACCCACATTTCGCAAGACCCCCAATGTAATGGGGCGAGCTTTTTGCCGAGGGAGAAATCCTTGTTGCTGCTGAAAATTACCTTATTAACTAACGAACGAATAACCCATTAAGACTTTGCCCGACCCTGGATTAGAAGCCACGATTGTCAGCAGTCGCGCGCCGATCACTAGACCAACAAGGCAGTCAATAAATAAATAATTATTATATTTTTGTACTATGTAGATTGTAGAGGTATAAAAACTTACTAAGCCGTAAAAAAACTTCTTCCCAACTTACTAGACTACACTTGAAATAAATTATTCTTCACTAGAGGTCCCGTGGCGGACAAAATTTGGCCGTAATTATGACACAAATTTTTGCCTTCAGCACTTCTTCTCCATATAAACAACCAAACATTTAACTAACCAAATCTCACACTTCTGTTAGTATTTGACATTCAGTAAGACTAGAGTGTAACATCAAATAATATTAATATTCTTTATTTTGAACCTGATAGACGTTAGCCATAAACAAAACATAGGTAATAAATGACAGATAGATTACGTCATTATCAATTAAATATGTGTGTTTTGTGTGAGTGTGAAACGCATGGTAGTGAGTGTGATGTATTTCTTATTAATTTATTCTATTTTTAATGCTAATTGTGCAAAAATATGAAATTTATGCAGTCTTCCATACTATAAACTTTAACTGTGCCGAGTTCCATACTCCTCCAACCGCGTAATTTTCGTAAAAATGTTCCCTACTTTTTGCTTTTCATATTAATATATAGATTTCGTCACTCACACATGTACAATAGAAACCCAAACAATATGTGTACGAGTGACGTCAGAGGGCCTCACAAAACAAAGTGCCACAATTAAGTGCGACCCGCTCCGGTAGAGTTCAACAGTTTTTCCCTCGTAATTCTATTACATTATTAACTTACACCGTGTTAAGGAAGTAGGGATGCAATCGAAGATATTGTCTTGTCGATGAAAGATAAGATAGTAATGTGTCGATAGTGGAATTGCGGAAATAATATTATTTTGTATGACTGTCAAATTTTCTGACCAGTTTTTCGTAGTAACTGTTTATTGTTCTAATACATTTAAGTTGCCTTGCTTTTTATCTATTTTTTTTGGAGTAATAAAATAATTACTTAATAATAACTCACTAAATAAATACACTATTCTAAATAAAGGCCTAATGTGTCCCAAAGCTGGGCAAACGCCACTTTTTCCATGTCTCAACTTACCAAATACGTACAAGTGTATAGAGGTTGCTTAGGTACTTCTACCTCAATAAACTCACCATGTTAAAAGATTATATGTATACCAGTATCGAGTAGAATAGAAAAAAATATCTGCATATTTCATTATTGTCGATATCGATGATACCTCCCCTTCTGCCGACACAGCCGCATCACCACAAAGCGTGCGGCGGTCGCCCGTCGCGTTCACAAAGATCGCTAGCTGAAAACTTTTAATACTTTAACTTGACTTTCACTCAATTTCGCTTAACGCCTCCGTTGACACGCCTCGATGCCTCTGGTATATCGCCTTATAACTGTTTTACTATGGCGTTATGCTACCAACTTGGACCTTAGAATTTAAAGTTCAAAGTTTGAGCGGTGCTTTCGCACAAATAATTAATTAAATAAGTTTTGAAGCGCAATCGTTTAGTCTCTAACTTTTGAGTCATTCTTCCGGGTTTAGGGTAGGATATTGGCGAAGTGTTCGTTATTTTATTTCGTTTAATTTTTTAACATCGGAGTTGTTATGAAAATATTATTAGTTAGTATTATAATATGGCCTTACATCTGCAATGTTGAGTCCTGTTCTAGGGAATTTATTATGATATGCATAACCATTTTTGTCATGCTTTCCATGAAAGAGTTTTGAATAGTTCTCAATAATTTATCAGACACTTCACTTCTATTTCCCGAACAGTCCCCATCGAAACCAAACCAAATAAAATACAAAAAATAGATGGACCCAAAAAAATGTAAAAGGAGAAACAAAATAAAACCCCATCACGACACGACAAATTGATGTCATCCATCCCTCTCTTGCTAACAGTCGCAACATATCACTCGACGCACGTCCTCGGCATTTTTCCTCTATATATTATTAATACATAAGTACAATCCGATGCACCGTTCCCCCCTTCGCGTGATGTATAGCCCCGTCCTTTTCTATATTGTTGGGTCTAGTTTTCCCAAGCGACCGAACCCCGAGGGTAAAACTCCCTAGGGTCGGTATTGACTCTACTGTAGAAGGAAAGTTATCTGTACACCTATTGTCGACCACCCCCTCACTCCCCACTCCAGTTTTCAGCCCGCGCCACCCTCGACTTTCTTATGCGTTTTACGTTTTATTTTTGAGAATGTTCTAGGCTCAACAAAGTCGTGTTGTTTTCATATTCTGCAGTTTAAACTATACCTTTCTTTATCTCAGAGAATGTTTTTTCTTTGCTTGGTTGTAAAAGATACATTTAAAAATCTTTTTCATTTTTGCTTGTCGGTACTACACCAGGGTTGGGTACCTACATAAGTTATAAGTGCTATTTGTGTAGGTACAAAAACTTTTCAATCAAATTTTGTATACAAGTAGCTCATCATGTACCTTACTACTGGTACTCATGAAAATAGTACTGTAATATTTTTTCCTTCAAATTAATTTAGAAATTTCCTTAAAGCCAATTTCTATTAGCAACACGACCCGAGCTTAACATAATTTAAGGCTAGGTGCACACCGGACGCTAATTTGGTAATGCGCGACATCGCCACGCGACCGACACGCGTTGTGACCGCCACGCGACAGATTGACGCGACTAGACGATTTGTTCACTTAACTTGTTTATCGTGAGGGACAGACAAATATGTGTAAGAATAAAAATGTCACTCCCGCCCTCTTTGTAATGCGATACTCAATCACATTTTCATATATGAATTAGAATGACTACATCTAATCTACTTAGTTTTGAGACCAACTAAAAGTAATTGGTACATCACAATTCACAATCCAACCCCAATAAGCTCAGCTTTTTATGGCTAGCATTAAAAACTATACATGGTACATAACTGCAAAAGCTTTTTAAGTATGGTGAATATCTCGATAACTATAAACGAACAATTCATTTTTTAGGGATACGAGTACCTACTGAAAGGACAAGACGACTAAAACGTCTGAGCCCTTACGAGTACGTACTTCTGTTGGCTAGTGAAGTTTGCATTAAACGTTGCAAACAAATTGCTTCCTACTTATAAATAAATACACTTAATACTTCAATTAAACTCCCGTTTAATATCTACTAAAACGATTGATTTTCAAAAATTTTAGCTACAAATCAATTAGATTAATACAAAAACTCAATACAAACCTGGAAACGTCTGCTCCAAATAAGTCCGTCTTCACACCGATATGGAATGACATCCGGACGGGCGCGTGCGACAAACGCATCACACGTGCGCCGCACACGACGACAAACGAGCTCGACTAAACGCTCATTTAGATTATTGTAGCGTAATCTACTTAGATAATAGTGTGCAACTTTCCTAATGTAGAACCAAGCTGTGATTCTTTGAAAATGAATCAGTCGACTATGTAGCTATGTCATCTGAATAAAATTTAAGTAGATAAAATGTTTGTGATGTATTATGGAATATGTAAAAAAATAATACGTGTTTTTAAAATAGTTATAACGGTTTATGCTTCTAAACTTATTAAGCACCCACTTATTATAACACCCTTTCCAAGCCCATATTAGATCACCATAATTAATTTAAATGTACAAAACTGTGCCGCCTAAAACGGGCGATTCTATTTTAATGCTAATCCAGGAGTAATACGATCTCCATTCTTTAGTACAATTAGAGGCAGCGATAAACCCATGCATTATCTAGTCAGGACCAACAATGGAGAATATTACCCTTGGACAAAAATTGTTAGTATAATATTTCAAGTGGGGTGCAAAAAGTACCATGTGTGAAATCACAATGGTTTAAAAGTATGTTTTTGTTTGAGTCACATGTGAATGATGGATTACTTGTGTCCAGTTGTAATAAGGGCTTGATGCACTATTATGTTCATCATCGGTCATTTATCACATCAAAAGTATGTGTATTCTTTTTAGAGGATTTAAAGAGACAACTCATTACAGATCTCGAAGTATAATGTTACTCTAAAATCGAAATGAATTTGGAATGAGATACCTATGAAACTATTGGCTACGTTTTATTCCCCTCAGATGATTGCGGTGATCAATTATTTTTATAACTTATTGATAACAGCCTGTATAAAGAAAAACCCTTTAGGTAGAAAATAAGTGTTTGCAGATTGAAGTCTGAATAAAAACACATTTTAATTATTTACGTAATTTAATCTCGTATTTCGTGATAATTTGTTTTATGAACGATTACAATTTACAATGTCTTATTTGATACACAGTTGCGTTAAACAATAATACGTAACTACATAATATATTCACGGAGGGTATCTCACAAAATACAATTTGGTTTGCGTGTATCTAAGCAAAGTGTACCGGATATATTTTATTTTTTCGTATACATTTATTTCGGCATCAGATTTTCTTTCGTTGTACATTATTATATCCAAACTTTCGTATTCAGTGGATATGTATTGTTTCTAGATATGATTGATATTCGGTAAATATTTCGATGTCCGAATTCGTAACCTAAGCGCGAATAAAACAACAAACGCTATTCAAATTTAAGAGTCGAAAAATTTACACTTTACGTTTTATATTAAAATTTACAACGTTACTTACAATAAATATATCACAGATTTTACAAGAACGAAATCGACACACATACGGGTAAACAAAAACTGAATAACTTTTTACATGATATCTTTAAAATCGTCCTGAGCAGTTTAACGTTAGCCTTCAAATGTATATAAAATCTACACTACGCCCAATCTAGCAACCGAACTATTGAATGATATTTTATTAACTATGTATATTATTTACATAAAAATTACAATAATATTTACAATGCCACCGCAGCCCCGTACTTCCTAGTTTTCATCAAACTTTGGTACAATCATGAACATAACTGTTTACATTCTATTACTAGACAGTGAATAACACAATAACAAACAATAAGTCAATAATAGAACGGTAGGTGACCATCTCATTTTACGAAGGTGTTAGCAGTAGGAACTTTTAAAACACTCACTAAATAATAAGTGCATGTATCCGCAAAATTCCTATAAACATAATTTTTTCGGCATATCTTACAAATAAATGTATCAAAAGTAAGAGTTTTAATCAGATTAGTGAGGACATATAAATCTCTGATAGTATGAACTAACCGGTAACACTTAAAGTCGATAGTGAAGGCTACTTGGAGGCCAGAGGAGCTGTCTGAGCGTATTGTTGTGCGCTGCACGTTGGTAACGAAAACGGATTCACGCTGAACGGAGACGACACTAGGCCGCCCATTCCTGTGGACAAGGAAAATAGAGATAAGATTTACGTTCTTAATTCATCTATATCTATCATGAAAACTATAGAAATACACCTTTGCCAAACTTAGCGCTAACTTCTGTTTATTTATGTTGTTCTCGGTTTTTAACTTTTGATATTAAATTTTTGGTTCACAATTTGTTAGCGTTAGTAGGAAAATCTTTACGAGAAAGTTTAATTTTCAACCAAAAAATACTTTTTTCGGTTCTTCAAGCAATAAGTATCACACAATATACAGATGCATCTGACTTTTCAAATCAGTAAGTTGACAATTTAAAAATATTACCAATGCTTTTGTTCACGTCAGTTTTACGGGATTAGGTTAGCAAGCATGCACACATCAACAGCGCAACGAAAATACAAAGCCGAACAAAACGAAAACGCAATACAAATAAAAACAAAACTACTAACACTGAACGGCGAGGTGGTGCCAGTTCTGATGATGTTCATTGGCAACCCGCGGCGGACTCTGTCTCACAACGGCAAAGGCGCTTCTCAGCTTAGTCTCTTTACTCTGAGCCCCTTTCATATCGCTGTCGGTACATTTTGTATGAATGTTTACCGGACAGTCGGCCAGGCTTTTAGAATTCCCATTTCTTTCACTGTAATGTCCGCTATCTTTCGTATTATACGCGTTATAGTGACGGTCAGATGATAAGTGTCCATTCATGTTCGCTGGATGGTACGGTCCTAGAGACACTGGACGGGATAAAGAAAACAGGGGTTAACACAAAGCGACGTAAACAAACAGATGCCGTGCGAAGAAAGCGTTGGAAATGTGAACTTAAATCTTGTTTGTATTGTTTACACGAGATAAGCTGGGTTACATAATATATTTAAAATATTAACAAGCTAGATGCACATGTTATATTCATGGTAACGCTTAGTTAACCTTAATTATAATAAACATTTTACTAAAATATATTGACTTTTGACCTTGTTTAGAAATGCGACAACCCTATTTCATAGAAACGGTGCACAGTAGTGTCCTGCCAAGTCTCCTCACCTAATTTGCATTTTTACAAAACGAATAATACTATTTCGCCAGAACACTCTGCTTGGTATTATATGGTTATTACACGGTCACTTAATACACATAACTTCCTTTTTAAGTTTTATCCCTCCTCCTTCTGACACCAAACTATCAGCCATCCGACGCTACGAAACATTTGATGTGACTTAACCAATTTTTTTTTCGATACTATTAAATTATATTATTTATTTAAGCATTTCATTAAACGCTTTCCGTAAATAATGATGTACTCACTGGATGTGGTGTTGAAGAGCGAGGTCGGCGGCGCGGGGTAGTGTTGCGGGTGCGGGTAGGCGGCGGGTGCGGCGTGCGGCGTGCTCGCGGCGGAGCAGTACCGCGGCGACACCGAGCCGCCGCTGCGCGCGTACTCCTCTAAAAGAAAAAGCCTGGGATCAACATATTATTACCGTTAAGTATGTTTGACTAGTGTAATGTGCTCGTGGATGATTATAGACCAACTTCCTATGCAAAATCTGGCCAAATGTCTACTTTGATGTCTTTATTATGACTTTCTTAGGTATCATTAACTCTTCTGACTCAAGGTACCTAAAGAATATTGTTGGGTAAATAAACAATAAGAAATAGACGTCAAATAGTGTGCAAACGGTGTGAGTTAAATTCACGATAACGAGAAAAGTTCCTTAACAAAAACAGTTACGTTACTTAAAAAAACTTGTCCAAACAGTTGAAACAACATCGGAGTGGACAGAAACACTGAAAAAAATTGTTTCTAAGATAATTATTTAATTTTTTCCTGGATGGTATCGTGATGGCAGCATATGAATAAGATATTTTTGCTAAGGTTGCTATCACATGGTGCCGTATAACCTACGTCGGTTTTACGATGGCTTGCCGCACCGTTGGTTGTCAAGTACCATGGTAGAGTGATTTTATTACAAATGATCGCGATTTTAAAACCTATCCGTGACACGTGGTATGCGTAGCGTATTACGATAGAATTTAGTAATTAAAAAGGCACCTACAGCTTGGTATATAAGTGAAAAGAAGAATAACATTTTCTTGGATGTACTTAGCAGAGGTAATGAAATATTTAGCTTCCCAGATTTAACACAACACGCATATGAATTTGGTACCATCACGACGTAAGGCTTTTTTAAGCCTATGATTGAATAAAAATATTTTTTACTTAAACATAATTATTATTGTACGATGTACGTGCATATATATATAGAAGCAAATTTTAGTTTAACCCACCTTCAGTCCACTGCGAGGCCGCAGTATCCTGCACGCTGACGGCCAGTTGTCCCGTGTACGAGTTGAAAGGCATGCTGGCGGGAGGCGAGCGAGGCGCGCCCAACCCTAGTTGGTTGTTGCGAGGCATTGAGTACAGTGCCTCAGCCAAGTCCGCTGCTCGCTTTAGTATTATTTCCTAAAGAATAAGGTTGGAGGTCAATATGAAGAACTTGACTATTACAATTTTATTAAATCGTTCATGGAGAAGGAAGTTAGTGGCAGTTTTATGAAAAGAAAATAATTTGAATAAGTACATTAATGCTTGAATTAGACGACCTGATTAGCGCAGTGGCTAAGCGATTGTACTGCTGCGCTAAGGGTTGCGGGTTCGATTCCCGCACGGGGCAAAACTTTGTGCGAACCACAGATGTTTGTCCCGAGTCTGGGTGTTTGTGTTTGTGATATTTCATGTATGTGAAACGCACCCACGATACAGGAGAAATTCCTAGTGTGGGGCGACGTTTTTTTTAAAAAAAAAAAATATATGAATTTTAATTAAAATAAAAAAATGTATTGCCATAGATTTTTTTGTTTTCACGCGCATTAATTATGTATCTATATCAAAACGACAGTCAATCTTTATATTTACTGTTCAATCAACATACTTAGTAAAACGATAAATACAGGTACCTACACTTCACCAAAACCGTAAACAAAAATAAAGATAAGGTAAAAACAAAACGTACTTTTGGTAATTTTTCCGGGTCTCCGGGATGTCGCGGTATAAGTTTCTGTAGCCTCTGAAAACCGTAATCTATCGTTGGCTCGTTCAACGCTGCTATGCGAACAAGAGAAAAACAAAATCAATCATTAGTTGGCCCACTAACAAATGAAAGCCTAATTGATGGATTGTATAAGATTTGCGAAGTCCCCTAGTTACTGATTATTTTCTAGAGAAAATTTGGAACGTAAATAATGAGGCATTGGACTTGGCTGGTAACAAGCATAAAATAATTAGGATCACAACCTTTTTCCAGTACTAAAAGAAAAGTTACTTATTATAATTATTTTAGAAGCAACCGGGGATTCAAAATGGCATATAATGTGTAAATATTAATTTCAGATAATTTACTACCGAACTTTCTGCATATTGTAGTACCAAAATCGACTTTAAATACATTTTAAAACTCAAAATTTTGTTTAACGGATGCTTTTTATTACAAAGAAGGTACGAAATTATCGACATTCAAAGAAGACTAAATTAGACACATACGGGGTACTTATAAACAATGCTAACATGTGTCTTAAGATAACTTCTCCATAAGTTTATTGATTCTGAATTCTTTGACAAGCAAACGAGTGTCAGGTATAATTTAATTAATTATTCAAAACTCACACTTTATATAAGTAAAGGGGTAACTGAACCCAAATCATCACATGTATCGTTACAAATCATAAAACTTACAAAGCAACTGTAACGTGTATACTCACAAACGTAAACGAATCGTCCTGGTGCCCCTTTGCAGAACTGCTTGCTTTTGTACGAGAGCGTCACTTCCACAACGCCCGGTATATGTCGCGGCGGCGTCTGCACTCTTATCGCATGTGATGTTATTAACTGATAACAATACAAATATTGTTGTTTTATTGCTTGCATTAGGTTTTATACCAACTGACTTAAATATGGCAATGATTTAAGTAAGCTTTTGAGCACTGGTTCATATTATGCCACTAAACTTTATAATACATCTAATTTAATGCCAGTACCATGTAGCAAGGAATGATGATAATGCCAATATTTGTAATGAGCATCGATCGTACATCTCAGCCAAGACGTATAAACCTAATGCAAAAATGAATAAGCATGATGCCTTACAGCTATAGGCTAGCTATAGGCAGTATATCACATAGGTACCTATACCTACAATAATAATTTACTTTACTTGTAAAGTCGAATTACTTGATGGTTCAAAATTCTTAATGTTAACCTATAGATAGGTAGATAGATAGAGAAGTTAGAACCTTGATGTAGTCTTAAAAAAAGTAAAAAACCTCGATCATAAACTGGCGTAGAGCCAGTTCCACAAACGGCAGATAACTCGGTATTCTATGTTAAAAATATAATACGTCAGACAAAGTTACATAATGTTAGTGACGTGTTCATAATCCCATATTTATGTTTCGCCAAAACTAAGCCATTTTTATCTATAGGCATAAACGATTTGAGAAAAACCATAACATTTCAATCAGGTAAACTCACCTCACTCCAAACTAACATGGTCCCGAAAACAACTTGCAGTCCGTCAAAGAAATTGTCGCCAACTATGATGACTGTCGATCCCCCTGACGTCCAGCCTTCGCTGGGCGATATTGCCTTGATGCATGGTGTTGCTACTGGCAATGGCGGATATAAACCTGCTGTTAAACATCTGAATGAGTCTGGTGGAATCAAGGAAGATAGTTGAGAAAGAACTAATAATACTAATATCAATTTGTAGGTGAGTGTTAGTAAAACAAAGAAATGTGTAACCTTTCTTAAAGTAACAGTGTCTTTTATTCTGTACTTTTATACAATATACAGAAAACAGCTGTCTATTAAAAGAAGATATTGACCATTAAAACATCGATGTTATTAAGATACTACTATACTAACAATAATAGTCGATTCTAAATTCTTTCGCAAGTCACGACGACCAAGCTTAAAATAGTTCCCCAACTTTTATATAAATAGCTTTCAGGGTCGTAAATGGCATCTTCTTAGAATCCGCAAGAGTAAGGGCAGAATGGTACAACAACTTAAAAGTTGAAAGCAAAACCACTAAAACTCGCTCCGTCCTACTTGAACGTACACTTTAGTCTGTTCTAGAAAAAGGACAATTGTACACCGTAAAAGTCACCGTGCAAGTATCACCAATACAAGGTATAACAACATCGGTTCAGTTAATTGAAAATGAATTTTAACTGAGAGTAATAAAGTTGGTTATGGAATACAGTTTTATGGTCGTTATGACGTTGTCAACTGCTTCGAGTGCAAGGTTTAGGGGGACACGCGCTGAACAAGGGGGAAACTGAAATCTTGCGAACAACGTCGTAATAAAGACGGGAGAAAGTGAATTTAAGGGGACGAAAGGCGATTACTTTTGTGGTTCTTTTTTAATTTCACTAATATTATATTCTCCCTATTTAAGATGTTGTAATATTCCGTGTAAAAGTCAAATCCATGGTAAATTAAATCAAATCAGTTCTGTCGTCGTGAATTTTTCATCAATAAATTTTCCTTTCAATATTTGATCTCCTATGTAGGTATCAGATGATTCATTTAAGTGTAAACAAATTTCAGTGCAAGATTTGGGTATACGAATTCCTTTACTAAATACTCATACACACGATAACGATAATATAATAATGAAGAAGGAATATCGTACCGAAGCTATCAAGTACTTGTGCAAATTTTCTCATTCGCACCGTGTAATCCCTTTGACTCGGTTTCGCACCGTCTAGCCACCTTCCAAACTTTGGCGCTCTCTTAATGTGGAATAGGTTAATTTGGTATTTGTTTGAATGCATTTAAGATCCCAGATTAATGTTATATAATTATGGAAAATGGTTTACTTTTTGCTTATAGAAGTTAATGAAGTGTGTTACTTAGTAGCTCAATGCTATTGTCACGTATTTGTTTTCCTGGTTTAATTCTCAAAAAAAATTGGCAGAGATTTTGTACATCCGCATTTTGCCAGACAGTGTACTTTTGTTCCCTACTAAGGTAGATCAATTAGATCACCTATGTTAAGATAGAGGTGATCTAATTGCCACAATATTCTACTGTTGATATATAGTAAACATGTATGAAAATCCAATACGATCAAATAAATGATAAAATATTTCCTCCTTGAACAATATGATAAGCTAAAATATTTATGACAGTTCGCAATTTGTATTATCTCACCATTTCAAAGTAACACTATTCTTAAAGTAACACTATAAAGCAGCTACATCGTCACTGACAAAATGATTTTGAACGCATGTTCCCAGTTTTGTACGGAGCATAATTCCTCAGTAAATTATCCCTATTCGCTTCATGCTCGCTTCAACGCCCCCACCCACCCAAAACACCCGGCTGAAGTTCTTTGCGAAATGTCTACAGTGATTCCTTGAATACAAACGACATCTTAAAACGCTGTATTATGAGTTTTGCACATTTATCGTCAATTGACTGTTGGATTTCACACGTATTTACGTTGGTGTTGAAGAAGTTTTAATGGTCAACACTTTATAACGAAGATAGCTTAGTAACAACAATTGTATATTTATACTATATATTTATATCAACAAATAATTTGCATGCTATATTATACTGTGTATGTAGGTATTTCATGCCTTCATTGTAGTTAAAAAATATATAAAACTTAGTACAACATGGGTAATATTTAGACGAGCGCAACTTTTAGCAAAATGTACAATAAAAATATCTCTGAAAACGATTTTTCATTATCGTATTTGTTAAGCAAGAGCGACGTCTTAATACTACCCATGGAAATCATAAAGAAATAAAAGTAAGAACCAAAAACGTACAAGTAGTGTCTGTCGCGGCATCTGTACCTTCGCTTGGGTCTAGCCGCTTCGCCCTCCGGCCGTGCTTGCTGTTGTTGTGGACAAACATGTTGTCTGATATCGCTAACAGAGGACCGTCGACCATCACTTGAGTTGATATTACCACCTAGAAAACAAACAGTTTTTAGAATACTGATTTCATATCAAAGTTAATTCACATCAGATCTCAATTTGATACATTAATTCTAAAATTTATCACAGCTGTATGTCCCGACTACGCACAGACAGCTACTAAGGATTAAATTAGGGTAGCACGACCATTAACATTATATCAGGCGGCAGGCCTGAAAATTTAAGCAATGACGTCACACTCAACTGAACCGCAAGATTATGAATCGATGGACACATAATTATAGATGCCTTACCATTATTTAAAAGTCATACTAAATTCTTCAAAACGTCAAATAACTGTGCCAATGTAACCACGCATCTATTAATAGAAAATCTAAAAGTACAGTCACCGAAATAAAACGCATGAAGACATACAACATTCACATTTCACACATCAAAACAAATCGCATTCCTACACACACCAACGCAAACAGAACCGAAAGGGAGAGTCCCTTGGGAGGTGGAGCCAATGTCTCGGGATCGACGAAATGGACGAAACTCTTCCAATGGGTATGCAAGGAAGTGCATTGTGTGCACGTATGGATACATGTGGATGTGTGGCGTGGGTGGTCGTTTGATAGACGGCCATTCAATCGATACGTTTTTTTACTAAGTGTACTTTTGGGGTGGTTGTTTACATTCTGTTGGGTAAACGAGTATGTTGAGTTAACGATGTAAGTAAGCTACATGTGTAACAAAGGATGTACCAATAAGGTTTGACAGGAGTTTATAAAAAGATAACCTGTACTAATTGTTTCCTTGAATATATATATAAATAGACATATATAGAAAACATTAAACGGATTTCAGCCTAACTCTATACTATCCAGACAGTTCTCATATAGCACCGAGCAGGTATCTAAATCACCTGGAATACAATATTCACGTCGATAAAGCGACTGCATTTTTTCGATTCCTACACCCACCTATAAATATCTACGTAGTTATATATTATACCCATATATTCTTACCCTTGAAACGTTGGGGTACGACCACTGAATTATTCAATGACACACAGAAAGCCCAAATATAGACATTACTATACACACGCATACATGTTCAGATATTGTTAGTATTTCGGTTGCACATAGAAATGAGCAATATGTGTGTAACACTAAGTTCTATATTTGTTTAAAGTTGGTAAGAGGACACGTAAGACATATATGTCTTAGACAAACTGTGGAAACAAATTTGTTCTCATAAGTAGACTGTGTGAATGCACCTTTAGGGTAGTTATGTTAGGGCTGCTACTAATTAGTTACATTATGAGCGATGAGATTTTGTGGTAAAGTTTTAAGTGAGAGTAACGACTTTGTAGTTTATATTACCAGTGGTGTTAGATGCATACTTAGACAATAAAATATGGAAAATACCTTCTTTATTTATTGTTAGATTACGACTGCAATAAATAGGTGCAGTCTATTTTTATAATGTAGTTTTTTTTAAGTTGTTGCTATTTTTGGTAGTCTACTATTAAGCTAAAAAAATCGCTTTCATGATTGTTGCAATAATAAGAACTCTACCTTCATCGCTTAGGCTGGCAGATATCAGCGTTCTCCGAGTAAATGTTTGAATGGCCTTAAGTTATAAGACTGACCATAATACCATTAAACTCACCGACATTAAGATTTATACAGAATTGTGCTTTATTATTCTGATTAATTACACTTTCTCGCTTCGCAACAAAATAAAACAGCATAACCAATTAAAAAATATAAGTAAAGGGCTAGCAGAGATCGGTTGAAAGTAAATAAATAAACTCGTATAAATAAATTTAATTTCATCCCTCCCCTAAATTGGAGGCGCTTCAAATATTCAAGAGTCGTGAACGCAACCCTTCCTTCAGTTAAGGGCAATACAGACAGTGGTGTGGTGCAAGTCACGAGAGTATTGCTCTCTTGCTAATAAAGTTATCTTCCGGAATTTTATATATACCTTGTATTTAATAATAATCTATTTAGTTTAATATACTTCTTTCGTGTAAAATCGGTTTAAAGATTTATTTTATTTTTTATAAAAAAAATTGATGTGATACTCCGCGTGCAGTAGACAGTTATTTACGGATCAGATTCATATGCAAAAAATTGCTAAATTTTCAATTGTCATTCGTAATTACTTAGTTAATATACGATAAGTGTTTTACCTGTTGCAGAAGGTATCTAATTAATTCCTATAATACAAGTAATAGCACCGTTACATTATACGTTTACTTGGCAGCTTCCGCCTACAACTTAGAGCATTCATCTAGAGTAATACAGACAGACTCGTGTAAAGATCGCGGCAATTTTTCCCCGCGTCTGGTAAACAAGCAACGATTCACTTGTCGACAGCCGAATAATTACTAGACGGCAATGGATTAGCTGATAGTGTCCGTTTTTTAAGTTGGACGTAGAACTGTAGAGTTAGTTTGTAGTAACTGTAAAGCTACATAAAAATATATTAATGAGTGAAAGTTGTTATAGAAACATATTCTTCTTTGCGGAAAGCAGAGGACAGGGTGACAGGTGCTATGGCTAATATGTGCGCAATGGAGGACTTCTACGTCTAGTAATCTAACTAAAGTTTTCATGAAAAAACATTGGCTGAAAATTGGTTGCAGGAAGACATAAATAAAATTATAACATACCTGAAACCTTCTCATGTCCCGTGGGTTCCCGGCATTCTTCAAACAATTCTGGTTGCACTTCAGGAAGAACTTCAAGAAAAACCTGCAACAAAATTTAATTTTAAAACACTGCCCTGTGAACATGGAAACAGTTTTGTAACTTTTTTCGATCCTGTCAAACGTATACAGTGGGCCCATAAAATATCGACGGGCGTGTGAATAGATAATACGGTGCAAATGATGGCGGACACATAAATCAAACGTCAACAACATGATATTTTAATTATCGACACAATTTTGTTACCTATTAATATTGTTAAGAGGATTTTAATGAAGTAGAGGGACTTGCTGCTTAGTTACAAGAGCGGTTCAATAGATTTTCAAGGACAAGCTGTCCTACTTTCTTTACTATCTCAGCACGTGCCGGATCCTTGTATTGCCTATTCCTTCATAGTTACTTTTCTAACGTTTTATGACGGAATCTTACTATCTCTATATAAAAAAAATATAAGCAAGTGTATTCTAATGTATGCCTATAATAACCAATAAATTAAATATACTCAAAAATAAAATGAATGACGAGTATAAGTTATTGGTATCGGTAATAATTGGTAAAGTTTAATATCACGTGTGAAGTAAAATGATCAAAGTATCAATAAAAATACTGAAAGTGAACAGTGCCTAACTATCACCTAAGTGAGCATTACACGTAGTTGAACACTGAGAGCATCTAGATGACTTCTCGGAACTTCGGCTGCCTCAAGTTAGACAACAAGTAGCTTGCCAGCTGTTTCCACTTCACTCCTATGAACGCCACTTCATTGTTGCGTATTAATTTGTTTCTCGTGTACCCAAATTTGTACCTTCCGCTCTTCCGTTAAAATTTAGTTTTTGCCTCATCGACAGCCAATGTGTGAACTTTACGAGAAACTTTTTAATTTTTTGCGCCATAAACGAAAAGTCGTGTGACAATTTAAAAAAGAACATAAAATGGACGCAAAAAGAAACAAACGTGCAGACAGCAACCAAATGTGACTTCATTTTTGGAAAAAAGAATATAGGACCTTCGTTGTTTTATTGGCTGTCAAAACGAAACCTCGAAACGGAATCAAACAATTTCCAACGGAAAGTCTATCGGACCAACTATCGGCATATCGGATTACACACAATAGTCGGACTTTGCAATTTTATTTTGGAGCTATTGTTGTAGTAGTGTGGATTCTATGTCGTCGTCGTAAGGTCCATATGAGGTGTTTGTGTAAGTTTGTCGGTGCGTAATGTTGAACGTACGATCAGGCGGGCGATCACGATGAATGCTTTAGCAGAAATATTTTACATAGCCTGAGGCACCGGCGATGCCGCCACGCCGAATATTGCTGTGCCAACACGTGTGGATTTAGTAGAGTTGTTAGACACCCCTAATGTACGTGATAAATTATTCTCAGCTCTTGAAATATTAAGGTAGAGTTTGACTCCATAACTTTGTTGGAAAAATAATCACCTACGAATATTTGAACTAATCATGGAGCATAAGAATTAAAGCAATTTTTATGGTTGTGTAATTTAGACACAAAATTAAGTAAAGAATTATTTCATATAATTTTTGATATTTACTAAATTTATACCTATAACGAAGTAAGTATGTGCACGAACGTAACCCTTTATTATTATACTAGAGCATACCACACCATGACCGACAGTAGACGCTTCAGCTAGTTTAACAAGGCCAATCTGCTGTAACAACAGCTCTATACAAATAGTAAAAACGTATCCAGATATGAGCGGCGTTGGTACCGCGCGAACGTATTTGTGGTGCCTGCGGCGCCACACATCTGTTCCCGCATTATTTATGTTAAACACCTTATGTCACAATATTGCGAGTTACGACTTTACGAGTTTACGCCACTGTCAAACGACTTGCTCACGTGAATGGGGATTTTATTTTAAGGAGTACAATAAGTAGGCGTGAATCTGCCTTGCTAGCTCTGAATGGTTTGATGGAGTATTACATTCTATTTGCGTATTTTGCGGGAACATTGTAAGAAAATGTTGTATCACATGTAGTTCAATCATGTCTTCTAGGATTTTTATTTCTTGGTTTTGAAGGCGATTATAATAAACTTTTAGGACTACTTATTACATACTTCAGTACGGTTGTGTGTTTACTCTACCAACTAGCTTTACTAATGATTACTAGGTACTGTTCCAATAGATACAACAAATCCCTGATGAATTATAATAGTAGTACTAAATCATAAACCCGCCTTTTGCTATATAATTTATTTTTACTGCCTCAAGTGTCCAATCGTTGCACACAGGTTTTCTTCAACATTTTTCTATGAATAATGCCTGAAATACAAATAAACAGCCATATTTCTTCTGAAGCCACAGTAAGACGTATCGTAAAAGTAGCTCCGCTGGTCATTCAAAGCCCAGAACATTAATATCATTGTAAGGGCCACCTGACAGTTGCGTTATCCTCTGGTATCGCTCGCGCGCGGTGACCGCTAAGCCCAAAAATTATTACTTTGAGGTAAATAGGATCTATGGCCTGATGATGGGTTTGAGTTTAAGAGGGCTGTGTAAGGTGTAATCTTAGAAGAGGTTGTGCCAAGTATACCCTTATTTATATATATAATTGTGTACATTTAATTATAATAACTACATATCATTGTACAGACTTTAAACAAAGTTCAAAGAGGGACGCGAGTAAAAAAATGGATCTTTAATGTATTACTTTAGCTGTAACAATAGTCTTTGAAGCCGGATAATCAAATATAGATATATCATTTACAGGTAAAATTTACGTCTACTTCTAGACTAGTATATAACTAACCCCGAACGACGTAGTTTAAATATTTTATATGAAGATAACCATAGATGAGGTATGTTTGTAATCTAAAAATCCCACAACATTGTCGCTGTCGCGAGAGTTGTAATAAGAGAATGAATTGCAAGAGAAAAACGAACAAGTTACTGCAAACTGTTAACGACTATTCGGTGTTAAAGACCAACTTAACCACATTGACTCAAATGCAATTAGTTCTCGTTCCTTTAATGCTATAGAATACTTAAGGTAACAGCAGCTCTACTTACATGTATTTGTCAATATTTTCTAGTTGTTTTAATGAGTCTTTTGCAGATATAATGTGTGCAAGTCAACTTGCGGTGGTAATGTTACCACTATAAACCAATGTGCCAATTAAGATATCTAAAATATTAAATTACTAGCTTTTGCCTGCAGCGTCTCCCGCGTTAAGTAACCCTATGTCCTTTCTTGGGTCTTAAACTTTATACGTGTCAAATTTCATCAAAATCCGTTCAGCGGTTTCGTTCTGAAGGCTTAACATACGGACAGACCGAGTCACTTTCATATTTATAAAATTGGTGTGGATAATAGAGGTCATTAATATAACCCCTACTTTTCAACTTGTAAATTGTGTAAAAAAAATATGCCAACAAGTATAGTATTCACATTAGTTACTTTTCGTATTGTTTCTATACTAGACTATAGAAACAATACGAAATAAGAATAAATGTAGAAAATAATGAATAATATATGTACGTTGTATAATGACAGTTAGTAAACGTTTGAGTATACATTTACTAACCCATCGCGAACCGAATAGGAACTTGTGTTTGCGTCATAAAAACCACCCTATCTTTTCATCCTTTACTGCTTATGTAACGAAACCTTTATGAAACAGTATTACGTATGTAAGACTGTACGAATTTATTAAATCATTATAAAACAACGAAGTTAAAACTGTAGCAGGCTATAATGTTTTACTGCTAAGAGAAAATACTACAAATATTATTGGCCGCAAAAGTTGATACACAAGGAATTCATTTGGATACATAAACGAAAAATCGGAACACCAATACGAGTAATATTTGTAAATTATTTTTACTTCCAGCTGAGGATACTTTTTAAGGTCACAATTATGTTTATAAAAAAGTTTAATGTTTTGTCTTTCACTTTGAATATGAATAGGCCGTGATTAGTAGTGGGTAATGATTGTAAAAGTCAGATAAAAGTGGTTTTACTCGCACTAGTAACAAAAAATAATAGAAATCGTCATAGAGATTCGTGAATACCTAATTAGGAAGCAGAAACACAAGACAATTTTGAACAAAACAATTGAATTAGGTAAGCTCATTTACCTTTATAACGCAAAGGTATATTGAATTCGCACAATGTAGAAATATAATATTCTTTGTAACGGTTCAGTAGCTATAGCTGTACATACATCCCTACTTACATCTCTCACTATTCGATGGAAAAAATCTAGTACGGCATTAAGTCGTGGCAAAGAGGCGAGGCAGTAGGTTGCCCTCTTTCAAGTCGACTCGGAACACTTGAATACCCCCTCCCCACACCACTGACGAGGCATAGACTATGTTTATTTGCATCGGATATTCCTTGGGTAAATATTTGAAAAAACCTACGTCTGTGAATAATTCCTGTCTATCTGCGACTTGCTTGAAGAAATTATACGCGTGAAATCTCATATTCAGGAAGGTAGCTTTTGTTTTGGAAGACGAAGTATTAGGTGCGATTGGAAGTTTTGTAAACAAACATTGTGGCAATATAAAACATTTATATTCACAAAATTCCATCTGTTTTATATAGGCTGTTTCACTCATTTGATCTAGAAGATTTTTTGTTCTACTATTCTTAAAAAGGTATGAATGCAAACCGAATTTTTATATTACACTTAAAACAAGCCCTCTAACTAACAACACACACGACATGTATATCAAACTTATATGACTATAACATTACAACTACAGCCACGAAAAATTGGCCAAACCGCATACGAGAATCGAACTACGCAGATCCGACAAGCGGTCTCTTATAACTTTTCCCTTTTAACCTTTCGTCCCCCCGTGGCCCCGCGGCCCGCGGCCCGTCGCCGGCTCCCTCGGGAGGCGGTCCCCTGGGCCGGCATCGACTCCCCTGGTGAGCCCCTCCCCTGCCACCACTCAATACCGACACGCCAAGCGGACGCCAAAGATTAAGCAGGTGGAAGCGGGGTTTGTTGTGTCAAATGAGACGCGTGTGTTTTGAGGTAACTTTTACTGGTTTCTCTTCACTTTTCCGTGTACAAGTGATAGTCATGATTTGAAGTTACTGTTGCATGTTTGTTTACATTATGAGCGATAACCGTTTCTATGAAGAATTGATTTTTAAACATCAGTGATTTGAATATTGGGCTTTCAAATACGAAATAGGTTTAAGTATTTTTTATTGCCATTCGTTAGTTTACTTGTTCGAGTATTTTATTTCTATATATCAATAAATGTATACGAGTTAGATGTAGTATGCCCTGTTTGCATCCACAGATTTACAAATAAGACACAACATTTCAATAGAAATAATAAATTATTCCTGCAGCATATCTTCACAGGTTTGTTAAACTTTTAAGACAAACTAAACAGATTGTCGTATCTGCACACATCTAAATAACATCGGCGAGTTAATCTTTGTGTAACATGCGACGGGCCCATAACGGGCCCAGTTTTCGACTTGTTTTTCCGCGTGCTTCCATAGCAGGCGTTAATATTTCAGTGTGTACCAAATTCAAGGGTTAACTGTTCCCCGTCTACGCTGACGGTGTAAATAGACGGGAACAATTGAACGATTCCTATTGTGATTAAATAGCGATGGAACTGAGTAAATGATTTACAAGGCGTATGTTTCACATAAAATAAAAACTTTTCGTTTACGTACTGGCATATTTGATTCACACATTTTAACTTTAGAACCTGAATTGCAAGAATCTGATAGTTGTTAATGCAAACCTTTTATAAAGATTACTAAATGTACCCTCTTACTACTTATATTTTCACTTCTTCCTTAACATATTTGAGGACTATTCTAAACTTAAAATGTTACAGTTATTTACACAGCTTTACTTGAATTTTTGATTATGTAACTCACCCTAAGAACTCGAGTCACTCAAATATCGTACCTAGCTACTCTTTACCAACTATTTATAAACAACAAATTTTGTAACCTTGACACTATATGTCTAACTTTTCCGCGAGCATTATTGACATAGTTCAACGTATATACATTACAGGTGTATAGGTAGATAGGTAGACTGTATCATTTTGAATATTACCTATATATCGTAACCGGTTGGTTATATTCATAAGTATATGCACCCATCGATTTCTATCCACAGTTCGGCAACTTTCACTTCCTACAATGCTTCCGTATACATATCGAATGCTGTAAATATAAAGCACTGTAGTAGTTTTTCCAATGTGTCGAGTGAGGAGGGTATCGCGGGCGACGCAGCATCCTGCCGTCGTCATGGCAACGCGATAAAACCTCGCCTTTTCATAGCCCTCCCTAACAGTAAACGTTAGTTTCAGAGAGTTTCCTGCGATGGAAATTGTATGGTTTTATATGTGAATACGAGTGCCAACATAACGTGGATTGTAAATGATAAAACGTATGTATATATTTTGTTTATTAGTCTACATAGCAACGCATGGAAAAGTTTATCGAAACAAATATTAGGTAAGATCATGTATAGTAAATGTAACTTGATCTGCATGAAAAATATTTATAACCAAATTACTTTTAATGCAATTGAATTTAGATAAGTCGGTTAAAAAGTACCGCTACAACCGCGGATCAATCATCAATAAACTATGGATTAAGTTATACCTGTCACTTTTGTTTCCATCTCAAAAAATAGAGATGTCAATAGACTTAAATCGGGTTTAGGTTAATAGAGGTATAATCTTTGTTTATGAATAACAGGGATCATATCTAAATATTATTGCTTGTATGCTGACATGTGTTGATATTTATCTCCAAACCCCGTGTATACTGTACCGGGTACTCTTTCAAATCTAAAAGCGCTTGCTCTCGGAGCCGAGTAGTTTCCAATTGACAATGTACCTACTGGTAGACGGGGCAATCGCTCGCGGCTTGTAAGCGCCTTTGCCTCCCACCCGTCTGCCAGAATTCAGCTAAAATACTTGTTGTAGAGTCCTGATGTATCTTGTTAACTTTGATTATGATATGGTATTTACATGTATAGTAAAGAGAAAATCGTCAAAGGTGATAATAGCGGAAAGACTGATATGGGCAACTAGGATTGCTGAATAGGTACGTACTGATAAATTCTAATATTTACTTTAAGTCTGTAACTATATAATATTTAGGTCATGGGCATTTTCCTGTCTCTACTAAAGATTATCGAACAAGCTGAGTTTACAAAATTTTATTTTTATAATCGCAGGTCAACTTTTTAACTATTCTTTTAAGAGCTTGAACATGATACAAGAAATACGTGTTGGTAGTTTTCAGGAAAGGAATAATAAAAAGATGAACGTTTTTATATTGTTCGTTTGGCCTACTAATAAACATAGTAAGCAACCCTTTAATATTCATAAGCTAAGTCCAAATTAAGGCACATGTACGCTTGAAACATATACATACATTGCTCTTTCGTGCACAATCAACATACAAAGACAAGAGGCAACATTACGCGGGCATCACTTCATTGTGGGCACCGGTCTAATTGTAACTACACTCTTGGGCACTATCAGCCGCTCAGCGCTCCGCCGGGTAGGCGTGGGCCACTAATCTTCGACCCCTACATACCAATACGCTTCCCTATCCTCCCAAAAGAATATAGAGCTTATCAGGAAGATATAAAGTCCAAATTCGATAAAACCAAAAAGGTCGTATCTGCAAACGTAGCGAGGGTTAACGCACACTATCAACTCATTAAATTGCATCGCCTTTTTAATGAGTCTGAAAGTGAACAAAGGATATTGAGCGCGATTACATTAAGTACCTAGTTGTAGTGTTAGAAAGGTAAGATAGTGTTTTGTGGACTATTTTCACGATGTTTTCTGGTTACTGTTTGCTGTTAAATGAAAAACTTGGAGCATATTGTGGTAGGAAGCGAGAATAAAGGAGAAATATCTGTGATAGAGCTTCAATGAAATTTACTTTGTGTTGTATAATGTTTATTTGATCTTTCACTTTAGGAATCAAGCTGTTTTAATTGTTGTGATTGTTAAACTATTTTATTCTAATGACTAATTTTATAGTGGTATCTCATTATGATTCGAAACACTTTTCGTATAAGAGTAAGGACAATGTTTACCAATGTATCAGTGAGAGTTTTTAAGTTTGGTTCACACCATTTAATACATCAGAAGTTCTTGACGGCCTTACTAAAGATACTATCTGATAACGGACGACGGATTTTAAAAGGACGTTCGACTACTTCTAATTTGATTCTAACTAATGATTTTATTACAGATGCTATGGACAGTGGTAATCAGGTCGATGTCGTTTATACAGACTACAGCAAGGCATTTGATCGGATTGACCACGATACCCTAATTCAGAAACTAAGCTACATTGGCATCCGTGGAGACCTTCTGAGGTGGTTCTCCTCTTACATAGACAATAGGTCACAAGCAGTAGTCCTCAACAATTATATATCTAGTTGGGTAAACGTGCCCAGTGGGGTGCCTCAGGGTTCGTTGCTGGGTCCCTTTTTATTTGTACTGTATGTGAACGATATTGATCAGTGCCTCCGTTCATCTCAACTACTATGTTTCGCTGATGACATCTTTGCCACTATTTCCACGCTCGAAGATAGTCTAGCACTTCAGGCTGATTTGCTTCGGCTTGAAGAGTATTGTCGAGCTCATAGACTTGATCTTAACCCATCCAAGTGCTCTGTGATCACTTACACCAGAAAGCGTGTAGTTCTAGCTACCACTTATACTCTTATGGGCCAGACTTTGCCAAGGTGCAGTACCATACGTGACTTAGGCGTCCATCAAGACAGTAAGTTAGTTTTTGACACACACATTGACGCAATTGTCAAAAAAGCTTCTAAATTACTAGGGTTTATAATGCGTCTATCTAAATGTTTTACAGATGCTAAAACACTTAAGATTTTGTACTGTACTTTTGTTAGAAGTCAACTTGAGTATGCGTCGCAGATATGGAACCCGCGGTATCATAAATACATTGACCGCATTGAAAGCATCCAAAGACGTTTCTTAAAGTATCTGTGCTTCCATCAAAAGGTTCCATATCATTCAACCGATTATCTTAGACTCTGTAAAAAGTACCATCTACTACCACTGGTAGATCGACGTAAAATTGCTGACTGTCTATTCCTATTGAAAATCCTTAATAGTAATATTGATAACCCCGAGTTATTGTCAAAGATTTATTTTAATGTGCCATGTAAAACAATTCGTTTTAATCCACCCATACGTGTACCTCATTCATCTTCCAACTATAGGCAGAATAGTTATATTGTGCGTGCAAGCAGACATTTCAATGATATTTGCAAGGAGCATGACTTAGATCCATTTACAATTAATGTAAATTCGGCCAGGCGGTGCTTAAGCCTCAAATTTTTCAAGTAGCAGTAGTTTATTTTGTTTGTTTAATTTTATTTTAGTTACATTTTATGAACAAAGTTAGTTTATACCTAGTATTATTTTATTAAATGCGTTTTTTTTTGTTATGTGCTCACACCGTAAATCATAATATTAGAAATCTATTCGTGGGGATTTGTAATTGGCTTTCTGGTGACTAACGTTTTTGTTGTTATTGATTGTTTTTCTTAGCTGTAAGTCCTCCATGCACTAAATAAATAAATAAATAAATAAATAACTTGGATCTAAAAGGGGTGTTACATTTAACCGTAAAGACAAACACATGAATAAATCAACGCTCACGAATACCCAATCATCACCAATCTAATAAATTAACCTACACTCGCAATGGCCAACAAAATTATAACCTCATAACGGCTAGTTTCTATCACTTACTTTTATGTAAATATACGAAACATTATTACATGGCTCCCTCATATTTACCCGGTGAATATGCTATAAAGTGATATCACGTGATCGTTTTCGGCTGGGTAATAGTTATAAATTACCCGGGTAGTTTATAAAAGCCGGTTAACCCGAGGTAAGCGGACAAGGAGTATAATTTATTATTGGGAAATTCGCGGGCGCGTATTTTCATACGCTATGCGGATCATGATATACGTAATTGTAGCCGCATTATTAAGTGGCTTTATTAACGGCATTAAGGGAGGTTTCATTCGTTTACGCACAAACCTTTTAGTATTGACTTACTCTAAGTATATTTTGGACATTTACATACGCAGGATGTCCTCAGTAGACCTTTTGTTTGACTTTTCCTTTTCTTTTGGCACTAATTGCTGACATAACTCTTACAAATTCAAACGTGTCTCTTGACTCGATGCAATTTGAACATTCAAACGTTTGTCCCGCACGAATATTGAAACTGCGATTGTTACTAAAGAAAATATATTGAGTTAAATGGGTCATCTGTGCCAATTTGTGTTTGTACCTAAGTAATACTTTTGAACTAAACGGCTTAAAACTGTCAAATTACATGCTTAGAGTTTCCTTACATTATCAGTAGGTTACATTTTTAAACTATTTCCATAACATTCAAGTTAGCTTTCGACGGACTCAATGTTGTCTAAACATACTTTCCTAACATTATACCTTTAGCAAAAATTTAAATTTGGAGTACCTCGATCAAAAAGTTTATTTTTCATTCACAAAAAAGTTCCTAGTAATGATCAAACCTTTATATTAAACGCCTAAGTCCCACATTAACACACCATACGCCGCGTTACCTAAACTACTCTATAATATTTGGTTATGGTAAATTTTTGGCAGTTGGACCTATCGAATGAAAAATATACGTAGCTGCAGTGCGCACTGTATCATATCCGCAAGAGGGACCCGCTGAGTTATTGTACCGGCCGTAGACTCGCGTACGAACAGGTTAAACTATCGCGGGACTTTACCACACACCTTTTTTGTTAAAAAATGTAAGTGTAAGTGTAATTATAAAATGTGAGACTATTGTAAATATTCTTAAACGTTAAAATATTCAGCTATTTCTTAATTTACGGTAATCATCATTATTACTTCTGGTGATCTAGTCAACAAAACAAAAATAGGTTATCTGCACTGTGCAACTCTTTGGTTTAAGACTGTAATGTACAGCACTTTTGTATTTAATAAAGAAATAAATCTCACAATATTTTTTTTACATACCTATATCTATCATTGATAACAGCCAGGCACAAAATATTTAAAGCGAGAGCCAATGTTGTGTCAAAATTCCAAATTGTTTAAAAGATTTGTGAGCGAGTGTACCAGACGCTTTACATTCACGAGCCCTACTGGATATTTATCACTAGAAACTTTTAAGGTAAGCATATTTACGTCCCTTTACTAGCAAACTGATAAAATATGATCTTCACAAATAAAATGTATTTAGTTCCTACAATGTTTACAACTCTAAAATAGAATACACATAATTATATTTATAATTACTGATTTTCCCTGCTATTATGACCTACTGAACTATTTAACAACTTGTGGTAATAATAGCCTTATTTATTAAAATGTAGGTAGGAACTTACGAGCCCACGTTTGTAATTTGAAATTAGCTTTCAAACGCTGTATGGGGCAACTATGTAAACAATAAACAGTAACAAAATGTAACAAAACAACCCGAAAGGTATCTACCGAAAACCAAAACATAAACGTTATATCGCCGATCCTACCAAACTGCTCTATCAAAATATAACGACCACGATAAAAACGATGGAAAAGAAACCAAACGTTTCCGTCGAATTTCCAAAGATCGTACAATAACAGTGTTCACATCTCTTTCTTACATAAGTGTAAAATATATATCTATCTTTTTTTAGCAGGACTTTTCCATTTTATAGGCAAGTCGATAATATTTGGACCGCTCCGCGAGATATGAGTGTTAAATATTTTATGATGTCCAGTGCGGACTCAGAGTTTGCAGTCTTGTACGTTGTACAGACAGCCATCTACAATTTTACTACTCGGCTTATCTTATTGAAAAGATCTATCAGTTTTAAGTTTAAAATTGGCAGAGCAACGCCTATTTGGTTCAGTAGTTATAAATCCAACACTTCAAAAAAAATTTAAGTAAATAAAATAGTAATCCAAATAAAGAAACCGCTATCAACCATTAAATCTATTCATTCGATCTACTTAATTACAACTCAGTTTTTTGTCACGTTTGTCTCCTACAAACTGTCTTGGCGTAATGTCATTAATCTTAGGAGGCTGGCAGCGCAGCAAACGACCTCCCGTTAAGACCCTCCATGGGCTGGGTGCCCCGTAATATGCTTATACAGCCAGAACAAGGAATTACTAAACACCAAAACCGTACAAGCCAAATACAACCTTCGACTAATTGCTATTAGTATCATTAACGCTTGTACAACTCCCCGCCCCTTCTAACCTTTGGCCGCGAAGCCAAATAGAAAATAAGAAAATAAAGGAATCCAAGCGCGAGAAAAAAAGGTAGTACGTAAGATGTATTTTTTCGCAGAGAAGCGTGTCGGTAGCATTGTTAAATATATCGTCCAATCAGTATCTCGAAACGAGGAGGAATTAGCGTTCCGAAGTGAACGACAGAGCGACGAATCCTGGTCTACCCTTTTATGCGGCGTGGCGTAATAAAAAAAAGAAATCTTATTTGAATTTGGAAGACGAATTAAAAAAGAAAATGAATTCTGCACTAATTTAAACACGGAGAGTTTCTAGACGATTTTCGGGGATCGGTCCAGCTTAATTAATGCATTAGAGTTGAAAGTCCCGACGATGGTTCGTTATGCCGGGGAGCCATCCATTTCACTTTGTGTTTAACGTTTCATATCCCGAATAAGATTGAATTATAAACTTTCAATAGAAAGAAATACCTACTACGAACAAAATATTCAAGAAATGTATTCAGTTGAAAAGCACTGTAGGTGTCAGTACTAACAGCATTTTATATGTCCCGAAAAAACTAATCACAGATAAGAGGCGACCTCTCCCACATTGATCCTTAGCCATCAGAAAGGTTACGAAGGCACTTCATCTTCATTCGGGAATCCCTTTACGGAATCGTATCAGTTGTAATGAAAGCTAATTCTTTCATTAACTCTCCGTGACAACGGGAAAAATTGTAAGACAAACGAAAACAAATGTAGAGTAACTTTGGCTAAGTAAATGTTTATATCTTTAGAGCGGTTTATTCGAACCAAAATGTTTTCTGGATCCTTTATAAATGTTTGAATGAGCGTGTACTTACAAAAAAGCTAGTTTGTAATTTAATTGTAATATTTAATATAGATTTGCAATTTTATGAGATGCACTCAATAAATTAGCTAATACTTCAAAAACAGTATATTCAACTAATACGTTTCTTAACTTCATGGTTACAACGCGAACTAGCTCGCGTTCTCTACTGCAATATATCCAATTTATCAAATATATAAATCGTAACCCGATCTGACAAGGCGTTAATGGGTGGCTCAATGCAATTTAATCTACCCCAGTTGGCGTATAACCGAATTTCTTCCTTATACGCACATTTGAGCCGAGACAAAAATATTTAGGGTTCTTTTTATAAGAGGAATATCGAAGTGGTAAGCAGAGAATGTATTTTATGGTATAAAATTATTCTTTGACTTAAAAGCTACTACATATAATTAGTATCCAAACATGTAGGTATTTAAGAAGTCAAAAGGTAAATAAACACACTAGCATTGCTACCAGTTTATGACTTATCTTATTAACGACTTTCGAGAATTGATTAATGGAAATCCGTGGTCTCTGCCTACCCCTCTAGGAAACCGGCGTGACTTTATGTTTGGATGTAAGAGAATTGATTCTTTTGTAAATATAATGGATAAAGAACACGTTTGATAACGCATTATACCGTAGCAAAAATGCGTATCATCAGTGTGCACCCCACGACATATGAAACTAGCAATATAAAGTGAAAATTGAATTTACAACTGACAATTGAAGAAGACGCTTCCATCAAAGGCGACCCCTGCGACATGTTTGCCGAAATAGGTTTTAAAAGTGCTTTCTATTCTTAAAAAGAAAAAATATTGTGTTATATTGAAAGTGTAGGTGAGTGTATTAAACCTTTGATATTACTAACAGATATATAATTTGGTAGTGATGTGATATGTTTTGTCCGGTCACTACTTGATAGACCCAATAATACTCTACCAAATTCTCCTTGTATCATTATGATAGAAGTAAACAAACACACAAGCAAACCACGTTAATGCAATTTACAAAGCAGGCAATCACGAGAGTCAGCCACATTGTTGTACAGTCGCCGTCAAAGAGCCAAAGGAAGCTCAGTGTTCCTTAATAATTAATTGGCGCTTAAACGCGCTGACGTCTTGGAGCCCCTGAGGGGGGCAATAACTGCTCCTATGCATATGCTTCGTATCCGTAAGTGGAGATGGGTTTGCTCATGTTTTGAATTTGTAAATTGTTACACAAAATGAGATTTCTGTTGATAGAGGTGGAGCAACTTATTTCGTGATATTTGGAAAGTTTAAGGAGAATGTTCTAGTAATAAGTCCAAAAGTATATTTTAAAATGTAAAGTATCACGTTCTTCTTTCTAGTGTTCATCTAATGACTTTGTATGAAGAATGCTACGGTGATATCTTGTCGTAGTATTCAGAAAAAATGTGCATTTTTGTTAAATACCTCTTCAAATTACTTTTTATATTTTACAGTCATAATCTCACTGAACTCAGTTTTGATAAGCCTAATGAGCAGGTTACAAATAACAATACCTTCGACAATATCCTAAAATTAAAACTGGTTGGAAAAGTTAGAAGTCAGAAATCTCCAAAAATGATTCAAATTAAACTATAACTACCTAAAATCTGAATACCCTAATAGCTATACGAGCTCGTAGTTACTACCATCAAGTTAATGAATATTAAACCGTAGTTACTGTGCAACAGGGTCGATTTGTAAGCTGCAATTAGTTAAACGTAAAATAGAAGAAGATTGAAGATAACATCAATCAAGTAAAAGGGCATGATTACATTCAAATCTAGATAACTGAATGAGCCACTCGTATAAATTGAATTAAGTTATGTTTTGCTTTTTGTGGTCACATATCAGTAGATTGAATTTTAAACGGTAGGCAAAGATTATAAAATCAAAAATTGCTTCTGTTACAGGATTAGTATTTTTTTTTTAAGTGCGTAGGTACTAAACTAATCAGTAGTCTCAAATTAATGGCTAATTTATTGGTGTTCGTAATATAGAACTCGTGAATTATTATGGGACACTAAAATTAAATAATTTAAACAGTTTGGTTCCACCTGTCTTCTAACACACTAATGGTTTTAAATTATCTCTCTAAGCCCATGTTTTAGGGCTTCATATTATTTTAATAACTTCTTAACAAGACTTTCAGTTCAATAACGACTATGATAGTTGTTTTTCTTGTTCAAAACAAGAACTTTAAAACAATACCACATCCGATCAGTATAATACTTACTATACTAGCGACGGTATAAAAGTAACAATTTGTTTGCTATCTGACCCCAACTCACGCGATGTCATCATAAAAGCAACAATTAACTTAAGTTTGTTTTACTACAAAGTACTGGGTGTGTTTGTCTTCAAAGAAGATGTCACGCGTGAATTTGTATTTAAATTTAATGACGCTTTTACATTACCGCTTTTATTACCAGCTCTAATGAACGAAAAGAAATAAAACCAGATATCTGACGTAAATTTTAAGAAAAAATGTACTTCGTCGAAAATATAAATTACGAAAGAGCGTCTATTATTAGGTACGCCCAATATTATTTAAGCCTCGCCAATATGGCAGTATTACAGTTGAAATTCTCAACGAGTCGTACGAAAGAGGGCGGATGATAAAACCCGTCACTAATTAAATGGGCTTGAGACGTCCTATTCTTAATAGATTTGTCGCTAATTTGAAGTAATTTTGTCGAGCTCCACGTTATATAAACCGTCGAATAAAATTTAATTAAAAATCGTATTTTAGTAGAATATTATTTTCTCTTCGTAAAAATTTGAACCTTACTCTAGAACAATGTTAGTTATAGTATAGCAGTGGTAGGTATGGATGTAGTAGTAAAATTGCTCCATAGATTAGATCCTACATCGGGATCGGACTAGTTGCAATTCATCATTATTATTCCAGACAATTTATCAAGCGGTTGGCTCGCCGCGCCCGACCGGATCGCACATTCTAACGAGATGGTGAATTTTCACCGAATAATTTGCGAACCGACGAATCACGTATTGGAATCGGGAATGAGGTCGGAATTGAGATAGAAGACCCGAACATTGTGGAATAAAAGGAGCTTCCAGAAAAAGATTGGCGTTGAAAGATAATAGGAATGAAAATAATTAATGAGCGATAGAATAACAAATGTATGGTTCATGGCTATTTGAAAGGAATTTATAATAAAAAACCTACTGCTAAATTGGCTTCGCATGACTTTTCCCGTCGTCACTCGAGCGCCAACAGTCAGAGGGTCGATGCGATTACCGGAGCTTATTACTGTGACTTTATCATATTTCAATTTACGATCACCACCCGGACTTATCAAGTAGAAAAATCGGAGGGAAACCAGTACGCAGATATAAATCAGCCATGAGACGTCTCATTACCAAAATAATTTTATTTATTTATTCTAAAACATTTTATAATAAAGATTTTGTATATTTTACTTCCAATTAATAATATAAACATAATTATATCAATATTTTTATGTGTATGAGCAATAGCAAATAGAAATATATTAATAATTTAATACAGAGGATAAAATTCATAAACTCCGAAAGTTAGCCGCTAATATTACATAGGAATTTTAAGCTGAACAGTAGCATTAGATAAGTCGACGGGCAAGAAAATGCTTGGTCGGAGGGAATAAGAAAACGGTCCTAGTTGTTAAGTCTTGCACAGTTTCTGTCGCTATCTTGTGGATAAGAAGCCTAATCACCAGTCGTCGTGTCTGTATCGGGCCGGGCGAAGCGCGCGAGTATTCCCCAGGGTATGCTTTTGGGACCAGTTTTCTTTTTTGGTTTACATTACACTGTAAGTGTGCCGAATTCTTTTGTTGCCGCCTCCGCTTTTTGTACAGATTTGTGTGATTTGTATTGTGTTTACAAGTGTTAGCATTGTTTTAACGGGATAAGTAGCGTAATTTGACATGAAATGTAACAAAAGGTCTCTCAATTATTACTGAGCAGATGAGTATTAATATGTTATCAACTTATCTGGAATATTCGAGTTTATAACCAAATGCATAACATTGAATACAATACTGTATATTAAGAAAAACATAGGTATAAAAAGTTATATGGTCGCACCGAATAAATAAATTCCCCTTTCTCCGCGAACATAAGAAAGTGCAAAGCTATTAATAAAGGGACTTATGAAGTTATGGAAACTTTCTCAATGTAACTGCAAACCGAGCCGTTCCGAAGTCGTGCACCAATAAACTTCTAGTTGGAAACTATTTGTAATATAAATTTATAGTTTAACGTTAACACTGGTTTTCTGCGCCTGATAAATGTGTTGTATAAACAAAAAACAATAGTTGGCTGGTAATAAAAATAAACAGCCGTTCAATAACGTTATCCTTCCACGATATGTATCTAGATAAGTATCAAAACAAAAAGGTAGTAGAGATATCAGACGCAAAAGGAATTTATTTGGCGAGAAGAAAAGAGGCGGGCGCGCGTCGGTGCGGCGTGTCTAATGAGATAATATAATAGCCGTGATTCTCTCACACCGACGTTCACGAGACCGAAAATCACCGGAAAACTGCAGCCGATAGAAACCGAACCTTTAGATAACGTAATTTTAATTTAAAATTGGAAATTCACGTTTGAATCTGGTAAAAGTTTACAAATAGCAAATAAGAAAGTTATTTTAATACATTACACTCTGTTCTTTATTACTGCAAGGCGAATATTGTGTAATTATTGTACACTGTACAGTTTGTTACAAAAGTAGGATTGCATTTTAGTCTTTCACCTTATGTAAAGCAAAATTTACTATACAAGTTCACACCACGCTTATCCTTCAAACAAATAATAATACATACATTTTTTGGTACTTTCTTGACGCCTAATTTGAACACTTAAATTCAGGACTATTTTTATACAGCTATGAGAACATTTACACCCAAAATATGTCTCTATCAAACCGGTAGCACAAGAGGGTCATATCGAATTGGGAATCGATTTTGTCGCACCCGAAATAGGGTGTAAAGATCCCATTGTAATATAGATGTTGGCCATATGTCGAAAGAGACCGGACTTTTTGCCCCTTTACCTACTACGTTTGTCATTTTGTCAAAGTACGTTCTATTGAATTCTAGAAAACTAGCTAATGACACCGCAATCACCTAAGTATAGAGCATTTTATTACATTGTTCATTGGTTAAAAGTAGGAAATGTATAGCTGATTTTCTGTTAAATTTGACTTCTTACATTTTTATTAGAAAGCATAATTTACACATAATATGAGATAAACGCTTGTAATATTTTATCAAACATGCAGAAAAAAATTGATGTAGCCTTTGTTTCGTAAATATTGTCTGATAATAATCAGAATTGTATGGCAACTTTCATAAAGTTTCCATTGATTGCTCACAGTCCCACGCTCCTTAATTGACACCCCACCACTTAATAAACAAATAACTTTTTAAACATTCGCTTAATCCTTTAATAGTTATTCCAGTCACAATATGTTTAACACAACAATCTAGTTTGATGATGCGACCCCTCACAAACCTTTAAACTCAAGTACGAACGACAAAACATCTTAATCATTACGGTTCATAAAATTCTTAAGTGATTGCGTAGGGGACCATTTGCGTGGGTATGAATTGATTTGGAAAGTCCATCTTCTAAAGTACCTGCCCAGTAAACGGTAGTACTTATAGAAACAATACTGAGGGGAGCTACAACGATTTTAAACGAAGTTGATTGTATTTTAATTCGTTTATATTTTATCAAACATATCCATTTTGAATCAGTAATTGATAAGAAAGGTTCGTTTTTAAACTGGAATATAATTTTAGTGTACTTCCAAGAACGACCTTCAAAATAAATTCATTTTTCTATAATTCTGAACATTATAAATGATTTAAAAAATGCAGAAAAAAAATATAAAAAAATGTTCTGATAAATCGGGCGAAAAAAAACTTAAAAAAATAAATATCGAAAAAATGTCCATAGCTTAAAACAGTATCGCATAAGTTAATAGTAGAGTCGGGCGGGCAGGCGGGCAGAGATAATGAAATTGTGTACAGGAGCGCAACGAGCCGCGAGCGTGTCTCGGCCAAAAATCCACTTAACAAATTGCTGCTGATTCGTAGGGTTCTGGATTGTTGCCTGCTTTTACCGTTACGTCAATTATTCGCCGTGTTATCGATACACGAACGGTTTAGAGTGTTGTTGTGAGTTTTGTTTTGCGATTGGCCGGTGTGGATATGAGCACTTTAAAGCAATCGTTGACGAGTTTTATCGTTTTGTGTTAAGTCGATTATTGTTTGAAGGTTTCTTATACGTTAATGCAAAATTTTATGCTTAGAGGAATATAAAGGTAAGTATAGAAACTACACTATCGCTATCCATAATTAATTAAGTATGCCTATTGCCTATCAAATTATGTTAAAAGTCTACAGAAGCTATGGCAGCTATAAAATAACTTTTATCATAAAACGTCCATTTGCTAAATAAAACTGGTACAATGACGCATGCATAAAATAATTAAACCATCAGAAAACGTATCATTTTACTGGCAGCGACAGTGCAAAAAAGTAAAACAAAAAAAAACAAATTGCAAAAAACACGACTGTAATGAATTCGGTGTTGGGCGTTTCGCACGCAATTGCACAATTTCAATTATCGCATTAGTTCGCGAGTGTACCGTAGGCGAGGCCCGTGTTACATGAATGGCCTGATGGATTGCTACGTAGATTAGTGACTTTTGACAGTGATAGTACTTGATGTTGAGCCGTTTACTTCATTATTAAATGTAGGCTAAGTGCTTCCATTTAAGTGTAACTAAAACTATTAAACACGTAAATGTACCTATACTCATATGTTTAGTTTATACCGTTACAAGTATTTGTTTGATTTCTGTCACAGTAGAAAACGGTTGTGTTTAAAAATGACGGAGTATAAAGAAAACGCCGTATTTCAAACAAAAATAATTTTGCCAATCATTAACAATGAATATTCATAATAAAAATCCTTTTGTTAGAAAATTTCTCGTCTAATAATGAACATCACACACAAAACCGAGTTTAATTTGGATACATCAAACGCTCAAAAATCAGAAGTTTTATTGGTGGTGAGGGAAAATTTCAACGATCAACTTCATGCGCCGAAAACCAAAGGAAAGTTGGCACAAAGGCAACCGTTGATTTTTTTTGTTTCCAAGGTAGAAAAAAAATTGGAATCGAGCGAATTACAAAACCGACGCGCGACGTTTGGTTTGTAGGGTTGGCAGAAAATGTAGTATTATTTAAGTGCGTTTGATCTTAAGTAAAGAACCTTTAAGAAATGATGTTTGGAAATTCATAATATCCACCATAACTAAAACAAAAAGTTACCTGATCATATTTAACTGTTTACTTCAATTAAAATAAGAATAGTATTTTATATTAATAATGTTTTAACCACACTTGAAATATAATGGTGATTTTTAAAATAAAGCTAATTTTATGAATTATGACTTAGGTACACTAACTAAACACATTGCTTCTTCATAGAAAAAGTAATCTAAAAATATACAAATACTTACACCTAAAATTACTTAGGTACAACCCTAAATTTCAAATATCGAACGACGAGCGACGTACCGAACGAGAGACGCCTATCTCTATTGAATTCCCGAAAAAGGCCGAAAAATAAAAAATAGTGTACGCCCTGCCCTCGTATCAATAGTGGTCGCGGCTCTATTGAAATTTTCGATATTTGTCAGCCTGATTAGCTGCCGCTCCTCCCGACACTGTTCTACATCAGAGGAGGTTGAATGGCTCAGCGTGAGACTGATGTGAGCGCAATTTTGTGCAGCTTTTGTTTTTATTGAGTTGTTTGTGGGCTGCCGAAATATTGTGGGGGTATATTCAAATGCCAAAAGTATTTGATGAATTAAAAGTCAGTGTTTTATTCAGCTGTTTAGGTTACCAAAACCTGCTGTTGATGTTGTTTGGACGAACTACCAGAGTTTTTTACATACGGTACATATACGAGCATATCTATCAATTATCAGGATGCGAAAAGCCACACACGTCAATAACAATCCTAATGGTATTCGATAAGAGCTTTTAATAAAAAATCTCATGCGAAAACTCCGCTATAGATATCTGGCAGCTACGATCGCAATAAAAATACAATGCAAACTGAGAGCCTCAAAAGTTTCTGTATCGTGAAAATGCATTTGCCTCGGCAAAGTTTCGAGATTGCCGTCATTGCAACCTGATGAATCGCCGCGAATTGTGGAATACGAAATTTCAACAAACGCTACTCTATTGTTTTAGTGTTCAATGAACTTTCCAATTTGTTTTTGTTTGAAGTTTTGTTTACTGATTAATGAAGGTAATACCTGTTTTATTTACTGACTATAAAAAGTACTTTTTAAGTCGCTTATTAACGCAATGATACAACTATTAAATATAGAATTTGATAGTGACATTTTTTATAAAAAATAAGTTTATTGTTAATTATACGAGGGTCAAACTGAAAGTTCTTAGAAAATCAAAAACTGATTACATTAGCCAGTTATTAGTTTTATTATATCTTTTCAAAATATTGTCCATTCACGTCAATACACCGCTGCATGCGATGGAACCACTGGGAAAAGCACTTTGCCCACTCGTCTTTAGGGTTCTCTTCAATGGCATCGCGATACGCAGCCACCGCTTCTTCAGCATTCATAAACCGCTTTCCTTTAAGTTTTTCTTTAATTTTTGGAAATAAATAAAAATCACAAGGGGCGAGGTCGGGGCTATACGGCGGGTGACCCAGTAATTCAACGTTTGATGTCGCCAAATAGTCGATCGTTCGCTTAGCGGTGTGCGACGAGGCGTTGTCGTAGTGAAGGAGGATCCTACTGCGAGGTCGTTTCTCTCGAACTTTTTCCAAGACAAGTGGCAAACAATTGGTAGTGTACCATTCTGCAGAAACTGTTTTTTGATCCTCTAACACAATTGTTGCGAAATGACCTATCCTTCCAAAGAACGAGGCCACCATTTTTTTTCCCGCACTTCGATCTCTCTTTACTTTAGTTGGCAACCTCTCGAAAGGAAACACCCACTGAGCAGATTGTCTTTTAGTTTCAGGATCATAACAGTAAATCCAGCTTTCGTCACCTGTTAGTATGTCGAACACAGCATTTGAGTCACCTCCGTTAAATCTTTCAATCATTTTACGGCACCAATCCACACGATGGAGTTTTTGAGCCTCAGTCAAATTTATTTATTTATTTATTTATTTATTTGATTCGCCTACAATTGTTACACATTTTCGTACTAAGTTTACATGCACAATAGTAAAAAATCCGTTGTGTACAATATAATTCGGCAAACACAGCGTTCTTAAAAAAATACAATCGGACAACAAATTATTCTAATACAGATTAGATACTCTTTTACATGGTATTAAGTTCTTTTTTTTTTTTTTTTTTTTTTTTTTTTAATAATAGGTATAGGTATATACCTTCACAGAAACTACATTATTCTATGCTGATCCTATGAACTTGGCTCCTATAGCTATTAAGAGTGGAGCTAAAGATGTTTAATTTACTGTCAAATTTATTGAAGAGCCTACACAATCTGGGGATTGGGGAGTTAATGCCTAGGACTGTTTTCCGATGGGGTGGGTGAAATAACTTAATAGGTTTCCGCGGATATTTGTGGGGTATATTAAAATTAATTCTAGAAACAAGTTGTGTACAGTCAATTAGATTATTTAAGAGCTTGTATAAGAACAGGAGGTCGAGAGAGTCCCTACGCGTTTCAAGCGTTTTGATATTGAAGAATTCTAAGCGTTTAGCATAACTACGTATCCTTTTAGCAATACCTTTGGAATAAGCCAGATGATTTAAAAACCTCTTTTGTATTCGTTCTAGCCTGAGAGTGTGTGTCGCGTAGTGAGGACGCCAAACGACCGAACAGTACTCTAATACACTGCGAACGAAGCAATTGAACAATAATATTTTAGTTTTGGGTTGGGTAAATGGTTTAGCGTTACGGATGATGAAACCAGTAGCTTTAGCAGCTTTTTTTATTACAGCGTCTACGTGGGGAATAAATGTTAGTTTTTTATCGAGAAGCACCCCTAGATCTCTGATGACTTCAACTTTTTTCAAACACTGACCATTCATGTTGTAATTTGACTCAATTAATTTTAATTTTCGAGTAAATGTAATATGGGAGCATTTCTTAATATTAAATTGCATGTTGTTTTGATCACACCACTCTAAAAGCCTGTCTATGTCTTCTTGAACTAATTTAACGTCCAAAGGTGACTTAATAACTCTAATTATTTTTAAATCATCGGCAAATAAGAACGGTACAGTATTATTCAAATAGTATGGCAAATCATTTATAAAAATGGTGAATAACAATGGGCCCAGATGTGATCCTTGGGGTACACCAGATATTATTTTAAAGATGTCAGAGTTGTATCCGTTAGCCACTACGTAAAAAGATCTTCCAGTCAAATACGAAGACAACCATTTCACAAAAAAACCAGTAAAGCCGTACGCAATAAGCTTATCAATTAGTACAGCATGAGAAACTTTGTCGAATGCTTTGCAAAAGTCCGTATAGACTGCATCTACTTGTTCATTGGAGTCAACTTTTTCAACAACATGTTCGATGAATGACGCTAGATTGCTACATGTGGATCTACCGGCTATAAATCCATGTTGATGATTCGACACAAACTTTTTAAAGTAAGTTTGAATTATTGGGCATATTAATGCTTCAAAAACCTTGGCGAAAGTACACAGAATCGAGATTGGCCTATAATTGCTCACTAAGTTGTCGTCATCAGTTTTGTGAATGGGAACTACCTTTGCAAGTTTCCATTGTTCCGGGAAAACACCAGTATTGAGCGATTTGTTAAAAATAATAGTAAGGGGAATCGAAAGTTCATGAGCACACCTAGTTATAAATCTAGCAGGAATTTGGTCGCAGCCTGGGCCCTTAGTAATATCGAGTGATTTTAGTTTTTTCAGGATATCTTCCTGTTTAATATTAGTTACAGTAAACGATTCCGAATTTTTTATTACATTTCGTGAGTTACTGGATAGATGACTCAAGTGTGAATGACTATTTAAGGAATAGACGCTCGAGAAATAGGACCCGAACATGTTGCATATATCACTTCCTTTTCTGGCTGTATTTAATCCGTCAGTCATAGTAGCTGGGTAAGATTTCGAAACACCACGTTTATTTTTTATAAATGCCCAGAATGACTTTGGATTAGCTGAAATGTTTTGTTCAATCTGTTTTATATATGCATTATAACACTTCTTTGACAAATTGTCACATTGTTTACTACACGTTTGAAAATCAACCTTATCCATCGGATTTTTATATGTATTGTATCTTTTTCTGTATTTATTTTTTTCACGTATCAATCTAATTAAACCATTACTAAACCAAGGTGGGTGTGCATTATTTTGGACCATAAACTTGGGGACATTCCGCTCAATAGATTGATTGACAATATTGTAAAAGATTTCAACTAAGGTATTGGGGTCATCTATGCCAGAAAATAGGTCTTCCCAGTTAACATTACCAAGTTCTTTTTTGATAGCTGAATAGTCAGCCTTTTTAAAATTTGGTCTCGAAATTCTGTCTGGTTTTAGGTAATTCTGTGAACTGTAACGCAACAGAATTTCAAGGGGAGGGTGATATGGATCCAATTTACTTAAACATTTGGGAGCTTCTGCAACGATACATTCGGAATAATCTACGAGAACCAAGTCCAGGATCCTTTTCTTAATGTTAGCAACATTGTTACATTGTACAAGGTTATTAATATGTGTAAAGTCAATAAATGATTGATTGGTTTTGGTGTTCATGCCTGGTGGTGTAGAAGGGCCAGGGCCTGTGGTACCATTAACAAATTTCCAGTCTATACTACTTAAATTAAAATCTCCTATTAAAATAGTGTGAGAATTTTTCTTATCCGATACCATGTTATATTTGTCCAGAAAGTGTTCCAACATATTATATTGTACTGGAGGCGGTAAGTACACTGCACAGATTGCAACTTTAAAACTGGGAGTCACGTTCACGGTCACCCACAGATCCTCGCATTCGCTTTCCCATGCATACTGCCTATTAGCAGTAAAATTCTTGGCAACAGCTATTAAGACACCACCTCCATCTTTAGTTTTGTGAAATCCTGAAGTTTCCCTGTCACGTCTAAAAACCTTGTACCTGTTGTCAAAAAGTTCACCACTAAAGACAGTATCATTAAGCCAGGTTTCAGTTAACACCAGAACATCATAATTAGTACACGCCAATTCTCGATAGAATTCAATACTCTTTGACCGCAGTCCTCGTGTATTTTGGTAATATATACTGAGACAATTGAATTTTACAAACATACAAAACAAGATCTAACTTGCAAAAAACTGATAAAAAAAAAATATATTTATGTTATAATGTTTAAAGAATCTAAATCTCTAATAATCTTATTTTCAGAATCTTCATTTTTTTTAACGTAAATACGCCCGCCTCGTATCCACACATATTTATAACCCTTTTCTTTGGCTTTGAGGCGAGTAGCTGCATGCAATTGTTTAGTAGTTAGACTCAGGTGCTCAGCGATGTAAATGGCAGATTTCTCGCCGTCAAATCCGAGATGTGAAGTATTCAATTTATCCGTTACAGGTTTTGATCTGTTGAAGGTTATTGATGCGGCCAGAAAAGTGTCCCGGAATCTCGGTGTAGTAAATTGTACAACAATTGACTTCGGTCGATTGTTTGAGTTATTTTGTTTCATTATGCGCGTGCAGTTAGCAATATTTTCCTCCATGATATCACAATTTACAACCTTGCCCAGTTGTTTAACAATGTTTACCAAGTTTTCATTGCTTTTTTGTGGGACACATTGTATCTCAATGTTATTGGCCCGAGCATGTTGTTCTAGACTGTTAATACGTGTTGTCATAATTTGTACCGTTGTTGTCAATTTAGCGTTTTCATCTTGTAGTGATTTTATTGTTTGGGTAGTTACCTCTTTATCCTTAATCATGTCATCATATTCATTGCTTATGAAAGCGACGGAATTCTTCAAACCCTCAATATCTTCTCGCATGACGCTTAGTTCTTGATTTAATAGCGCACGCATATTCATCGTGAACTTTTCCAGCATGGACTCCATTTGTGATTTTATCACGTCTTCGATGATGGTGCGGACACTCTCCTCAGTTACCAGTGGATTTGATGTACTTGGTGGGGATTGTAGTGCCGGTCTCTTGCCAGAACGTACAGTGATATTTGTTTTAAACCGATTAGGTGTTTGCCCCTTTTTCTTGCTTTTGTCCACACAAGATTGGCAAGACCACGGTGACAGATCGCTTGAAGGTTCAAGTTCCAAACATTCATGGTGAAAAACTTTTTCACAAGCCGTACATTGAAGAGTACTTCCACCCCTGTTCACCTGGTTACAACAATCACAATCAACCTCTAGGTCACTCATATTTGCCGATAAAAGAAGATAAAAATTATAAACTATTATCCTCTCATCAAAGATCACACCAATAAAGGCCCACTCGCAACGTTCGTGATGGTATTTAGTAGCCGCGGCACACTAATAAAGGTTCACTAATGCACGGTCGCTGACGAGTCACTGTCTCGGGTCCCAACGCAATAACTCACGACTAAAAGGTCTTAAGTTCGCGGCATACGGCGTCGCTTACGCGTTTGCACAAATCCCAGGTTACAAATGTTGCGCGGGTATACAAACATTAACTTCACAGATTTTAAGTTTTGTTTAGTTGAATTTTAGCCAAAATCAGTTCATTTATGTACTTATTTTATAACTAATAGATAGTTCACTGTTTTAACTATAGTAGCCAGATTAACACTGCACCGTATTATGTATTTTAACCATGATAAAACTTTTATTTCGACGGGGCATTAGAAACACAACTTGTCGATCCGAATATCCGAGTAGTACCAAGAAAATTATGAGGTATCCACCGGGCGCAAAGCTTCCTGACTGCTAAATGTTCGTGGAGGATTTTGTGCACTTGACTCATACCGATGCCTAAGCTTGTCCGAATCTGCTGATAGGTCACTCTTTTGTCAGTCTCTATCATACGCCGCACAACACAGATGTTATCTTCAGTCGTCGCCGTAGAAGGCCGTCCTTCACGTAAATCATCAGTGAGATTAGTGCGACCACGTTTAAACTCATTAAACCAGTTGTAAACTGTCGCACGAGATGGGGCTTCATCGTGAAAGGCCAATCGTAGTCTATCATAACTTTCTTGTTGACTTAAATGACATCGAAAGTCATAAAAAATCATTGCACGAAAATTTTCTCGTGTTAAATTCATGTTGACGTGACACAGACAATTTTCAATTTGCCGCCAAATCGTAAAACAAATGACAAATTAATGAAATATATACTCAGTAATATTGGCAAAGAGTTCTATTTTCAAATTTTAGAATTATTTTTTTATTATATTGTTTATAAGTGGCCAGTTCTAAGAACTTTCAGTTTGACCCTCGTATTATCAACTTACCGATCGATGATAACTGGGTCTGAGGGTGTTTCGTTTCTGTTACCACAACTCTTCTTATCACAACACCGACTGAAACAAATTATAGGTTAAATAAAGTTTATACAAGTCTTCGGTAACTCTATTCAATTGGATTTTTTGTTTACTGTAGTATTAAAGTTAGTCATACATTTCCAATATGGAAGCGATCCCTTATACATTTAGAGACAAAATCGATGCTTGGTAGTAAGGTATCAAAGGCTTTTATACATGACGTCACACATGACAAAAATGACTTATTTGTACATGTGTATTAATTAAACTTTTATGTAGATTTTTTATCGTTTACAAGAGGCTGTGGAACTGTTATTATGTGAACTGTACTTAAAAAAAAAATTTGACTGATTTTTTTTTTTTAAATTGATTGAGGGAACTTGAAAAATGATGGACACGAGCGGGACTCGAACCCGCGACAGTCGCCTTGACTGATAATGTTTATAGTATGATAATTTTACGATTAAGAAAATGAGCTTTATTTCGCTAAATATATAACAGTTTTCTAACTTACAAGATTCAAAACTAGGCTAGAAAAGTTATCAAACGCCGTATCCACGCTAAACAAACAATACGCTGCACGCGCCCTACCGGGGCTCCTTGACGCAAAGGGCAAAGACATTGAAAGGACAGACTCCCTAGAGACTCCTCCCCTGAAGACGTGCGACAGGAACGCACATATTCAGAAAAAAGAGACAACGATACACAGTCTAAGGTGGAATAAAATTTTAATTGCTCACACTGACGCGATGTAGTGTAAACACACACCCATACATTGATAACGTGGCGAGACGAAGTACATTTACAAGCGGAAAAACCACCCCAAACAAATGGTTAAATTAATAAGAACGCTCAGTTCTTTGTACGTTGTTCGTTAAGTTACACGGATGTTTGTTAGTGTCGTTAACATCTGTAATGCTTTAAGCTACTGTAGTTTTGTCCAATTAAATATTAGCTACGAACAAGTTCAAAGGTTTTGCTAACAAATAAGTACTAGAGGTATACAGTTAGTTGCAAAGTAAACTGTATTTATTTCAGCTAGAAATTTTGCATTTACATTCAGTAGACTCATTAGGCAAAGATACTTACAATTAAAAGTAAATAACAGAAAACGCTTACACTAGATAGTAGCTATTATAATACCATAAGAATTAACAGAAATGTACGTGAGCATTCAAAGAAATAAACTCGTCTTTATAAGGGACGTTACTTAAACATTACGGCCAGTTTCAAAAGTATTGACATAGTCGTATTATGCGCGGTCACAAAAGCCTGCCGTTTGGAGAAACATGACCGTGCAATAATATTTTGGGAGTCAATATTTATGACAAATGACTGCCGTGACATTTCTACGAAAGACGAATGTGTGTGTAAGTTTTATGTTCATAATTTTCAAACGCAGAATGGAATTTGAATTTTATAATTTGAACAGAATGGAAGAGTTAAGGTTTTATTTAATTAAAATGCATGGAACGGAGTTTGAATTCTTAAATTCGAACGTGGCAGCAGAAGAAGAAGTTTTTACTTTTTTATTTACAAAACATAATTGCTTCATCGCAGCATATATTTGAAATTGTTATGAACAGTATTAGTTGAAGCTCATTAAACGAATCGTGATATTTCCTGTACGCTAAAAAATAGTATACATACCTGCACATAACTTCGTGTGTTAACAAAACCCTGCACATTTCTGGATTTTTGTCTTGACCTTCGTAGACGATAGGCTGAAACAAAATATAAATATTACTCTTGGAAATCATATCATCATTATCTGTGATAGAATAGATATTATTACATCGTGAATTATGGTTTAACATGGATATCAATAAATGGCTTATTTCATACCTACTCATGTATCACATCACACATTATTTTCATACATTTAATCTTGAATATAATAATTTGTGATCGTTTAGTTGCACTTCCTGATTCTAAATAAAGGCAATGAATCAGATAATTTCTCATTAACCTAAATTATAAATTAGGGTCAAAAGATATAATATTTAATTAAAAATCGTCGAACAGATAAGATAAAATGTGCCGTCTTCATCAAGTTATTACTTTTTGGCTAATTTATGCACCCTCGCATGCATAATTATTGCATTTTATTATCTAAACCAAAAACTTATTTGCATAATTCGCGCACTGACGTCACGAATATGATAACATTTTTTTTTTAATCCAGCCAAATTATTTTAACATCATTTCAATCTTTGTCTACGAATAGTTTTAAAACGTACTTTTTACTATCAAATAACCTAATATTAGCTTTCACAAAGTAACATAACGTAACATGGAGCCCTGACACGTGTACAGTGTGTTTATCTATTAATATCTAATTACTGGTAACCCCAAAATAGAGGGGCTTATAAAATCTTGTACAGAAAAAAAATACTATGTACTGTACATTTCATGGGAATAGATTTTTAGTGATAAAGAGGAAACAGTTATTTTAAAATTTTAATTCGTATTAATATCATAGCTTTCAAGATTGCAATATTTTTGGTATGTAGGTTATTAAAACTGTAATGTCAATTTTTTATGTTAACCAAAATTGTATATTAAATAATACCCAAAATATTTTCAATTCCACAAAAAACTACGAGTACCAAACAACATAAAACCCAACCCATTTGCAAAATACACCAAATCGTGTAACTATTACTTACACATCCAACATTAGCTGGAGCCCCCCAAATCCAAAATAGATTTTTTCATCCCTGACAAAATATTTAATTGAATACGAAGCAGGGTATTATCGTCTTTTGTACCATGGATTTATAAGGACTTTGCTTTGTACAATGTAATAGGTATTCAAGGGTCATACGAAAGTATTTAGGCAGACACCAAAATAGCTTAGGGGTCGTAACATTTTCTGCATTTGGGGCTTAAGTATAGGGGACGAGGGATCAGGTGTGCTTGTAAATCAAATAGATTTCATACTACTTTGTTATGCGGTTGGTAATATTAATGACTGAATGATTGCAACTATCAAGGCGAGTCGAACTAAAGATTTGCGACGTCTAACTGCCTTAGTTCTTTGACAATATTTTTGTTTGCATTAAACTGTTACATAATGTTAAGACACCTCGTAGCAATCGACTGTTCAGAGAAGTAAGTTATTGTAAGTGAGTTCCGTCATACAGCTGTCGGTATCTAAAAAGGCTCGGTAAGAAAGACGCAATACAGAACTGATTAGAAATTGCAAAAGATTTTAAAGTTAAGGAATAGGTACCTACTTTGCTGTCACGCTATAAGTAGAGTGAGATAGTTAAATGCATACAATGTTGGTCCTTACAAAAAGTCTTTACATGACTAACCCCTTTGCAATGTGAGAAAACTTTCATACAAAAACACTAGAATGGTGTGATAATAGTGTGAGCTAACATTTTTCAAGTTCACTCTTTGAATTGAGACAATCCCCCAGGATGCCTGGGGTCGACGCCTCTCTGGGCCATAGTTCGTCGCATGGGATTCAATCTCTGGGGAATTAATGGAGATTTAAAAAAATGGACACTTAGTACACTTACCGGACTTATCTCAGTTGTGGATCCCATATTTATTATGCTTTTGGCATATTAATCTTTGTGTCTCCCGCTTGCTATGGAGGGAAGTCGGAACTAAATTTATATTCCTACTCCTCCTATATATTCTTCTATGATTAATTTTGTTGCGGGTTCCAAGACAGTCGAGTCATTTCTCTGGGACGCCTCGAGCTTCATTGCCTCGATGGTTCTCAACGGTTATCATTGTAGATCCTGGCTTACAGGAGTTGCAATGATGGGCACGAGTGGTGGGCTTGTCCCAATAAAAAAAAAACACTTACCGGATAGTTTCTTTTTTTGGTAATTTGTAGACATATGTTCGTAACAATAATTACAAAGAACATGATTTCTAACTAAATTAGCTAACAACAATTCTGACGATTATACCAACTACACCAACATAAGACAAATTAATTATTCTGTACAAAGAAAATTTTGAGATTACTTTATTTAGATTGCTATATCGACAACCTGTAATCAAGAGTATTATTAACTAAACCAGATTGAAACAAAGGACGTAATCATCCAAATGTCACATAACATTATCTTAATAAGTCAGAGTACAAATTGAATGACACGCAAAACAGTCATTCAGAAAAATGGCGATGAAAGATGGCGTTCGGATAATAGTGAGTTGCGGTCGATTTAATTGTATTAAAACGTTAAACTGAGGGCACACGGGCAATCAGCTAATGTCGTACGGTGCATGCGAACAGAACACGCAACTCTTGTTTTGGTAAGACAGAAAAATGAGGAAGATTTTTGTGTAAAATCATGTCAAACGAATTATGTTATGTGTCACCCTCTACGTTTGTGGCACGCTCTAGATATTTTTTACGGGAGTGGTATTAAAAAGTAGCCTAGAAACAATAGTGAAGACTAAATGTTTAATATTAAACCTAACAATATTTAGGTACTTGTAGTTCTAGCATAGTTAAATGTTTTTTCTGGGATACACCAAGCTTCATTGCCTCAGTGGTTTCTGTTCGATTAAGAACTACAAAGCTCCTAAATTAGAGTGCACGATAACAAATAGTATGGATTTTACTGTATTTAAAATGGTGCTGCCAACAACCATACAAGTTCTAACAACAGGATTATTTGTGTTCCCATACTAAATCACTATCATATCAATATCTAAAACATCAATCTGGCCACCCTCTGTTTAAGTTTAGTCTTAAGATACTGACTCATAGTTCGCCGAATGAGATTCGGCCAAATCCCATAGAACGGGCCATGGATTGAATGGAGAGGCGTGCTTGGTGCACGTGGCGCCATGATTATGTTTATTTAACGATGTTCAAACATCATATTAATTTGGCTGCCTTTTGTTAGGAAAATGACTTTCGGAAGCTAGTTAGCGAGTAATATGAGAACACTTTTATATGAAGCCCAAAAAATATCATAATGCTAGTAATAAAGATGAGTCTAAAGGACTAGTTAAGGCACATTTAGATGGCATTTGGAAGGCATGCTTCATTGCACTATTTTGAATATAACGTAGTCGAAAAAAGAATCTGAAGTGTGTAAATAAATTCTACTAAAGTGCAACTGCAGTTATAATAAAAATATCTACAGTAACTGCGCTGGCAAGGAAGCCTGGCGTCTTTGCGTCATGCGTAAATTATTGCACTTGTTGTCTTTTAAATGTTTTTACTACTATTTTAATTTTCATACTGTAGTATCGTCGACCAGTTATGTGACTTTTAATAAATAAAATTAAATATGTTTTATAACATTTACAAGTAACAGAATTCACTGACATTTTAATTCAGACGAAGGAATTGAAACCATAAAATCTTACTAGCAAAAAAATCATTTTTCTTTGAACTTTGGACCGAGTAAATTCCCACTTAGCAATGACTCATTTACTTAAGAACCGCCAAGTATGTAAAACTTTAAGATGATTAAACAAGACGACTGTTTCATATTAACTTGACTTGTAAGAAACACAAATAAAAATCTTTCCCACTGCAGTCTGCACAATTTCAAAGTCTCCATGCGTTGTCGCTCATGTAAATCACGCGAGAACGCTGTTGCGATGGGAGTACGTCTTGAGTCTACTGCAGTACACTTTTTATTTGTTGTTCGCCCATAAAACAACACTATCGTACTTGTGGTTCTGATAGAATAAAATTTATTTGATGCCGTGTTATTTGTTGGAAATTGTGCTAGGATGTTTGTCGATTAAACTTAATATGAATACAGAATTTGTTGCATTATTTGTTTATATGCTTAGATTTATACGTCATGTATTAGAGCTAGAAAAAGACTCAACCCCTTACGTATAAAAAATTTCAGTATTGAACAACTGATTAAATTATACCTGTCACTGTCGTTTGCATGTCAAAGAATAGAGATGTCAATAGAATTAAGAAAAATTAAGGGGGTTGTTTAGCTTAAAAAAAATGAAATTGTGATATTAGTAAAGTCGAAAAAGCAGACTTCACATAGTTCGTAATTCTAAAACTGTAGATGGAAAAACTGTATGAACAAATGTACATATACAGACAAAACATTATATTAATTCATTGTTCTTACACCCCACCGTACAGAACACTGCACCAACCTGCGTACTCATACGATTCCGTAATTCTTAGTTAACAACGTTCGGCCTAAGTTAATTATGTTCACAGCATAAATCTTTGGTAATTGGCCTCTTGTTACATAATACTAAGAGCTTGGGACGTGTTGAAATTATATATGTGAGGTGGTGAAGTTTCATCATGTTTCCGTTGATATTGTTATTTGTGTGGTTTTTAATTGCAACTGATTTTGCTAGAAGTTTTTAATTAAATTATTTTACAAAATTGTAATGTATTTTTAATTATTTTAGTCCGACAAATTACTATGTGAATGATTGCTAAATGGACCAAAATGAATGGTTTATAAATAATATCTACTAGACCAAATCATGTATGTAACTTTAACTTCATTCATTCATTCAAAATCCCGACAGAATCCTCAACTCACATGACAAGTAACAGAGCCTATCGAACAAAAGGATTAACACCTAAAACCAAACCCGTCTAACCCAACCCTTTACCGTCGATCAAAATCTAAAATTCCATACATTAACAAGCCCCCGTTCACACTATCGAATTCTAAACTAAAATAAAAATAAAATTGTAACACGAGATAAAGATAATGATTGTGCTCAAACGCAATGCAATTTAGTTGACCAGGGGGCGTGTGGATTAGGGTCTAATCGGACGTCGGCGATGACAATCAGCCACGTGGCGGTCACGTGGGTGTCACGTGGGTAACAGGAGGCATTTGGTGAAGACATTATGGAAGCTGGTACATGTGTTTTGTATGAGAGAATAGTGTTACCTGTTTTGTCACCGAGTCGATGAGGCGGACGAATATGTCTTGTTCTTGTCGTATACCTGTGGAAGATAAATGGTTTTATAAAAATTGTGCCAGCATAGGTATAAATATTAGGTATTTCAATAAATTGTATGGAACATTTAGGAGGAAGAGAAATAAGTTAATTCGGCTAATTAACAATAAAGTATATTTCTTAACAAACTTTCTTTCAGCTTGTTCCTACTTCTAACATGTTGTGTTTATATTAACATCGTTCTAATTCTCGTTCCTATAAAACAGTAACATTTACACATAGTAGTAATAAAGATCGTAGCAAGCTACGGGCTACGAGCGTAGCTCGAGGTAGGGGCAGACATTGCACAATTTGTTAACCTCCTAGAATTGCCTCTACGCTTGGTTCTCTCCTTTTAGAGTTCCGTGTCTGAAACCGTTTGAATTAACCTTACTTTTCTCTTGTCTGGCTGCTATTGTAATTAGATAATCTTCAGTTAACAGCGAAATATACAAGTAGTTTGTAAGGAAAATAAAACAGGTTTACTGTGGGGCTGTTAAATAATTATGATACAAAGAAAAGTTTGTTTTAGATTATCTCAGCATTTCGTATTTCTTTTGCGGTTAATGCCGAAAGTCAATACGTTTTGTCATATTTATTAGGTCCAAAAACTTTCTCTTCAGATGAAAAAATAATATAAAATTAACCACTAGAAACTGAATATAAGTACAACGATAATACGATGTCAAAAGCTCTAAATTATCTCGTTAAGCCCTAATGTACACTAGCTCCAATAACATAGTCTAAGAGCTTCAATGCAGTCATCATTCATAGTCCAGGAGCTCGCTATTCTGTGCCAATTTTCCATTATCCTTGGTCTAACGGCAAGACGGCAAATATTTACAATGCTACCGTCGTGTGTATAGTCTGTGTTGTCACCGACGTCTGTTGAATACGAGATTGAGCTTTACATTTGATTTATGCTTTCATGCTATGGAATAAAGAATATAATTGCTTGTATGCGTACACTAAAGTTTTAAATTTTATGTAAAATTCAGAATTTTACCAGACAAAATTTAAAAAAAACTCGTATTTTTCCGGTTAATAAGTCTTATGTAATAGGGACGATAAGGTCAATAAGAAACAAACTTATCACAACCAATAAAATGACATAAAAAGTCTTGTCAAAAATTTTTTGTTCCCATCATATTTTGTCCCCACACTATTAATGACAACGATTTACTTATTTTTCCTACTGATTATTAAACAGTATTCTAGGTAACCTATAACAATCATGTCACCGCAAGCCCTATATCAAGGTGAAACGTCCTCTATTTCCAAGACAGTCTTGAATAGCTATTGACGACAATAGCATGCATGATAGTGCGACAATGCAAGACAAGTCAGGCAATATTTGCTCAAGTCCCGACTATCGGCCGATAATGCATTGCACATCACTGTATTGAGGCGCTCTGTCTATACAATTATATTCCGTGTATGTCGTGTGCAAACCTTACGATTATCGTTGTGGCTTCCTCTTTATAATAGTACCTAGTTTTACGAGTATGCATGTGCGTAGTGAAGAAAATGGCAATTGTTTTATTAATAATGGTGTGGTCTCTGGTATGCGAACTGGCCTAAATTTAGCAATACAAGCAGCAATGTCATTATTTTAATATCGTAATTATCTAGGTACTTTCATAACTTCACGGCTGTATTCCTCGAAGGGGTAAGGAGAGGTGACTATTGAAAACACCTACATTTCTCCCGTTATGTTATGAGTCCCAATGGGGGCAAGCCTATTGCCATCAACCCACCACAAACATTACATTACATTATAAGTATAAAATTAGATTTCCAAGTTAAAAATCTGTTGCGACGTTTTGTCGAGATCTGTCTTAAAGGACGTCATGATAAGATAAAGAAGATAGTGACTTACCATTAGCATAAAGTAATTGAAGTCTGTACTGGATGCCATTGTTCGTCTTCTGCCCTTCAACTTCCTGTAACAAAAATATTGTTTATTTTCAAGGTCTTTGTAGCCAAGAGCATCGAACCTAGTGTATGGGTATCATGATTTAGTTGTACTATATTTTTTGATAAGTTTAAATAAGTATTTTAACCCAAACAATATTTGTAACACAGCTAAGAAAAACGGTTCTTTTATATTTAAGGATCGTGAATTAGACTATTTTTAATAAAAACATGTTCAAATTACCGAAGTAAAACATGGACTTCAATGGAAACTTTGGTATGGGATGTCTTTTAACTAACATACACTATACATAATATTTTAATCAAGATTTGAAAGAGCTTATTGTCCAAAAGTCAAATTTAAAGACTCAAAACCGCCCTCGAAAATATACTAAACAGTTACATATAAAATGCGAGCCACACATTCAGTAAAAACTCGAACATGACTGTTTACTATGTGAATAATTAACACAACGCCAACAAACAAGACGTGTGAACGCGCAAACGCCCTCTGGCGACACTCGGTGTAACCTACATACGTATGGAGACATATTTTATATTTCACTTGCTCCACTCTCTGTGATATTGGAGATAATTTTTGTGTCAAAACCTTTTGTATTTTTAATAAAAAGGTTTGCTGCAAATTATATAAAATTGTTAATACGTAATCAGATACAATTACAAAATAAAATTACTCAATAATTAAACTATAAACAATGATATGAATACACGCATAAAATACGACATTTTTAGTGTAATTTTACTTATTAAAACCATTGTATTGCTATACTACAGACAAATCTGTTACTTAGTAACAAAGCTTTTCATGTTATTTATTTAAATGACCAATAACAGTACCAATAACTGGAGTGTAATAATATAATTGTGATTTTACTTCGCTTTTATACATATATATGTATTTGTGTTAGTGGTAGTAGAATTAGGTAAGTTTCGCCTCATGCATAGAACCTAATGCCATCGGAACTTTAAAGCAAAACATTGTATTACAAATATAAAATTTTAACACATGCCACCAACAAGCATGTGTATTATGTAAATGAGTATTGTGCACACAATAGAAATCATGTCGGTGTGATCCTGATTGATGAACTCGTCTGAATCGCGATTCGTATCTCGTCTCGAACATTCCTTGATAAGTTAACAATATGACGCCGTATTCGAGGAGGCTAACTAGGCATTTAAAGTTATTTGAAGATCTGCTTTAATATTGTAATCGGCTCAGATTACGTATTATTTTGTCATATGAATTGTACATAACTAACAGATTTTATAAAAACTTTTTTGAAAGATTCCAGGACGGAAGCTATGCACTTTACAACCCAATATTTATTTTGTTAGTTTTTTTTACTTTGGCTTTAGAAGCATTAACTTTTAATACACCAAAATTACTTAAAACTTTCAGAGGAGATTTGACTAACCTGATCTTTCTCGATGAATCCGATGAAGGCGGTGCGTTCGATCTCGACCGGTTGACCAGCACGGTCGTACAGCGCCACTACGAAGTGAAAGAAGTTGCTCTTGCGCAGGTTGCTAGGAGGTTGCTTCTCGAAGTGCGCGCGACCGACACCTACACTGCTACAGAAAGAATACATGGCTGTTAAATGTGGAAAGACATTTATTTGATCAAATAAGCTTATGTTAATAAGCTTTATGGTTATATTATTACAAGGTTAGTTATGAGTCCCACAAAAGGACAAATTAGAGAAGGATTAAGTGGATTAACTAAATTGTCACATTAGAGCACTGAGAGCCGAACGGTATAACCGTTGAACTGTTAAGTCAAAGGTCGCAAAGAGTCCTACCGGCGGTTTAAACTCTAACACCAGGTTGTTCATCAACCGTACGATAGAAGAAGAAAAAGACAATGAAACAAAATAATATTAAAATAATTTACAGGTTAATATTAAAATGTTTTCTACCAATAAAAACGTAATATAATATCAATTAGGCACGATGTAAAGCTCCAAATAACTTTTGGGATAATCACTAAACTTTGTCGTGTGCTACCAATACTCCAAACAAAAACAAATTTACCGTGAAGTTCGGTAGGCAACAAAAAATCCGGAACCCATTGGGCTCATAAATTACCACATTTCTTTCAATGTTACCAATATTTCTGAACTGTAATTTGTCAATAGATGTGCCGCCACCAAAACTGTTTAGCGCGCTTTTGTTACAGACCACAGACTAAACAAAGAGTAATCATAGACAATAGAAACAGATTATAATCCTTTTTTGAATGATTTATTGCTGGCACCGTTAGTGGGAATAAAGTTGTCATTTTACATGTTCTTAACCGTTGCAGATTTTTTCTTAAGTTTACCGTTATTCTATGCATTGTTTGTTTGCAATGATTACTTCATTTGTTAACTGCTTGGTTTGGTGTGTTCTCTAGTACGAGCCTTACGGACTGTGATTAAAAGTACCGCAATTTTTAAGAAAATTTTAAACTTGAAGTTTCCATAAAAATATAATTTTAAGTAGGGCCGGTACTAATGAATTGTTATTTAGTAGTTTGAATTCAGTTTTATATATTAAGCAGGAATTTGATGCTACGTACTTGAGTACTTGGTATATCTAATACATAATTATGTTGGTACACTATTATAAGATAATTCGAAGCAATTCTAAATTATTGATAACACTAATGAAGTGACGATATACGAATAGCACCACACACATCGATATCGGCATGTGTGGCTGCTTTGGTGCCAATACCAATTGGAAATATTCTATACGCTTAACACTTATGCTTAAGATAATAAAGTCTATTTTAGCTATAAAAACAGCAAAGTATGTTTGTCAATTTGTTCAATAAATACATCGATAGAGCAACATTTCAAACGCGCGCAGTTCATCAAATCTTCGGTCTCATTTCTCATTGTTGTTCCCCGTAAATGTGAAGCTTGTGTTTAGTGATGTCCTACTGCAGTTACGAATTTAAAATATAGGGATGACAGATGTGTCTGTGTATGCATTACTGTGTTTAGATCAAAGGTCCTCATTGTCTTATGTTTCGTTTTTCATATTGTCAATAAATTACAGTAATTTTAAGGCATGCTTGAGATATTTCTCAAGCAAGTCTAGAGACTTAATTTTAAACTACTTAACTTATTATTTTATTTTATTAACAATAAATGTATTAAATTAAGGGTAGAAATTTACCACGTTGATAATTATTATTTAGTTCCGTAAATAAATCAAACTTTACTATTTTATCTACATACAATGTTAACCTCGTTGGTGTTTTAAAAATGTATGCATAAAGAAACCCCAGTTTTTTTCGCCAACCAGCAAACTACAAATAACAACTAAAAATTTAACGCCTTCTACCTACATTTCTATCAAACATTCGGCCTCCAAAACTTCGATAGAACAGTAGCATCACTAGAACACATTACCCACCAGGACCGTATTACGCTATGGTTGCCCATTCATCTCTCCCCGCTGCAGAATTTGCGTAAACAAATTGGTTTCGCGATTGCCATTTTATACTCTCGCACGCGACACTCCATTGTTTTATTTATCGTTACCAGTTTCGGCGGCGCGTTCGCGATTAGGTTGTAGTGCTTTTTCCGCTTACAGATCGCGCGCGTTTTGTCAATCTTTGACGATTTTTTTGCTGTATTTACCTCTTTTAACGGATTGTGCTTTGTTAGTTTATTTGCTTTGTTTTCTTTTTTAATTGATTGGAAAATAAGTTTAAGTTTTATGATGAACTAATGATCAATAAACGATAGAATTTTAGAGAAACCAAAAAAGACTTTCTTATAACTTGATGCATAGGATACACATACAAACTTGTATCAATTATGCATAAACATTTTTTGTAATACACCTAATTACTCACAGTAATAACTAGAATTATTTTTGAACACAAAACAATTACGATTCGCGTGTACGGACACTCTTAGACGGATCATTACCTAGTAATGTAATTTATTAAAAACGCTAGTACGCGGGTGCGGCCTAATGATTTACAGTGGGCCTTACAAATGGGTCTGTCATCGCCGACGGGTAGCTATCTGTCAACATTTGTCATCCCGAGACCCGGTAATTGCTTACAATTACTTTAATTAAAGGGATATTGAAAAAATAATCGGTAGATGAAGTAAGGTTTTTTTTCGCATGTACTTAATAGAGTAAAAAACTTATTAGTAAAACAAAGAAAAAAATACGTATTCCCTGTTCGTATATTAATATTAATATAACTTTGATTTCAATAGCAAAACGTATAATAATATTATTTAACTGTACTTTTATGTATCATTTATCATATATCATTTTTCAAGTTTCCTTTATCAATTTAGATTTAAGCTTAGCATGGGCAACATGCAAAAATGACACAAAATGTCATATTATGTACTTTTGTGGGTAAATAATTATTTTTGGATAAACTAAATCGACTTCTTCACTTTCCAAACTTAACAGTGAACACACACCATATAAACAAACAAAAACATTCAACAAACGGAACAAACATTTTAAGAATAAACTCGGTTAGCTAAAACGACAGATGGAGGAGAGTATTCTATGATTCTGTGCAAACACAATACTCCCTAATTCGAGTTGGTACATCAATACGTCACATTATACAGCGCACCAAATGCTTCATTGTTGCACAAGTTCATTATTATCATAAACGGTATGGTTGTGTTAGTTTTTGAAGTATTAATTATGAATATGTGTGTTTACTAGTGTATAATTTTATTTTCATTTGGTTTTAAAAGCATAACGTTTTTAATTCATTCAATTACGACTGAAGAACGCGGTGTTTTAATATACTTTTACCTACACTTATAACTTATTATTAATTCGTTGTATATCATAATTATTATCTCCTATAAAACAGACTGGCTGCGCCCCGCGGTGTTACCCGCTACATTTTTTCGGGATAAAAAGTAGCGTATGTAATTCAGGGTGTCAGCTAATTCAGGGTGTCAGTTTTTACGTGAAAGAGTAACAAACATCCATCCATACTTCCAAAGTTTCGCGTTTATAATATTAGTAGGGATACTCTCTTACGATTTTTTATTTAGTTTTGAAATGAAGTATAAAAAATCTACGCATATAATAGCATTTAATTTGAGTTTATTGACAATTGTGTACTAACACGTTGTACTGCTATAAATTATACGGTGTACAGTCGAAAGCAAAACTGTAGCCTGCAGCCTGTAGCACCCCACCGCATCCTGCCAAGCTATGATTTACAGCGCCCTTTGCTTTTATGAATACACACTTGTTACCGCATGCTTCATTATGGGCTGTGCGAAATTTGCACGCCCCTGATTGGATACCGCGTGATAATAGAGTCATTGTACGTATCGGTAAAGCGGTGCAAGTGTATTTCGAAGCCGGAATTTATTGGAGAAAGCAAAAGTTAAAGCAGTATTTTTGTTGAAATCATTTTTTACAGAAGTGTACCTAGATGGATTGTATGTATGGACTTATGAAGAACTTTAAGGCTTATTTAACATCGAAAAAACTAAGCTATTTAATTATGCTTAGAGTCACTTTGTTTTAATTACATTAATATAATAGTTTTCCTTTAGACAGAAAGATACATACATAAAGTCACGCCTGTTTCCCTGAGGGGTAGGCAGAGACCACGGATTTCTATTTGCTACGATCCTACTTCTTTTGCTTTATTCACACGCATCACATTCCTTATACACGCTCGTCGGTTGAGGGTACATTATCATCATCACATAACTTCTATAATAAATTATTCCCCGTTTATAAGTACGATCTTTTTAAGCTTGGCTTGCGCCTGCAAACTTCCAGGTAGGTATGTAATTGGACTGTAATTATACAGTCGTTGTATTAAGCAGCTCTATTAGGGCTCGTGTAAAAAGAATTACAGAAGGCTAGTGATGATTATTTAATTGCAGAAAGCCAAAGGTAGAAGACATCTAACTTAGCGACCACTATAATTATTGTAGTCATTGCTTTCATACGAATTTAAAACGTTATTTAGATTTTTACCAATGTTATAAGTAAATGATGTACTGTGGCTTTGACTATAACAAACTATATACTTAACAATTTTTCATTGTTTGAATTATTCAAGTTGTCAGAATCCTAAATAAGAAATTAGTAAAATGTAGTCAACATTTAGAAACAAAATCATTCTGAAGCAAAGATTTAAATAATGTTCAAATTACTAAGTATATTCAGAATAAAATACGTCGGGACCGAAAAAACAATTAAAACCGTTTTTTTTAATTGATAAAGGAAACTTGAAAAACGATGGACACGAGCGGGACTCGAACCCGCGACATTCGCCGTAACGTGGCGCCGCTCTGCCAACTGAGCCACCGTGTCAGATTTCAAATTTCAAAATTTAAGCCTAGCATGGCAACATGCAAAAAAGGTACAAAAAATGTGATAAAATCCGTAAAATTTGTTTTATTTCAATATTCAGAATACATTATTTACTGTATACGTATAATATCATTTACTCACAGTTGTTCTTTTCTGAACACGAAACAAGCATATTGATTGACGGCCCCCTAAAATCCGCATCAGGAACCGAACTTAATCCCTTGCAGTTATTTAATGTCAAACAGGGAACATTCGTTTTGCTTTGAGTTCGAAGAGCGCTAATACAATTTCGGTGGCTGTAATAAGTTTAGTGTGTTGCTCTTTTCGGCCACTAAATGGTTTAACAGCGTATCAAATGAGGGTACTTTGTTTGGGTCTACTGAAATTTTCCGTTGAACGTTGAACAATTCTATATTTAAATCGATCTGATGATTTGACTTAGGTAATGATTGTTATGTAGTTACGTGGTATAAATATTGTGTTTTTAATACATTTAAAATTTAACTATTTTCTTCATAGGATCCCTAGGCAGTAAATTGAATATTAAGAAAGTGTGCTTTAGTAAAATAGGATTATTTAAAGAAATAACACAGTAACAAAAGGGTGTACCACAGAAGTAGGTAGTAAAAGTGGTTTACCTATGCCTTTTAAGGAGCAGTTCTCTTCTCCTTCCGTAGGATAATATGGTTTAACAGCTAAGCTCTTGTCGGTAAAGCAAATTATTAATATTATCTATCCAATGCTTCATGTTAGTTAGCAGTTGCAACACTGCAATTATAATTATACTGGGTGTAGCTGTTGTGTCCACTCTACTCTTAACAACCTAAATCTCGGTTAACCTATACTAATTTAGCCAACTCCTGGCAAGCGTTCTTTTGCCTACTGCCCTACGCCGACATTTCACGCGATTCATAACATAGCTGTATTCACTGGAAGGATAGAAGTATAATACACTTAGGATTGAAGTATTATACAGTTATGTTATAGGTGTCAATGTAGGCAGCGAGCTTATTGCCGTCAACCGGGCATAAATCAGACACTGAACTACTGAAAATTATCTATTAAAAAACCCAGTAACACTTTGCGCGACCCAGGATTCGAACCTAGGACTCGTGCTCACTGCCCAGTAGTCGCCCTTAACTACCACTACACCAACGAGACAATCGAACGGTCCCACACACCATCTCATACATATGCAGCGGTACTACTTACTTGGTATTATCAACTAGGGAGGTCGGTGTCATCCATGCTCGCGTGAGGGGTTCCTCCTTCAGTGAGGTGACCGGCCCGCGGGGCTGCGCGTGCAAGCCCCCCGCCGCCTCCTGGTGGTGCAGGCCAAACATCAGCCCGCCTGCAAATATTAGACCTTAAGTAACGGCTTTAAAGTCCTATTTTGAAATGCCTTTCTAATCGTATACCTACTCAAAATTATACATTTTTAAAAGCATTACTGGTGGTATTAATCTCTATTTAAGTATGTTATCAATACTGATGCTGAATGCTGTTAATACTGAAGAGATAGTCCTTGCAACTTTTGCTAAAAGAGAATTTCAAATGTCATGATTATTTCTTAATCCAATACCTATTAAGAAAAATTTTTTTTTGTACCGATCTAATAAGTTGGAACAATAAATTCATGTATTGAAGTATTGAATTAGTATTGAAGTTATACTTAAAGGAAATTAACCCGGCTTGTTTTTATATAAGGAGCTAAACATGTTTTATCAACCTACCTACTCTGTAAATTACTATCAGACTAGTGACAAAATTGAACAGGTGGTAAGAACCAGCCTCTCTGCTATCGTTTAAACCTAAACTTTCTCAGATGAAATTACCTTATCACAGTATATAAACAGTGTATTCTTTTCTCAAAGTGGCAAATACTGAAGTGAAAGTTCAAAACAATTAGAATTTCTAAACTAGCAATAGATTAACCGTGGTCATAAAAATAATAGTGTTTATCATCATCATCACTAGCCTATCTCAGTCTACTGCTGAACATAGGCTTCTGTTATAGTAGGTACCTATTATGGTCAATATTTTACATTAATTTGAATTTATTTCATTTCCTAAAGGACCTGTAATTATGATTATAAAGCTGAAACTTTTGTCAGAACCTACACTTTTAATACTCAATATTCTAACAAAGTAAACTATAATAAAATAATATGAAACTAGTAGACTGTAACTTTTGCTTGGTTTTATACTTACTGAAAATAACATTTTTATACCAAAATTGACAACATTCTAATTTACAATTCAAATAATGTTAACTTTCTCCAAAATGAATAACCATATTTATTTACTAAACAAGAAATAAATTAGCATTATTTCTTGTTTAGCCCAAATTTTATTACTTGAATCACAGGTTGACTAAATGCATATTATTTCCTAGATCTAAAACTATTTCGATCTTTTATGCAAATATATTGGATTGGCTTAAGTCTGTAATATATTTTATAATAAAAACTATATTTTAACATAGTCTACCAATTATTATATAGAAACGTGGCATTATCTACGAATTTAATAAATCATTTTCTATTGAATATGTTATCCTAAAGTATGGTTCAAGACACTTATTTTAAAGTATACTACACGAGGCAAGGCATTTAAACATTAATAAAAATACTCTTCTCACAAAACCACCACTGAATTAGTCGGAATATTAATTACTACGGCTGCTACGTTCATTTGTTATGCTACGCCGTAGACGATGTCGTAGACTTGATTAAATGAACACTTTGAATTTACTTTTTCTTTGACATGCATTTGTTATGTTACTTTTAATATTGTTTGAACTTTATAGGCAGTTTTGTTAATTTTACATTCATTACCTTAACTTCGTTACCAAAAAGTTTTATAAATATTTGTTTTTATATAAATATATAAGTCAAGTTTCTAATATTTTTAAAACACAAATTTAGATTATACTTTTGCGAAGAAAATGTAACTGAGCTGGTAATTATTTCGTGGCAAAAAAATGATACGAAATGATTTAGTTAGAGAAACTTTTCGAGTTTTCGTACGTACCTGAAGATCTTGGCGCTCCCGAAGGATACAGCTTTCGTCCCCATCCCACGGGGTCGAGTTCCAGCGGCGGCCACGGGGAGCCCGTGTACCCGCCCGCCGCCGCGTTCAACTCGTCCGACCGAATCTCGAATCACGACACGCACCCGATTACGCGCCCGAGAGCGCACGAACACCCCCGGAAAATCACGAAGACTTCCGAAAATTGCGGTCTAAATTCAAATTATTTTTATGCACTGTCTTTTTTTAAATTTATATTCTTAATTCGATTTACTAAATGCCTGTCGGAATATTCGAAACAAAGTTTCTAAGTCCGAGTGTGCATAATACTGATTCAGTACGACACAAAAAATATTTCGCTTTAAAATCACAGAGAAACCTCAAAAATAGAACACTAAAATATTTCGTAGTTTAAAGTACGCATAAAACAAACAATATTTCAACTTCGTATTAACTATCTGTTGTATAACTATCCGGTAGGCGGCTCTGTGTTATCGTATGTGCGTTCTGGGATCGAGTCCCGGTTGTGCGGGCGATCCCGCTGTGAATTTGCGGAACACTAACAAGCGTCGCGGGAGCGCGCCGCCGAGTGCCCGGGCTTCGTGGCGCCCCCGTCCGTCCCCGCGGACTGTGGGAGGCGCCCTGGGGACACGCCCTCGCCTCAAGAGCGGGACGGATACACCGACACAGGTGGCGCCACTTACTCTCGCCAGTGCACCAAATACAAAAGAAAAAATACAAGACATTGTATCTTAAAATGTAATGAAAAATCATATTTGATTTTTTAAAGTACAATTTCAATGTAGACGTCTATTTTTATAGACTCGTATTATGGTAATGGAGGGACGTTGCGAGGTTTCCCTCAGAGACCGCAGTACGCCCGCGCGAGTAAGGGATAGCGGGATGGATGAGACGCACAACATCTCGCTGGACCAGCCGAGCTTCGCTCTGGGACGGCCCACGGCACAAGTATTACTTATTAAACCCAAGTTAGATTGACGATGATGAAATTTCAGTGGGAATTGACTTTAACTGCTACCGAGATGAGGTTTTGTCGCCTCATTAATTATATGTAAAGTGTGCCGTATGTTGGAACGTGAACAAATCGCAGCACGCTAATGCTGTCGTTAAAATAACGTTTGCGGTCGTTGACATCACATTCACAACGTACGCCGTTGATTTATGTTTGAGAGCTCAAAGATAATTCTGTGACTAGAACAGATGAGACGGGGTGAATTTGTCATACTTTATTTATCTTTATCTACTTGACAACGTCTCCTAACCTATCTGTATTGACGCGTATGTCGTTTAGTGAGACTAAACAAATTGGTTAGTTAGATCGACAGCAGTATTTTGTCATTAACTCTCATCTTTAGTCAATTATCCGTATCTCAACTTTTGCTACATAATATTCTTAGTCGATACTAAGCACATATATTTGGTCATGGCACCTAGCCGGATCATGAGTCTAAGCAAAAAATAGTGCACATGTATGTATACCTACCGCATAGAATTATATAGTATGACGATCTCAGTAGAGATCTATAGGTATGTATTTTTAGCTGAATCACATTACAAACATCTTTTTTAACCATAGGCCAGCAACATTGAGCTTTCTATTTTAACAATACAAATGTATTCGCATCAAAAAAGCTACTATTGTATAGTTAAATGAAACAATTCAGTCATAAAATTCAAATGGGTTAGTCTGCACTCTCGTTTCAAATGTCTATGTTAATTTGACTGGGAGTTTTATAACTCGGGTCAGTGACATTGGTGGTTTGCATACATTGGTGACATTCTATTGTTCTGTGTATTTTCAACGTACTTAGGGAAATATTAAGGGTAGATAGACCAAATCGGAGATGTTCTGCAAAAAGGGCAAGTGAGGAGTACCCTCAACCGATGAACGTGTATGAGGAATGTAATGCGTGTGAATTAAGCAAAAGAAGTATGCCAGGATCGTAGCAAATGCCAATCCGTGGTCTCTGCCTACTCCTCAGGGAAACAGGCGTGACTTTATGTATGTATGTATACCTATCATTCATTGAAAACTAACGTGTTCGATAGGAGTAGGTAAGCTATGATTTCAGTAAATAGCTTCAAAATGTAATTTCTATTAGGTACAGGTGACTGCGTCAGTACCTACTATAGTTACATAAAAGGTATTAGCTGCATGTTTATCCTATTACTTACTCGCGTAAATACATTCCCGGTGTCATGTGTAACTCTACAAAATATAGATAAAAGTACAATGCCTTATCAATAAAAAGGTTATATACATGAAAATCATTCCAAAACCTACTTCATAAGTCTACATTTTATTGCACAGAAAGCGGGTAGCGATGACGTGTTTGAAATGGCATATTTTCTTACGTGCACACGATATTAACCGAGATACTTAAACAGGTAAGTTCTAGAGGTCCTACTATGTGATAAAATATTATTCAATCGTTTATAGAACTACTAGATGAAACTAATCTTGCATTGATACGCATTACAATTCCGAAAAGTGCAGTTTTTTTTAAGTATTAAATTAATGATTATTCTTCTAGTTATAATTACATTACAGTGTAATTTTCGAAGAGAATTAAACAGAGATATTTCGAAGTCTTTCACGTTTTTCAAAGTTATTTTGTGACGTATAAATATAGAGCTCCCTAGGTCCCAAAGCAATTATACAAAAACATATTAAGTACGTCTACGTACTGGTACCAATTACTTAACAGGTGTAAGTTCGTGTAAGATAGGTACTTATAGCTAGAGTTAATAGATATTACATAGATAGACACATACAGAAGACTGCATCTGCGATAGTTTATGAGTGTGTTTGTATGTTGGTTACCTCTTCACGCTCAAAGAGCTGGGCCGATTTTGATGAAATTTCATGTAGAGGTAGTTGACATCCTGGATTACCACACAGGCTACATGGGCTTTTTATCCCGAGAAAATGTAGCGGGTAACACAGCGGAGCGCAGCTAGTCGTTTATATTTAGTAGTACTATTCTCATATTTATTATTCCTATCTACTTATAGCGTATTAAGTAGTTATCGCTTAGATACTTTTTGGTAAACCTGACTGGAGCCTTCCAAGTCTCCTAAGGAGTCGTTGTATGTGCTTTGACGACGAGATTCAAAGTAAAGTTAATTAAATACGGTACTTAAAGTTACGTAGGTGCAAAGTTCATCACAAAAAACTCCCAAGGCAGCTTTACCTTACGCCTCCTTGCGCACAAGGTTGAACATAAAACATCACGTCACGTTTTTATTCCCAGAAGGGGTAGGCAGAGGTCTATAGTACCTACACACATATTTCAACAGTAATGTCATAAGACCCAATGTAATAGTGGCGAGCCGATATAAACTGCTACAAATCTAGACTCTGAACTGCTACTGAGAATTTAAACATAACATCATGCCTGTATTCCCCGAAGGGGTAGGCAGCGGTGCACATATAGTACGTCGACATTTCGCCAGTTATGTTTTAGGCCCCAAGGTAATAGGGGGCGAGCTCATTGCCATCAACCGGGCACAAATCCAGACTCCGTGCTGCCACTGAGAATTACATCATGGAAAAACCTAGTTACACCTAGCCCGACGCGGGATTCGAACCCAGGACCTAGTGCTCAGCAGTCGCGCTTAGCAACCACTGGGCCAACGAGGCAGTCAGTACAGAGAATTTCCTAAGGGAAAAATTAATAATACTCAGCCCAAGTTTGTAGTTTCAAAACACACTACAAAACCTGTTACTTTTATAGCGAAGCCAGTTTCTGTCTCTATCTCTCTAACTCCATCATACGATCGCAGTAAAGGTTAGCTTAAGACAACTCTTACCATTGAGTGATGAAGCCTTGCACGAAGGCTATAAGGTACTTATTCATTCACCTTCACTCATGTACACCAAAAGGTCATTTACAATAGCAGCAATGGTTTTATTGATCTAACCTCCGATTCAGAGCTCACGTTAAACCCGACATCTTAAACACATATACATGTATTATAAGTAGCTACTTATATGTATCAAGGGCTACATAACTATCCATATCTACATATAGTATATACAGTTCTGTACAGCATTACTAATATCTAAGTAAGTCCAACAACAAGGTACAAACAAGTTGTAGCTCGTCTCCGGGGCCTGAGTGCTCTGGGAGGCCTCAGAGGGACCGCCTCCCTCGCCACGCCCACCTCAAGCCACGCCTACGTGTAGTGCCTAGTTACTTCACTGTGACGTGGAGTATCTCCTTGGTTTAACTTAAGATGTATTATGGATTTCGCCTGAATATAGAAGATGGGGTCTAAGTTACGTAAGGTATTACGATCATTCGTAATCTATTTGTATTTTTGTTTTTAATTTATTTTATGCATTGTTTGGATTGTATATTACTTAGTTAATAACAAACACTTAATAAATAGGTGAAATCATATATTTTAGAAATGTCTACTTACACAAACATGCATCTATCATTAGTTTTGGCAAATGTCAAAAACCATCTATGCTAGTATTATATTTACTCTCTATTACCCGTAATATCAATAAAGTGGATTGAGTAATCGTAATAGCCTTAGTTTTTAATTTTAGGCAGAATTATTTGTCGCATATTTAAGAATCATCTATCTATGATCTATATGTAAGTATATATAGGTACCTAAAAGGGTCTCCCACATTTATAAGGTAGCATTAAGTAAACCAAAAGGTAATTAAGTTAACTTTTTTATGTCATTTGACATATATTAGAATATTTGTATGACCTAGTGATATTTAGCCAGAATCATGTGATTGTCCTGGAGATATTTCATGCAAATCGATTGTTTGTTAATGTATGAAATTTTATGTATGAAGAGAAAAGTTAAAAGTGGCTGGTGCTATACGTACACAATCAGCCACTTAAAACCTTACCACCACAAAGTAGGCATAAACAAAAAAAGAAAAAAATAAATACACATATCTTTAATATTAACAATTGATCAATGCATCCAATCTCATAATCATTTAGCGTACTAAATCAATTTCCTGACCGTCCTTTATTGGAACAATAGGTTCTAGATCCAGGTATTATAATCAGGTTACTATTGTGCCGGTAACTAGAGCGAAATCAGTTGGGAAATCGGCATTTGCATCGACCGATTGATATTGTGAATATTAATTGTCATTATTTAATGAATGGCGTGATCGTACGTGTTTATTATATTAAAGAGATATCTCTTATGATTCGGATTTCCTTAATAAAAAGTAGATTGTTTATCTAGGTTTAACTTATGCTAAGGAAGGAATTAACTGCCTCGTTGGTCTAGTGGTTGCTAAGCGCGACTGCTGAGCATGAGGTCCTGGGTTCGAATCCCGGGTCGGGCAAACTGTTATTGGGTTTTTCCATTAGGTAATTTTCAGTAGCAGCACGGAGTCTGGATTTGAGCCCGATTGATGGCAATAGGCTCGCCCCCTATTACATTGGGACCTAAAACATAACTGGCGAAATGTGGGTGTACTAAATGTGCACCTCTGCCTACCCCTTCGGGAAATACAGGCGTGATGTTATGTAAGGAAGGAATTAGCCAAACAAACAGTAAACAGCGTGGTTTCTTTTCTGTTTAGCAAAAGCGTTTTGTCTTACAGGTGCACAGGTATTATAATGCCTATACAAATATGATTATGATACAGTGTTAAATTTCTCTATGTACTGACAGCTTTATATTTGTTCCAGCTGGATATGAGTTTCGTGGTTGTAAACGGTGGGTACGATTAAGACAAATAAAATCATATCCTCTGAATTATATATTATAGAGATGATTGAGTAGTCTCTATGTAGAGACCATAGGTAACGATGCGCAACGTCTTATAGAAACAGTAAGTATTCATGTAACATTAAAGAAACAAACTGGGATCACTTCCTCCTTCATTTTAATTCGAAACCTTAAGTCAGCTTTAAATTACACTTTTTGCTGGCCTTATAACCCCCCCGACGCGAGTCCCGGATTAGGGGCTACCAACGGGTACTTTTTCTGCCAGTGTCAAGAAACATCGTCCTGCCTTTAGATGCCCCCCGGGGGGTGCTTTCAGACCCTTAACGTTTACGACTACCCGATTGCTTTTCTATGAAGGGCCTCTAGGAAATGTCCGCGACAAAAACGGACAGATGCATACGGCGGATGTTGATATCAATTGATTAGTTTGCAAACAGCGTGAATGTTGAATGCTCTGCGGTGAGTCAAGTAGAGTTTTTATAAGGAGTTCACACTTAATGAGTGGTTCGCCAACAAAAAATCTGGCCACTTAGGTTAACAAGCTTAGGAAGTCGGAACTGACAGCTTTTTTGCTATAATCAAACTTGACATATTGGACGACAAAACGTTACTAACAAGCTACAACTTGTAAAAAAATCGCTACCGAAAATGAAGCTTTATCAGTTGCATTCGGTTCTTGGTGTCTTTTTAAAGTCGTAAATATTTATTTAACCGTTTTTTGGAAATATACTAAAGCGACAAAACCCAAAGAATAAGTACCAAAATTCATACTATTACAAAACAAAACGACGAACTAAGCAAATGACGAAAAAACTCGCAACACTACAAACAAATTCCACAAACATTTTGACACAATACGCAGTTAGACTCTGAATGCGTCTTCAGTGACGTCTTTGACAAAACAAATAAGCCATAAAAGGGTATTAATGTACCCGCGTCCGCAGTAAAAGGGTTAGCTGTCTGTCACACCGTTACTACTGTTCTGTAAGAAATGTAAAAGTCGCCGACTTTTTTGTTGCAACTTCTGATGCTGTCTCTAAGTAGCATGCTGAGTTAATTTGGCGAAGACATAGCGGCAAGCTTTTGGCCTTGTTACCTCGATATTGTCGACGCGTCAAATATGACGGCTGTACATTTGTTTTTTATTTTTAAATTCTTATAGAAACTTTTTGATCACGAACAGATCCTTTTTTTCCTATGCCTCAGTAGTAGATAGGTCTTAATGAATATCAACGAGAATAAATCAGTATACATAATCATTCGTAATTTGAAAACCATATTCTGGTACAAAATCATAAATGGTAATAATCACAGTTCATAAAATATTTAGGATTAAAGTATTGAGACAAACAAAAATGTGTTTTAAACTTAGCAGCTATTTTCAACTACCAATCACTAGATTTTTATTGATCTAGTTCGATAGATCGTGAATATGCCAAACACGCGGGTCACCTAATAGTATTTTTACAATTTTTCTACTGAAGAAACTGTCATAGGATGGCGCATTTTATATACCTACTAATTATTGAGCAAGCAAATTTTAGTTAATCGCATTAATTCAGCGGGCATTGTGCCATAGAATGGACAAACATTCTCAATTGTTAGTTAAAAACGCAACAACTCATGGTAGACGCAGAGTACAGGCATAAACAGAGGCTATAGAAAAAACCATAACACAAACAAAAATACTAGCACTTAAAAACAGAATTAAAATCATAACAGCCAGGTGAACAGGCGGACTATTAAAAAAAAGAAGACTGCACGTCAGAAAAACAGCACTAATGCGAACTATGAAACACGTCGGGAACTGCCAACAAAATGGACTTGAAAACACCATTTAAGTGCAGTTCGTGCCCTAACCGCATACGTTATTTCATGGATATACCTAGATTAGAGATAAACCGGATTGTTTACTGGTTTACCGGTTTATAGTCTAAGAGCTGTAAAGATAGATTGTGTGATTATGATGTTGATGTTGTCAATACTGGTCAGTTTGATTAAGAAAGACTGGCCACTATAAATATCTTAGAGCGGCAAACTGCCGTATAATTTTATTTTATTTTTATCCTTTATTTACAGATCAGTTTTCTATTTTTAAATATCATCAGTACAATCATGTGCAATCAATACGGCCAAATCAAATTACGCCACAAAATGTTAACTCTTTTAAAGTTTGTGCTGTTTTTTACTATAACCGTATGTAACTTTATTATAAAAATCACAAACACAATCAATACTGAAACGTTCAACCTCAAAGCTAAAACAAAAATTAAAGTGTTCCATTCCCCGAAAAAATTCATACCCCGTCTATCTACATTGCCTTAATGGTGGGAGTGTAATTTCCATGGCATTTTTATGGTGTTTTCTCTCACACAACCGTGTTATCATATTTGAGGCGCGGCGTCATGATAAAACACGGTAACTCGTCATAATGTGTTTAGCGTTTGCTTCTCTACCGAACTTCATAGAATAAAATATAATGTTCGCAGATAGGACACGGTGAATGAGTTTTTTTTTACTGATTAGTATACATTTTAAGTATCTTAAGAGTTGGTATGTCTATAATAGATCATCATTTAACTATCGTTGACCTATGTAGCTAAGCAAGGTACGCATGCCTATGGAATATCGGCTATGCTTTATTGTTGCAGTTCTTTAACTTAACATTAAAATAAAATAAAATAATCTTTATTTCGGATAAGCAACATCCATATGGGTTAGTAACAAAACAAAAGACAAACTTATACCTATGTTAGTAAACTTATGTTTCTACCTATTATCTATTTGACAGCAAGGCTGTTGTTCAAAATGCATCTTTGAACAACATCACCTAACAAAGGAGAATCGTACCTCCCCGCTATAGTCTTCAGGATGGAGTTGGAGCTGTCCCGCACTCTGCAGAGCAAAGAGACAGATTTCTGTCTGACGATGGCGTGGACATTAAGCCTGTTTCTTGATTTTTTAATTTCCTTACCAAAAATTGTTTGCATAGAAAAATTCCCGACCACTAAATATAATTATTAATTAATACCTAGTCAATTAAGTGTCCGTCATAATTCTAAAAATGTAGGCGTAAAGCTAAACAGTTCAACTTTGCCAATGTCAGTTCTGTTTCTGTTACACATTTTTGTATTCTCTGCATTCATATTTCGGGAAGCTTTACTTATTCAATATTTTCAAATTGGCTGCACACCGTTCTTGTAATGGAGCCGAAAAAATGCGGAAACTGAACCAAATGGATTCGTGAGATGATTATTTATTTAAAGTCACGAAATATTAGCCTCAAAATCTGTTTAGGTTTATTTTTCAAGGCAGATTATTTAGGATTGCATAAAGATTTTTGTTTTATTTAGCTTAAAACCAAATTTCCTTTGAATATTTTACTGTTAGGTAAGAAGGTCATGTACTATAACTTTTTATATTTCCAGCTATAATTGGGCTGCAATTGTAAATTCTATCTTCATACAATGTTGTAAAAGGATACAAATCGATTTAATTTTACTCGAGTTAAGTATTGTATTTGCGAAGCGTGATTATTTTAGCGTCTAGTAAGTACCAGTATCTACATTCAAAGCTAGCAAAAAACATAAACATCGCCTTACGAAAAAGCCCTAACGAAGAAACAAGTGGCACAAGTGGGTCCAAATTCGCCATATGAGCACCATGTCAGTGCAACCATTTATCATGTGAGATGTGACAACTGAATTTATTTATAAAAAAAAACAAACAATAGGACGCGTTAGGGCTAGTGGCGCCCCTGTTAACGTAGCTTGGGCTTGTAGTTTTTTATGTAGTGCATTGAATTTATTAGAGACGGCAAAAATCAAACTTTTTTTACTGCGTACAAGCCAAACCAAAACTAATACATCAATTCAAATTACGAATAGCTTCTGCATTAGGTAACTCCTAACTTTAACATTAATGGACTTAGTTTAAATATAATAAAAGATGTTCCTAAATCTGAATAGGATACAACAAAACTTGCATCAATCAGAACACCCGTTTTAATTTAGTAAAAGTTACTTACATAATAACTGGAATGTCTAAACATTCTGTAGACTACAATTAACACATTCAAAATCCAAGGGGTAGCCGGTGCCTATGATTTAGGGGTGCGACACAATACAGAGATAGCAATTTGATATTCAGGCCACATTTTTAATAAGCACCACTCGCTTGCTAGCTTTAATGGCCCGGTTGGGCCCACTATTAAATAGCTTTTTGTTGCACCATTAGCCACTTGAATGACCTTCTGGTATGGTCAGTTTTTTTATGTTTGTCATTAAACTAGGGATATTTTGACATGAATGTTTGTTGTTTTTGAAAACGAAGTTAATAAACTAAACTTGTATGATTTGGAATCCTGTATGTTTTGAACAAGAAAGTCAGAGGAAAGCTATAGTATAGTGAATAACAGGTAAAAAATCGCTACCTTCCATACAATATTTATCAATAAATACATTAGTACAACGCAAGCATCGATGAAATACCAGACTTTCATTTTTACTTAGAACATTTTTACTCTTTACAAAAATTGAGTCAACAATAGAAGATAGAACTACCTCGGTTGTCCTTTAAAAAGTCTCGCATATGTGCAACATTATGATCCATTATTATATTTTTATAGAGTGCGCGAGGCGTTGTTGTAACGAAGTATTGTGTCACATCTGTTCATTCTAGTGGTTTTTTCTGTTCTTTGACAGTGAAACAAGTGTCAGTCGTAATGTATGCTGAGTACGAATCAAAAGGAATCAGTATTTTTATTTTTTTTCAGTTTCTAAAAAGCGCTCTTCATCCTCAATTCAATTCTTCATCTTCATTCTTTCAGAGGAGAGGTCCTCTAAAACTAACTTGCTGTGCCCGACAGGATCCATAATTGTTTCTTTTTAATATTGCCTACCAGCCATTGTATACATTATGGGATGCAATAAAGTTATTGAGTATCTGGTTTTTTTTTGTTTACACAATGTCAGTATTATTGCATAAAGTGATTCTATGTTTTTGTCTACATATTTTGATCTTTTAAAGCAAGTTTAAAACGGCGCTAGAGAACATTGCATTGATTAATTTCCACATTCAATCTGAAAGCCAGTAATAAAAAAAATATTAAACATAACTAGACGTCGTATAGCATAATATACCTATTATATTGTATTGTAAATAACATTATATGCAGTCTGGCGAAGATGACAAAAACAAATATTTAAAGCAATAAAATCAACAATTTTTTTTTGTTTTTATAAGCATTTTACCTCAAAAGGCTCTCAAATATTTTTAGGTAAGTAATTGTTTAACTAAGAACCAAAGAGCGGCATCCAAGTGTTCTACTATTGAAGAAACAGATAAAAACCACTTTAATTAAAACTATTTAAATTAAACAACAAACAGATTAGACATTGCACAGTTCAGTCGAACTTAGGCAATACAACTTAGTACAACTTAGCTGAACTTAATGGAACGCGTATCACTTAATTAGTATTTCGGTAGTGACGGTGTTCTAACTTGTTTAACTTGGAGATCTAATTAGTGGCGTCTTGCACTGGCCGACCTTTGTAGGTATCTAGTTAGATCTTGTAACTATAATTAGTACAACTCGATGCATCGTTATATCGGGCACGAGAACGGTCTACTAGTTTCGATGTGACATTCTAGAATGTACAAAACTCGGCTTTCTTTTAAAGTAAAGCAATAAAGATATTTTTGTCTTTTAATATTAAGATCGCCTTCTAGGTCTGCCTGGTCTTCGGATAGTATGGATGGAAGGCGATGGAGGGACAATGTGGACACCTTTGCGGGAAAGACATGGCCGGAAATGGCACTGAACAGAGATTGTGGAGAAATAAAGGCATTTGCCCAGTAGTGGGACACATTACAGGCTAATTAAAAAAAAATTAAGATCTTTTGAACACGTTTCGCTTTTATTTAGTCCATCATTATATTAGACCATTTGAGGCAACTGTTAATCATAGATCAAAGGCTAACTAAATGTTTATTTCCTCTTTTCTTCTATGTTTGCCACCCCAAAATTCCCAAGCAATCTACTTTGACCTACCTACCAACATTTAACAAAATGATTGCTAGTCACTAGTATACAACCTCAGTATTTCGCCATATGAGTAGGAAAACGAATTCACTAATCAAATCCCAGTGTTCCTATCAATTTGATACCATTTCACGTCCAATTATACGCCAGTTAAATAGCAAAGTGCGTCAGTTATTTGATATGCACAGCTCTAATATCCGGTCTTCGGGCTCCACGCATCGACTTGAGGTCGCACTAATTAAATACAAATCTCAAGACAATACGCGAGGAACAGATTTCAAATGTGAACGCAACCATACGAGGTGAAAATTGGGAAGTTAATGCGTTTTAGTACTCCCGAGAATCGTGTTATGATATTTTAGGCAGCTAATGTATTCGTAATTTGGTTTTAGAGTTTTGGTGTAACCTTACCTACTCGAAATTTAAATTCCATTATTTCAGGCCTGTATTCCCTAACCCATTTCTGCCATTTTGAGTCAACTAAACATTCAAATTCAAAATTCAATATAATATTACACCTATGTCATCATTATAAAACTGGGACTTGCAGGGACTATTGATAAATAAAAAGCTGGATTTTGTTTATTTAAAACATTTAGCTACAGTCAGTAATGTATTAGTGTGTATTAATGAGGCCTCTATGTATATTCATTATTTCCGATATTTCACCGTAGATACCTACTGAAGGGAAATTGAATGAATAATTCAATTGTTATTCTTTTTGAGTTTTTATATGTTCATTATTTTTTTTTAATCTTAAGTAGTTCAATAAAATCCTATGAATATTTGCATATAAATTAATAAAATGTCACGTCCTAAGTAACTGGTATCAAGACCAATGATTCAAACATTCATATAGAATAACGGGCCATATAAAATAATGTTTGAACAATTTCAAAAGCACCCCTTGTAACAGCACACGATCCGTCAACTCTAAACTAGCGGAAGTTATAATTTATGAAGTGAGTTCCGGAGCTTTCGCGGCCGCCCGGCAGACTGCTAAGGCAAGGAGGCAAGGTAAGGAGCTAAGGTAATGAAACATCTGATGTATAATGCACAACGTCTAGGATCTCCTTAAAACTAACCTAAGTAACGAGAGGATTGAGGAAGTTTAGTAGACTTGTTTTAAAGTGAGGACTTGATTAATAGTCTTGAGCTTAACTAAGTATTACTTACAATTTATAGATACATACATAAAGTCACGCCTGTTTCCCTAAGGGGTAGGCAGAGACCACGGATTTCCATTTGTTACGATCCTGGTATACTTCTTTTGCTTCATTCACACGCATCACATTCCTCATACACGCTCGTCGGTTGAGGGTATTCTTTACTTAATAGATATCTTCACTTAAGCCACCAGCACCTTGTTAAATATTTCAATTTGCTAAGTAAACCTCAATTGTATTAAATCCATCTTGTGGCAGACAGATTGTGTTACTGCGAAATTCTTTGTGACTGCCTCGTTGGTCTAGTGGTTGCTAAACCCAGTAACACTTTGATTAATCCAGGATCCAAACCCAGGATCTAGTGCTCAGCAATCGCACTTAGCGACCACCAACGCGACAGTCATCATCTTTCATTACAATAATTATCATTACTGATGCAGTTTTACTTTACATGAAAAGTGTATGTCGTGTCTGCTTCAGTGAATTATGTTCTCTATCTAATTTAATCAAGTTCTACCTATAAACATAGCTGCCTTAAATTGATATAAAGGATTATTTCACATCATATACCTTGTGTAGATTCGACCTTTTTTTTCTTTTTAGGAGATTTCCTAACGTAGAACAACCTTCTATCGGTCCCAAACGAAAAGTTAAAATAAAAACTACGTTCATAATTATAAGCCCTATGAAGTAAATATTTGTAAGTCGCGCCTCAAGTTGCAAATCAAAAACTTCTCATCACAGACTAGTGTCTCCCTGTATACAGATGGGGTTCATCAAATACTGCTCCCTATCGAGCTGCTGTGGTACTAAGGAATGGCCTTCTCTCACTGAACTCGCATACAACCATTGTCACCAGAAAGCGGTTGATTCATTTAATACTTGTAAATATCGACAGATGTCACTGCAGGCACTGGTTGGGGGATTTGTCATAAAATGTCTAATATAATGTACTCCTGTACATTGTTTTAATATTATAAGCTTACAAACATAATATTATGTATTGAAAGTACATGATAACTATTTTCTGCTTTCGTGTTTTGTTACCTTACTAGATGGCGCTGTACGGTGAGCGACGATTTCTGAATGGCGGTGTTAAGATTTTCCGTGGTCGAATAAATACCCCTCGGTACAGCTCTAATGACACTATATCAAACTATCAGTATATCAAATTACTCAGTATTACTCAACTTCAAAGGTTTAATATCTACTATCTTATAACCTGTCCCCCGCATTGATGTGGGACCAGTTCTTTAAACCAATTTTTATATGTAGACAGAATGGGCTTGCTCCATTACTGTCACTAAAATACTTAATTATTATATACTGTTTTTCAGTATTAAAATTGAATGATATAAACGATAAAACCCTTGAGAAAGAAAAGAAAATAAATTCGGATTGATTACATTTATATAATAGTAAAAAAATCACAAAGTTCAATTTGTTTTAGTCCCCATTCTCTTCATGAAAGTATCATTGAATAGGGCGATTTTTCTTTGTTACGTCACAATAAAGTTATATACCACTGATAATATTAACACTACCAATGTAAGTCCAAAGACGTTGAAAGTTATTCGAATACAATGACCTCTTACAAACGGAATGCTCCGGCCTGTGGTGTAACTTGACACTAGGGCGTAAACTCCGGGTGATTTCCCACATCGACCGCCATATGACACGATGCCAGCCAAATAGCCGCGGTATGTGAGAGGACCTCCAGAATCACCCTAAAACAAAGAATCTGGTCACAAGACAAAAATATACGCGAAATTACCTGTCAGTAGAGTTCAAAACATAACATAACATCACGCCTGTATTCCTCGAAGGGGTAGGCAGAGGTGCACATATTATAGTACACCCACATTTCGCCAGTTATGTTTTTTTAGGTCCCAATGTAATAGGGGGCGAGCTTATTGCCATCAACCGGGCACAAATCCAGTCAGTGGAGTTCAACGGTAACTATACAAAAATGATGATAATTTTTTTTTTAATGTCGCCCCACACTAGGAAATTCTCCTATGTCGTGGGTGCGTTTCACAAACATGAAATATCACATACACAAACACCCAGACTCGGGACAAACATCTGTGGTTTGCACAAAGTTTTGCCCCGTGCGGGAATCGAACCCTTAGTCCAATCACTTAGCCACTGCGCTAATCAGGTCGTCAATTCTACTTGCCACATAATTTTGAACATATAAAATAAACAGAACGCATTCTTAGTGTGGCCGTAAATTGCACGGTCGGCTCAAAAAATGGTCTAACAGTTTTGACAAAAGTTTTCTATGAGATCTTATTATCGAGTACAATCAAATCACTTTGAATCCTTAGTAACTTCAGCCGTTTTCAAATTGATCAATTCAATTAAATTAATGCTTAGCCAAGGACGTGAGTTTTTGTTAGCTGTGACAATTTAAACTAGACACATGACATGACATCATAATACTATTGCAACGGTAAATCGACCTTGTTGTTTCGTGACGTCCAAATGAACCTTACATGTAGGGTAGTAGACCATATTTTTGGTATCGACTGTACCTACCTATCCGTCTAATGCTAACATTTCTTTTTGATGACAAGAAAATAGATCGTTTGTTTTTCGTGAACTATTAGTATGCATGTATACCTACTATACCGTAAACTGATCATTAACATACTTGACAACTGTCTTTGCCTGGATCACCTGCACATAACTGATTCATTGTTACTGAACTGCGGCCATAATATTTTTGACACTTCGCGGTGTCAAGTAAAGGGATACACACCATTCTAAGCCCTGGAGACGGGTTATGCTGAAAGTAAAATTGCAATAAATAACAGTATTGATTCGTAATCATTTAATCTGCGAAAGAGAATCTTTATTGATAGATAGTTCTAACACTAAGGTAAACGTAGAAATGATTGATAACTGAATAAACGCAAACCCATAAATAAAGTAACTAAAATATAAACTATTAAAAACAATTTTATCTACCAATTTTTTTCTTAGTCAACCAAGTGCTCACAATGTTTAAATTACTTATTACTTACTATTTGATAATAATGATAATAATAAAGAAAACTATAAATTACGTATTCCATGTATCCATATCCAGAAACCAAGCTCAAGGCATTTTCCTCCAATTTTATGCCTAAACTGGTTCTGAGCATCGGTATAGGTTGGACCGTACGCGTATACGACATGGGTTCCTGCAACTGAAATGATAAGACTATGAATAATGAGTTCGACTGACAGTTATGACAAACGCAATATTTTCAGTTTGGAGTTAGAGTTTCTGAAGGCAGCTTTTATTTTTCTGTTATTTTTTTTATTCGTTCTTATAAACCTTCTGCTGACAATAACGACCACAACAAAAGACAGAATCAGCGAAATTGGTCTAGCCGTTCCCGCATGATGCCGTGACCAAGGGAAATAGAGATTCTTACATACATACATACGTAAAGAAACACCTGTTTCCCTGAGGGGTAGCCAGAAACCACGGATTTCCATTTGCTACGATCCTGCATACTTCTTTTGCTGCATTCACATGCTTCTTTATAGATTCTCAGAGATTCTTTTTTATAGATTATATTATTACTACTGTAACTAAATAATGTAATCAACGTGCAATGTATCCGGCCACTTATTCTAGGCTACAGCTACAGCTTTATGTCAAGCGTTCGGTCTCAGAGACTAGCTAGTGCGCGATAGGAACAAGTATACAGTTTTTTCACTATAACGGCTAAATATAATGTCAAATTGAGATTTTCGATCTTAAATACTTAAAGCATTCAGGGTTACATTCCATTCGTGTTGTAATTTTACTATTTTGCATTGTTATGATCCAATGGACGCAATTATTTACCTCAAACCGTGGCTTCCATAGCCCATTCCATCAAGGCAACAACTAAACTACACAAACTGACGAATTAAACTGAAGTATAATTAGTCTCTAATAAATAGTACCCTACGTTTACGAGTAAAGATATAGCGATCACTCTCACCTCGAGTACAGCAACGTCGTGAGTAACGTACCGTGTGTCGTAATGCGCATGTCGGTAACAAGACACGATTTTCCTCCAGACCTCGTCACCAAGAAGGTGGTCTGGAAGATCCAACTTTTGTGGTTTTTGGTACATAATGAAATTTGAATGGGAAGTACCCGCTACCACCCTAAACATATGCAGGGTTGCTAGAGCCCTAAACAAAAAATAATTATATTTCGATCAAAGATACAAATAGAAGTATCACTTACTTTGGTAAACCCTGAGTCAATTAAATACAACTTATGCCAGTCTGTGCAATTATAAATTGACTATCATATTACACATTTCATTGTTTCCATTCCAACAGAAAGTGTATATAAATGATGTGAAGCATAAAAAAAAAAAACATAGTAGAACAGAAAAGCTTACTTTGAGGTAAAGCAGTGGGCAGCCGTCAATATGTACTGACGAGTTACGATTGCACCTCCGCACGTTAAGGACCACCTATCACCTCGTCTTGTGCCCCTTCTTATTACAACCTGAAAAATACATTATATTAACATGAATCTGTCAAGTTACTCTGAAAATCAAAATCAGTCTAAGGAATGCCTCGTTGGTCTAGTGGTCGCTAAGCGCGACTGCTGAGCACGAGGTCCTGGGTTCAAATCCCGGGTCGGGCAAAGTGTCAGTAACACTTTGCCCATTAGGTTTATCCATTAGGTAATTCTCTCTCTGTTTAATTTAATGTATTGTGTATTTGATCGTATTGTATTATGTACACCGCCATCTGCCTGTTACTTCTTCTAACTAGATCTCCATTAATGGTAGTCTGGAAGAAATTGCTATTAGCAATAAGACCGCCACTTGCACTGTTGTTTTAGTTTTAAGGTTTTTCTGTATTACTGATTTTCTGGTGTGCAATAAAGTATATTCTATTCTATTCTCAGTGGCAGCACGGAGTCTGGATTTGTGCCCGGTTGATGGCAATAGGGTCGCCCCCTATTACATTGGTACCTAAAAACATAACTGGCGAAATGTGGGTGTACTATATTTAATGTGTACCTCTGCCTACCCCTTCAGGGAATACAGGCGCGATGTTATATGTCTAAGGAATACAATTATTGGCGCTCATGACCTTAAGGGGACGGAGCGACTTCCATAGTAAATTATTCCTGGATATATGGCTAATATTGACTTCTAAGAACTGCGAAATTGATAATTGTTTAAAAGTGAGACCTTATTCTTCGGTTAGAGCAGTCCCGCCGAGATCTCTTGCTACAGTCAAATGCTCAAAGAATCTCAGTGCCCATAGGCCAAGTGGGTATAAAGTGCAGTACGTTTATGAATGGCAGTGGGGCTTAGTATATGCAGCATCAGTTTTGACGTTGCTGCCTAAGTCGCGCATGGTGCAGGAGTGGATGGATAAGTGTATCAGTATATGTTTTAAACTGAAGAAACCCTCCTTACGGTAGAGCCAACCGCTCTACTTTTGATTTAGAGATGTGCTCAAATGTGAGGTGAAGTGCCGTGGAAGAATGACCGTGGCAAGAATTAGATGACAAAAAGTATATTATGCATTAAGTTATCATGGTACGACTCATGTTTGTTCTTGAAGAGAGACGTTGCGAAACAGAGTATCTGACGAACTACAAAGAAGCCCGACCAACTGTGGCAATTGGATATTATTAACAAAATGGTGTACTCACTTGCCTCCCATTTTATATAATTAATGTACAATTTCCGATGCCCGCAAAAAGCCGCTGTTTTAAGTACTAACTTTAAAATTCAAGAACATAATTATGTACACTTAGTAGGTAAGCAAATAAAGTTTGATTTGACATACACATTATTTAAGCCACCATAACAAAAAATATTATATAATATTTATATAATTATTTGAAAACGTTTATTGGCATAAAAAATATGCCAATAAACGTTTTTCCTTTTTTAAATAATAAATAGTGATTAATGAATCAAAAATGTTTTAAAATACGGATCATTTTAGTTCTCCGACCTTATACTTAGTTTTTGTACACTCAGTTTAGAGTCCTATTTGCAGTGTGTATCTATGGTGACTCTGTTCTCATAAATATTGGAGGATGGGGGAAAAGTAACGACAATTGATCATAATACCTGGTATGGTATATCGGTAATAGAAGCCGGTACCCCACCGTAAATTCTCAAAGGGCACTTGTCCATAAATGGAGAATAAACACTATTCTCCACTACTATATCCTAAGAATAAAGTTTTAATTACATAATGAAATTTTAGTGTTAATAGATATATTTTAGATAAAATAGTTAACTTTACTCGAAAATCAAATGCCTTTTTTTCCGTCGCATTGATATTCTTTAAACGCATTTGAGCTTTTGTAGTTTTTTCGTATAAAGGCATCACACAAAATATTAAGGCAGTTATGACACGTATATGTAAATTTACCATTTATTGGAATTTTGAAAAACCTAAACATTGTACAAAAATATAACCCTAAAAGTCAAATTCCCATTGACATTTCATTCACAATCTATCAAGTTCAGAAATATGGAGTACCTAGTGTTGCGGCGCTGAAAACCATGGATAAATTAGAGAATTGTTCTGTATATCCATGAAAAAATCAAGTAAAGTATGTATTTTAGCTATTTAAATACTTATTGCTTTTACATTTGGGTTATTTCACCACTTTTCTCCTTAGAGTACCTATTCTAAGTTCTATTCTTACGTTTTAGGACGAACCAAGCACAAACACCACTGTCTTGTCTGATAAGAATTTATTTGTCATTTCTACATTCGGGAAATTGCTTCATCGTTACCAAGATGCTACAGGCCTTTCTTTAACAATAATATTAAACTAGAAAAACCGTTCACCCTGCAAATGTTGGCCAGATCTAGCAAATTGCTTCGTAATAAGAAGCAACAATGTTGGCTAGGCTTCTGGGTTTATGTAGTTTACTACATACAACCTCATTCAGCTCTAGGCTTTAGTACTTCGCAGTATGGCGGAAAGTACAGTCATTTAATTCAGTTGTCCTTCAGTCTCTTTAACATTTTCCTGCGATTTGTATTCAGTTGGAATGGTTTTCTGGAAATAGCATGCTACTGGCATAGTCCCTGTTTGACTTAAAAAAAGGATAGGGCTTTTTTTAAAAAAAAAACGTCGCCCCATACTAGGAATTTCTCCTGTGTCGTGGGTGCGTTTCACAAACACGAAATATCACATACACAAACACCCAGACTCGGGACAAATATCTGTGGTTCGCACAAAGTTTTGCCCCGTGCGGGAATCGAACCCGCAACCCTTATGGGTATTAGTATTAGGGTATTTCAGATAGTTCTCGTGTCAGAGGTACATCTGACTCTTAGTCTGAAATGAGTGAGTGGTAGAGATGTTTTTAGATATTTCATTGCGCATGATTCAGTGTTCTTCCCTGACGTCAGCTAGAAACTGCTAATGGTACAAATTCTGTATAGGATTAATCAGATTAAAGGTAAGATATATTTTATTGAACTGTTCCATTTAACTGAGAATTCCACCATTTCCACAACAATTTCTATTGATACCCAGAACAAAGATCAGTATGCAGGGGTTTACCCCAGGTGTCCGTACCTAGTTAGTCCTCTCCTTTATTATCATTATATACTGCAGATCTAAAGTATAATTGTAAAGGTCTACAGTATGGGCATGTAAATAAGTCTTGTAGTCGCTAAGCGTAACTGCTGAGTATGAACTCATGCGAGACTTCAGGCTCATGAGGTCCTGAGTTCAAATCCCGGGTCAAACAAAGTTTTACTTGGTTTATCCATTCAGTTATTCTCAGTATCAGCACGAAGTACGGATTGGTATCCTGGTGAAATGTGATAAGTACTATATTTGCAATTGTGCACCCATACTTACCCCATTGGGGTAAAGTGTGATGTTATATTATGCTTACTTGTTAAGTCCCGGGGGTTGGAAATGCTTGACTTTTATAGGAGTTCGACGTGTAAAAGTCAAGCATTCCCGTTTTCATATAGTTTGTGTCAAAATAATAACACCCATCTGATTGGCAGCAACTATACGAAGATTATTTAGGTTCATACCACCAAAACTGCGGTGTAAGAGGATCTTGGGTTACCCTTAGAAGCGCCGACTTTATAAAAGTATGTTATTTTTATTTATACTAATATCACGAGAAGTAAGAGCATTTCGTTACAAAGTGGCAACCTGGAGAAAATAAGGCAAATTCTGATTGGATACATTTATTTGAGATTACGTATTAAAAATAATTGTCATATAAAAATTACAAAAAGCATCATTTATGTGTAAAATTAAGGAATGCGATTTAATTTTTCTACGTCACAATAAAGGTGTTCGCTACTGATATCAAAACTAAGAATACAATTCCAAATATATTGAAACTTATTTTAACACAATGACCTCGAATAAGCGGTACGCTCTCCCCTGTGGTATAACTTGTCACTCGCGTGTAAACTGTGGGTACTTGCCCACAGTAATGTCCATATCCATGTGACACGATGCCGGCTAAATAACCGTGGTATGTGAAAGGACCGCCAGAATCACCCTAAAACGAAAAATTTTAGTCATAAGTCAACTTCAAAACGTTAGTCATACGAACTGACCTGTAAGTGATTTTAACGTTTGAAGATTATGATATAGTAGTAATATAGTTACGGCCATCTTACTTCCAGAAGATGGGCAGCACCGTCTTGTTACTTTACCACCAATATTGCGATCCTCAAGCCGCTTGCCAAGCGTATGGTTTATAGCAACCCCCCCCTTACGTAAGGGGGGGGGGGGGTTGAACAGTCTGCCGGATAATGATGATAGGTTTCTCGATCGTAAATCCTTCACAATTGTGCATACGTACTAAACATAGACTAATCATGTACAGTCAGCCTCATAATGATCGAAGCACGCAAAGTAGTTAAAATGATGTGCGCAAGCAAAAATTAAATTTTATCTTAGCACCTATAGTAACAAATTGTAGTTAGCATACAGAGTGGTCAAAACAACTTAGCAAGTAGTTTTCTAAAATATCGAAGCTGTCAAAGTGTTCATAATTATGTCTGCAAACAGTTCGTTCACTAGTATCTAAGCATACAAGGTGGTCAAAAGTATCTTAGCAAACATCTAATCAACCTTAATACTCATAGTATCAAATAGTTATCAGTATCTGTATGCTAATAACAATTTAATACTATGAGTGCTAAGATTTTTGCTTGCGCAACAACATTTTGACTACTTTGCATGTTTCGATCACTATGATGCTGACTGTACATACTTTACAACTGTCTTGGCCTGAAGCTCCTGCACAGAATTGAGAGAATTGTATCATTGTGCTTCCATAATATGTTCTGCACTCGTCGGAATCAACTACAGGGGCACACACTATTACAAGACCAGGAGATGGTTGACGCTGAAAGTAAAATTGTAATTAATAAAAAAAATTATTCGTTATGGCAATAGGCTCGCCCCCTATTACATTGGGACCTAAAACATAACTGGCGAAATGTGGGTGTACTATATGTGCACCTCTGCCTACCCCTTCGGGGAATAGAGGCGTGATATTATGTTTGTTTGTTTGTGATTCGTTATAGTATAAATATAATCTGCGAAAGTATAAAAAAATCTTTAATAACCTACATTGTTAAACGCATACCTGAAGTTGATATCCCTGACTATTACGCTATGCTACCTGCAGGAACCAGTGTGTTTTCCTTTTAATATGACTGATTTTGTGTGTATTCCGATATAACACATGGTACCTAGTTATAAAAAAAACAAATTCTTTTACGTTTGAATTTTTTGGGTTCCGTACCTACCTCAATAGAAAAATGGAACCCAAAAGGCTTGTGTCGGTCTGTCAACTCCTTTATTGACAGGAACGCGTGAAGGTATCAAGTTGAAATTTATATACAATATGAACTCAAGTCTGCTATTCCTTAGAGCTGTAAAGAAAATGAAACTCCTTAAATGACTTTTTGTATCTTATTTGCATGTTGCCATGCTAGGCTTAAATTTTAAATTGATAAAGAGAAACTTGAAAAATGATGGACACGAGCGGGACTCGGAACCCGCGACAGTCGCCGTACCGTGGCGCCGCTCTACCAACTAAGCCACCGTGTCACTGCTCGCATCCATCGAATTTCTATATATCTACGTCAATGCAATAAAAAAATAGCATTAATGTTTTACTATAATATTCATGCGTTCATGTTGCATATTTTTACAAATTTGAACATTCAAAACCTATAGGGTACCTCCGTTGACCGATAATAATGAAATTTAGCAAGATGCAATGTTATATTAGCGCAAATAAAAGAAAAAAAAAGAAAACCGAAAATGTTCCGTTACGTGATGTACAAAATATAAATAACTTACTTTGCAGTTGAAAAACTGTCAGCAACCCGCATCAATGTATGGGGTAGCAGTATTTTTCCGACATAACTATGTTTGTCCATGACCACTGTTTATATTTTTGTTAGAACTATGTTATTGTCGTAAACATTATTTAGAGATTGTACGGAACCCACGGCGCGGGCAACTGACTCGCACTTGACCGGTTTTTTCTAATCGAAACAAGTGTAATTATGTAGATAGCTTTATATTTAATCACCAACCTAGGTCCAGGTTTCAAAATAACCACTTTCCCTTTATAGTGAAAGTGGAGTCAACAAGTCATATTATTACGGTGATCAATGATAGGTAAATAAATATAATACTTAATTACGTGTTCCATAAGTCCAAATCCAGAAACCAAGCCCAATGTATGTCCCTCCAGTTGTATGTCCAAACTGTTTCTGAGCATCGGTATAGGTTTGACCCTATCCGTAAAGGAAAGGGATGATTTCAACTGAAAAATAATGTCCAAGACATTTAGTAGATACTATCCTACTATTAAAATACATTCTAAATTAAGGAAACGCAAAAAACCGGGTGTTATAAATACGTGTCTGTCTGTGTATATGTCTTTGGATCATAGCTCCATTTTTACATAGCCTGTTCAGCGTTCCACTGCTAGGCAAAGGCTTCCTCATTATGCTATCACAAAACCCTATCCAATATCGGGCCATGTCTTTCCCGAAACGTCGTTTTGGTTGATACATAACGTCACGCCTGTATTTCCCGGAGGGGTAGGCATAGGTGCACATACAGTACACCCACATTACGCCAGTTATGTTTTTTTTTTAGGTCCCAATGTAATAGGGGGCGAGCTTATTGCCATCAACCGGGCATTTCATTGATACAGCCTAAGTATTTCTGCCGTTAATTTTCAGCATCACCATATGATGGCGAAAAAGCTCGCCCCCTATTAATTACACTGGGACCTACAAGTGCACTTTATGTACACTTTTGCTAACCACTTCGGGGATTACAGGCGTGATGTTGTTAGGAACTCGATACGTTGACCATACTTGTTCGAAAATAATTCATGCCAAAGGTACGCAATCTATTATACAGATACGAATAACAAAACCGAACTGAAGAGTTGATCTGAATTGTTTAGTCCCTAAGTCTTGGTGACCTATCGGTTTACATACCGGATTTGTATGCACAAGGTTGCAGGTTCAAACCCGGTCAAGTATCAATGTAACCTTTTTAATGTTATAAATACTTTCTTAGTTATTCTAAGACACCACCGACGAACGGTCACGAAAAACTTTGTGAGGGAACCGGGATTTAATTATCTGAAATCGCCAACCCACAGTAAGCTAGCGTGGTGATCAATGCTCAATCCTTTATACGAGAAGAGGCTTTTGCCCTGCAGTGGGAAAGTTATATATTTTTTTGTATATTCCCTAATAGTATGCCACATTACCAAATTAAGATAAGCAATCACCCTAACCTCGAGCACAGCTATGTCGTTCTCCACGGTATCTAACCTGAATCCCGCATGTCGGTAACAATACACAATTTCTTTCCAGACCTCATCACCAAAAAGGTGTTTATAATCTTCTAACTGTATCTTTGGTAGTTTTGAGTACACACCAAAATTCGATCTATCAGTGCCCGCTATCACTCTATACATATGCAGGCTTCTTAAATCACTAAAAAAGGAAATCATAATTATATTTTTATAATATTGTAATATCAAATATACACATAGTAATAGTACATAATTTAGTGAGCCCATTATATGTACATATCTATGATTCTAGTTTATTATATTATTTTATGTAACACACTATCGATGGTACTTAAAAAGAAAAGTTTTTAATGTAAAGGATTTCCTAAATCCAACAAAACATAATTGAAACAAAATTGGTTACTTATTGTCAAAGCAGTGCGCAGCCGTTAGTATGTACAGGGGAGTTATTATTGAACCCCCGCACGTTACTAACCACGCATCACCTCGTCTTACGCCTCTTCTTATTGCAACCTGCAACAAACAAATTTAGATAGAAATCTGCTAAGTTACCCGAAAACTAAAATATTTTTTTTTTAATTAAATCATTGGCTCTCATGGTCTTAATTTGGCTATTAAATTTATCGTTCTATGAAATAGTAAAACATAACACCTTACAACTACTTCGGTTAAAAGTTGCCGTGGCCTGGTATTCCGCCGATCTCCGTACGCCAGACTAGCCAACGTACTTACGTAAAATGGTTATAATCTTAAGGTCTACGTTAGTAGACGAGACGTGGAAGATCGAGCTATATTCTGTGTGTTAAAAACTATCATTTGAGATAAAACTCATTCGGTTATCAAAATAGTGAAGGTGAATAAATAAAATTAATTGATAAAAAATATGTTTCATTGAGTTATCAGATCGGTGAAGGTCAATCTCCCACCGGCTCTTAGACTATGTGGAATACTAAAGTGGTGCGACCAGCCTGCGTGCATGACAGTGGGGCTTAGTTCATCATTGGAATGACATTTTGGAACCGTGCAACTAGCATCCTAACGTTTCATAAGCGCCTGTAATAGGTTTATGTGAAATAAAAACATTTTGAATTTGAGTTCGGTATTAATTTCGATGCGCACCGTGGAGGAGTGTTTTCATCGCAAGCGCTATCGCCGATCGCAACAAAACCTATGCAATCTTAAAAATACGTCTCTTTTGTGCCTCCCCGATCTATCGCTTCGAATTGCCCCGTGTGTGGTTATATAATGCTTAGTCCCTGTACCTGGGAACTAAAATTCTACAAGCCTTATTATAAGTGAATTTATGCTAAAAATTAAGAGTTTAGGACCCGGTTGACAACAACTGGGTAACATACACTACGTCTTAACTAGTCACCCTCGACGAAGCGACGGAGAAAGACGCTACAACTGTATTCTACCCCAGCGCAGTTATAAATGGTATACTTAATAGAGCAGAAGTATATTGGATACTTATCATTGCTGCACTGCATATTAGTTACATTGAGGGGCTCCTTCGTGGCTACCGCGCGGATCAGTCGATCTGCGAGGTTAAGCCGTGCTCAATGCGGTTAGTCTTGTGATGGGTGACCGTTTTCACGTGCCGAGACCCGGAAGGCACGTTAAGCCGTTGGTCCTGCACCTAATCTCTTTCCCGTCGTGTCGGTCTACCGTCCCATCGGACTATGAGAGTGAGGGAAAAGGGAGTGCACATGTGTTAGCGCGCATACTAGTTTGTGCATAATAATATTTCCTGCGTGGTTGGCTTGTCTCAGCTAAAAAATGTCGCCTTGACTGAAATTCGGTCAGGAAACATGAGGTTGTGTACTTACGACTCTTCTCTTATATGCCAAGTAATATTACAGGAAGAGAAAATAATAATGAGTAATTATTATTTTAACATAATAAAAGTACCTGGTATGGCACTTCACTAATAGCAGCCGGAATCCCACCGAGAATTCTCAGAGGGCATATGTCCGAAAAAGGAGAATAAGCACTGTTTTCAACCACCACGTCCTAAAAATTAAAGTTTTAATTACTTAACTGGCTGTGGCAGCCTGTAGTGTGGCAGGCTATATTTAATATAGGTTACTTTACTCGAAAATCAAAGGCTTTTTTCTTCGTTCCATTATTTGTATTAGAAAGCTTTAGAGCTTTTGTATATTTATCGGAAAACGGTATCACATATAATATTAACACAGATATGACATTCATATGTAATAAAACCATTTATAAGAATTTTGAAAAACTAAAATTTTGTACCAAAATATAACCCTAAACAACTTTCCATAGACTAAAAGTCAAATTCCCATTGACAATTCACATTCTGTCATGTTCAGAAATATGGAGTGGTTTGGAGTAGGTGACTCTTACGACCTTAGAGCATTTAACCAATTTTAATTAATTACGACGCCCACTAAATGAATAAACCTATCGATTACCAAGTAATCGAATACCAAATTGCTTAGTCCATAATAAAATAAAGTAATTACTAAGTGTTTAAGTTTTAATAAATACCTGATTAGCGCAGTAGCTAAGCGATTGGACTGTTGCGCTAAGGGTTGCGGGTTCGATTCCCGCACGGGGCAAAACTTTGTGTGAATCACAGATGTTTGTCCCGAGTCTGGGTGTTTGTGTATGTGATATTTCATGTTTGTGAAACGCACCCACGGCCACGACACAGGAGAAATTCCTAGTGTGGGGCGACGTTTTTTTAAAAAACAAACAAACCTACCACTTACCTTTTTTTCGGCTGTGCTCCTGTTTGCGGCTCCTCGTGTTTTCACTTTTTGGAACGAACCCTAAGGAACAAATAAAACCTGTTTGTTAAAAATTTGTTTGTTTGTAATTTCCATTCATTTGTACTTTCGTAAAATGAATTTATCGTTAGAAGCAATCACAAAATTGTACATTTTAATAAACCTTCTTATTCAGTCTAACTAATCATCACAACTAATTATTTCAGGACATTACTCCCACAAAACATGACACGACGCGTGCATAATGGTGTGCCTGTGCAGCTAGGGGAAATACCATATCAGGTTACAACATTCGGTTAAAATATTGATGGCACAAGTCAATGAAATTAAACACATATATAGCATAGCAGTCGTAAAGGCTCAAAGGAAATTTAAAGGTTACGGACCATTACGGATGTATAAGCACATAATGATTTTGTTAAAGACATCATTGTCTCGGTGTAGGAAAAGTTTGTTCTGAGAGGCGATGGGTTCGTTCCCTTTACCACTGCCTGGCGAAGTGAACTGTGATGGTGCACGCCTATGCCTATTTTTGTTAGGACGTATGCCAGGATCGTAGCAAATGGAAATCCGTGGTCTCTGCCTACCCCTCAGGGAAACAGGCGTGACTTTATGTATGTATGTATGTTAGGACGCTCAACACTGCGCCAACAATCACCTACAACATTCGCGTGTAATGTAACGTTACAAAGTCGAATAATTCTTTGTGAGGGAGGAGAACTGAGCATTATGGTGCGCAACTTGATACAATATGTAATATAATGATTATTGGTACAAAGTCGAATCTGAAATGTTACATTACAGGCGAATGGTCTGGGTGGGGGAGCACCTTTGTACGGGAACTACTTGTTTCAAAGGTGGCATTCAAAGTGAAAAGCTGATCGAAATACATAACATTCTGTGGGGGCACTATCGTTGCAGAATCAAAGGTGTCGTCGGCTGCCGTAGGTTTACCTATTTAAAATAATGCTTTAAATTTTTTAATAAAGCTTGGCGTCATCGCGATGCATCGCGTTTTCAAAAAGTTTCAATTTAAATGATTTGGAAAGAACTTTTTTAAATCAACTTTGCCATATTTAGTTTTCTATGCGATGTCTCTATCTTCAGGTTCTAATAGTAAGATCCTAATAGTCTTAACCTAACATTTTAGAACGAAAATATCACATGTCAAGAAAATTTATATGAAATGACTTTACCTTTAGAAATAATAACCAAATTTTACATTATCAACCTGTATTTCCAGTTGACCGCATGTCATAATTTAAAGGATTTAAATCATAACGTATCGCATCGTGTGTATAATGGTAGACCTGTGGAACTTGGTGAAATACCATATCAGGTTGTAACAGTTTTGTCTTATATATTATTGAAGGTACAACTCAATGAAAGAAACATTTTCGAATTGTTCAGTCATTAATACGTAATTATACTCTCCGAGTGGATGCAATTGGCTAGTTCTTGTTCATTGTGGCGTTCTAAGGGGGCAGGCCTTTGTGCAACAGTGGACGTCTTCCGGCTGATGATGATGATGATACTCCCCTTATGCACATTATGAGCCCACACTGACCGGCGAAATGATGATAATAATATCTAAAGAATACATTCTATTGATCTAGATAAACAATAAAACATAATTACCTACAAAATTGCTTCATCGGTCTAGTAGTCGCTAGTCGCGACAGTTGAGCACGAGGTCCTGGGATCGAATCCCGGTCGGGTAAAATGTTACTTTTAATTTTAACCACTAAAGGTTTCAGATTAACTTATTCTGAGTAGCAGCACTGAGTCTGGATTTGTGCCCGAATAATGGCAATAGGCTCGCCCTTGTTATATTTGGACATAACTGCTTAAGGTGTACCACCCTATATATACATATTATATATATATGTTTGTGTGTGTACCCACATACAAACTGTGTAAACAATTTTGTGGGACAATGTTTTAGTATGAAAGTTTTATTTTACAAATAATAATAAAATATGTGCATTGTGCAATGTACAGTGTATTCCTCTCCCTACCCCTTCGTACAGGTGTTATGATATGTAGCTATAAGTGATCTGTAACAATGAAATTATTATAAAATTATTTCGAAGGTGGCTTTTAAAGTCCGAAGTGGACCAATATACGTAACGTTCTGTGGGGGCAGTATCATTGCAGAATCAAAATTGCTGTCCGCAGCACATTGTTTTGTTGGCGAATCGAGTGCAATTCTCGCTATGTGTTATGGGTAAGAAATATTGAGTAACTTTCTAACTAAACAGTTATTTATGGAACAATTTCTATAACCAAATGCTTCACGTCAATTGACTCGTTTGATGAGTCTGCCGCGATTTTAAAATCGCTGACGCGCGTGACCATACATCTTCATAATGCTGCAACTACTTTTGCGACAATCGTGTCGTGTTGCGATCGAGCCAAAATGTGACTAATATGAAAATCGCTGCGCAGGTATGGTATAAAACCATACATTGTATTTCTGCGAATAGATATCGCGGTGCGTGCTATGGTCTAGTTATATTTTGTAATATATGTGTATATAGTTGTCACAAAAATGTAACATTACAGTTAACCGAGGTCATAAAAGTGTCCCCAACTGATTATAATGCTGCTAGAAAGCTGCAGCGCTGATTTTCAGTATTTTTTTTATATTATTTTATAATAAAAATATAACAGAATAAGAAGGATTTTTTAAAACAATTCAGCAAGTGGTGTGCCCTAAAGTAGTGCTTCTTTTTTTAGAGACTTATTGCCAACTGTCTTAAAAGGAAAATATGCGGTAGCGGCAACTATTCGGAACCAGGCTGCTGATGTAGACGACGACGAGCATTCACAATGGAGACCATTACAGAACTTGACTTATCCAACACTCTATCATTTCCCTAAGCATGATATAGCTATACTGGTGAGTAGAATGACCAACCCTCAAACTAAACTTTTACTTCAGCCGATGTTTATTGCAAATTCGCCATGAGGCCCTGACAGTAATAAGAGGAAACACGAAGGTCGTGGCTTCGGAAGTACGTTATAACTATTTCTTGCGAGTACAGATTCCTACAATTTTCAAAAATCAATTTAAGTCAACAAAGTGCATTTCATACTCAAACTCAAATGCTGTCTTCTTTCTTTCAAATAATTTTAGTTTTTTGTTTCTGAGCCACTTCATCGACTGTCATGTTTATGGCAGGCATTCATTAAATATATTTGGTAAATCCCTTTATTAAACTAGAACAATTTTTTTTTTAACTAGCCTGATCAGTGTCCCTCTGCTGGGCAAAGGCCTCCCCATTATTTCTCCACAAAACCCTGTCCAATTATAGTTAACTATAATTATTGAACAATTATAGTTTAATAAAAATTCTATTGACGCATATGGACTTACTTTTAAAGGTTTAATCATATCGGCAGCCCGAATCTAAGAGACCACTTATCATTATATTGCGAATGTTTTCATAAGGATCAGAGATAAATAATGTTAGTAATATGTGCCCACCATATTTTATTGGTGCTTACTGATATAGGAATGTATCAATGAGTACATGAAATGACCTTTTGAACTGACAAAGCAAGATTATTCTTTGCATGCCGGTTTTCGTATCAACAACTAGTGATGGCTAATATAGCATATAGCACCATAGAAAAGCATGTCTTTTTTTCTCAACGCCTAGCACCTGCTATTTTGAATCGGTGCTATATGATAGCAGGACGAGTGTTCGTAGCATATACAGTGAGGTCGAAGTATCATAGCAGTTGTTACTTCGATCTCACTGTATATGCACCGTCGCACCGTCGTATGACAACTGTCCATATTCAGAAATAGCTTATTTAGTGCAGATAGTATCCGTGCTATAATATATCACTTTGCGCACTATTCTGGAAATTTTGCAGGGTGAGTTGCTATAGCATAGCATAAATAAAAGCATGGTAGAAAAATTTAGCGTATAGTCCGTAGCATGCTATCTTTCTATAGCTGATTTGCACACGACAATCAACGACATCATTTTTTTTGACAGTTTGTGTCACAGCCCTTTTTTTATAACCAATATGTGAAGCCCATAAACTACGCGATGCACTTCAAAGACTACAATGGCTACTGCTTAGTGTCTGGATACGGAAAAATAAGTCATACTGTAAGTGCAAATGCAATACTTACGTTGTTAGTTACAAGTAAGTAAAGATTTATGTCATCAACTATACACATTTGTAAACAAAAAATCAGACAATCACCTACAAAAATATGTATAAAACTAAATAAGAATAAACATTAGTATTATAATAAATTAACATTAATATTATAACTGTAGTAAAGATTGAGCAGTCAAAGAGAATGATAGCCAGGTTGCCAGGCCGGGGTGTGCCCGACGTACTTAAATATCATCACCTTTGTAGGATCTCTGCCTGCGCTACGATAGGAATGATGACACCATCAATCAATTGACATACTTTTTATGAGCTGTCAAAACGTTATTCCTCAAAAGATTTTGTATGGGAATAGCAAATTAATCGAAGAAGTTCATTAGTACAAAAAAAATTGTTGTTTATACGGCATAAATAATTTTTATAGAGAAGTCTTGGAATTATTGTTTAATGGTGTCCACATTCAAATATTTTCACTTACTTAACTTTGTAATAACAAATTACAGATGGCATCTGACTCCTTGCTCAAAGCGTCTTTACATCTTCTCCCGGTACGTTGGTGCAGCTCAGTTCATAGAAAGGATATGTCAAATTACATATGCACGGCAATATTACATGATGATATTGGAGAGGTAATTAATGTCATCGATCCTAAAAAATACAACTTCTGAAGTGCAATAAACGATTGTAAATATAAATGTTGATAATAAAATTATCATGGCGCAGTTGCTAAGCAAATGGGGCTGCTGCCGTAAGGGTTTCGGGTGGGTCCCGCACGGGACAAAAAGGACACCGGCGAACTCCCAAACAAATTTTTGTTGACATTTTATTTTTGCGTCTGCCTATGAAAAATATCTAAAAGTATAGAGTTTGAATTTCTGAACAGATTTGTCTTCAGTTATACTTTTATAGGAAGTCAGGAATTAAAGATATTTCAGTTTGAAGTTTTAGAGGTTACGTCTTGTCATCAACAGACTAATCGAAAAAGAAATATAGAAATACCTAATTATCACTTAAAATATTGATAGAAATGCATTTTCAATACAAACTAATCAACGGACTACGTATTTACTAAGTCCAACCGGATGTAAGTAGGTCTGCCACATGGACATGGCCACATGAAACATAGGTAGGTACATACAACCTACTTAAATAAATATTTATTTAATAATCTTAGTCAACTATCTTTATGGCAGTTAGTTATAGATATATTATATGATTAATCACATGGTAAGAGTAGGTCATTGGTAGGTACTTATAAAAAAAAAAACGTTTTTTTTTTAAATATTTAATCCTCATCTTCCCTAACCCTAGCTTATCCAAAAGTCATGAAGTCAAGCCAGAAAGAAAAAAAACTAAGCCATGATTATTTATTATCATCAATAATCTAATCAATTAAGCTCTCAATTATGAAGATTTTTTTTCCAGACTTTGATAGGCCTTATGATTGATTTGATAAAACTTAGTGAATTATTTCATTGGTATCTATTAGGGTGACATACGTAGACGCTTAATAATTTCATCAACAATTTCTCCGCCGGTGTTCTTTGTGTGTCCCGCAGATGTTTGTCCTGAGTCTGGGTGTTTGTTATTATGCTATTTCATGTTTGTAAAACGCACCTTACAAGAGATATACCTAGAGTGGAGCGACATAAAAGATATTATTTCTTAAACCAAAAGCGTTTAGTACACTTTAGATGATTAAGCTGATCATGATTACCATCTAACTGGTGTAATCATGATCAGCTTGAAAACATCCACTATTGAACAAAGGCCTCCCCCTTACAACGCCAAAATTAACGACATCCTTCCATTTGCTGATTTAATACTAAGGAAAATTGTGAACAAGCTAACAATTTCCACTTCCTTTCTACATTAGTGGAAATTAAAATTATGACAGACGTGACTAGAAAGAAAGCTTTTACAAAATATCTAATTTACTGCATCTACTAACTACTAGACTTCATGGATCTCTAGGGTTGCGGGCGCACTGAGAAGGGGACTCTGTCAGCCCATTGAGTTACTCCAGAGAAGACAATGGCACAATGGTCACGTGCCGGCGAGGTAGTTCAAGGAATGGACCTGGAACGTACCCACACCACGATAAAGAATAAATTCTAATGATTGACTGTATCCTGCCGAGCGGTATCCAGCCTAGAATAGACCACCTCATTTCCCGGGTGTCGTAAAAGGCGACTAAACTTCTGGGAAAATCCAGAAGATGGACAGTAGCGTCTTCTGCCCCAAGCCGCTTGCCAAGCGTCGTATTATGGCAACCTCCCTTCCTTCACTCCAAGGGGGAGGAGGCCTTTGTTTTTTGAACGTGTTCCTGTTGATGATGATGACTGTATCCTTAAAACAGGGGGACTCCGGTGGACCGCTAGTCTGTCACCACACTGGAGACCCGATGGAAGTAAATAATAGCGGAATTTTGGTTGGCATCGCTTGTGGAACCTATGTGGGCGTCAATTCAGCATTTACGAGAATCTCAAGATACCATGGTTACATATCAAGAAATAGCTGTGTTCAAAGAGCAAGTTCTTACTTGATTACCAGTACCCTTATTATGTTACCCAATTATATTTTTCTTTATTACGTTTACATTTATTTTAATTGTTTTCTTCTTCTTCTTATCGTATGGTTGATGAACAATCTGTTCTCAGAGGTTAAACCGACCGTAGGCCTCTGACATGGTTTTATACACCGTTGAAATATCTCTAAGATGTGCCGGTTTCCACACGATGTTTCCGTTCACCGTTTTTAGCAACAGATAACTAATTAGCAACCTTTGACTTTGGTAATCCAACGGTTATACCACTCGGTTCTCAATACTAATTGTATAATATTCATCAAGTATTAGTAACAAGTATGATGAATATTAATCTTCTTTGGCCCGCATGTACCTACCAGGGTTGTGTTACTTAACCTGTTAAACACTGCATAGTATCTTTCGCATGTATGAATTGGTTAGGGGTACCTTACCGATACTTCAAGTAAATTGTAAACTGCCTAAGTTTGTGAGCTTTTTCCTCCTATACCGACGTCGGTGGCGCGTACCGTTGGTCGCGTATGTACACAAAAAGCTTCGCACCGCGAAACCGATCACTGTACGGACAGTCGTGTGCGAAATTAATAAGTGGCTTTTTAATGCTCAAAGAGCAGTGTATGGTGACTTTTCTACTGATGATTTTTATATTATTGTTTTATTTTCAATGTTGATAACAATGCCAAGACTCAGTGATGTATCAGAAAGTATAGTTATTCATTAATGAAACAAAACCTTTTATATTCTTAGTAATCGACTCTTTATCGACTCTATTTTTATACTTCAACCACACGTTTACGTTTTAGAACGAACAAAACCTAAATGTCAAGTTTCTGTGAAATGACTTTGGAAACAATAACAAAATTTTACATAATTTTTAACCTTTATTTACAGTTGACTGCATCTAATTTTAAGAGTTTATATTTAAACGTATCACATCGTGTGTATAATGGTCACCCGGTACAGCTAGGTGAAATACCCTATCAGGTTCGAACAGTTTTCACTTCTATTTGTGATATTCATGTAGTAGGTTCAAGTTTCAGACGAGTGATAATGGATTATCTGAGAGGGGAGATTGTAGAAAGGCTAGGTTCCTAACCCAGTACCCTCAATCGACGCGTATGTATGAAGAAAGTGATGAGAAAGTGAATGTGGCAAAAGGTATGGCCAGGACGGAATCTCATAGACATCTATGGTCTTTATTGACTTTTATTTTTGGAATGATTGTGGCCGATATCTATATGAATCATTGACCTCGTAATAACATAATTATGGGACTTTAATACACTAACAAACAAAACAAGGTGTGATCGTGCACACGTGAATGCAAACATGATTCCGATTAATAACACATTTAGGCTTCTTTGCATATGCAATGTTGGTAATTTAATACTGTGGATGCTATGAAAACATATTTGTTACACAGAAACTAATTATTTTGAAGGTGGCACTCAAAGCCAAAAATGGAGAAGTATTCTACACTTTTTGTGGGGGCACTATAGTTGCAGAATCAAAGGTGTTGTCTGCTGCACATTGTTTTGTTACCCAACAAAAGGGTATTCTCACTCTGTGTCTTGGGTAAGAATTGTTTATTATAATATGCTATTATAAAGCATATATCATAATATAACATCACGCCTGTATTACCCAAAGGGGTAAGCAAGGTGCACATAAAGTACATCCACATTTCGCCAGTTATGTTTTTAGGTCCCAATGTAATAGGGGGCGAGCTTAATTTTTTGCCGATTGCCATCAACCGGGTACAAATCCAGAATCCGTGCTGCTACTGAGAATTACCTAATGGAAAAACCTAGTAACACTTTTCCCGACCCTGGATTCGAACCCAGTACCTCGTTCGCAGCAGTGGCGCGCAACCACTAGACCAACTAGGCAGTCCAGCTATTAATTAAGCAAAATAATAAAACTGCTTTTTCGTCGTTCTTTACTCCAATGTCCTTGGATGTAACTTCAACCAAACATAATCGTCTGTAGGAGGAATATTTGAAATAAATTATTCTATATTGAAGGATATCAACTCCCTAATTTCGCTTACATCCTCTTTGTCCAATTTGCCATTGTTACCATGACAATTTTTTTTATTGAATACGGAATACGTATCGCATACAAGTGAATTTAAATTTATAGAAACACGATCCTAGATCCTTTACAAGGCAAATATGCGGTGGCGGCGACTTTACGGAACCAAGATGTTGAAATAGAAAGCGACGAGTATTCACAGTGGAGAACATTGCAGAACATAAGTTATCCATCAGAATATCGTTTCCCTCAACATGACATAGCTATATTGGTAAGTGGTAACAACAATGTCAAATTAAACTTCCAGCTATGAAAGGTCATAGCTCATTTTCCAAAAGTATATCGTGGGGCCTTAAAATCGATGAACCAGATCCAAATTAGGTAATTTGTTTGATAACTATACCAGCTTTAGATGTAAGCTGCCTTAGTTTCAGTTTGTTTGACAATGGCGGAATTAAAATATACCTATCTCTAACGTAAACTAACCTTTTTATTATTTTGGCAATCTACATATTATAACCTAACTGCTAAGGTTAGGTTATAGTCGAAGCCATTTTATATTTTGACAATAAATATTCTATCACTAAAACCATAAAGAATATTTTACGGTTATAATACTACTTAACAAAATATGCCAATCATTTATTTTCTATACTTTGCCACTGTCAAATACCTGTTTTTGTGATTTCGGTTTAAGTATAAAATACAATACCTACCTGACAGATTTTTCCACTATTTATTTTGTATATAACACTGCGCCCAGAAGTGGGCGTTGTCCATTATTGTTTATGTCCTTTTTTATTTACCATAATCGATACCTAGTATCAACAATCAAGTTTGGCAAACTTTTGAACTCATCAGTTACAGTATCGAAGTTTGTTGACTTTCCTTTTTGTTTAACAGTTTGTGAGTAAACCTTTTACTTATAATCATTATGTGAAGCCCATTAACTACGCAGTTAAGTATATAGACTATGAAAATTATTGTCTAGTATCGGGATACGGAAAAATATCGGAGACTGTGAGTACAACTGCAATATTTACGTTATTAGTTATTGTAGGTTTTTAATACCATGCTTGTAATAATAATATGTAAATCGTAAACAAATGTTGTTCAGAATTGTAATACAAAATTAGTACTTAGAGGTTGTAGAAAAAGTGAATTTTCATTATCAATGACATCGAATTACTCTTGAATTGTGGGTTAAAATTTGATGTGCATTTGCAGACAAAGCAACCAGAATAGAGCCCATACAATATTAGTCATTCTCCTTTCTCAAAGTCAATTTCAGCATTAACTTATTTTTATTACAGTTATATTCAGACTCTTTGCTGAAAGCACGTTTGCCCCTTTTTGGCGAACGTTGGTGCAGTCAATTTCATAAAAAGGATATGTCAAATTTAATATGTACATCTTTACTCGAAGCTGATATTGGCCAGGTAATTAATGTAAAGAATCTTATAAAATAGAAATTGTCATCATATTTAACAAGTATTCTTTGCTTCCTTGACCTATCCTTTCCGTCCGGTCGTCTTCAGCTGTTTTAACAAACTTTCAAAAAAACAGGGGTTCTCAATTCGGATGTATGTTGTATTTCTTAGTTAATAAATCTGGTTTAAGACTCTCTATTATATAAAAAATCACCTTGCTTGCCTACTTGCTACTATTCTTTAAGAGACCTGGCTAGCGAACTGCTAATTTTAGAATGCCGATCATGGCATTCGCTAGCCACGCCTTGTGTTAGTTGAAATCCTTTCGTATAAAATTACCTGTCTCATGCGCGGCCTTACTGCCTATAGAATCAACATCTAATCGCGACCACTGAATGTATGAGTCTTGGTACATACTTTAAATAATAAGTGTCTGCCTACAATCCTGACACGGCAATATTTATTGTCTTCAGTAATGATGTATGGTACCTATATTAAGTCATAGTCTATATTTTATTAGCATTATTTATTTTTTAAAAGTAATGTGCCGAGTGGTATCCTGCCTAGAATTGACCACCCCCTTCCTCCCGCGGGTGTTGTAAGAGGCGACTAAGGGAAAATCCAGGAGATGGGCAGCAGCGTCTTCTCAATTTCGCCACGAACATTGCGATCCCCAAGCCGCTTGCCAAGCATGGGGATTATGGCAATCCCCCCTCCACTTCAAGGAGGAGGCCTTTGTTTAACGGTGGACGTGTTCCGGCTGATGATGATGATATTTTTTAAAGTAAATGCGACTACAAATAATTAAATGTTGTCCTAAACATACAGGGGGACTCCGGTGGACCACTAGTTTGCCAAAACACTGGAGACCCGATGGAACAAGATAACAGCGGAATTTTAGTTGGTATCGCTAGTGGAACTTATATGGGCATCAACTCTATATTTACGAGGGTGTCGAGATACCATGGTTTCATCGAAAGAAATAACTGTGTTAAAAGCGCGAGCTTTGCAACTACTACCCTTATTGTGTTACCAAATTATATATTTTTCCGTTACATTTTTATTTGTTTTTTTTTTAATCATTTGATAATAATACCAATCTGTAACTGTCCCTTTTTAGGGCAAACAACAATACTGGAGAAAATAACGTAACGTTTAAATGTTTGGTTATCAAAACCAATCACACTATCACAATTTACACTATAGCAAATCGCACTTATCATCACATCACACTAATATTACAAAGGTAAAAAATTGTTAGTGTGCTTGCGTGTTTGTTACGGGTGCCCTCTATCTGGCAGAAACTTGTTGCTCCGAAACGTATTTGGCATAACTCACTTGGCATAAACTTTTTTAAACGAACATTGTTAAGGTCTAAAAAATATTTAATATAATTGTTTTTTGGCCTAATGTTTTTATGTCCGAATTTAAAATGGGATAAGTACTTTTAAGATAGCAGAATTGTATTGGGCATAATTACCTTTGTCAGTTACAATTTTGCATTATTTCGTTTAGCATAACGTTTATTTAGGGCGCCGATTATTTGGCATAATTTGACTTAGCATACTACGAAATTCACAGAATTTCAATAGAAATATATAATTTTATTAGTCATATTGAAAAAAAATATATTGTTTTAAAAAATCACTATGGTGTGCTACAAAAGTTAGTGAAAGAAATGAATCGCTACAAATCCGACTTCACGTAGTCTTGTCTGCCCTACCCCTAGAGTATAATCTAAACCCGCGAAGGCGCGGAGGGGCGAGGCGGCCCGCGAGCTGAGGAGCAGGTGGTTTTAAGGCACACGCAGCACACAGCAAGCACAAAAGTTCTGCTATAAAGGGTGGACCCGAAGCTGACACCCTAGATTAATACATGGGTTTTATCATGAAAAAAGGTAGCGGATAACACCGCGGGGCGCAGCTAGTATGCTCATACCTTGAACAATAAATCTGACGGCCTGATTGGCGTAGTGGCTAAGGCGATTGGACTGCTGCGCCTACCTGTAACCCCTCAGTTACAGATTCGATTCCGGCACGGGACAAACATTAGTGTGATAAAACGCATCCCTGATACAGGAGAAATCCTACTGCGTGCGGCGACGTTTTATCTTAAAAAAAATACCTAAACGTGGCGAGCGTATTGTCATCCATGGGTAATACCTCACTTGCCACTACAGCATGGGACAACTACGAGAGATAAGACAAATGAACTTGGGTGTTTAGACTCCAGCCCCCCTACCATGAACTCTTAGCAGGAGATTTTCGCGAGACGCTGTTTCGTGCAGAGTAGTGCGGCAGCACCGTAGTTAAGAGTTGTTGGTACGGTGTCGGCTAATTGAATACACCTAAGCTGAGCTCTTCATGTCATTTTATATGCCTACATGGCATTCGATCTAATTGATAATTGATTAGGAGCTGTTCGTTAGCGGGTTCGTGGTAAAGCTTTAGAACCTCTGACTTAAGAGGTCTGTGCATAGGACTAAAGAATCTCTTGTCTATGTCACAACGTTATGGTAAAATTTTATATCTATGGTATATTTCAAAATTCCTGTCATTTTTGGTAGCCTTCTCAAAATTTATATTCATGTTCATACAAAAAATTATCTGTTTAGTTATATGTTTACAGTTATGTTTATCACAAAATACAACTTTATATCCCGAAGCGGAAGAGGGAATGTGGGTGCCTCGTGTAGTCAACGGTTGGCCAGCAAAGAAAGGGGATGCCCCGTATCAGGTAGCAGTTTCAACACTATCAGTGCTTCTTTTCCTTCACTTTGTGGTCGGCTGACTAAGTTGAAACTTGATTTTTGTTATACCATTAATATTATAATGTTGTAGTACAGTCACATTCTCTCTTTTCGTGTGCCAGTCTCCACGCCTCTGTGCTGCACTACGTTAGTACAAAATGGGCTTTAAGACGATTGAGATTCTTTGAGAGGTAGTGAAATAGAAAGTGCTATCGTAAGCTTATTAAATTCTATACAACGTGTAACTGAAAATGTATATCTATCCGAAAGGGGCAAAAGAGTAGGTACAATCAGCACCATAAGTGACATGTTAATAAATCAAATAATTGAAAGAAACAAACACCAATTCAAGTTATTGTTTTTAATTATAGAAACACTGAAATGATGATCTGAGAATATTTAAGCCTTTTTTCTATATGAAGGTGTTCTTTAATTAATGGTATGCTAAAAAAATCACCTACTTACGATGCTGACTGTACAGTGTACATACATAGAAACCATTTGCATAATTTCGGGTCTTAATAATTATCATATTAGAATTAAGCAAGTATTTTAAAAATATATCGGCCGAAGTTCGTAGACTCATTTGATTTTGGTAAACATGCCACCAATATTTTTATGAGTTTGTTTTATTTTACTGAAATTATGTAAAGATATTCTATAACCAGATGTAACTACTCTTCGCCCCTTTCTGATAGATATACAGTTTTCGTTACACGCTGTACACTGTAATATATCATACAGGTAGCAATGAAGATATTAATAGTACGCGCGACCAGCAAATACAAAACATTTTGCGGCGCCACCATCCTCCAACCAACTAAATTACTGTCTGCAGCGCATTGCTTTCAATCAAAAGGGAGTAACTGCCGAAATGCTTTCAGCCCAGGGTATGAGGTTTTTATTATTTTGATAAAGATACCTGGTTAGCTTGAATCTTAGATTTACTTTATCATAATCTTCCTCCACAGCCCTCCCCTAAATGGTGGCTATTCACGACTATAAAAATATGTATAACTTAATATTTTCATATTACCACTATGACTGAGTATTAAGGATTTATCAGCATTTAATTAAGACCGAATTGCACCAATACTGCAAATAAAGGGAATTTATTCATTCATTCTTTGCTGCTGCCACTGTTGCGAGAAAGCCTCGCCCCTCGGCAGCGCTGCACGGAACAGCACATCAGACAGCACTGCTTACAAATCCATACAGAGCTATGCGCTTCTGCCAGATTTCTACCTTCGAAATTCTCCAACTCAGGGTTGTTTTAAATAAAGGATACGAAAATGCAATTAATAATCAAAATAATGTTTATTTTGTTTAGAAAAGCGAGTAAGAAAGTGTTGCAAGGAAAGTATGCCGTTGCTGGCAATTTAGAAAACATAGCAGTATACAAAAAAGATCCTGACGGTCAGTGGAGGGAATTAAGCAGTGTGAAGTATCCACCGAAATACAAATTCCCAAAACATGATATAGCTTTAGTGGTTAGTAAACATGATCCATAATTACTTCTCATACTTATTTTCGATTCCCTCGTTGGTCTAGTGGTTGCTAAGCGCGACTACTGAGCACGAGGTCCTGGGTTCTAATCCTGGGTCGGGAAAAGTGTTACTGGGTTTTTCCATTTGGTGATTCTCAGTAGCCGCATGGAGTCTGGATTTACCTGGTTGATGGCAATAGACTCGCCCCCTATTACATTGGGACCTAAAACATAACTGGCAAAATGTAGGTGTACTATAAGTGCACCTCTGCCTACCCCTTCGGGGAATACAGGCGTGATGTTATGTTATTGTCTTGGTTGGTGGGGAGTGACAAGTGTAATATAAGCCGCATAAAAAATTAAACGGTCGGTGTACTGGTTGTAGTGATGGGGTAGGGCATCAAAATTAAATATCACATGGCAATGTAGTTGACGTGAAAAATATTTAATCGCACTTACATTTATTCCCAAACGTAGTCGACTCGAGTCATAAATTGATTATTTTTCATATTATTTACTGTATATTCCGGTTATACTCACTGGTGTATGACCGGAATATACAGTAAATAATATGAATAGCACTCACGAATGATTATTATTCATTTATGTTAGAATCAATTCCGAGCGCCTTATCAATAGCTCTTGTTAAGTCCGCAGGCGCTTATTAAATATGACTCATATGCCTTTTCCTTCGTTAATTTCTTTTGCAGTATATAACACAGCCTTTTATATTTAACAACTACGTGTCGTCAATACCAACGGCATCCCTAAATACAGACTACCGTGGCAAATGTTTGGTGTCGGGTTTTGGAAGGATAGGCGCGAAGCATACTGTAAGTACCTTTAAGATAAGAAGAAATTTTATTTGCTTCGACATGTGTTTACATACAGAATTAGTATACATGCATGCTAGATCTTAAATAATAGTGGCTCACGACATGTCTGCCATTTTTCATGGCGTCCAAATATCTTACGTACAGTTAGAATTAATTATTTCCAAATTGTACACTAATACATTAAACATTAATCACATTAACACATATCCAATTATTTACATTAACCAATTATTTATTACAAATTACATAGGTATATTATTTTACATTACTTTAATGGGCAATCAACAATTATTTATTTATTTATAGTAATGACAATGAGTCGTTTAAAAATTCTGTAATACTATAATATGCTTTTTGTGCCAAAAACGATTTCATTGTTTGTTTAAATTTGGTTATAGCTAGCTCTTTCCAACTTTTGGGTAATTTATTAAATTTAATTACTGGTGCCATGCAAAAAACACTTCTGCGCATAAGTGTAGTCTATTTCTTGGAAATCTGTTTGCCATACGAGGAAACAATTAATGTGTATTTGTTTTGACGAACAATGCCATTTCAAATATATATAGTGAAGGTAATGTCAATATATTATATTGAATTAAAAAATGTTGACAGCTGTCCGTAGTTTTGAGATGAAACATAGACCTTAAGGGCCTTATCATACTAGCGGATTGCGAGCGTCCTCAAAGCGAAGCGGGCGCGCAACGAACACGCCGCGCATGCGCAGCGGATTTGTTGCGGACGTGGATCTTCCCAAATTCGACGATGCTTTCATATTCGTCTCCAGCGTCTTCAAAGTAACAAAGCCAACAGCGGTGTCTTCTCGTCGAAATCCATTTTGTTACTGAGTGTCGTGTGTTGAATGTCGTTAACTTGTTACAAACACGCGACGAAAACGTTGCGAATTTGCCACGCGTCCGCGACGTCTTTGCTGTGCAGCCGTTTCTTTTTACAACATATTTGAATACCATGAGAGACCTTATTTATCCTTCGTTTCACATTTACAGAGATAAAATTTTCAGGGAAGCACTGTGTATATAGGAATGTGAATATTTCTGTGAAGGCATTGTAAGCAATGTTTGGGTCCTTAGTTTCATATTATACTTCAGCAAACGATAGGCTGCTGAGGTAGGATTTAAATTTGTCTATTCTCTTTACTATAGTCCCGTCTAGTGGTCCGCCATTGATTTCTAGTGTTTGCGGTACTAATCGGACATTGAGTAATTGTGCCGTATGGTCAGACAGAGCCAGTTCCAAAACTATAGCTTTATGACACTTATTAAAATTATGCGCAAAATTGTCGATACATGTGTAGTAAACGTGTAGGTTGACGTAAAGATAATTTTAAGTTAAAATTTAATAATAAATTTTCAAATTCAAGTGTTTGTTTGTGTTATCAGAACACGTAGTAATATCTCTAATCTATTCATAAATTCATCAAAATTACTTGGCTTTGGAACTCTATATACATATATACATACAATTGCAATTTTATAATTTATAAGTTCTATGGCACTGTTTTAGATAATTTAGCAATTTTTGGTAATTCTCTCCACTGATAACCATTTTTTATGAGTATACAAGTACCACCTCTTTTACTTTCCTTGCGACTAAAGCATGCAGCCAAGCAGTAGTTAGATATATTGAGATGGACTTCATAGCCTTCCATCATGAAATGCTCCGTAATACATAATAGGTCAACTTGTATATTTTTGTCTAATATCTCATATATTCGGAAATCCGTGGTCTCTGCCTACCCCTCAGGGAAACAGGCGTGACTTTATGTATGTATGTATATCTCATATAGACACACTGTGAACATGTCAGATTTTGCTAGCAACTTTTAACTTTATAATACGTACGTACTAATGTGTACTAATGTCTATTTAGGTATTGTATATTGAAAATGCAATTATGTATCTTCTAGGATCAATCTGAAGCACTGTTACTGGCGCATTTAGACATCATGTCAAAACGGTTGTGCAATAGGGTGCATCGCAAAAATATGAACTCGTTTGTTTGTACCTCCTCAAGCCTTGCGGACGTTGGAAAGGTAAATTATGAAGGCTTTAAAAATTATACAGATGCCATCTTTAAATATTTTTTAAAGATGGCATCTGTATAATTTTTAAAGAAAATAATTAATACTAGCTCCGCCCTGCGGTGTTACCCGCTACATGTTTTCGGGATAAAAAGTAGCCTGTGTTATTCTGATGTATTATGTACTAAATACATAGTATAAAGCAAACTCGCTCCCTGCTGTCTGTCTGTCCCTATGTATGCTTAGATCTTTAAAACCACGTAACGGATTATGTTGCGGTTTATTATAATAGATAGAGTGGTTCAAGAGGAAGGTTTGTATATGTAATACATGCATAATATAGTAGAGACACAAATCAGTCCAGCCAATCTCAATTTGTTTTCCGGGCGTTGTGGCATACATAGAGAGAGGCCTATGTCCAGCAGTGGACTGCAACAAGCTGATAATGATCAGTCTCAAGTTATGGAGCGACCAAGGGAAACAGTATTTTGGTACGATTAATTAATTCTTAGTATCTTGCAGGGTGACTCTGGAGGGCCGCTCGTTTGCGCCAATACAGGCGACCCTAACGAAAAAGACAAGGGAGTGCTGGTTGGCGTCGTAAGTGGCCACAGCGTGGGTAGAGGATCATTCTTCACCAGAGTCTCATGGTATAAAAAATTCATACGGGACAGCGCTACGCCTACAACCAATTCTAAGCACAATGCTCAAATTTCAACGATCCTAATTATTTTATTACACCAAACAGTTTTATTATTCTGAATTGTTTTATTTTTTTACTTTATAATCCTATTGTAACGTTTGTCTTATATAACAAAATCATTAACGCTTTCTTACCATTACATCACTCTTTAATAGTAATATTACAATCTAGTTTCAATTCATTGCATTCATTAAGTGAAAGCTGGTATGACTAAAATAGCTGGATTGGTGCAAATTTACTTACCTTGGTACCCTTAACCGACGAGAATTTGATGCGACTGAATGGGGCGAAAAAAGTATGCCAGGATCGTAGTCAGTGGAAGTCCGTAGTCCCTGCCTAACCCTCAAGGAAACAGATATGGCTTTATGAATGTATGTACATAACCAAACACAAAATTGTTCATGCCCACCATTAGACAAAGTGCCACAAACCAAATATTTAGGAACTGTTCTTGATCAGACTATCCTGGTAACATCATCTTGAACAAGTCGATTAGAAAACTGAGCTTGATCTTCATACGCACACGATACTAATCAAGTAAGGCCCTGGGGGGGGGGGGATTAGGTACGATTGTGCTGAGCAGCGAGGTGAAACAAATTATCAACTAAATACCTATGCAATTAGACACTCAGTAACTCTGCGCACGTGAATATAATTTCTTGTTTATTACTATTAAATTTACATTACAAGAGCAAAGCAGAACATAGGCTTTATAACCTTAACAAAAACTATACAGTTGCAGGTATACCAACTTGTTTATTATTATAGCCTAGCCTATAATGTCCAACTACAGGGCAAAGACCTCCCTACTCTCTTAACTTCAAACTTGATTCACAAAAACAAAAAAACGTTAATGCTACACGATAGAAATTAAAAACACAACATTACAACAAAAATGTTTTAATAAATTGAATCGACAAACAATTAATGACCATCATAAATTTGTTGATGGACACTTTGTAACACTTGTCTGTAACCCATTTGTTGAACATTCCAACCCGCATGTGGAGGTTGGGAAGACCGATGTTAATAATAGATGTGACACCGACTAAAACGCCTTGTTCGATGCTCTCTTCACTAGGATCGCCGGTTTCATAGCACACCAAACCACCACCTTCTGTTTCCTAAACAAAAGGTAATTTTTTAATTCATCGTCAGCCGAAAGACGTCCACTGTTCAACAAAGACCTCCCTCTTAGGTAAGGGTCGGTTGCAATAATCCCCACGCTTGGCAAGCGGCTTGGGGGTTGCAGTATTGGTGGTGAAGTTACAGAAGACGCTGCTGCCCATCTTCTGGATTTGCCTTAGTCGCCTCTTACGACACCCACGGGAGGAAAGGGGGTGGTCAATTCTAGGCCGGATACTTACTTATTTAATTAAAATCAGGAAATTTTAAAAATAATGGACCCTAGCGTGATTAAAATTCGCGACTACGAGCCGTGGCGTTGCTCTTATCTGCCACACAGTAGCTCAGTTTGCCCCCTTTTGTCCCATTGATATGGGTTTTTTGTATATCAATGTTGTGACCATCATTTTTCCATTTTTCTTTATTTATTACGAATTTAAGCCTAGCATTGGTAACATCAGCATCATCATCAGCTGGAAGACGTCCCCTGTTTAACAAAAGCCACCCCCTAATACGCCATGAAGAATATTTAAAATATATTTATTTAACCGGGGGAGTTATATTGTCATTCAATAATCTGATATTAGAGTTATTTGAAATACGTTTATTTTTGGTTACTTACTGAATAGGCATATTTTATTCTATTGTCGTAATTACTGCACAAGAACAGTCTACAGCTTCTGCATAACATCCTCTCGCATTCCGATCGTCTGATCATTTCAACCTCTTCGGTATGCAGATACTTAACTCTAGACCAAGACTGAAAAACATAATTCATCATCAGTCGGAAGACGTCCAACGACAGCTTGCCAATTGCATCCACCGGTTGCCCGCAATAAACAAAAACATAATTTAAAATGGTTTATTCGGTAGCGAGCTAGCAACGTCGCTTTTAGGTAATAATGTTTTTTTTCAAAGTATAATAAATTGTTTAAGAAAAAATATTTTTTATACAATTTTATTAAAATCTTAACACAAAACCATTTAACAGATATAGAATGAGGTTATTACTGTGCAACTTCCAATGCAGATAAAAAAGTCTACCTTCAAAAGAATCGATAGCAAGACCAATCAACAAATTATAATTATTAGGTATAAGTTAGGCTAATTACGCACACCTGAACTCAGTTCATCTCTTATTAATTTTCACATGTACAATTATTATGTACCGTTGCATAATAAGTCATCATCATCAGCCGGAAAACGTCCACTGTTAAACAAAAGCCTTCCCCGTAGGTAAGGGGGAAGGGGGTTGGCATAATATCCACGCTTGGCAAGCGGCTTGGGGAAATTACAGAAGATGCTGCTGGCCATCTTCTGTATTTCCCTTAGTCGCCTCGTACGACACCAGCGGTAGGAAAGACGGTGATCAATTATAGGCCGGATACCACTCGGCACTACATAATTAGTATCATATTATAATCTACCTTAAATTATAATTATATTGTTTAAGTTAATGTCTAAATATACCCTTGTAGATTTGACTGCGGTAGCTGTGCAAACTCCATCAAAGTCGTGGTTTTGTGATGCATAAGGTATTTTGTTTATATAATTATTGAATACCCATGGTTTACTAATTTTCTGAAATATTAAAATATCAAAGTTACTGTTCTTCTGGCCAACATTTATCGTGATGTTAAACTCGCTGCCTTGTTGACAAGCAAATCGCTACACCACAGCATTACATTTATTATTTATTAACAATTTATATACACACAAGAGAATATTATAAAAAGAAAGAGCATTAGGAGTAAGATAGTAAAAAGACCAAGAGCGCAAGAAAATAAAATATAAAAATACATAAATATAAACTGTATCATAGTGTGGAAAGGTAAAACTAACTATTCTCTTAGAGACAGTATGTGAGTTTCGTATGTTGGTTGGCCGTGAGTTCTATAATACATGTAAACGAATATGAAAACTAAGCCGTTTTGGGTTCCATGGAGGGATCCCGCACAGAGCATTTCGAGGCTTTACACAGGAGAAACGCTCACGTAGATAGAAGGGATATTGAACATTTAAGGGTTTTGTTGTGAACTGCCAATTCCGTGTCTGAATGTTTTTAAGAGTTGAGAATTGGAGACTACAACGAGTATGTAGGTACAAATAACTCCCCAGTCCCTACCCTCAAAGGGTCCGGGTCCCTTTGGAAGGTTACCCCTAAAAACAAAAAAAAGGTACACATAACTCTCCCCGGTCCCTACCCCCACAGGGGCCGGGTCCTTTTGGAAGGTTACCCCTAAAAACAAAAAAGGTACACATAACTCTACTTTTAAGTACCCACATCATCTTACCACTATAGCCAAGTTGAATGCCGGAAATCTATAGAATCTCTGCGAGTATACATGAGTCATAGAACGCCATTGTTCAACATCATCTTCAGACGGTTCTTTTGCTAATGTCCTAAGAATGCCGCCAACGAACCGGATTTGACGGAAATCGTGTCTCTGCCTGTAACCGATAGGAATGAAATGTATCCGCACGATGATCTTGGGTCGAAATACCAAGAAGTAAAATACAAACCCAAAAATAAAATACCATAAGACTTTTGGTGTAATTTTTGCATGTTGCCCATGCTAAGCTTGAATCTAAATTGATAAAGGAAATTTGAAAAATGATGGGCACGAGCGGGATTTGAACCCGCGTAGTTTCAAGTCATAAATTATTATTATGATTACAGACAGCACTTATATGGACAGGCAAAAATAAAGATTAATAAAGTATGTAAATGATTTTTAACTACGCTGCAACATGATGGGAAGACATTTTCGGTTATCGAAGCAAGACGCCTCACTACGTTCTAAATATCGGCGTTTCGCTCCCACAACGGAAAACGTCCTGTTTTAAAACTTCATGGTAAAGCGGCAGAATTAATTATAAGCACATTACGACATAAGTGGGATGATTTCGGAAATAAAGTATATAAAAATGCTTTACTGTTTTTTATTTGTAAGGAAGCAATTAGCTGACGTCAAAACCCTTTGTTCTGTGATAATGCTGCCAGCACAAAAAGCACGATATAACAACCTCCATCTATCGTATAATCTGAAGATTAGCACCTGAAAAAGCAAAACAAATGAAACTTATGATGTAACAATAGATTGTACAGCAACAGTCAGACGCAGACAAAGCTGGTCATTTTCCGATGTGGGAGCGAGACCATAAACACAATAAACACTTTTATGGATGGGAAGAGGCGAACCTGGTGAACCAACCAGGTTGAGGAGTTGGTTTATAGAAAATGTTGTTTTTTAATTTAATTTAATTTAATTCAGTTTGCAAGACTTGACCTAAAAAGTAACATCGAAAGCTACATAAAAACTTATTTTAATAAAGAAGTTTGTAATAAAGATCTCACGTGATGTGGCCATTTTCCTGCTGGAACCTGGAAATCGTATCGACGGCTCAATCTATTCCATCGTGCCTGGAACATTTAATATGATTGATTGTAATGCCAAACTTTAACTAGGTGTGGTTTTACACATTCTTCGACTGACACTTTGTTAAAACATAAATCACGCCTATATTCCCCAAAGAGGTAGGCAGAGGTGCATATATAGTACACCCGCATTTCGCTAGTTATGTTTTTAGGTCCCAATGTAATAGGTGCTAGCCGATTGCTATCAACC